>VDFB02000013.1:32905882-32957573 GCA_007258455.2 Sequoia sempervirens | reverse complement strand
TCCATCACCCATCCACATTTGTATCATAGATTGATCCTACGTCGGTATCATGTTCCATCCTAGAACTACTTGGCACATTCCTAAGGTCAAATTGTCTTTCCTATATTGAGGTAGTCTATCGTATCACACCGGGGGCATGTCCTTATACTTGCATCAGATTAGATTTGTGTATATCCTTGACATCTTCCATAACATCAAAAAATCCAAAAACATTCATAAAACTAGAAAATCTAAAAACATCCAAAACATGTCAAAAATCCAAAAATAGGTCAAAAATAGAAAAAAGTCAAAAACATAGTTACCATGTTGAACTATGTTGTCTCTCAGCTTGAACATAGGCAAGGGTAATCATTGGTTAGCCCCTGAGGCATTAGGTCAGTCCTTAGGAGTCCACCATAATAAATTGACAAACCATATATGTTCATATTCCTTATCAATAAATGAGTCTATGTCAATCGAACTATGTGGTCTCTATGTGTATAACGTAGGTGTTAGGTCTCAAAAACATAGGTTGTAAACCTTAAGAGGAAGCCAAGCTCTTAGGAACATTTTTGGATAACGAATAGAATGAATATGATTGAGAACCCCCCGCTCTTTAAGCTCTATTAGACCTAGGTGGATGTACCTAAATGATGGAGAATATTTAAAGGTTTAAGAAAAATCTCTAACTTAGGAAATCTATTCACAATGGCATACAAAAGTGAAATAGATGCAAGGCTAACAACCAATCCTACTAAAAGATGTTTTGAGAATTTGATGTATGAACAAGGTTTATATAAAATATTGTAAATATGACCAGTGCCTAATCCTATTGGATAGATGGAGTTGAATGTGTATGATGGATCAATGGAGTCAGATGTGTAAGAAGGGTGAATCTACCTCTCAGCTTAACTCTAACTTGTTGGGAACTTTGGATGTTTGTAGATTGTACAAGCGTGCAAGTTTGTTAGTCACTGTACTCTTCTTACTAATCTCAGTGCTATATTCACAAATTATTGTGATATTATGAAAGGATTTTAATTCTTGACTTGAGGGAAGCCAATAAAAATAATTAACTTAAAGGGATTCTAATCTTGAGCAAGGACCAATTAAAATGAATTACTTGAAAGGAATTTAATTCACTCCAGACAAAAACCAATCAAGAAAATCACACAACAACAACAAGTGTGACCTAAAAAATTGTGTTAATTTGAATAATAAGGGAAAACCACTTTGGAGACATCACAATAGCATATAAAATTTAACTTCAACACAAGAGTTGAACATTGAAAGTGAATCACCAAATATGAGCAATCTTCTCCATTGATTCTACTTCAAAATTTATACATTAATAACAAAAGTGTTTTGAGATATATGGAAACATGAGCACAGACGAGTGGAAGTGGAATGGTGGAAAGGTGCTATGATGATGGATTACTATATTTTTCTAATGATTCCTTCAAAATCAGCCTTGGTTTCCCATCTTATACGAGAAGCAAAACAAGCTTCAAGCCTTTTACAAAATGAGACAATGTTTCAAAACTACACCTCTTCGGTAATCTAACTATGGGTTTGATTAACATAATTAAATAAATATACAAAATGTGAAACATCAGGATATTCTAAATCTATTAATCAACATAAAAGACCCATGATCATTGCTCTGGAAAGGTCCTTATCTCCATGATAGAATGTCCAAATGTCTTCATCCCAATGAATTAGTATTTAGAAGCTAGATACTTCTCTTCCCACTAATATATTGTGAAATACGACGACCATCTGTATTCTTGAATCTTTGGCACATTTGCAAGATGAACTCACCACCTATTATCTAACAACACCTTTGCATCAGTAACAAATTTCAAATACCCAACGTCGAAAGCAATCAATCCATCCAAAATCAAGTTAAGATTGTAGAGACTAATGCCACCATCCTTTTCTATATGAGTAATACATCGAGGAACAATCTGACTAAACTCCTTTTTCCATTCTTCAAGCTCCCTTATTTGGTCATCATCTTTTACTATCTTCAAGATATACCATTGCTTCAGAGTATGGAAAGAATATATTCATGTCTTGATCTTTTTTTCCTCTCCCTATATGTATTGAAATTCATCCATAATCATCTTAACCATTTGTTTGGTTGGTTTCAATGCTACAGGGGCATCAATACTCATTTGTAGGACTTTGCACAGTAGGTGTGGTGTATACGCTGCCATATTTTGAATAGGGGATCCAACATAAGCATATGTGCTTTTATTTGGTCAATGGCCTATATAAGTGATTTGTAAAAATCATATACATGTTCTCTAATTTATCTATAACCAACTTCACCCTATGTTCAAGAATTTTTTATATAGCCTCACAAATATGCTTCTTCACTCCTTCTTGGGCTACATGGTTGGTCTTTTTCAGTTCTTCCACCTCCTCCCTGAGAACCTTTATTTGTTAAGTAGAAACATTTTGTACACCATCTAATGGGCCACTTGGAGGCTGATACAACACCATCTCTTTTCTCTGTGAAGTCCTTGCTCCTCTTAGTTTCTCTTTTAATTTTATATTCTCCATGAACAACTTATTGACTTCATCATTTAAGAATTTTTTCTCTTTCTCATATTCTCCTAGTCTATTCTCTAATCCTTTAATAATAGCATGAGTAAACATGGTTGAATGCATAGTCATAGTGGCGACTTCTAAAAGGGTTGTATCTTGTAATGTTCTTACAATGGCTTCCCCTTTCATTCTTTGTACTACATCTAATAGCCTTGGATTTTGTGTATTCTTTTGCTTGATCCATATAGCTAGGGTCTCAATCTTTGGATTATATCCTATACCACTCACTCCATCAAAATCGATCTATGAAAATAGCATAGGATCTTCTTGGGCATGTACTTGGTCAAGAAAAAACATCTTTTTCAACTCCAAACCAGGGAAAACAAACATGTTACTCTTTAAAATCATTTCTCTAGCCTCATGTGGACTATTGTCAATGTTGTAAATTCTTAATTCTTTGAAGGTTTGTGCCACCACCTGATCATGTTGGTATTCCTCAGTCCCTATTTTATTTATCTCCACTCTCTCCTCAAATCCTTTTACTATCATCTTTGTCCAAAAATCTTTGAATTCCGGAGTTTTAATAAACTCATCATCTTCTATGAAGTGTCAAGCTGCAACCTCTATTTCATCTTTATAGATTTCTTTACTTTCCCTTCAACATCCATACTTTCTTAAGGTTTATGGGCATTAGTTTCATGGGTTGGCTGGTCGACCTCAACATCATCATTCAATGACTGTAACACATTGGCTACTTCTTCAGTGTCTCCCACCCCTTCACTTTCTTCATAAGAGATTAGTGGTTCAATCCCTTGTGTCTTTTGTCTTTTAGAAGGTGGTTGTTCCATGCAAGATTCTGAGGTTGTGTATGGAGTGTACTCTACAATTATCATGCCACTATGTTCTTGAAGACGTGCCTCCCCTCCTGTGGTAGCTTTAACATAAAAGTCCTCACATCTATCAATTATCAAATTTATTCTTTTGATAGAATCCTTCTCCTCAACAAAGTGGCTTAGGAAATCTTTGAGATTTTGTTTCCTTTCTTCCTCAAGTTTCCTTATAATTCCCCATTTTTTCTTTCTACAAAATACTTCTTGAGGAGTAAGATATTTTCTTATCACATCTTCTTCATAGTCTACTTGGTGAGAAATCATTGACTTGGTGGGATATTGTGTCTTACATAGTTCATATGATTCTCGGGATCAAAGACTCTCTCCTTTCCTGAATCTAGTGAATATCTTGTCTTTAAATAATATTGCAACTCCTCCAATGTGTCAGAGCATACTAACCTGTCTTCACACTTAGTAAGGTTTGGAAAAAAATGTGCCTTTCTTCTCTTTATGCATCACATCCTTCTCCATCCACATTATCTACCACATAAACTCTAGAAATTCTAGTCTAAGGGGCACAAACTTTGGTAGTATGTGTGGAGCAAGAGGGAATCCATAAACTCTTATTACTGTGACTTCAGACAAGAAGAACCAATCACCAAATTTATGTGTATGACCCTGCTCTGGTTTTAGAGCTAAAGGTCTCAATAGCTGTAGTATTTTAGTGGGAAATCTTGGCATTATGTGGCCAAGAACTCTCAAGATCCTATACACAAAATCATCATAGAATATCACAAAGCTCAAGTTTTTGCATCGACTATCCCAAATATAGTACCACTTTTGAATGGGTATAGGGTTCCCTTGTTCATCAATTCTAGCCAATTCCATTTGTTTGGTCCACCTGTCTTGGTTTTGGTATAATATCAAATGACACAAAAGAGAATAATGTCTGAATGTAATGGGTGCTCTATCTTCTATGACCTGTAGGAATTCCTCATTCAATTCCTTTTCAAGATATGAAGCAAAGTCATATTCTATATTAGTCTCAGGAGTTTGGATTCTCATGGCCATCATCATTAGGATTATTGGCATCTTATCCTGAGCATCCACCCCAGTATTTGGGATAGGGAAAGATATGTATTTATAAAATAGTACTGAAAGTCTGTAACAATAATTGGTTCGATAGTGGAGGGGGAACTAGGGATTGTTTTGTTGTCAACACCTTTCTTCATATATAGGGGAAGCTCGTCACTTCTATAAGTTCTTCTCAACCTAGTATACTCCTCCTCACTCTTCTGTAGTTCTATCTTAGTTAAGGCCTACTTGTTCAAGTTGAAACACTCAATTCTAGCTATCCCAGTTACTTCAACCAACACCGAACTATTTGGAAACCTCATAGTTTTATTAGTAGGGTGATAATGTTTAGCTATTATTCTAATAAATTCCACATCAATAAACACATTTGGGAAAATCACTTTGGAAAAGTCTAAAGCCCACGAGTTTGACACTGGGAATTTTCCATCTCTTTTATTGTAAAAATACTAGAATAAATCCCATCCAAATTTAGGAATGAGGGAATCTCTACAACCTTGTGCAATATCTGTTAAAAAATTCCTTAGTGGACCCTGGGTCTAAAATGGACTGATGGAGAGGCCTCTTTTTTGTTTTGGGTTCTTCATCCTTGATTTCAATTTTACCCTTCTTAGTTTTTGATTGTTTCCTTTTAGGTGGCATGATTCTACTTGTTCCACTAAAATTCGAAAATAATAGATCTTTTGAATAAATTTACACCAATCAAGCCTTTTCAATGAGTTACGTGTACACTTACCCGAGTGTTGACAGTTGCAGAGCTCTTGCTCCAATATCCTTAGCTCCCTTCATGACAATGTTTTGCAAATGAGTTCAACAACTAGGCAAAGCTCTTATTTTTAATGGCATTTGAATTCATTCATATCAACATTAACACCAACCTCTTTCCAAATATTTTCACAATAGGCCTATACTTTGAATTTGATTATGCACCGTTGGATACACACACAAGGTGATTGATGTGATCTCATATATTTATTACTACAATCTGTAATGATATCACGAAAAGTCTTACCATACTACTGCCGTCGCTTATTTTAATTGGTGTGGTATGGCAGTATTAGGTTTTATATCTTCTATCTATGTTGCCTTCAGTCTTCATGGTCGCTGGATAGCAGGATACATATCGCTATTCCACCACTCCATTATTTACATCATGTGATACTGCGGTGTCTTTGTCTACTTAATGCTTACCGCCCTATTTCCCTACTTAAACCTCCTTATTGTGGCATAGCAGTGTGTATCGCTCGATCGTGTATGCTACTTGACTCCTTTGCGGCATGGCAATTTCATGTTTTATTTTATAAGTTGGGCATTACCAACCTGCTCAGGCTTCATCTTATTGTTGCGGGATTGTAGTAAGGGGCATAGATTGGTTTATTGGTGATTATTTGAGATTATGTAGGTCTTTTAGTGTTAGACCCAAAAAATAATTTTGATCCTAGGGGAAGGTGATGTTTACGAAAAAATAAATTATCTAAAGGAACAAATGAACATATTTACAAAAGGTGGTTCTAACAGTTAAGTAACATGAATGATTTTATGGATCTTATCACAAAAATTGCTGCATTTCATGTTAAACACAATGCAGAACCAAAGTCAGTAGATATTTTGATGTGGGTGAGATGTGGATAGGGTAATGGAGGTTGGTAGAAATTAAGGTGAATTTTTTAGCTCTAACAGTGGCTTTGATTGGGGATGAATGGCTATGAAGTCATTACAAGAATCTAGAAGTGATCTCTGGGATGTAGACTAGTGGTGAATGTGACCTAGATGGAAAAGGAAAGGGAATGATATATATTTTTTAAGAAAAGAAGTGTTTCAGGAATTGACCATGCACTGGAAATTCATGATCTTCTCCTACCATATTTTGAAGATAGTAGGAGTCTTCACCACCTTTACTAGTGATAACAAATGGTCCTATCCATAAGGCTTCAAATTTCCCATGTTTCCCTTTGTCTTGGCTTCTAGCATTCTGCATAAGAACCATATCATTCACTTCAAACTTTCTATCCTTTACCTTTTTTTCAAATAAGTACTTCATTTGTGATTGCATCTTTCTATTATGTTCTTGGGGAAAGCTTCTAATTTCATCCAACTCTGCTAACTATTCCATCCTATCCTCCATAGGTTCAGGAATATCCAAATCTTCCTATAGTATAAGCTTGTAAACTAGTAGGAGATTATGCATAGGCATCCTTGCTTGCATTCCATAAACTAATTCAAAGGGAGATTTCCCAGTAGATTTTTTATTGTAATTTTGTCTACCCAAACTGCTAACCTCAATTCAAAATCCCATCCTTTTTTATTGTTATCCAACATCCTCTTAATTATCTTATAATACTTTTTTTGTTGGATTTAGACTGCCCACTTGCTTGTGGATGATATGGAGACAAACATTTTGAATTCTTCTGATCTAAAGCACATGCCATTGTCTGTTATTAATCTTGCAGGCACTCCAAATCTAGTGATAATATTCTCCATCAAGAAATTTATTACAACCTTATTGCTGGCTTCCTTTGTTGGTATAACTCCTATCCATTTTGTGAAATAGTCAGTAAATACCAAAATCCATTTATGGCCTCCACTAGATTTATCTACAATCTCTCCTATGAAATCAATTCCCCACTAATGGAATGGAGCTTCAACTTGCATGGACCTTAATGGTAATGCTCCCTGATATTTCATCTTCCCAATTTTTTTTGACAAGCTTCACACTTTCATACATAATTAAAGGCATCATTGAAGACCTTCAACCAATAATATCCCACTCCTAGAATCTTGTGGGTAGTATTCCTTGTTGAAAAATGTCTCCCACAAACACCTTCATGCATCTCTTTTAGCACATGTTTTTCTTGTGATTCATCTAAACACGATAATAACACGCCATCTCTATTTTTCCAATATAAATCTCCATCCATAAAGACATACTTTGATGCATGTAGTTTCAAATTTCTCTTTTGATTGTCATTAAATCCTTCAGGACACTTTTGATGTTTGAGATAATACATTACATTAGTGTACCATGGGGTGTTTTCAATGCTAGCAATCATGCCTTCTTCTTCTCCTATGTTAAAAATTTGTGCTACTTCAAAATTTGATTTAGCCATGAGCTTAGCTAATCCTTGTCCTCTTACTAGTTGGTAATCTGGATTTCAACATAGAACTCCTAAATTTTGTTAATCCATCTACATCTTCACCCTATTACTTCAATTTGCACAAACACATCTTTGACTGCAACATTAGGAACATAAGAAATTATTTTGGCCTCTACTAAATAAGGTCTAAATGATTTAACAACTTTCACAAGTGCATATGCCTATTTTTCTGTAATGTCATATTTTAATTCTGCTCCTTGAAAGGATTTGCTAAAGAATGATATTGGATGTTCATATCCTTCATCATTCTTCTATAACATTACTGTTGCAATGGTATGATAGGATGCAAATGAGAAAATTTGGAATGGTTTACTGAAATCGGGTGATTTCAACACAGGGGGCCTCCTTTATTGCTCTTTTAATGGATATAAATGCATCAGTTGCTTCTTCTATCTAGTTGATTCTTACACCTTTCTTCAACATTTTTGATATAGGTTTTACAATCTTAGCAAAGTTTGATATGAACCTCCTTACAAAATTGACCCGCCCGAAGGAAGATTGAATGGCTTTCACTGTCTTTGTGATATGAATTTTGTTAATAGCCTCCACTCTCTCAGGATCAATTCTTACCCCATATTTAGAAACTATGTGGCCCAACAATTTTCCTTCAGTCACAACAAAATGGAATTTGTTTGGGTTTAAAGAGACACCATGCTCTAAAGCTTCAAGGAAAATCTTTTCCAAATGTTCAACATGGTCTTTTGCTTTCTTAGAATATGTTGTGAGGTCATCTTAATATATAATCAAGCTGGCAAAAACAACATCCATGACCCTTTGAAAGGTGGTACAAGCATTTGGGAGGTCAAATGGAATCCTAACATATACATATGTGCCACATGGTGTAGTAAAAATAGTTTTGTATTGTTCTGATTCTTTCACCTTTACTTGGTTGTATCTTGAAAAGCCATCCATCATAGAGAATAACTCGCCCCCTGTTACCTTTTGTAGCATGGATTCCATGTTTGGAAGGGGAAAATTGTCTTTAAGTGAAGAGACACTCAAATTTGGAAAATCTACACCTTAATCTTATGTCTCCATTCTTCTTCCTAGCAGGCACCAAGTTTGAGACCCAAGTAGAATGTCTGATGGGTTTAATGATACCTCCTCTAAGTTTCATGAGCTCTTCATGCATCTTGGGTTCAAGGGTAGGATTTATTGGTCTCTATTTCTATTTGAAAGGTTTAGCATTAGGCTTTAATGGAATCTCATGCTGAAATAAGTCCTCTCTATATGCTTTAAGGTCCTCATACAACCATGCAAAAAAATGCTTATACTTTCTTAATAATGTAATCAACATCTCCATAATCTTAGGACTTATCTGCTTTCCAATGTACACCTTTTTGGGAGCTAATTTTGTTCCCAGATTAACTTCTTCAATGTCTTTCCTTTTCACTGGTGTTTGTTTCATTATTGCTCAGTCATTTCCATCAAATACCCTTTCTAATGCCACTAATCCTTTAGGTATTTGTTTGTTTTGAGTTGTACCACTTCTTTGCCAAACACAGTTTACTTTCCATCCACTTCTTCAATGAATGAATTGAAAATGATTTCTTGAGCCTTATACTGATCTATACAATGTAGGAATTTAATTAGATCTTCTTCATCATTGAACACCTTCCAATTGTAAATATTATCAGGAATTGTAGGTCTGGCCTTGAACTCCACTTGTGAGATGCCTACTAGTATAAGATCATCTTTTTTTAATGCCACATTTTCCAAGAAGCTAGCCATTATGTTTTTAGATCTATTTACCCAGTCAATTGAAAAAGCATCAAACAACCAACTATGAATCCCCAAATATAGTTAGTACCTTGATCCCATATCTTTTGGCAATGTTTAAGCCTAATAAGAAGGATTCATATTCTGCTATGTTCATACATTCAAATGCTATAAGGAAAAAATACTTGAATGTTCTACCACTGGGTAAAATGAAAACAACTCCAGCTCCATTCCCCTCTTTACTACAAGCTCCATCAAAATACATTTTCCATACACCTTGTTAATTATGAGAAACATCTCTAGCAATTGGGTCTATATTTTGCAATTCAAGGTTTGAACGTTCAATTCTAAAGCTTCCAAGGTCCATATCACAAAAAAAATCATTTTATTTGGATCAAAATGTTCTATGACTTGTTTTGATCTTGGCTCCCTGTACAACTTGACTTCTCTTCCATTCACAGGTATTGTTGTATAGGATAGATCTAGTTGAACATTTCCTCTAACTATTGCAGCCCATCGTCTTGATAAAAGCATACCAAAGTAAGGAGGTGTATCCAGTACTATTATGTCAGTTTTGTAAGTGGATTCTGGGTATGAAGCCAACTTCAATTCTACATCCCACATTACACCGATGACAACAAAATATCTATTGTCCATGGTGTAATATTTTCCGTAGGTAGTGTCCACCCACAATCCTAACTCTTTCATAATAGCCATTGGCATGACGTTGATTGCTACCTTGAGTCAATCATGTAGTTTCTCACTAATTTTTTTTTTTATTAACAAGGTAGTGTAGAAGGGGTTTATTTGAGAGGGGGCCTTTTTTAGGGTATCCCCTAGGTACACTTCTAGACTTTTGGCTTCTTCCCTTTTGGAATTATTGACTTGATCCTTTTGGGTCACACCCTTTTATGATTTGTTTGTTTTCTTAGGCATATATTTGTTAGTAGCTTGAGTGTATCATTCCTATATTCTTCTATCTTCATCATTTATAACAAAGGAACTGACATTTTCATTTGGGACAGAGCTTGGGTGAAATCAAATGAAGGGGGATTTACTTTTTCTGTATACACCTAAAAATGGTCTCGATAAATTTAATTAATTAAATATGATTTATTTGATTAATTAACCTTTAATTCCTCTACTATTAAATAAATAGAAATATTTATTTATATAATTCACATTTAATTCTTTGATCTTTATTATATTATTTCCTCTTAATTAAATAAACAAGTTTCATACTTTGTTTTATTTAATTATCATTATCAAATTCTTCTATAATTACATTTCATCTTAATCACATCTTTTATTTAATAAATATAGACTTCTATAGTTTGTTTTATTAAATTAAATATCTTCTTTTTCCTAAATTGAATAAATCTAAATATTCAATTGAAATATATTCTACAGCTAATCATATCCACCTACCAAATTAGATATGAAACATCTAATTTAATTTATCTCAACCTTCACGGGCAAATTTGGAGACAAATTGGAGACAAATCTGGTTGAGTGTTTTTGTGCGGAGGAACAATCTCCATAATCATCTCAGGCTTCTTCATCCTTCACCATTCAATTCTTTAGATCAAATCCAGACCTTTTCTTTGCTACCCCTTCACAAATGTGCTACCAGGAATCTATAAATACAACCTCTATCTATAGGAAAAGGATCCCAACTTTGTGCAAACTTACTCTGCAGAAATACCAATTGAGAAATCAAGCATCTTAGCAATTATCATTTAGCAATAGCAAGCATTTTAGCATAGAATCAATATCATGGATTTTCATTTAGCTGCATCATAGTTTACTGTACCTTCTTTCATCAAGTTTCATGTCAATTTAGATTACAATAGCTTCATCAATATAATTTAGACATCATCATATAGGATTAGATTATTGCATTTAATAGCATCTCATTCTCTAGATTGGAATTTTAACAATCATAATGCTTACAAAATCTGAGAGCCCTATGAATTAATAAATCTTTAGAGATAGAGAGCAATATGACACTTTCAAGAGTTTTTCTATTTTAATTAGATTAATTATTGTTGATTCTCTTGATATAATGTCTTATTAAGAAGTGTTGTTTGTTATTTCATTCATTACTTATTCCACACTTACAATTTGGCGCCCACCGTGGGGCTCGAACCCACAATTTTAACATCTTCTTCTCAAAAGTGTATTTGCAGCTTTCGATGTGTTTTCTTTTAGCGCAATCGAGTGTTTTTGTAGCGCATACGACAAGTACTTTAGTGCATCTGAGTACTATTTCAGTGCATCCACTGAATTCCCCAGTGCATAAGGCCACTGTTCTAGCACATATGAAGTTTATGTTTCACCAGACATGGAGTTTTTCTTTCGGCGCATAGAACTTTTTCTTTGGCGCATCCATCAAATTATTTAGCGCATTGAATTGTTATTTTAGTGCGTTTATTGTCTGTTTTGGTGCATCTAACCACTGCTGTGGTGCATCTAATTACTTTTGAAGAATTTTAAAAATCTGAAATCTAATCATTGTTTTCTGTGACCTAGGTACCAAACACACTGGTCAAAGACAATTGGGAGACAAACTTACGATGGTCAAAGACAAAAAAAAACTTGCAAATTACTAATAATGTTTGCAGGGATTTTACTATTTTTTTTCTTTTGATTAAAATAGTGAATCTAGATTAATTAATCAACTAGTTTGAACCCCATGTATACTATGTTTCAAAAGCAATAGGCCTATGCTCTCCCCTTAAATGGGTGATCAAAATGCTAGACTTTCTATCCTAATTTATTAAATCCTTTAGAAGGCATGCCGTAGTGGGAAAAAGTACTCACCCTACGGGAATGACCTAAGTGGGAACAACCAAAGCTAGGTTTTCCAACCCACTATAATCAAAAGTGAATTTGGCCAAACCCACAATTCAACAGAAGTGTGCAAGATAACCATCCCCAAAATCTTTGTTCTAAAGATTGGGAGGTCTCCTAAGGGAGTTTATCATTTTCCGCTCTGAATAGATACCCTATCTACAAAATTTAAGTTAGTATCTCATTGAAGTTAGTTTTCGAACACTTTTTATATCACGGTGCAAGGGGAGGGAAGATTTTTCCCCCAAGACACTCACCATATAACTATCAGAGACCTTGGCCAAAAGTGGAGGATTCAACTTTGGTTAAGACTCGGGAAAGGAAAAAACATGGGCGCCCTCTAGGGGTGACAGGGCTGTGTGAGCTGACATAGTTGCAAGCTGTGGGCTATGATATTCTAAGTGGCCTACTTGAGATAGAAAAGTGCTTGAACTATTTGTTTTTGTGTCAAAACCTGCAAAAATTGAAAGAATCGGACCAGATTCTAGAACACTCACTACATGTTTAATACATAGGATCTGAAACAACTGTTTACAATCTGGATTTTGTGTGTGAATTTATTTTTCAAAGGTATCATCCAATTAGATCAAAAATTCCAAAATTTTCACACAAAACATACCTTCAAAATGTTCATGGTTCAGAAAATTATACCCTGAAATCGATCCTTTTACTGAGAAAAAGTAGAACAAATAGACAACATTGTGACAAACTGCCAGTTTAGCATATACATAGTTTGTTTTAGCACATACACAGTCTATTTTAGCACATACACTCAGTCTTTTAGTGCATATGTTGTCCAAATAGCGCATACAACCACTATTTAAGCGCATCTGCCTTATCTTACAGTGCATTTGCACAGTCTGTCACCATAATTTACTAGTATCTTGGTGCATCCACAGTCTGTTTTAGCACATATACTTTGTCTGATAGCACATTCACCATATATTTAGTGCATCCACAGTATGTTTTAGTGCACCTGCCCTCTGTAATAGCACATCCACATAACAAGAAAACAAAGAGCCATTTGAAACCCCTGTTAGACTGTTGACATTAGAACTCAGGTTTTTGTCAAAACATAAACATTTTCTCAATCCAATCAGTGTCTTAAACTTGGAAAAATAGAACCTTACAAGTGATAAACTCTTTCAATTTAAACCTAGATATTGCAACTTTAAAGTGTCCAATTGTCAAACACAAATCTTGGTTATTACGTTAAGTTTCATTATCAAGATTTTGTCATCCTACAACCACGAAAAAAATAAAAATAATCAAATTCTAACTTAGTCTCATCAATAGAATCTATCATTCTATTTGACTTTGTTAATATCCATTGACACTCATCCAAACACAAAAGATCAAAGTTTAGTGAGAATAACAAACACTTGTATGCCAATTTTAACAAGGTTACAAAGACAAAAACTTAGAGAAAAAGAAATTGAAACACCAAATATCATGGCTGAAGAAAATCCCTTTTACAGATTCCACCAAAATGATACAAATGAAATAACCCAAGAGGATATCCAAACTACACAAGAAGATCCTAATTTTCACAAATTCATAGAAAAAGTTTTGGAACAAGATATGGAAAAATACCTTTTGATTCTAGTTGAACTAGGTGCAAAACTTCCAAAATAATTTGACATTAATCGATTAAAAGAAACACCTAAAATAGCTGAAACTAAACCACACAACACACAAAACATAGATCAAGTGGTTTCCCTAACACATCAAATGAAAAACTTGCAACAACTTCAAGATATGAAAAAAGGAACCACAGAGAGGTACTCATTACAAGACATTTTTCCTTATCCTTTTGATCCAAGTGTGGACATGATACCATTTCCTAGACATTGTGAATTCCCAAAATATGACAAATACAATGGTAAAACGGATCTAATTGATCATGTGAGGGAATTTAGAACCATGAGTTTAGAATTTGCACAAGAGGAAAATTATCTAATGAGGTTATTTCCAAGGAGCCTAGGAGGTCAATGTATGGAATGGTTCTCTAAACTACAACCATGAATTCGATCTTTTGAAGAACTAGTGAATAGGTTTATTTCAAAATTCTCTTATAATATTCAACATGAGGTAACAATAAAAGTTCTTTACAATATGGAAAAAAGGAAACGTGAAAAATTCCTCTCATTTCTACAACGACGGCGAAGGATGTTTGCTAGGTATCCTCTTTCCATACCTGAAGAGGAAAAGATGGAACTGTCCATTAACAATCTAACTGATGAAATGAGTTACAAGCTTGATCTACAATGTCCACCAACATTTGAGAAAGTGATTGAAAATGGGCCCAAGATAGAAGAAGCCTTCATCAAAAGAGGGGCAAGAAAACATTACAATGAAGGACCAAACAATACAAACTCCTCAAATCCCAACAACAATGATAAACCCAAGTTTTGGCAAAAAAATAGAAATACTGGTAACAATGATGCTGCAAATGAAACAAAAAATGCAAAACTAGTATTCAATTTGACAACAACTACTGCAAAGACTAATCAAAACAATGACCTAAACCTCAATTAAAGTTTCAATCAAAATAACAATCAGAACAATGGAGAATCTAAACCGCAATCATATCTAAAGCCATCAAATCAAAGAAGATTCACACCATTGGGAAAAAAACTAGAATCAACAACAAGAGAACTTGCACATGGACTTATTACATTACCTGAAGAAGAAATTGGGAACCAAAAGTAAAACCATCTTGGTGGAATGATGCAAATTTATGTGACTCTCATAAAAACAAAGGACATAAAATGAATGATTGTATACAGTTGAAACATCTAGTGCAAGATTTGATTGACAATAGGAAGGTATTCACAGAAGGAAATCAAATGAACAATGATCATGGTGCATTTAAAAATCCTTTACCAAATTCTGAAAAGGGAGAATCTTCTTCTATAAACAGTAAAGGTAAAAATGTAAACTACATTTATGACAACACTATTCATTGTATCTCTGCAGATGAGAATAATGATGCTACTGACAATCAAATTGATAATGTTGAAATCAATGACATCATACCCATAGATCTAATCCCAAACATGGATACATCCAACAATCAGATCAATGTCATAAAAATTAGGGAAAACCAAGATTATCACCCAGTCAACGTGACAACAAGGGGGAAATCCAAGGTAATATTGAAAGGAGTTTCATCTAAAATCATTGCTACCCCTTCAAATCAATACAACATAGTCAATTAACTATAGAAAATACCAACACAAATATCATTTTTGGAAATCCTTAAAATCTCATCATCTCATAAGGAGGTTTTGGAACAAGCTCTCATGGCCACAACAATACCCAATAATCTGGATGTTTGTCAATTCCAGGCTATGGTGGGACACTTAACCATGCCTCACTTCCTATCATTTTCAAAACAAGATGATGTGTCACTTACTCATCCACATAATTCCACCCTTCATATTGAAGTCTTAATCCACAAACACCGAGTAAAACATGTCTTATTCGATGGTGGAGCTGGTTTAAACATTTGCACTTTAAAATTGATCCATGCACTAGGATATTGTGATAATGTTATTGATGCTAGAAGGAAGATCACAATAAAAGCCTATTATGAAGAAGAGAGATCCTCCAAGGCGTTGATCGTGTTTCCTATTCAAGTGGGACCAATTGTCAAGAATATAGTTTGCCAAGTGCTAGAAAAAGAGCTGACATATAATATACTCTTGGGACGCTCGTGCATTCATGAAATGTAGGAAGTGCCTTCAACCTATCATCAATGCTTAAAATTTCCTATCAATGGACAATAAGTCACTATTTTAGTTGATTACAATAATCCCCAAACTTGTAACATGCTTAAAACAACTCAAGACACTTTGGTGCCCCATAATAAGGAAGAAAACACTTCTAGTTCCTCCAATGGTGAAAGGAAACTAAATGTTGTATCTAAATGGGTTGAGAAAAAGGACCAGTCAAAAGAAACAATTGTTGCTGACTCCACTCCATCAAACAATGAAGCTCAACTAGATTCTCTATCACAACAGTTCAAAGACAAGATCCAGTTAAAAGACAAGGGCATGGGAGAGTATTCCATTGAGCAATCTTTATGTTTTTCACAATTGCTACCATCTCCAAGAACATATGGAAATCCATCAACATCAACACAACAATCATCACAACCTACCACAGTTTTGGATGATAGATTTGTAAAGGCAAGTACTCTAGAAGAAGAATATGAAGATAAGGCCATTCTCAATTTGCTCTACAAAGATGAGGAAGCCTCTACATCGACAAACATTAGCATAAAGATAGATCAATATGGAAAGGGAAAAGAAATATTAGAGAAAATGGGACATGAAGGACAAGGACCTATTGGAAAAAGGAAAGAGGCATTGTAGAACCCATTCAACCTCTCACACTTTAGTCAAAAGACAAAATAGGATTAGGTTACACAGGGGAAACAAAAGAAGAAAACACTCATAGAGTTGTTGAAAGAATCCTTCAAATGTAGGATAGTTTTGAAACTAATTATAATGAGTATGAGTGGGATTATTTATTAGAAACATCATACAAGTACATACAAATTGATGTCATAAAAGAGTATGCACCCACACACAAGGAGGGACAAAGCTCAGGTACTAGAACCCTTGTATTTGGATCACAAAATATCGATGAATCAAGTGAGGATGGACAAATATCGAGTGAGATAGATGACTTAGGGGAGAGTAATATTATAGAACTCGACATCACCATTGACAACTTTGAAAACATTGTTATCTGAACCCTTATTGTCATTGACCTTAGCCAATATGATGACCTTTTAGCTTTAATACATCCTGAACTTATCAACTGGGAACCAACTGAACCTATCAATATTCCTATCTTTGTGAATGATGATGCTATCATAAATTTCCTTTGTGATGAGCCTAACACAAGTTCTAATCATAAATATCATAACAACGCTCCAAGTTAGGAGGGTGTGAAATATTTCAGTTCCAAAATTGAAAATAGGAATAAAGGATCTAATGGTGAAAACCATTTAATGGCAGCATTAAATCTCAAAAAAGTAAAAATAAAGAAAACATCTGATGGTGAAAACCTCTCTAAAGCACCAAAATATGGGAGATTTGACACCCTTCCAGAACACTATCATGAAAGATCATCAGTACTGGTGGATCCTGCATAATCTATTAATATCGACACAACAAAAAAGGCAAGACTTTACATCTGGCAACATTTATGACTGAACAAGAAAAGCCATAATTCACCAAGTTCTTTGAAGAAAGACACATTAAATTTGCTTGGTCTTACTCTGATATGCTAGGTTTAGATCCAGATCTTCTAATGCATCATTTATCTCTACCATTTGGGATAAAACCTGTGAAACAAAAAGTAA
The DNA here is from genome assembly GCA_007258455.2 of Sequoia sempervirens. NCBI lineage: Eukaryota > Viridiplantae > Streptophyta > Pinopsida > Cupressales > Cupressaceae > Sequoia > Sequoia sempervirens. The sequence continues at coordinate 32,940,015 of VDFB02000013.1, read as the reverse complement.
GGAAAATGCATTTGCATATTGCCTTGATGGTAAAGGCTGAGCTGAAAAAGTTGTTAGATGCAGGATTCATTAGGTCTATTGATTATGTTGAGTGGATTTCTAATATTGTACCTATATCCAAACTAGATAATAGTATCAGAATATGCACTGACTTCAAAGATCTAAATAAGGCATGTCCAAAGGATGATTTTCCTTTACCAAACATTGTCATTATTGTGGACTTAACAATGGGACATGCCATGTTGTCACTAATGGATGGATTCTCAAGGTATAACCAAATCAAGATAGAACCCGGAGATCAAGAAAATACACTATTCACGTGTCCTTGGGGCACATTCTGTTGGAATGACATGCCCTTTGGGTTGAAAAATGCAGGTGCAACATATCAACATGCAATGACCACTATTTTCCATGACATGATGCATACTTTTATGGAAGATTACGTGGATGATATATTAGCAAAATCGTATACCAAAGAAGGACATTTGGAGATTCTGGGCAAAATCTTTACTAGACTGGAGAAGTTTAATCTCAGATTAAATCCTAAGAAATGTGTGTTTGGGGTTACATCAACAAAACTTCTAGGTTACATAGTTCCAGAAAAAGGCATCAAAGTAGATCCTACCAAGGTCATTCCAGATCTCATAAGTAGTCTTTAGATCCATCACATTTGGTATCTCAGTATCAGTCAAAGCACTCAACAATGCCTCCTTGGCCCTGATATTATATTTAGCATAAGTATTATTTGGAGGTATAACATACCTATTACATGTAATGCTCCAGTAGGGTTCACCAATGCATCTTAGATGGCACTCTATTTGAGATTTCCACAAAGAATAATTTGTTCCATCAAATCTAGGACTATCCTTCTTATAAGTCGTCATCATAGATCACCTCAAGTTAAACTTCTTCCAAGGAACCACAAGCTCTGATACCAATTGTTGAAAACTCAAGGACATACAACTGAGAGGGGGGGTGAATCAGTTGTCACTAAATCATAAAATTATTCAACTTATTAGCCTTAATTTTAGATCTGATCATTAATCATGAAAGCATAAATGAACAACACATCAGAAGCACAAATAACACCAAGATTTTTACATGGAAACCTTGTTAGGGGAAAAACCATAGTGGAGGTCAATCCACAAGATTATACCCTATTAAAAGTATAAGGAAATATGAATGGGTAATGCACATGCATTTAGGCACACTGTCTAGAGCTCACTGCTCAAATACAACAAGGCTTACTGCCCAATGAAGACACATTGTCTTACAAAAAGATTCGGATTAAAACCATCCGGATTTGAAATGAGAAAATAACATTTGCTAATGCTTGGTTACAATTTTAGTTAAGCACAATAACTCTTCTTCACTCTTCTTCACTCTTCTTCACTCTTTGCTCTTCCTTTGAATGATTTGATCTTTATTCACACACAAGACTCTTACACTTCGCATTCACACCTCTTCCACACTTCAAACAATCCCTCTTATATATCTGCAACAAGAAATTACATCGCTATAAGTCGGTCACAAAATGATAATAAAATAATTTCAAATAGTCGGCCCAAAACAAATAAAGATTATTCATGTGAATCAACCAAGGTCATCCATAACATAGTGAAGACTGAAAACATCTCCAACACGAAAACACTTCAATTAATTTCTCCTTGAAGGTCCACAACACGCTTCAACACCTTGTTGGCCAAGAACATGAAAAATATGAACACGCAAGAGAAAATCTCAGATCACGAGCACAACGATCAATGCGGATAAGCCACAAATATAGAGAATGAACTAGAAACATCCACAAGCATCATGAAACACCAAAGAAGCATCTACAAAAACTAAACTTACTAAAATCATGGAATCTTCAATCAAGAACACTAACTGAAGTGACAGAAAAAAACTGTCAAAATGAAAATCACCATAACTTGATCAAATTTGCATGCAGATCTCTAAAACACGATGTGGATAGACTAGACATACTAAAAAAAAACCCTTTAGTCCACAACCTCAGAACAACAATGTACTAAACACACCGACAAAAATAACTTCACTTCACCACTAACAACCTGTAGCACTTCTTGTTATAATTTTCTCAATATCCTCGACATATATAACTTCTAATGAAACAATGCTAATATTGTTGACATTAATGACAACACAATATCAGCAACACAACCACAACATCCAACAAGGGATACTGGAGGAAGAGCTCTGCAACTATCAACACTCAGGTAAGTGCACACGTAACTCATTGAAAAGGCTTGATTGGGGTAAATTTATTCAAAAGCTCTCTTATTTTGAAATTTTAGTAGAACAAGTAGAATCATGTCGCCTAAAAGGAAACAATCAAAAACTAAGAAGGGTAAAATTGAAATTAAGGATGAAGAACCCAAAACAAAAAAGAGGCCTCTCCATCAATCCATTTTAGATATACTCCTAGGGTCCACTAGGGAAGGTTTCAAGAAATTCCTCACAAATACCGTACAAAGTTGTAGAGATTCCCTCATTCCTAAATCTGGATGGGACTTATTCTAGTATTTTTATAGTAAAAGAGATGGAAAAGTCCCAATTTCAAACCCATGGGCATTAGACTTAGCCAAATTGATTGTCTCAAATGTGTTTGTTGATGTGGAATTTATCAAAATAATAGTTAAAAATTATCACCCTACTACTAAAATTATGAGGTTTCCAAATGGTTTGTTGTTGGTTGAAGTAACCAAGACAGCTATCATTGAGTGTTTCAACTTGATAAAACATGCCCTAACTAAGATAGACCTACAAAAGAGTGAGGAGGAGTATACTAGGTTGAGAAGAACTTACAAAAGTGATGAGCTTCCCCTATATATTAAGAAAGGTGTTGGCAATAGAACGATCCCTATTTCCCCCTCCACTACCGAACCAATTACTGTTACAAACTTTCAATACTATTTTATAAATACATATCTTTCCTTATGCCAATATTGGGGGTGGATTCTCAAGATAAGATTCCAATAAGCCTAATTATGATGGTCATGAGAATCCAAAATCCTAAGACTAATATAGAATATGACTTTGCTTCATATCTTGAAAAAGCATTGAATGAGGAATTCCTACAGGTCATAGAAGATAGAGCACCCATTACATTCAGACATTATTCTCTTTTGTTTCATTTGATATTATACCACAACCAAGACAGGTGGACCAAATGAATGGACTTGGCCAGAAGTGATGAACAAGGGAACCCTATACCCATTCAAAAGTGGTACTATATTTGGGATAGTCGGTGCAAAAACTTGAGCTTTGTGATATTCTATGATGATTTTGTGTATAGGATCTTGAGAGTTCTTGGCCACATAATGCCAAGATTTCCCACTAAAATACTACATCTATTGAGACCTTTAGCTCTAAAGCCAGAGCAAGGTCATACACATAACTTTGGTGATAGGTTCTTCTTGTCTGAAGTCACAGTAATAAGAGTTTATGGATTCCCTCTTGCTCCACACATACTACCAAAGTTTGTGCCCCTTAGACTGGAATTTCTAGAGTTTATATGGAAGATAGTGTGGATGGAGAATGACGTGATGCATAAACAGAAGAAGGGCACATTTTTTCCAAACCTTACTAAGTGTGAAGACTGGTCAGTAGGCTCTGACACATTGGAGGAGTTGCAATATTATTTGAAGACAAGATATTCACTGGATTCGGGAAAGGAGAGAGTCTTTGATCTTGAGAATCATATAAATTATGTAAGACACAATCTCCTCACCAATTCATTGATTGCTCAACAAGTAGACTATGAAGAAGATGTTATAAGAAACTGTCTTACTCCTCAAGAAGTATTTTATAGAAAGAAAAAATGGGGAATTATGAGGAAACTTGAGGAATAAAGGAAACAAAAGAACAAATATTTCCCAAGATACTTTGTTGAGGAGAGGGATCCTATCAAAAGAATAAATTTGATAATTGATAGATTTAAGGACTTTTATGGTAAAGTTGCTACAGGAGGGGAGGCACGTCTTCAAGAACATAGTGGCATGATAATTGCAGATCACTCTCCAGACACAACTTCAGAATCTACCATGGAACAACCACCTCCTATAAGACAAAATACACAAGGGATTGAACCACTAGTCTCTTATGAAGAAAGTGAAGGGGTGGGAGACACTCAAGAAGTAGCCAATGTGTTACAGTCATTAAAGGATGATGTTGAGGTTGACCAACCAGTCCATGAAACTAATTCACATAAACCTGGAGAAAGGATGGATGCTAAAGAAAGTGCAAGTAAAGAAATCCATGAAGATGAAAGAGAGGTTGTAGCTCAGTGCCTAATAGAAGATTATGAGTTTATTAAAAATCCAGAATTCAGAGATTTTTGGACAAAGATGAAAGTAAAAGGATTTGAGGAAAGAGTGGAGATATATAAAATAGGGACTAAGGAATCCCAAAATGATCAAGTGGTGGCACAAACCTTCAAAGAATTAATAATTTACAACATTGAAATTAGTCCACAAGAGGCTAGAGAAATGATTTTAAAGAGTAACATGCTCATTTTCCCTGGTTTGGAGTTGAAATTTTTTTTTTCTTGACCAAGTATGAGCCCAAGAAGATCCTATGCTAGTTGCAAAGTTCGATTTTGATGAAGGAGTGAGTGGTACAAGATATAATCCAAAGATTGAGACCCTAGATATATGGATAAAGCAAAATAATACATAAAATCCAAGGCTATTGGATGTAGTACAAGGAATGAAAGGGGAAGCCATGTGGTAAAAACATTGCAAGATACAACCCCTTTGGAAGCCACCACTATGACTATGCATTCAGCTATGTTTGCTTGTGCTACTGTTAAAGGATTAGAGAATAGACTAAGAGAATATGAGAAAGAGAAAAAATTCTTAAATGATGAAGTCAATATGTTGTTCATGGAGAATGTGAAATTAAAAGAGAAACTAAGAGGAGTAGGGACTTCACAGAGCAAAGAGATTGTGTTGTATCAACGTCCAAGTGCTCCATTAGATGGTGTACATAATGTTCTTGCTGAACAAATAAAGGTTTTCAAGTAGGAGGTAGAAGAGCTGAAAAAGACCAGCCATGTAACCCAAGAAGAAGTGAAGAAGCGGATTTGTGAGGCTATAGAAAAAATTATTGAACACAAGGTGAAGTTGGTTATAGATAAATTAGAGAATGTATATTATTTTACAAATCACTTATATAGGCCATTGACCAAATAAAAGGGCATATGCTTATGTTGGATCCCCTTTTCAAAAAATGGCAGCCTATACACCACACCTTGTTCAAACTATGCAGAGTCCTAGAAAGGAGTATTGATGCTCCTACAACATTGAAACCAACTGAACAAATGGTTAAGATGATTATGGATGAATTTCAGTACATACAAGGAGAGGACAAGAAGTTCAAGACACAAATAGATTATTTCCATACTCTGAAGCAATGGTATATCCCAAAGATAGTAAAAGATGATGACCAGATAAGGGACCTTGAAGAATGGAAAAGGAGTTTAGTTAGATTGTTCCTCGGTGTATTACTCACATACAAAAGGATGGTGACGTTAGTCTCTACAGTCTTAACTTGATTCTGGATGGATTGGTTACTTTCAATGCTAGGTATTTGAAATTTTTTATTGATGGAAAGGTGTTATTAGATAATCGGTGGCAAGTTCATCTTGCAAATGTGCCAAAGATTGAAGAATATAGATGGTCATCGGATTTCACTATATATTAGTGGGAAGAGAAGTATCTAGCTTCTGAAAAGTAAGTCATTGGGATGAAGACATTTGGGCATTCTATCATGGAGATAAGGGCCATTCCAAACCAATGATCATGGGCCTTTTATGTTGATTAATAGATTCAAAATGCCCCAATGTTTCACATTTCGTATATTTATTTAATTATGTTAATCAAACCCATAGTTAGATTACTGAAGAGGTGTAGTTTTGAAATGTAGCCTCATTTTGTAAAAGGCCTGAAGTTTTTTTTGCTTCCTGTATAAGATGGGAAACCAAGGCTTATTTTGAAGGAATCATTCAAAAAATATAGTAATCCATCATTATATCATCTTTCCACCATTCCACTTCCACTCGTCCATACCCATGTTTCAAGATATCTCAAAACACTTATATTGTTAATGTATAAATTTTGAAGTAGAATCAATGGAGAAGATTGCTCATATTTGGTGATTTACTTTTAGTGTTCAACTATTGTGTGGAAGTTAAATTTTATATGTTATTGTGTTGTCTCCAAAGTGGTTTTCCCTTATTATTCAAATTAACACAATTTGTCAAGGCACACTTGCTATTGTTGTGTGATTTTATTGATTGGTTTATGTATGGAGTGAATTAAATTCCTTTCAAGTAATTCATTTTAATTGGTTCTTGCTCAGGATTAAAATCCTTTTAAGTTAATTATTTTGATTGGCTTCCCTCAAGTCGAGAATTAAAATCCTTTCATAATATCACAATAATTTGGGAATATTGCACTGGGATTAGTAAGAAGTGTACAGTGACTGACAAACTTGCATGTTTGTACAAGCTACAAACATCCAAAGTGCCCAAAAAGTTAGAGTTAAGTTGAGAGGTAGATTCCTCCTTCTTACACATCTGACTCCATCGATCCATCATACAAATTTGACTCCATCCACCCAATAGGATTAGGCACTAGTTATATTTACAATATTTTATATAAACCTTGTTCATACATCAAATTCTCAAAACATTTTTAGTAGGATTGGTCGTTAGCCTTGCATCTATTTCACTTCTATATGTCATTGTAAATAGATTTCCCAAGTTAGAGATTTTACATAAACCTTTAAATTTGCTCCATCATTTAGGTACACCCACCTAGGTCTAACAGAGCCTAAAGAGCAGGGGGTTCTCAATCATATTCACCCCGTTCATTAGCCAAAAATGTTCCTAAGAGTTTGGCATCCTCTTAAAGTTTACAACCTGCATTTTTGAGACCTAATAGATCGGTGACTTTGCTGGGGATAACCTAGTCAACCCTGAGTCTAGATTGTTCCATTACAGAGTCATTAAAACTTCACATCTATGTAATTACACTTTCACAAAACTAAGTAGGGGATTCTATTGGGGACAAACTAAGGAACCCTTATAAATAAAATCTTACAAAGAAATTGTAACTTTCCCACTTATCACAAAGTGGGTGACGACTCTACTAAAGGAATACTAAAGTCAGTAACTAGACATTTGAAAAGTATATCAAAAAGATTGAATTCCAACATTTTAGCATTTTATGAGATGGATGGAAGAAGATCATTACATCAGAATAATCAATCCAATAAGATAAAAAGTGGACAGATGGAAAAAGGGATAATTCAAAGTCCCCTTCCTACCTCAAAATATAAAGGAAAAGACCATAACACAAACACAATCACACATACAGAAAATCAAGAATAGAATAGTATCATAGGACAAACATTAAATGAAGGCACTACCAACTCACATGAAGAGATATTGCAAAGTGGAATGGGTACCCCTCAACAAAATCAAATTGAACATGATCATTCACAGCTTGGTTTCCACACATATCAACCTGAAACCCAATGGATGGCAGCATTTGAGACAAGAAATGACTAGGAAATAGTATATAATACAACAAAAAGGGATTACAAGGATAGAATAGCCCAACTACATCTGAGAAATTATTTTCCACATACAGTACACTTTATAGAAAGAGACAATAGGCCACCCAAGAAAAGGTAATTGACTATTTAAGAGCTAAAACAAGAAATAGAAGAATAAGCAAGGGTCTTACAAGAAAGGAATTGATAAAGTAGAGAGATGAGTTGGCTCAAAAAGTGCTTCAAAACAATACTCAGCCTACAACAAGTGGGCCAAGATATGTACCCCCTCATAAACAAACTAGATTTGCAAATGTTGGCAGCTCATCTATGTCCCTTAAAAATACAAGAGGAAGCAATGGCATTATCTCACAACCTCGGTGCAATATTTCTAATACCTCAAATACAAACAATACATCCAATAACCAAGGATTGACCCACTAAGGTGGACAAACAAACTCAATACCTAGTGGTAAAAGACACACCAATCCCCCTAGACAACTTAACCAAGGCATGCAACAAAATATTCTACCTCAAAATACAAGACCATAAAATACTCCTCAAAATTCCCAACAATCAACTTACACTTACCTGCCCCCTAGCCAGTGATACATCCCACCCCACCAATAGTACCTACCTCAGCAAAACAAACAGGGAAATGTGTACTTTCACAAAAATGTACAAAAAAATGTGCCTCAGTATCAATACTAGCAAGGCCCTCAAGGACAATACCAACAACCAAACCAAAACCATTTTATAAGAGGACCTTCAAGTGGATATAGACAATTGGACTTTTTCGTATATCAAATTTTTCCTGACCCAATTAGCAGTGATTGGAGGACTGCCATCCAAAAATTTACAGGGACTCATGCCATCATAGCAGAGGAAAAAATAGAGAGTTTTGACACCGTCATGGAAAATCTTGAAATAGAAGTTGAAGATCTCAAAATGAAATTGTTCATGCAATCCCTTGTAGAGGATGCCACGGGGTGGTACATAAATTTTCCATATGCATCAATCATCTCTCTAGCTAATTTCAAGGATCAATTTTTAAAGCAATATAGGAGTGATTACAGTTCACATTTCACCCTAAGGGACATAGCCAATATTTGCAAAAATTACAATGAGTTAGTGGTTGATTTCAATATAAGGTTCGCTAAAGTATACAATAAGATTTCCCCTAATTTGAAACCAATAGAAGCAATGTGTGTAGATTTCTACATTAATGATTTTGATGCCAAGATAGGATATGAACTCAGAAATAAAGCCCCTATATCCCTAGTAGAAGCTAAGAGAACTGCATTAACTATAGAATGAAATAGAAGAGTTGCTAGAAAATTTGGTAGAAGAGGGAATGCTAGAATGCAACCAAATCCCAACAACAATGTAGACAAACAGAATACCTATTACAGAAATGACAGACAAAGGCTCCATGACATGCCTTACTACACTAACAAGAAGGATGGGAAGCCGGTGGATGAGAATTAGAAACACAATTTTAAGGAAACCCCAAACCCGCTAAAGAAAAATAAAACACATCTTGTAGAAATTATTTCATGGTGTGTGGCATGTAGACTCCCACATCCACCTAAATATTGTGCAGTGGCCCAGGCATTTCAAAAGAAAGACATCCTTTATGACCAAGAGGTTGAGCATCACACTATTAATATGTTGTCAATGAAACCTAGCCATGTTGATAATGAATATTCCTCATCAAATTAGGATGGGTATGAATATGATGTATAACGTCCACATGGTAGAGCAGGAGTTCTTCTCTAATCAAGAAGACATAAGTGATGTAGAGCCTAATTTTCCCAAAGCACCATAAAAAATGAATCAGTTTCAATTAAGGAGACCAGCATAAGAGGAAATTAAGGCTTTGGCTATTGTTGTAGTGGCACAAGCAAAGAGTATTTACAAACTAAGAAATAGGACAGTAAATGAAGATGAAGGCAAGCCTGGAGGACTATTTATAAAAGATAAAGGAGTAACTCGGGAAACACATGAAAAGGAAGAAAATAAGGATTCTCAAAAGGTTAATCAGAAATATGTATGTAAAGAGATAACTAAGGTTGATCAAGGTGAAATTAAACCAAAGGATTTACCTGAGGAGAAGAAACTAGCTATAATGGAAACTCTAAGTGTGGAATAAGTAATGAATAAAATAACAAACAACACTTCTTAATAAGACATTATATCAAGAGAATCAACAATAATTAATCTAATTATAATAGGAAAACTTTTGAAAGGCATCATAGTGCTCTCTATCTCCAAAGATTTATTAAGTCACAGGGCTCTCAAATTTTGTAAACATTATGATTGTTAAAATTCCAATCTAGAGAATGAGATGTTGTTAAATGCAATAATCTAATCCTATATGATGATGTTTAAAAGATATTGATGAAGCTATTGTAATCTAAATTGACATGAAACTTGATGAAAGAAGCTACAGTAAACTATGATGCAGCTAAATGAAAAGCCATGATATTGATTTTATGTTAAAATTCTTGCTATTGCTAAATGATAATTGCTAAGATGCTTGATTGCTCAATTGGTATTTCTGTAGAGTAATTTTGCACAAAGTTGGGATCCTTTTCTTGTAGACGGAGGCTATATTTATAGATTCCTAGCAGCACATTTGTGAAGGGGCAACAAAGAAAAGGTCTAGATTTGATCTGAAGAATTGAATGGTGAAGGATGAAGAAGCCTGAGATGATTATGGAGATTGTTCCTCCCCACAAAAACACTTAGCCAGATGATAGGAAGAATCAATGGAAGAAGATGAAGAGGATTGCTTACAAATTTGTCTCTAATTTGTCTTCAAATTTTCCCGTGAAGGTTGAAATGAATTAAATTAGATGTTTCATATCTAATTTGGTAGGTGGATATAATTAGTTGTAGAATACATTTCAATTGAATATTTAGATTTATTCAATTTAGGAAAAAGAAGATATTTAATTTAATAAAAAAAACTATAGAAGTCTATGTTTATTAAATAAAATATGTGATTAAGATGAAAGATAATTATAGAAGAATTTGATAATGATAATTAAATAAAACAAAGTATGAAACTTGTTTATTTAATTAAGAGGAAATAATATAATAAAGATAGAAGAATTAAATGTGAACTATATAAATAAATATTTCTATTTATTTAATAGTAGAGGAATTAAAGGTTAATTAATCAAATAAATTGTATTTAATTAATTAAATTTATCCAAACTATTTTTAGGTGTATACATTTTTCCCCTCTTTGAAGTGATGTGTTTATGCATTGCTTCAAAGAAAATTTTGTTGATGCTGCTATTATTGACGAAAATTTTTCAGTATGCCCGAGATGTTGATTTTGTTGTGATGATGAATATATGCCCCCTCAGGAAATAAATCGATGAATTTTTTATTTTATGAATTTTTCTTAGAATTTTTCAATTTTTTTATGATTTTTGGATAATTTGATGATGTTATGAAGATTTGATGATGCACAATTTATCTCCCAACAAATAATTATGAAAAATGCCCCTGCGATGAAATTTGAATTAAGCCTCTTTGAAAGAATTTAAATAAATCCCACCAAAATCCCCTTTTAATCACTCTCTTAAAAAACTAAAAAGGTTAATTTTGAATTAATTTGTGCATGTTGAGTTTTGAAATTTGAGAGAGAGTGATTTGGAGCCAAAATGTCAATTCCTTACCACACTCACTATTTCGAGCGTGTGCGTAGACACAATCGTCCGGCCTTCTACGGACCTTCGGTATGTACCCGTGAACCTCCTCGTTATTCATGTTTTTCATTTTTAGAGTGTTTATTTCGGATTTAAATTTTTTGAATTCTTTTAGCACATTTGTAGGTCGCAGTGGTGCATATAAGTTCTATTTTAGCACATTTACCAGAATAGCGTATAGGTTAGTTGTTTTAGCGCATAGGTCAAAAAGTGTAGCACATACGTAGGGTAAAGTAGCACATCCAATGATATTGTGCATTGACCATCTAAAGTGGCGCATTTGCCTCCTGAAATGGCACATCTGATGAAATAGCACTTTTACTGCCTGTTTTAGTGCATCCAAGTCAGAATGATGAAATTTGTCATTAACTCCCTGGTTTTGATGATTTTCGGTCACATCAGCCTTTGAGTTGCTATTCATTGATGATCCCAATAATTTAGATGATGGTCAACCTCATGATAGGTGAGGTTTGATGATTGATTGATAATAATTATCCTCATGATAGGCAAGGAATAATTATAGTTGGATTGTTAAACCTCATGATAAGCAAGGTTGATTTGATTAATTGACCTCATGATTGGCGAGGTACAATTTTAGATTGATGATTGACCTCATGATAGGAGAGGTACAATTTTAGATTGATGATCAACCTCATGATAGGTGAGGTTCAATTTTAGATTGATGATTGACCTCATGATAGGCGAGGTACAATTGTAGATTGATGATTGACCTCATGATAGACGAGGTTCAATGATAATTACTCACAATATTTGAGCGAAGTCTCACCAGAGCTGATTAGATTTGATAGGTTGATTGATGTTGATGTTTGAAAAATATTTTTGACTTTTTTTTCATGATGATAGGATTCATTTGTGAACTTACAGATTAGAGAGTGGTTTCCTAAGACATTTGATTTGATACCATAGCTAGTGTAGCCTGAGACAATAGTTATCGTGAGATGTGGGTTGTCTTCTCTTTTATTGATGCCCCAAATTAGGATTAATCAAGGTCTCTTGACAGCTCTAGCAGAGAGATGGAATAGTGAGCACAATACCTTCACCTTCCTACTAGCGAGATGATAGTGACTCATGAGGATGTGTGGCAAATTTTGTGGATACCTATTGTTGGAGAGGTTGTTGTTTATGATTCTTTAGAGCAGGGCAGGACTGACTCTCTATGTCGAGTTTTCCAGGATGATTCGATTTGTGGATACGAGATCAGATGGTGAGAGATGGTGGATACCTATGCTACGTTGCCTTTGGTTCTTGCTGGTTTCATTGGAGGGTTCCTTTGTCCTGATTGTAGGTCAAAGGGACTATCTATTAGGTGGCTCCGACACATTTTGGAGAGCATGATCATCCATGGTATCAGATATGCATGGGTTATGTGTATGCTCGCTCATCTTTACCACAATTTGCATCAGGTGGTCTACCTTTGAGGTCACAGTTTGTCTTCTAGGGTTACATTCCTTCAGGTGTGGGCGTGGGAGCATATAGTTGTTACACGTCCAATGACAGTTAGATAGAGACCGACCATGAGGCCATATGTTCACATATATATAGGTCATCTTACTCAGCCCAGACTGGGTAAGTTGGAGCATTGGAGGAGAGTTTTAGATGATTTAGAGGCCATTACATGACGACCCTATCTATATTGTGATCACTGGGATGAGGATGATACAGAGATGGGATACCTCTGTCAATCTATGTTCCTGATTGGTAGTACTCATTTTGTTATTGAGATATTTTTGCTCAGGAGGGTGCTCAAACAATATTGCATTGTATAGGGCATTGCACATTATGCCCGGCATCATATAGATTCTATTGAGTGGGGACCTGACCTTTCATATGATACTGTTGTTTAGGAGTACCTAAACCTACAGCCTTCAGATTGGGATATTTGTCCTAACATTATTGAGGTATGATTACTACAAATTATGTTGAGTACCTTTCCTTACATCCATTTTGACATATATTTGTTCCTGATGAGCCAGTTCCACTACTCGGTGAGGAGGAGATTGCAGTTACACATGGTCACCGAAAGAGGAGAGAGGAGGGTGTGGATGAGGAGTGGGATGTCGAGGGGGAGCAAGATGTGGAGGAGGATGTGGGGAGAAATGATAAGGATGAGAGTAGTGATGATGAGGAGGTATACAGAGGTGGTGGAGATGATGGAGGTGGAGGAAGTGGAGGACTAGGTGGAGCCAGTGGGTCAGTTCCAGTATTGGATGTCAGAGACATCATGGTGCCTCATAAGAGGCAATCACTGATTGCCCCTGTAGAGCAGTGTGTTCAAATTGGGATACCTTCTCAGCATCATTAGACTCAAATTGCGAGTTTACAAGTGCAGGTACAGACCTTACAGGGTCAACTGGGTCAGGCTCATGGTTTATTAGTTTAGAAACAAACTCAAATGCAGACACAATCTCAGGCCCATGCACAGGCTCTTGCTCAGGTATAGACATAGTTGACAGCTGCCCAGGCATAGATAGCCTCATTGACAGCTGAGAGAGATGCAGCTAGACAGGTTATAGAGAAGGAACAGTTGATAGTCGAGAGATTGCAGAGACTAGCTGATGGTACCTTTGTAGTGATTACATGAGAGAGGTTCTTTGTATAGGTAGAGAGGAAGAGTATTATAGGGGTTGTTACCATGATGTTGTTCCCTTCGAGTAGAGAGCCAGTTATGCCCAATCTCAATCAAGCAGGACTCATTCCAGGACTGTTAGTGCAGGTGTGACACAACCTCTATAGAGAGATCCAAGAGATCCTGGTACGTCTGGTGGAGGTACCGGTCCCAAGATGTCAGCACCATCTGGGGCTAGCACTACATAGCTCCTTGATTGGATTCTCTGATATATTTTGAGATATGATGTATACTCTAGTGTTTTGATTCACAACCATTTTTATGTTGTATCCCTCTTATATTTTAGACATCATTGTATACTTGACATTATAATTTTTGAGATTTATGATATGCGGAAGATTGATTGATCTATATGTGTTATATGGTTCTATGATGGATGCAATTTATGATCATGATGACATGTTATGATTTACATATGATGTTATATGTGATAATTCCTATAATGATGATGTATGGATGCATGATGATAGTTATATGATAATGGATAAATGTAAATGAAATGAAAATGCATCTATATGTATGATTTTAGATGTGTTGTTTTAATGATTTATGACAAAATGATGAAGATGAAATATAATGCACTATATTTTTTAATTTTTTCAAATTCAAATATATGATGCCATGAATGGATGAATGAATGATCAATATAATGTTACATCAAGTGTATGATATATGGTATGATAAATGGATGAATTAAAATGTAAATACACGGAGATTTGTTTTTGATAGTTTTCTCATGCAATTTTATGATGTGATGCACAAATGAAGAAAATTATAATATAAATGCAAATTATTTGATGGAATGTATGAATGATTTAAATGATATAATAATGCTTTATAATGTATGTAAGTGAAGATGGTTATGCATTATATGATAATGATGATGTTTTTGTTAATGTCAAGTATACTCAATCCATTAATGAGAAAAGATAACATCGGTTTTCAATTTTTCACCAATATTTGTAACAAATACTTTGCAAATGTAAAACTGACATGAATGCTATCTAAATTTACTATGCAAATCTATATGCAAGCATTTGTATCTTAACATTCCATTTATTTTTCTTTTTATCATCACTAAGCTTTTAAAATGTTGAAAGTGAGTACAAGAATCAATGGTATAATTTAGACCAATGATGACTTGAGTACTACTTTCATGATTTTTGATATTGCAAGTTAACACAAGAATCTAGGTATAATTAAACTGAGATGACCTAAGCATTTCTTGCATAAGCAGACAAGAATAAATCATTTTACTATGTGAATTCATAATGTCATCAGTGATACCTTGTAGAGCACATCTCATGACAATTCACACAATAATAATGATCAATTCATAGACAACACACAAAGAAAATACCATTCTCCTTCCTAGCTGCTCTAGTTTAATACATCATCGAGTTGCTCCAAAGAAATGATAACAAAAATCAAAGTACAACATTTGAACATTCAAGCTGAAAGTGATAAAATCATTATTCAAAAGAGTATCATCCATTTAGAGTCATTTTGATTGGTTTGATTTCAATTGTTTTGATGTGGATGGTTGATTTTCTAAAAAAAATTGTTGTTTGATGTATGTTCAATGTTGAGTTTCCCAATGATCATTGTGTTTGTTGTGTTGTCATACTATTTTTTGTCTATTTGTTTAAGCTCAAGTTTATTGCCCCCAGTGAGTTAAGGATTTTTCCCCCAAGCTAGGGTGTGACACGACCACTTTGCCAAGATATATACATGATGTTCTCTTTTCAAATGAGAGGCGGAAAAATGATGGTGAAAGTGAACGACTGAGTCATGCATCCAATAGATAGAAAAGATGGTTTAAATCACAAGTAGAGCCTACTTTGAAGTTTTTCACTACTTGTTTTTATTGCACTTTTCAGAATTTATGATTTTTTTGTATTTTTCCCTTTTTTTGATTTTTTTGGACTTTTTTGTTTTTTTTTTATAACTTTTTTGTCACCATGACGCCTTTTTTCTAGGTTTTAATCAAGGCGACCATTTCAACCGTGCACTAGATGATTCAGGTATAGAATTTCTTGAGATGGATATTGTTGATAGGTTCATTGAATGAATCCCCTTCAGGTGTAGACAAGATATAGGCTCCAGATCCATAGACTGATATGATGACAAAGGGACCTAGTCAATTAGGTTCAAACTTCCCTTTCTTTTCTCAATCTTGTTGATTTTGAGGGTTTTCTTTTAAGACCAAGTCACCAACCTGATATGTTCTAGGTTTTACCTTGTGATTGTAGCTCTTGGAAATTCTCTGTTGATATTCCTTCAAATGGTTCACATCTTGTTGACGACGTTCATCCAACAGTTCCAACTCTTGAAGTCTAGACACTCTATAATTCTCATCTAAAATAATCCCCTTTAGTGACACACAGATTGATGGTATCTCAACCCCTATAGGTAGTATGGCCTATGATCCATATACCAAGGCATATGGTGTAGCTACTGCAGGTGTTTTGATGTTGGTTCGGTATGCCCAGAGAGAAGGATTTAAGTGAGCGTGCCAATCATGTCCAACATTGTTGACAATCTTCTTCAGGATTTTTGAAATAGTTTTGTTTGTGGCATCTCCCTAGCCATTCCCTTGAGGATAGTACAGTGTTGAAAAATAATGTTAGATATAAAACCTTTCACACGGTTCTTGAACATCTTGATTCTTAAAAGTTCAACCATTGGTTGTGACAATGGACTGAGGAATTCCATACCTACATATGAGGTAATTCAGTATGAAAGAAGAGATATGTTTTCCTATGATTTTTGTTAAGGGAACCACTTCTATCCACTTTGTAAAGTACTTTGTTGTTGTGATTATAATTTTTTGTCCATTGGATGAAGATGGATTAATCTTTCCTACTAGGTCTAGTCCCCATTGACTAAAAGGCCATGTTGAAGTGAACGGTTGTAATTCTTGTGCCAGTGCATAGATTAGATTACCATGTATTTGAAAATTTTCACACTTCTTCACAAACTAAAAAGACTCCCTCTCCATGTTCGGCCAATAATACCCCAAATGGAGGAGTTTCTTCACTAAGGTTAGTCTGCTTGAATGAGTTCCACAAATACCTTCATAAACCTCACGTAAAGTTATCTCAGACTCGTTATGTTCTAGACACTGAAGAAGAGTTTCATCTAGACCTGGATGGTAAAGCATTTCAACAATTAAGGTATGTCGTGTGGTTTGGCGAATGAAGTTGTGTTTCTGGTTTCTAGAAAGATCGGGAGGAAGGATATAGTCTTTCAGGTAAGGTCTTTCCATAAATTGAGGATTCAATGTCAACTAAATGGCATATGGTTTGAGATTCTGGATTATCATAGTAGGATTAGACACTTGTTCCACCATAAAATCATAACAACCTCATTTTTCTGGCAACTGCAAGAGAGAAGAAAGTATTGCCATAACATCCGTAGCTTTGTTTTATGCCCTTGGAATATGTTCAAACTTGATATTCACAAAGTAATTTTTGAGATCATCTATCATCTTCTTATACGACATCAACTTCTCATCTTTTTTCTGATATTCATCATTTACTTGATAGATGACTAGTTGTGAATCTCCATATACTTGTGACTCTATGATTTTCCATTCAACTGTTACTTTGATGCCAATAATCAATGCCTCATATTCCATCACATTATTTGTACATGGAAACATGAGTCTATAGGACTTTGGGATGGTATGTCCTTGAGGTGTAACAAACAAAATTCCTGCACCAGACCCATGTTGTGTGTATGACCCATCAAAATAAAGCCTCCATTGTTGTGCTGTCACAGTAAGAATGTCTACATCAAGAAACTCAATGTTTATTGGATGATCATATGATAATGGAGCTTTAGCTAATTGATCGGCAATCACTTGACCTTTGATGGCTCTCCTATCCACATACTGGATATCAAATTCACTCAAGATCATGACCCACTTGGCTAGTCTTCCTATTAAGGCAGCCTTGTTGAGTAAATACTTTAAGGGATCAATCTTTGCTATGAGTTTAACCATGTGGGTCAACATGTAATACCACAACTGTTGGGTAGAAAATACCACTGCCAAACAAGCTTTCTCAATGAAGGTGTAATTTATCTCATAACCATTCAAAGTCCTGCTGATATAATAGATAGCTTGTTCCCTTCCCTCAGGATCTTCCTATGCTAATAGAGCTCCTAAAGAAATGTATGTTGTTGCAATGTATAGTAACAATGGTCTCTCTTCTGTAGGTGGCATTAATATGGGTGGTGACATTAGATTTTGCTTTATTTGATTGAAATTTGTTTCACATCCTTCATCCCATTTGAAAGAGACATTCTTATGTAGCAAATGATTGAAGGGATGACTTTTGTTTGCTAATTAGGAGATAAATCTCCTGATTGATTGTAGCCTGCCTTGTAGAGATCTTAGTTGACTAATATTCTTTGGTGGCAGCATTTCCATTATTGCCTTGAAGTTGGCGACCTTGTATGAAGGTGATCCAAATGTGAAGATTGCTAAGCTACAAATTCTGAAAGGAAAATATGAAAAGTTGAAAATGAGTGATGATGAAAATGTTACTAATTTCATGCAAAGAGTAAATGAACTTGTGTGTGGTATCAAATGTGTTGGTGGATAGATAGATGAATCAGAGATTGTTGCTAAAGTTCTTAGGTATTGAAGAACTCTGAATTGTGACAAATGTTACCAGAGATATGTTGATTGGTAAGCTTACTACTTTTGAGTTGAGTGAATTTGGTGATGCCCTTCCTAAGGTTGAATCTGCATTTAAGGATACTACTTCTGAAAGAGATAGACAAAGATATGATCTAGGTGAAAGTTCATCAAGAAAGACATTCAAGTATGAGGATGAAGAAGAAAGACAACTTGAAGAACTTGAAGAATTGATTGTGAAAAGAGAAGCTTGAGGATAAGGTAAGTATAAGAGAAAGTTTCTTATTAAATTTTTCTCTAGCAATAAGATAGGTCATTTTGCATCAAGGTGTCCTGAGAGAGTTTCCAAGCCAAGATTTTGTTGGAAAAACAAGGACAAAAAACTGAGAGGGGGGCTGAATCAGTTGTCTCAGATTATTTAAAAATTTTAAACTTAACTTAATCTTAGATTTGATGAATGAAAACAAACCATAAACAATCAACACATCAGAAACACAAAGAACACCAAGATTTTTTACATGGAAACCATGTTAGGGGAAAAACCATGGTGGATGCTAGTCCATAATATTATACCCTGTTAAAAGTATAATTAAAATTTATGGGAATGCACATGCATTCAGGCACACTGCCTAGAGCTCACTGCTCAATTACAAGAGGGCTCACTTCCCAAGAAATATTTGGAATAAAACCATCTGGATTGTGAACTGAGAAAATAACTTCTCCAAAAGCCTAATTACAGTTCCAGTTAAGCACATAAAACCTTCTTCACACTTCCCTCAAACTTATTCTTACTCTACTCTACAATAAAATGATTAGAAAACTATTCACACATCTGCACTTTCTCTTGCATACATTCTCTCTTATGCACACACTAAATTCACTCAAAAAATCACTCTTATATAACCGCAACACAAAATTACATCAACAACTTAGTCGGCCAGAAATATAAAACATATTTTCAATGTCAGCCCAAATTTACAAATAAATTTTCAATGTGGATCAAACACCGTCAACCAATACCATGATGCAACCCAAAAAAATACCCTTGAGTGCACCAAACATTCAATTTTAAATCTTCAAGGATCCACAACATGCTACAACCACCATGTCGACCAAGAACACAAAAATTGAACATACCGAGAAAAAAAATCTTCAACCACGAGCACACCAATCAACGTGAATGTACAACAAGAATAGAGAATGATATAGAAGCATCCACAGGCAACAAGAACTAATAGAGAAATATCCGCAGCAACAAAAAATATTAGAAACACATAAACTTCAATCAGGAACACTGACAGAGACCACAAAAATACTATCGGGACACAACTATTCATAGCACGATCAGATCTTCATGCGGACCTCTAAAACTTACATTAGATGAACTAGATACACTCAACAGAAAACCCTTTAATCCACAACAAATGATCTTCAACATACAAAACAAGACACCTTCATGACCTTCATTGAACCACTAGGAACTTGTAATACTTTCTTTTACAATTTTCTCAATATCCTCGACATATACAACCTTCAATACATCAAATG
Source organism: Sequoia sempervirens (assembly GCA_007258455.2). Lineage (NCBI taxonomy): Eukaryota > Viridiplantae > Streptophyta > Pinopsida > Cupressales > Cupressaceae > Sequoia > Sequoia sempervirens. Next base: position 32,919,875 of record VDFB02000013.1, on the reverse strand, counting down.
CTAATAGTGTTGACATAAATGACAACAACATATCAAAAACACAATCACAACATCCAACAATCTCCCCCTTTGCCATTGATGGCAACAAATGATGTGAAAAAAATCATCAACCCAACTCTCAATCAACACTTACTCCCCCTTAGATTCTGACTCTTCTTCCTTAACTTCTTCTACATGATCTTCTCCCCACATGACTCTTCACTCCAGGTAAGCAACGATTTTTCACATTAATCTTCTCCCCTGTTGACATCAATGGCAAAGATAAGCATTATCTTTGCACATACAAGATCTGAACCACATATTTGCACATCTGACTACTCCCCTTGAGTAGCAACCATAGAAACATCAATCCAGATCAAGAAATATCTATGAAGCACATGGACTGATGCAAGAAAATGCATCTTTAGTTTATATTAGGAGGGGTAATCACCCCTAGCATCCCTCTAAGATACTCAAAATTATCCTTCGGCAATGATTTGGTGAAAATGTCTGCAATCTGCTCTTTGGTAGGTACATACTCCAATTTGATTTCTTTCTCACTTACTTTTTCCCTCAAGAAGTGAAACTTGATTGATATATGCTTGGTCTTAGAGTGTAGCACCAGATTATTTGATATGTTTATTGCACTTGAGTTGTCATAGTATATGGCGATAGGTTCATCATATACTACTCTGATATCTTTCAAAATCTATTTCATCCACATCACTTGAGTACAGTTTTTTGCAGCAACAATATACTTTGCCTCAATAGTATATAGAGAAATGGAATTCTGATTTTTGCTTAACCAAGACACTAGTTTCTTCCCTAGGAAGAAGGAACCACCACTAATAATCTTCCTGTCATCTACATCTCTTGCCCAATCCACATCAGTATATGCATTCAAAGTAAGATCATCATCCTTAGGATACCAAAGTCCAAAATCAACTGTTCCTTTCAGATATTTGAAGATTCTCTTTACAATAGTCACATGAGACTCTTTTGGATTAGCCTGAAATATAGCAACCATACATACAACATTCATAATGTTTGGTTTGGTCTGAGTTAAGTAGAGAAATCCACCAATCATTGACCTGTATCTTGTTTGATTTTCCTTGGGAGAATCATCATTCTATGTTAATTTGCATCCAATTACCATGGGGGTACCAATAGGTTTTGAGTCTTCCATACCAAACTTCTTTAGCAAAACTCTCACGTATTTGGACTAAGATATAAAGATCCCCTTGTCTAACTGAGTAACTTGCAATCCTAGAAAGAAGTTCATCTCTCCAATCATACTCATCTCAAATTCATTCTTCATTTCATCAACAAACTTCATACATAGATTATCATCTCCTCTAAAAATAATGTCATCAACAAAGACCTCAATAATTAACTCTTTGTCATGATCCAATTTGAAATACAAGTTGATGTCAGCAGTACCTTTATTGAATCCAAGCTTTAATAAGTATTTGTCCAGTCTAGCATACCAGGCTCTAGGGGCTTGCTTGAGTCCATATAGAGCTTTCTTCAATCGACAAACCATGTTTTTCTTATCAATCAGTTGAAATCCATCCGATTGTTCAATATATACCTCTTCTTCTAGCTCACCATTCAAAAAAGCTGACTTCACATCCATTTGATAGAATTTATAGTTCTTATATGAAGCATAAGCAAGAAATAACCTTACAAATTCAATTCTAGCAACATGGGAAAAGGTTTCTTCAAAATCAATACCTTCCATTTGTGAATACCCTTTACATACCAGTCTTGCTTTATTCTGGACCACTTCACCTTGTTCATTCAACTTATTTTGAAAGACCCATTTAGTACCAATCACATTTTTATCTTTAGGTCTAGGAACAAGTACCCATGTATTATTCTTTTCAATCTGCATTAATTCTTCCTTCATAGCTTCCATCTAGTGTTCATCATTGCAAGCTTCATTGACATCTTTAGGTTCAATCTTGGACATCAAACAATACTCTTTTGTAATATTTCTTCTAGTTTGCACACCTTTATTCTTGTCTCCTATAATTTGATTTTCAGAATGACTTAGCTTTACATGCCTCAGAGTTTTAGGATTCTCTCGAACTTTTGATTCTTCTATTCCTTCTTCTGCACTTGCACTTGTCTCTACTTCCTGACTACCTTGATTTATCGGAACAAATGGAACATATGGCATAATTTGAAGTTGATTCTATGTCTAAGAATTCTTCCCTTTGTTTGTGTTGTCTTCCTAGTCATTTGAATCATATCCATAGTATCTAGATGATTTAGCAGAGTTCTCATCAACTCTAACATTTGCACTCTCAACAATTTTTCTTAATCTTCTATTATAGCATTGGTAGGCCTTGCTTTTAGTAGAGTAGCCTAGAAAGATTCCTTCATCACTTCTTGCATCAAACTTGCCTATATCATCATCTGTATTGATATAACACTTGCTTCCAAAGACCTTGAAATATTTAACAATAGGCTTATAACTAAACCATAGTTCAAAAGGAGTCTTACCAGAATTACCATTTACATTTACCCGGTTTAATGTGTACACAATAGTGCTTACAACTTCACTCCAATAGATGTGAGGCACATTTCCTTCAATCATCATTGTTCTAGTAGCATCCAAAATTGTTCTGTTCTTCCTCTCTGCAGCTCCATTCTGTTGAGGGGTTCAGGGAGCAGATAAATGTCTTCTAATTCCATGCTCTTCATAGAAAGAATTAAACTTCCTGGAGGTGAACTCACCACCTTTGTCTAACCTTAAGCATTTGATTTTCAGACCTTTCTCATTCTCTGCCATGGCTTTGAAACTTTTGAACTTTTCTAATGCTTCACATTTTTCTCTTAAGAAAGCAACCCATATCATTCTAGAGTAATCATCAATAAGCAACATAAAGTACCTTTCTTCATGGATAATTTTGACTCTGGAGGGACCACATAGATTAGTATGCACCAACTCCAGTAATCCATTTGAATGATGTTGTTTGCTTCAAAAAGAAACTCTAGTTTGTTTTCCCATCTGACACTCCTTGCAAATTGTGCTAGCAGGCTTCACTAACTTAGGTAGATCTCTTACTGCTTGAGTGGAACTTATTTTGACAATGTTATCAAAATTCACATGACACAACCTTCTATGCCATAACTAGCTTTCATCTATTTGAGCAATTAAAAACCTTTCACTAGCAACATTCAGGTGAAAAATATTACCTTTTGTCTGTTTACTTGAAGCAATTACATTTCTAGAGCTTCCAAATATCCCGCATCTTCCATCTTTGAACTGAAAATCACAAACCTTGTCCACCATATTTCCAACACTTAACAGGTTGTGTTTCAAGCCTTCAACATAAAGAACATCATTAGTGTTATGCTTACCACCAAGACAAATAGATCCTCTACCATGAATCACCCAAGCATTTTTATCTCCAAATCTTACAACCCCACTGTCATAATTCTCTAGACTTACAAATTTTCTTTTGTCACCAGTCATATGATGTGAGCATCCGATGTCAATGACCCACTAATCCTTTTCTCCAATTCGAGCTGCAAGAGCTTTCTCTAGCAGATTCAATAGCCACTGGACTATTTTCCTTGATAGCAATGAAAACCCAGCCATCCTCATTTCCATTGTCTTTATCAGACTCATCATCAATCACTCCTTCAACAAAGTAACATTTCTTTTAGAGTCTAAATTTGTAAGGATTGGATCTAGGAACTCTTTCAGGACACCTTGATGCAAAATGACCTATTTTAATGTAAGAAAAACATTTGATAGTCAACTTTCCTTTATACTTACCTTCTTTCTTTACAATCAATGCTTCCAACTCTTCTACTTCTCTTTCTTCATCTTCAAGCTATTTCATTTCTTCCTCATACTTGAATGTCTTTTTGGAACTCTCTCCTGGATCATATCTTTGCTTGTTTCTTCTAGATATAGTAACCTTAAATGCAGTTTCAGTCTTGGGAATAGATTCACCAAATTCGCTCAACTCAAAGGCAGCAAGTTTACCAATCATTATATCCCTTGTCACATTCATCAATGATTTGGTTTCTTCAATAGCATGAACCTTTGCTTTGTAGGAGGGAGGCAATGATCTGAGCACCTTAGCCATAATTTCTTCCTCATCCAGGACACCACAAACACATCTAATACCCATCACTAGTTCATTTGCTCTCTACATAAAAGAAGAAATATTTTCATCTTCACCCATCTTCAGATTTTCGTACTTTCCTTTCAAACTGTAGCTTAACCATCTTCACATGTACATATCTTTCATACAAATTTTCCAGCTTCATCCACATCTCATGAGTTGTCTTCAAACCTAACATATTTGTCATTTCCAAATCTGTTAAAGCACTCAACAAAGCTTCCATAGCCCAGACATTTATTCTCAACCTCTTTAATCTCATCAGTAGTGGAAGGACCATTCTGAGGAATAACATATTGATTCTTTATAATTTTCTAGAAGAGTTCACCAATACACTTCAAATGACACTCCATCCAAGCTTTCCACAATGATTAGTTGTTTCCATCAAATATAGGACTGTCCCTCTTGTATGATGCCATCTTAGATCACCTCAAGCTTTTAAACTTCTTTATAGGAACTAGCTCTAATACCAATTGCTGGAAAAACAAGGACATACAACTGAGAGGGGCGGGATGAATCAGTTGTCTTAGATTATTTAAACTTTTTAAACTTTACTTAACTTAATCTCATATTTGATGAATGAACAATAAACCATAAACAATCAACACATCAGAAACATAGAGAACACCAAGATTTTTTACATGGAAACCCTGTTAGGGAAAAACCACGGTGGATGTTAGTCCACAATATTATACCCTGTTAAAAGTATAATAAAAAATAATGGGAATGCGCATGCATTCAAGCACATTGCCTACAACTTACTACTCAATTACAAGAGGGATCACTGGCCAAGAAAGATTCAGATTAAAACCATCCAAATTGTGAACTAAGAAAATAGCTTCAAAAGCCTGATTACAGTTCCAGTTAAGCACATAAAAACTTCTTCACACTTCGATCAAACTTCTTCTCACTTTACTCTGCAATCGAATGATTAGATCACTATTCACACATCTTCACTTTCTTTGGCATACATTCACTCTTATACACACACTAACTTCGCTCAAATAATTTCTCTTATATATCTGCAACATGAAATTACATCAACTTAGTTGGCTAGAAATATAAAACATATTTTCAATGTCGGTCCAAATTTACAAATAAATTTTCAATGTGGATCAAACACCATCAGCCAATACCATGATGCAACCCAAAAAAATACCCTCAAGCATGCCAAACATTCAATTTTAAATCTTAAAGGATCCACAACATGCTACAACCACCATGTCAACCAAGAACACAAAAACTAAACATATTGAGAGAAAAATATTCAACCACGAGCACACTGATCAACACAGATGTACAACAAGAATAGAGAATGATCTAGAAGCATCCAAAAGCAACAAGAACTAACAGAGAAATATCCCCAACAATAGAAATTATCATAAACACATAAACTTCAATCAAGAACACTGACAAAGACCACAAAAATACTATCAAGACACAACTGTTCATAGCATGATTAGATCTTCACACGGACCTCTGAAAATTTTGGTAGATGAAATAGATACACTCAATAAAAAACCATTTAATCCATAACAACTAATCTTCAATGTACAAAACAAGACACCTTCATGACCTTCACTGAACCACTGGGAACCTGTAATACTTTCTTTTACAATTTTCTGAATATCCTCGACATATATAACCTTCAATACATCAAATGTTAATAGTGTTGATATCAATGACAACCACATATCAACAAAACAATCACAACATCCAATAGATTTAACAAGCTTAAATTCCAAAAGAAGTGTTACTATGTTGTTGATGAAGGTGTAACAGATGATGAATCTGACAGAGGAAATGCAAGTGAAGATGAATTTGTGTTTATTCCTATCAAGGAAAATAATCCTGTGTCTACTAAATTTGCTAGTTGTACAAATGTGGAGAAAGCCCTAGTTGCTCAAGTTGAAGAGAAATATGAATGGGTAATTGACAGTGGTTGTTCTCATCATATGATAGGAGATAAAAGTAAGTTTGTGAATTTGGAGAAGTATGATGGTGGTGTTGTGAGATTTGGTGATAACACAACTGGTGTGATCCGTGGAAGAGGATGCATTTCTCTTGATGGTAAGCATAACACTGATGATGTTTTGTATGCTAAAGGTTTGAAGCATAATATTTTAAGTGTTGGTCAAATGGTTGATAAGGGATACAATCTTCAGTTCATGGATGGTAAGTGCAAAATATTGGGAAATTCTAGAAATATGATTGCATTAGGTACACAAACAAAAGGTAATATCTTTCATCTGAGTGTTGCTAGTAAAAATTGTTTGATTGCTCAAGTTGATGAGAGTTGGTTATGGCATAGGAGAATGTGTCATGTTAACTTTGATAAACTTTTCAAGATAAGTTCCACTAAAGATGTGAGAGATCTTCCTAAGCTAATGAAACCTACTAATTCCATATGCAAAGAATGTTAGTTAGGAAAGCAAACAAGAATTTCATTTGGAGGTAAACAACAAAACTCAAATGGATTGTTGGAACTTGTGCATATTGATTTATGTGGTCCTACTAGAACTAGAAAGTTACAAGGTTACAGATACTTCATGTTGCTTATTGATGATTATTCAAGGATGATGTGGGCTACTTTCTTAAGGGAGAAATCTAAAGCTCTGGAAAAGTTCAAGATCTGTAAGGCTATGGTTGAGATAGAGATTGGTTTGAAGATTAAGTGTTTGAGATCAAATAGAGATGGAGAATTCACTTCTAGTGAGTTTAATTCTTTTTGTGAAGAGAATGGAATAAAGAGACAATTATCTACACTGCGGACCCCTCAATAGAATGGAGTTGTGGAAAGGAAGAACAAAACAGCTATAAATGTGACTAGAACCATGATGTTGGAAGGAAATGTTCCTCAAATATACTAGAGAGAAGATATGAGTACTGTTGTGTACACACTTAACTAGGTACAAATCAAAGGCGATACTGGTAAGAATCCTTTTGAACTATGGACTGGTCAAAAGCCTACTATTAGATATTTTAAAATATTTGGAAGCAAGTGTTATATCAAAAGAGATGAAGATATAGGAAACTTTGATGCTAGGAGTGATGAAGGAAGCTTTCTAGGTTACGCTACTAAAAGTAAGGCCTACCGGTGTTACAACAAAAGATTGAAGAAAATGGTTGAAAGTGAAAATGTTAAGGTTGATGAAGACGTAGCTGCACTATCTAGAACATGTGGATATGATTATAATGATCAGAATGACAATACAAGCAAAGGAAAGAAAGGTCAGACTGCAATTCAAGTTCAAATCATTCTTGTGAATCAAGAAAATCAAGAAGGAGAAATTGATGGAAGAACATAAGAGAGATCAAAAGAGCCTAAAGTTGAAGAACATTCTAAGAAGACTCTGAGGTATGTGAGATTGAATCATTCAAAAAATTAGATCATAGGTGAAAAGAACAAAGGTGTCCAGACTAGGAGAAAAATTGTAGAAGAGTATTGTTTGATTTCAAAGACTGAGCCTAACAATGTGAATGAAGCATGAAACGATGAGCATTGGGTTGAAGCAATGAAAGAGGAACTACAACAAATTGAGAAGAATGATACATGGATTCTTGTTCCTAGACCTAAGGATAAGAATGTAATTGGAACTAAATGGATCTTTAGAAACAAACTGAATGAACAAGGTGAAGTGGTTAGAAACAAAGAAAGGTTGGTTTGTAAGGGATATTCTCAAATGAAAGGTATTGATTTTGAAGAAACCTTTTCCCCTGTTGTTAGAATTGAAGCTGTGAGATTGTTTATTGCTTATGCTGCTTATAAAGACTACAAAATTTATCAAATGGATGTCAATTCTTCTTTTCTAAATGGAGAATTGGAAGAAGAGGTATATGTTGAGCAACCTGATGGATTCCAGTTGACTAATCAGGAAGATATGGTGTGTCAATTGAAGAAAGAATTGTATGGTCTTAAGCAAGCCCCTAGAGCATGGTATGCCAGATTGGATAAGTACTTGGTGAAACTTGGATTTAACAAAGGTACTACTAATAGTAATTTGTATTTCAAGAATGATGATAAAGATTTGATTGTGGAAGTTTTTGTTGATGATATCATATTTGGAGGAGATGATATCTTGTGCATGAAGTTTTCTAATGAGATGCATAATGAATTTGAAATGTCAATGATTGGAGAGATGAAATTCTTCTTGGGATTGCAAATTACTAAGTTAGATAAAGATATTTTTATATGTCAGTCCAAATATGTGAAGGATTTTCTGAAGAAATTTGGTATGGAAGACTCAAAGCTTGTTGGTACACCCATGGTGACTGGATGCAAGCTGACAATAATCGATGATGATGATTCTCCAAAGGAAAATCGAAAAGATAAGGTAGATCAATTGTTGCGGATTGCTGTATTTTACTCAAACTAGGCCTGCTATCATGAATGTTATATGTATTGTTGTTAGATTTCAAGTTGATCCTAAAGAATCTCATGTGACTGTTGTGAAGAAAATTTTTAGATACTTGAAAGGGACAATTGATTTTGGTCTATGGTATCCCAAAGATGATGATCTTACTTTAAGTGACTTTACTGATGCTGATTGGATGTGAATGACATGAAAATTACTAGTGGTGGAGCATTTTTCTTGGGAAAGAAGTTGATTTCATGGTTGAGTAAGAAGCAAAATGCTATTTCTTTGTCTACTACAAAGGCAAAGTATACTGTTGCTGCAAATAATTGTACTCAAGTATTGTGGATGAAATAGATGTTGAAGGATATCAGAGTTGTGTATGACGAGCCTATTGTTATATTATGTGATAACTCAAGTGCTATTAACGTTTCTAAGAATATGGTGCTACATTCAAAGACCAAGCATATATCTATCAAATTTCACTTTTTGAGAGAGAAGGTAAGTGAAAAGGAAATTAGATTGGAGTATGTGCCTACTCAGGAGCAGATTGCAGATATCTTTACAAAGTCATTGCCTAAGGATACTTTTGATATCTCAGAGGGAAGTTAGGGGTGATTACCCCTCCTAATAAGAACTAAGGATGCATTGCTTTGCATCAATCCGTGCATTTCATGATCATATTTTAATCCGGATTGATGTTGTGGCGGATGCTACTCAAGGGGAGTAGTCAGATGTTCAGATGTTTAAAAGTTCAGATATGTGGTTCAAAGCTTGTATTGAAGAGATCTTTGTCATTGATGTCAAAGGCGGAGAAGAGTAATGTGAAAAACAAACTGCTAATTATCTGGGGAGAAGATCCTTGTGGGGAGAAGATCATGTGAGGAAAGAAAAGTCAGAACTTAAAGGAAGAGTAAGCATAGTTGTGTTGATGGTATTTTTCACATCATGTGTTGCCATCAATGCCAAAGGGGGAGATTGTTGGATGTTGTGGTTGTGTTGTTGATATGTGGTTGTCATTTATGTCAACACTATTAGCATTGTTGCATTAGAAGTTGTATATGTTGAGGATATTGAGAAAATTGTAATAAGAAGTGCTACAGGTTGTCAATGGTGAAGTGAAGTTCTTTATGTCGGTGTGTTCAGTACGTTGTTGTTCTAAGGTTTTGGACTAAAGGGTTTCTTGTTGAGTATGTCTAGTTTATCCACGTCGAGTTTTAGAGATCCGCATAAAGATTTGATCGAGTTATGGTGATTTTCATTTTAATAGTTTTTTTTTCTGTCGCTTTAGTTAGTGTTCCTGATTGAAAATTCTATGATTTTAGTAAGTTCAGTTGCTGCAAATACTTCTCTGGTGTTTCATGATTCTTGTGGATGTTTCTAGTTCATTCTCTATCTTTTTGGCATGTCTAAATTGATCGTTGTGCTCATGATCTGAGATTTTCTCTTGCATGTTCATGTTTTTCATGTTCTTGGCCGACAAGGTGTTGAAGCGTGTTGTGGATCTTCGAGGAGAAATTAATTGGAGTTTTTTCGTGTTAGGGATGTTGTTTTTGGTTTTCACTATGTTATGGCCAACCTTGGTTGATTCAAATGAATAATATTAATTTGTTTTGGGCCGACTGTTTGTAATTATTTTATTATCTTTTTGTGGCCGACTTATAGCGATGCAATTTCTTGTTGCAGATATATAAGAGTGATTGTTTGAAGTGTGGAAGAGGTGTGAATGTGAAGTGTAAGATTCCTTTGTGCAAATAAAGATCAAATCATTTGAAGGTAGAGCAGAGAGTGAAGAAGAGTGAAGAAGTGTTCATGTGCTTAACCAGAACTATAACCAGGCATTAATAGATGTTATTTGCTCAGTTGAAATTCGGATGGTTGTAATCTGAATCTTTCTGTAAGAAAATGTGTCTTCCTTGGGAAGTAAGCCTTGTTGTATTTGAGCAATGAGCTCTAGGTAGTGTGCCTAAATGCATGTGCATTCCCCATTCATATTTCCTTATAATTTTAATAAGGTATAATCTTGTGGATTGACCTCCACCATGTTTTTTCCCCTAATAGGGTTTCCATGTAAAAATATTGGTGTTATGTGTGCTTTTGATGTGTTGTTCATTTATGCTTTCATGATTAATGATCAGATTTGAAATTAAGGTTAATAAGTTGAGTAAGTTTATGATTCAGTGACAACTGATTCACCCCCCTCTCAGTTGTTTGCCCTTGAGTTGTCAACATCCCTAGCTCCCTTCACGACAACATTTTTCAAATGAGTGCAACAGCTGAGCGAAGCTCTTGTTTTTAATGGTGTTTGAATTCAGTCATATCAACATTAAAACCAACCTCTTGCCAAATATTTTCACAACAGGCTTATACCTTGAATTTGATTATGCACCGTTGGATACACATGTCAAGGTGATTGATGTGATCTCATATATTTATTACCATAATCTATAATGATGTCACAACAAGTCTTAACGCACTAATGTTGTCACTTATCTTACTTGGTGCACTATGGCAATACCATATTTTATACCTTCTATGTCATGTTCAGTCTTCATGGTCGTAGGATACATACCACTATGCCGCCGCTACATTATTTACATCATGCAGTACGGTGGTGTCTTTGTCTACTTAATGCTTACTGCCCTACTACCCTACTTAAACCTCCTTATCATAGGGTAGAGGTGTGTACTATTTGACCGTGTATGCTACTTGACTCCTTTACGATATGATAGTTTCATGTTTTATTTTGAGTTAGGCACCACCAACCCACTTGGGCTTCATCTTATTGTTGCAGGATTATGGTAAGGGGCATAGATTGGTTTATTGGTGATTATTTGAGCTTATATAGGTCTTTCAGTGTTAGTTAGACCCAAAAATTAAGTTTGATCCTAGGGGAAGGTGATGTTTACATAAAAAGGAATTATCTAAAGGAACAAATGAACATATTTACAAAAGGTGGTTCTAACGGTTAAGTAAAATGAATGATTTTATGGATCTTGTCAGAAAAATATTTGCATTTCATGTTAAACATAATGTATAACCAAAGGCAATAGATCTTTTGATGTGGGTGAGATGTGAGTAGGGTAATGGAGGTCGGTAGAAATGAAGGTGAAATTTTTAGCTCTAGCAGTAGGCAAGGCCAATCTTTGATCAGCCCTCGAGGCCCCTAGGATAGGTCCTTAGGTTAGGTTCCGGGTCAAAATCTCAGAAAACACAAAAATATTGGAAAATTTGAAAATCAAAATATTTGTAAAACATCTCAAAAATCCCAAAACAACCTCAAAACATTTCAAAATACCAAAAACATTCAAAAAACCCAAAATCATCCATCCCATTTTTTTTTCACCCACAATAAACATCCACTCACAATAAATCAATCTTTATCTTCAATCTTTGACAAAGCAATCAAAAACAAGTATAGAAAACTAAAAGTGTAAACTCAAATGTCAAGGTCTTAAGTCTAGGTCAATAGGTAAACAAGTTAGTCAACTCTTGGTATCAATAGCCCATCATCCTTTTAGTATCAAATCATTTGATAACATCATGTCTTAGGATACGTCTTTCCAATAATGGACATCAACATCAGACATCACTGTAGTTTAGTCCTAGCTAGAGGTATGAAGAACATTAGCTTGTTTGTTCACTTCATCTTTTCTTTTGATTTATCTTATTGCACTCATTCCAATGACCTCTCGATGATGTCTAATCAAAAAAGATTTAGAGAAAGGAATGAGGCATTGATCATTATCTTTCATTTTTTTTGGATACTCTTGTAATATAACCTTGGTCATGCTAATTTTATTCAGTTTGTAGGGAGGATGTTTTGGATATCTTGTTGACTATTACATTGGGAGTTTTTTCCTTTTTGTGTTTTGGTCTGAGATGTTTGAAATGTTTGAAGTACACTCTAACAAGGTTTTTCATATGCTAGGTGTGAATAAGGATACTCCTATCTGTTTGCTGAGTCAAAGTCAATCACACTAGATACCACACCATCCTAGTTGTCTATACTTGGATGCATCGTATCTATGTGTGTTATCAAACATAAGGAAAGTTAATCTCTTTACATCCCCAATCCCTGGATAAGAAACACATCATCACTAATCATCATATCTAATAAAGTCTCAACAACTCATAGACTTGTTGGACTTTTGCATCTTCTTGGAATCAAGGGTTGATCCCTCTATTTCTTCTATCTTCTCCACGTACTAACATGGTATCATGACATTCAAACAAAATCTATTTGTATCCATCTTGTATCCACAAACTGTTAGCATCCTGCACAACCATACATGTCATCATAATAGGAAACCTCATCCAAGCATTGCATTATCATTTAAGGTGTTTACATAATATAGTTTTGTTATTCTAAGCATCTCAAAATCATCACATTTTGCATTATCATCATGATCCATACATTCATCTTGCATCATCACATACCATATGGAAAAAATATTGAAAAAGAAATAAAAAGTATCATTACATTGCATCCATATCACATGCATTTTCATCAACATAATATAGATCTGTTAGTCTAAGCATCTCATAATATAATATTGCAATCATCATCAGACAAGGAATAAATTCATCATACATCACATGAGCATTCATATCATACATTTATAGCATTAGATACATCACATCATAAAACATAAAGCATCATAACATAATCATTAATTACATCCATCCATATCATATGCATCCATACATCCACAACACATAAGATGAGATAAAATAACATCACATCATATGAATCAGAGCCATCTCATATATATAAATATATATCAAAAAAGTTGAATGTCATGATACAATTGGAATTAGGTGTGGAATATACAAGAGGCTAATCAAAAATCAACCAATGAATGTATATACATCATATAATCAGGCTATTCATAAAAAAAAGTGTCTAAGCAATATCGGTGACCTGAGCTCCCCTCACTTTGTTGGTCACTACAGTGGCTTCCCTGTCTCTGATGGTGTGACCCTGACGGTCTGCCTGATGGCCCCCCATGAGACCTGCTCAATACAACCTGGCTGATATGGGAGAAATATGGCTCTCGAAACTCCTGTGGACAGGCTCAGTAGTATAGAGTCCTATAATATGAGGCCTCCTGCATGGCCCACCCATACATCTTTGCAGGGATTGTGGCATGTCCTTATGCTTGCAGTGTTGTTTCCTCTAGTTGTTTTCTACATCCAATCTCAAGGGACAAACCGAGGTCTACGTCCTATCTCATTTGATGCTCCTGTGCAACCTCCTGTCTTGCTTGATCCCTCTCCTAGGTCAAGGACTATATCTGAGCTGCCACCTGCTACAACTTCCCTATCAACAGTTGTACTTGTGCCTGCAATGTTGCTATCTGATAAGTAGGAGGTATTTTTCCACAGCGTGTCAAATTATGATATTGCTATCAGGATTCAACCGTGTAGTTTCGAGTCAAACTCATTGACCCATGTTTCATGAGTAGTGTTCAACAAGAACCCATCTCTCATGATATCGAATGGTCCACTTAGCAC
>VDFB02000013.1:32861106-32897563 GCA_007258455.2 Sequoia sempervirens | reverse complement strand
AAAAAGAACAAGTGTAGCTTTGTTTTTCGTGAGGGCTTACTTAAACTAAAGCCATTGAAAAAGGACGTATGCGCTTCTCTCGTGCTTTATAGCGATCTTGAGAATCAAAAGGCCTTTTTCATGACTTTAGGGTGAGACAAAACAATCACCTCCACACTTCGATTTGGGTTTAAAATTGAACATCTTGCGCGAGTGTCAGTGGAGGCATTGTTGCATATATACTCTCTCCTTGTTGCCAACAAGGATTGATTGAATTATGAATATTCTTCTTCATTCACTTTTGTTTATCCCGAGGGCATGCCTTGGGGAAAAATTACTCACCTAAGGGAATGACTCAACCGGTAACACTCTAAATCCAAGAGTATTTCCAACCGGGATATAAATGTGGATATTGGAAGAAATGCCAATATCATGCAGTTGATTCTGACAAGATGGATCCGAAAGGGGACTCTTTCCGTATGGGTCAATCTCCACGAACGGAAAGTCCTTACTAAAACCCATGTGCTAGAATTTTCCAAAATCCTTTAATCTATTTGTTGGTGCAAGAACGGTCATTGTCAAGCCACCCCACACTTTTACGATCTTCTAGTAGAAATGGAAAACATGCCATGGGAGTTTCATGGGTGTTGATGCTTGGCTGCCACGTATAAGTGAGTGTCATGGAGGGGAGCCAGTGGGGTCAAGCATCTAACCATTCGCTAGAGATAAGTTTAGTTGGACTTGTCCAAGTGGGAATCCAAAAAATATTGTCTTACACATCCATAGAATTGTACTTATTCTTGGGTTACAAAATGCATTTCTTGATCGAAAACACCATGGAAACAAACACTTGAACCTCATCCAAAATTCAAACCCTTTTGAAGAAAAATACAATTGACTCAATCCATATGTTATTGCTTTCCCTTGGGATTCATGTCCTTAGAGGTTTCTAAACATTGGATTATATCTCGATTTGTCTCCTTAAGTAAACAATAGGAAAACCCTTGCCTTAAGTTCATTGAATTTTCACATAACCTATCTTGTGGGGTTTGAAGAAATTAAGACATTGGACATCTTAGTTTGAAAACCTAATTGAATAAAGTGTTTTTGGTAAAATAAAGACATTAAGCAAAGCTAAGCAAAATGAACTTTCATATGTGTTGAAGACTCACAACCCCAAAAGCAAAGAAATCATTGGTTGGAAATCCAAAAATGAATGTTCAAATGAAATCATTTCTTGGTTACAAAGGTCTTTAGGAAGTATTTGCATACTCTTCAATACCTAGGTCTAGGAAAACAAAGTGTACCTTTTTAGGTTCATCTTAGGATCAAAAAATATCAAAATCCTTTTTCATCCATCCTCCAAAACATTAAAACAACATCATCTCACAATCACCTTTTGGGAAAATCTTGAAATCATCCTTAAATACTAGGATTTTTGGAAAAATAAAAATCATCAAAATCATTGAGACTAAATCCTTGAAAACATTATCAAAAACACCTTTGGCTAGGTAGGTGTAAATGCATCCTTTTGCATAATGCTTAGTCAAAGTTATCAAAATCATCTTGTCTAGCTTAGTATATGTAGATGAATCCTTCTTCATATACTTAGCAAAATGATCATCTTGTTTGAATAGGTGTGGGTAGATGCATACTTCTCCTCACACATATTCAAATCATCATCCAACATCTTAGGGTCTTTTTGTTCAAAATCAAAATCAAAATCCTAAAATCAAAATCAAAATCTGCAAGTCCTAAAAGCCTATTATCTCATTCAAGATTTATCAAAAGCCAAAAAATTTGTATCATCCATCCCTAACATCATCATCATATCATCACCTTTGATCCTCAAGGCATCCTAAGACTTTCTACTTTGGGGCATAAAATAACGATCGATCCAAAGAATCAAGAGATTCATCTCCCATATTCTCGAAGATTGATCCTTGTTTTATGGTTCTAACTAGATTTGAATACAAGAAGAGTATGGAAGCCAACAAAGAAACACCCGCTTCAAGCGATCTTAGCCAAACAAACGCAGAAATGAATCCTGCCGAATCAAGTAATCCGTTGACCCTCTCATCATCGCAAAATCCGCAAGAAGAAAACCAAGAAGAGGACCTTACCTTTGGAATGTCTCATGAGGAAATGACTGAAATGCCCCAAAATCCAGACAACCATAGAATCATCAACATCATGATGAGACTTAACCCTTCATTATACATGCTTGAGCTAGCAAAACAAGGGGCCAAGTTACCTTCGGATTTTGATGTGAGTACCATAGTAGAGGCATCTTTTCTGCCAATTTCATCCACCATTCCCATCTCATCTACACCCCCATCTCAAAACGTCACACAAAACATTCTGCAAGTCACAACATCATTTGCTCCAACCCAACCCAATGTTAATAAGGGAAGTGCATTTCTCAATGCAATTCAAACACACCCCCTTGTTAATAATCAAAATTTAGATGCAAACACCGCCTTGGAACAAAGCATACCCCAAAACCCATTACACAAAAATGTTCCTCTCACATTCCATCATGATCCATCATCATCATTTTTTCACACAACACCACAAACACCTCTTCTCACAAATTCACAACAAGAGGGAGATATGTTCGGACCAGGGGGCATATTTGACACCACAACATTTTTGCAACAACTCACACCCCTTACATTTCTACCTCTCCCACCATTGCCATTATCATCCACACCACTCCTTGCTTTAGGTCTTCCTCCCCTACCAAGTATCAATCAAACCTATATCCCAACCATCAATCAAGGCATTACACCAAACACCCAAATTTTTTTGTTGATATCGCAACAACAAACAACGAATACACAAGCAATGGCAACACCATCAAACATCCTTCTAACATCGCAAAGCATAGGACCAACCACCACACCAATACCATCATCCACCACTCAAAATATCAACACGACATTATCACTCACCACAAACACCATTCCAAATCCACCACCACCCCTACCACCACCAACTTCCACCACATCAAGCCAATACGATGCAACATTGCAAGCTGCTTTCCAAATAGGATACCAACAAGTTTAGAAATAAAAATTCAAACAATTAGCTGCTTAGCAAGCTGCTCAAGCTGCACAGGTTGCCCAAGTCATAGAAGCCACATTACAAGCGCAACAATCCCAAGTATTATTGCAACAACAACAAGCCACCCAAGCCACGCAGGCATCATAAGCATTGCAAGCATAAAGGGCCGCTCAAGCACAACTTTTATTGCAACAACAAGCAACAAGCGTTGTTGGAACAACAACAAGCACAACAACAAGAATTGTTGGAACAACAAGCACAAATCTTAGCACAACAACAACAAGATCAACAACAAGTGTTGTTCATACAAAAGCAGGTGGAAGCCTACCTCGCTTGCCATAACATATAGATACCATCGAACAACACACCGACCGACCCACCCATCCAACCCACAATTGAAACACCCCAAAACACTTTCATACCACCCCCTGATCCCCAAAATGATGTGACAACACAACTTAGGTTGCTCTCGCAACAAGTGCTCGACCTTCAATCAGGGCGAACAACCAAAACGCCAAGCAACTTATGTTTCTATCCATTTGATAGGAGCTTGATAATGAAACCATTCCCCACGGGATTTGAAATCCCCAAATTTGACAAATATTGAGGGATGGGAAACCCTGAAGATCACATCAGGGAATTCCAGGTTCATTGCATGGAGGTCGCATATGACGATACTTATCTAATGCACCTATTTCCTAGGAGCTTGGCAGGCCACGCTATAGAATGGTTCTCTTGCTTACTTTCAGGCATTAGAACATTCCAAGAAATTAGGGACGCATTCATTAAAAATTATGCATGCAACATTGCAATGGATGTTAGTCTCAAAAAAATCTCAGCTCTAAAACAAGGAAAGGGTGAATCATTTGCCTCATTCATACAACTATGGCAATCCAAGGCCAATCGGAGCAAGTGGACCATGCCAGAAGAACAACAAGTTTGCACCATCATAGCCAACCTTGAAGGCCACTTGGCATTTCATGTCAAGGTTTAGGGAATCACCACATATGATCAATTGATCACCAAGGCGCTTAGCATCGAAAGAGCCCTTGTGACCCAACCCGTAGAATCAACATCATATCACGAACAACAAAACAACCGCCCACCATCCAATTACAATGAGAAACCTCGTACGTGGGCAAGAAACAAAAATGTTACTAATGATGGTGTCGTTGATGCCAAGGTGGTCATTAGTGCCCCACACCTACATACTCGCACCGCAAATCCAAATTCAATGCCAAAACACTCATCACACAACACACCAACCCAACAACAATCCAACCATCAATAACCTCAATGATCAAAGAGGACCACCTCAACGTAAAAGTTATCCCAAATGAAAATACACCATTTTGGGGGAACCATTGGAGGACATAATGAAAAAATTGATTGACGAAAAACTCATCAAGCCTCCTACATTCGAGAATTACCAAGAACCCGATGTCAAACCTCCTTGGTATAACGAGAATAAACTTTGTGAATTTCATAAAATAAAAGGTCACACCACCAACAGTTGCATGAGACTCAAAAACATCATCCAAGATCTCATCGATAAGAAAATCATAAACGTGGAACAACCTATAGGAAATGAGGATCTTAAAATATACACGAATCCGATGTCGAATCATGGCAACAAAGGGAATAAAAATGATAAAGGGAAGGGCAATGTAAATCATGTGTATGAAACAGTCATTGCCTCCCTAAATGAAGACTGCATGGTCATCACTATCAAGGGCACCCATGCTGAATATTGTGGAGTCACCATAAGAGACAAAAAAGTCACCATCACAGGATCATCCCAACCAAATAGAGTCCCTTCATCTAGATCTGTTATGCATGGCTACAATGTTGTAGATAAACTTAAGAGAACACCAGCACACATCTCCATCATGGAGTTGTTAAAAATACCGTCAGCCCATAAAAATATCCCTGAGGAAGCATTAGCCTCATCCATTGTCCCCGCAGATCTTGATGCAGAGCAATTCCAAGCTATGGTCAGAAATATCATTATGCCTAATCTTCTTACATTCTTTGACCAAGATTTCCCCACCCAATCATCTCACAATCGTGCACTTCACTTGGAAGCCATTGTACACAAGAGAAAAATCAAAAGGGTCTTGGTGGATGGAGGTGCGGGTTTGAACATCTGTTCTCTTAGCCTCATTAAGCAGTTGAAAATATCAGAAGATTCCATCGACAAAGGAAAGGGCATCATGATAAGAGCATATGATGACCAAGAAAGAATGTCTCAGGGCACGATTAAACTCCCTATTCAAGTAGGGTCGACTCTCATGCAAACCACTTGTCAGGTCTTGGACCTTGACTTGCCGTATAATATCCTCCTAGGACACCCATGGATCCATGTGATGAAATCCATAGCATCAACCTTCCACTAATGTGTGAAATTTACACATAATGGACAAGAGGTTACTGTCCATGGAGATCCCAAACTGTTTTCATATTGCAAAAATCTTGAAGCAAAGTATTACAAAATCCCCCAAGTGCCAAAAAATCATGAGGGCCCATCCACACCATACATCAATCTTGCCACTCTCGCGTCCACTTTTGCAATAGAGACACCTGCCATTCCCACCATCTCTGACATCAAGCTCATCATCCAGGAGGACGGTTGTGGAAGCTACAAGCTCCCTAACAATTCTTTTGTGATAGGAGAGTTACCACAATCTCCTCGATCATGTGAACGTCCACAAGAAAACCAAGCTTCCACATCACAAACCTATCCTGAAGACTATCCCGAATTCACAAGCTGGGGAGACCTTGGCCAAGAGGTTATTGAAGTAGATCCATCTCACATGCTCTATCAAGATGAAAGACTAGTACTATATTTACCAATGGATGAGACAAGCAAGGGCCTACAAATGATGCTTGCAATGGGTTACGATAGAAATCAAAGACTGGGACAAAATGACAATGGGCTCATAATACCTATCATGCCAGAGACTCGACCCATAACAAATCTTGGCCTTGGATGTACCCCTATGAGTATAACCATACATGGCCGAAGACCTCTGGTTAGAACAATTAATATTTCTCCTCAGCCAATACTAGCACAAGTATGCTCACCAATATCCATAGGTAGAGACATACATAACTTTATAATTGAGGCCTATATTAGCAGCGATGACGAGGATACCATGACCAATCTACCTAGGTTATTTGAGGACACCACCCTGTGTATGATTAGCACCCTCTCCTTTGAAATAGACCATCCAAATCATGAGATCCATTTAGTGTACCCCCAACTGATCGACTATGACCAACGAGGACCACCGGTTCTCGATACATTTGAAAACGACGAGGCACTCTCAGAATTCATGGGATTACGAGACAACATTCCAGATGGGGATCACAAGGCAGGGTTTATAATGGAGTTGGACACACATGCCTATTATGGGGAAACAATTGAATCCTTCAGTCGCAAAAGTGAGAAACTAAGAATCATATCTAAGTCCTTGAGTGAAAACCACACTGTGGCACTCTCTGACAAGAAAATAGTAAAAAGAAAGGATGTATCCAATGGTGAAAAACTCTCTGAGGCACCCGAGAATGAAGGTTTCAATCTTCCTTTAAGAGATATTCATCAGGAAAAGTCAGTAGTCTTGGCCGAAAAATGCAATCCGATCAACCTAGGAATAGAGGAGACCCCGCATATCACATTCTATGCGGAATCGCTATTATCAAAAGAGCAAGAACTCCTAGCAGCATTCCTAAAGGAAAGACAAATAAACTTCACATGGAGTTATGTTGACATGCCAAGGCTTGATCCAAAGATTGTGGTCCATCACTTAGTAGTGTATCCAGAAGAAAAACTGGTCAAACAAAAGCTTCAGAAAATGCATCCTCAAATCGCCTTATTGGTCAAAATGGAACTCAAAAAGTTGTTAGATGCAGGATTTATCCAACCAATTGATTATCCAGAATGGGTTTCAAATTTGGTACCTATTCCAAAACCTGACGGAGCCATCAGAATATGTACGGACTTTAGAGATTTGAACAAAGCATGTCCGAAAGATGACTTACCACTTCCCAAAATCGACATGATAGTAGACATGATAGTAGGATATGAGATGCTATCACTAATGGATGGATTTTCAAGATACAACCAGATCATGATAGCAAAAGAAGATCAACATAAGATGGCTTTCACTTTTCCATGGGGGACCTTCTGCTAGAACATGATTCCATTCGGCCTAAAGAACGTAGGAGCAACCTATCAAAGGGCCATGACATTGATATTCCATGACATGATTCATAAAACAGTCGAAGACTATGTCAATGACATTCTAGCTAAGTCAAGAAAAAGACAAGTACTATCTTTGATAGACTGGAGGAATACAAAGTCAGACTAAATCCCAAGAAGTGTGTCTTCGGTGTACAATCAGGTAAATTGCTAGGATACACAGTGTCCATGAGGGGTATCGAGGTGGATCCAACAAAGGTAAAAGCAATCATCGAGATGGAAGCACCAAAGACATTAAAACAATTGAGAGGCCTCTAAGGCCGACTTCAATCCATCCGACGATTCATAGCACAAATGGAAGACAAGCAGAACCCATATTCTCACCTACTCCACAAGGGAGTAGCGTATAAATGGGATACCAAGTGTGAAGAGGCATTCAACAAAATCAAGGAATATCTACTGACACCACCAATTTTAATGCCACCCATCCCAAGAAAGCCATTGATCTTATATGTATCAGCAACAACAGCAGCCCTTGGAGCTCTCCTAGCTCAGCATGATGAAAACAGAACAGAGAGGGCTATCTACTACATTAGTAGAACAATGGTCGGTCATGAGCTAAACTACTCATTCATCAAAAAAGCATGCCTCGCAATAGTGTTTGCATCACAAAAATTCAGACATTACATGTTGGCACACAAGATAAAGCTCATTGCCAAAATTGACCCCCTCAAGTATCTCTTATCAAAGGCAATGCTCACAAGAAGAATGACAAAATGGGTAATGATACTGTCAAAGTATGACATCGAGTATGTGGAGCGGAAAGCCATCAAGGGCCAAGTTATTGCAGATCAATTAGTAGAAGCACCTATTTATTCTGAGAATCCTCTTGTCTCAGAGTTTCCAGATGAATCCATTTTTAACCTCAACGTAGCTAACCACTAGAAACTATACTTCGATGGCTCATACACAGCACGGATCAGGGGTTGGTGTCTTCTTCATCACCCCACAAGGGGATTGCATAACAAGGTCATACAAACTAGCATTTCCTTGCACTAACAACATCATGGAATACAAGGCTTTGAATATAGGTCTCAGGATAGCAGTGCAATGGAACATCATAGCTCTCAAAGTCTACGGAGACTCTTAGTTGATCATAAATCAAGTCAATAATGAATATCAAACTAAAGATGACAAGCTCACTCCATACAAGAAATTGGTGGAGACTCTCAAAGAATCCTTTATTGAAATAACATTTGAGCAGATTCCTAGAACCAACAACAGAGCAGCAGACACCATGGCAACAATTGGATCCCTATTAAACATCCCTCACAAGGTTCCAAAATATTAATTCTTGATTGAGCAGCTTCTCATTCCCGCATTCGAGGTACCAGAATTAGAATTCATGTGCAAAATCTTTGGTCCCAGTGATCCTTGGTACCATGACATCTACACATATCTTTGAATAGGAGTCATACCCGCTGACCTACCATCAAACCTAAAATGAACCTTTGTTAAAAAGGCATCTAGATTTGTCATCCTAGGTGATACCCTATATCATAGAAGCATAGAAGGTACCTTGCTACACTTCCTAAATTATGAGGAGGCATTAACCGCTCTAATCGAAGTACACAACGGTATTTGTGGTTCACACTCGAGTGGAATGACCATAGCCAAGAAACTGCTGAGGATGGGGTATTATTGGCCCACAATGGAAAGACAAGCACATGATCATGCTAAAAGGTGTCTACAATGTTAGCAGCATGGGGACCTCATCCATGCACCAGCTCAAGAGCTTCATCCTATTATCACACCATGGCCCTTTTCGCAGTGGGGACTCGATCTCATTGGGAAAATCACACCCACCTCATCCAATGGCCACAAATTCATCATAACTACAACTGAGTACTTCACAAAGTGGGTGGAGGCCATACTCATTCCATACATAACTAGGAAGCAGATCTCAAAATTCATCCTAAACTATCTCATCTGTCGTTACGAGGTCCCACAAGCCATTATCTCGGATAATGTGACACCATTCAAAAAATAGGATGCCCATGACTTGTGTGAGAAATTCAAAATCCAACATCGCTTCTCCACCCCATATTATCCCCAAGGCAATGGCCAAGCAGAAGCTACAAACAAAACCATTTTGAAAATCCTTAAGAAAATAATCAATGACGCAGGTCGTGACTAGCATCTGCAGCTTAATCCCACCCTCTAGGCCTATCGAACCAGCATTCACACACCCACTGGCGCCACCCCCTTCTCCTTGGTCTACGGATCAAAATCTGTACTCCCCATTGAGATCGAGCTCCCATCCCTTAAGATATCACTGCAAAATCTCATCACAGATGAAGAGTATCGGGTATCAAGACTAAATGAGTTGGAGTTACTGGATGAGAGACGAATAAATGCTTTAAATCATTTGCAAGTCTATTAGAATAGACTCAAATGGAGCTAGAATAAGAAAATCAGAAGCAGGACATTCCAAGTCGGAGAACTAGTCTTAAAAGAGAATCAAAAGAATGTCCCAAACCCAAACAACAAAGGCAAGTTTGAACCCAATTGGTTGGGACCGTTTGTCATAACAACAAGTTACAAATTAGGGGCATATCAGCTATCAACACCCGAAGGGGAACCTCTGCAAGAGCCCATGAATAGCGCTCATCTCAAAAAGTTTTATGCCTAAATCTTTCAAGGTATAGAACCAGAAAAATCCAAAAAATTAGAAAAAGTCTTGAAAAAATGGTTACTTAGGCAAAAACCGGAAAACAGGCATCTTGGTAACAACAAAAAGCAAAAAAGAAAAAAATCCAAAAAATCAAAAAGGATTGAAAATAGTAAAGAGAAAAAAATCGTCCTCTAGTGAAAACCACTTTGGTGGCACTTTGGGCAAGTACCTTGGTGAAAACCTAGAAAATAGGCACCTTGCGTAAATAAGCACTTTCCATCCACCAGGATCTTTACGGCTTGTCCTGCATCATCCCTTCATTTCGCTTCCATCATCCATTGCATCCGCACCATAGCTTGGTCCTATTTTTGTATCATGATCCCTCCTAGTACTACTCGGCCCATCCTCA
The DNA here is from genome assembly GCA_007258455.2 of Sequoia sempervirens. Lineage (NCBI taxonomy): Eukaryota > Viridiplantae > Streptophyta > Pinopsida > Cupressales > Cupressaceae > Sequoia > Sequoia sempervirens. The sequence continues at coordinate 32,887,234 of VDFB02000013.1, read as the reverse complement.
AGGTCAGTTTGTCTTGCCTTTATCAGAGTAGTCTATTGCATCACGCTGGGGGCATGTTCTTATTGGATCGGATTCGTGTATGATCTTAAAATCAGAAAATCCAAAAATCCAAAAACATCAGAATATCAGAAAATCTAAAAACATCAGAAAAAGCACAAAATCCAAAAACATCAAAACATATCAAAATCCAAAATAGGTCAAGAAGTCAGTCAAAAAGTCAAAAGCAGGGTTGTCTTGTCGAACTACGTCATCTCTGAGCTTGAACGTAGGCAAGGTTGATCTTTGATCATCCCCCGAGACATTTAGGTTAGTCATTTAGGAGTTTGTCATAATAAACTGACATCTCATCATATATATCAACATCTATAAATTGGTCAAGTCGTCGGTCGAACTATGTGGTCTCTGCGTATATAACGTAGGCAAGGCTCATCTGTTGATCAGCCCTTGAGACCCCCAGGATAGGTCTTTAGGTTAGTCTTTTGGTCAAAATCTCAGAAAATCCAAAAACATTGGAAAATCAAAAATCAAAACATTTGTAAAACCCTAAAAAATACCAAAAACAGCCTCAAAACATTGCAAAACATCAAAAACATCCAAATATTTGAAAAAATCCACTCGCCTCATCTCGCTTGCACTCGCAATAACATAACTCATAATAAATTGACCATCATCATCAACCTTTGGTGAAACAGTTAGAAACAAGTCTAGCAGATTTAAAAGTAAAACTCCAAACGCCAAGTCTTAAGTCTAAGTCAGTGCGTAAGCAAGTTGGTTATCTCTTCGTATTGGTAACTTATCATCCAGTTGGTCCCATATCAATCATCCCTTAGAACACTTTGGATAAATGAAATGACGTGTCACCATCCACTAACATGTCCTAGGATGTATCCTTCCTACAATGGGCATTATCTTTTGGCAATAAGTTTCGGTTATCATCCTTAGAAAACACATCCTCTTTTCGTTAGTAGTATTAAAGAGCATCAGTTTGTTTGTTTACTTGGTCTTTATCTTTTGAATTATCTTATTTGCACTCATTCCAAGGACATCTCGATGATATCCCAAAACAGAGGATTTAGAGAAAAAGGAATGGGGCAAAAATCATTATCTTTTGTCTGTTGTGCTTATTGGACGTTCTTGTAATATAACCTCGGCAAATACTTGCTTTGTTAGGTATGTATGGAAGAGGTCTAGGGCAACTTGTTGACTATTGCATGGATAGGTTTACCTTTCCGTGTTTTGGTCTGAGGTGTCTGAAACTTCTGAAGTGCATCCTAGCAAGGTTTCTGTATGTCAGGTGTGAACAAAAATGCTCCTATCTACTCGTCAAGTCAAAGTTCATCTCACTGGGTACAACGCCATCCTGGTTTTCTATACCTTGATGCATCATACCACTTGTGTTATCAAACATAAGAAAATTTGGCCCTTTGAAAATCCCAATTCCTCAACAAGTAATCATCATCATCATTCGCATTTGTATCATCTTGTGTCTTGTTGAAATGACTTCTTCTTTTCTTACTAATCGTGCTAACAAGGTACTATGATAGTTGATCATCATCATCACCATCATCGTCACCCATCCTGCATCCACAAATCATTAGCATATCACATAAACATATCATATAGGAAACTTATGCATTGCATAAGCATATCATATAGAAAACATACGTATTGCATTTTTATCATCATATAAACAGGTTATCATCAACATTCTTCATAGATAGGTGCATCCATGTCAGTGCATTTCACCCATTACATTGCATCTCAGGACATTACATCAATCATTGCATAAACACTCATTTGCATCTCATAACCATTTCATATTACCATCTATCATATAAATCATCACATAGCATCTACGGAAACATTTCATAATCATTTTTTGCATAATCAATAGGTATATAAGCATTTATAGATACTTGCATAACATTAAGGACATCATCTCACCATTTTACATTATGCATTAACATATCATTGCATCACATACATCATCATTTATTATGTTTAGGATCATAACATTTGTTATTCTAAGCATCTCATACAACCATCTCATTATGCATTATCACCTTTTCATTTGCAGCATATTACGACCATCGCATTTGCATTATCATAAATAGACCATTGCATTTGCATTATCATAAATAGATTATCATATTTGCATATCATAGGTTAACATAATATAGATCTGTTAGTCATAATCATAACGCATACATCATTAGAAATAAATGCATCCATAAGACATCACTGCAAAGCATATAGAAATAAACCATCCATGCATAAAGGAGAACATGGTACATCGCATCAAAATCATCATCGGATTATATATATATCATCATCAACTTTCATAGTACAGGGAATAAATCGGATCACTATACATATGTGTCAAGCAGTACAAAAGGCCCATTGGGGCTATCAGAAATGAGCCCATAATGTGCAAAAAAGTATCATAATATCTTGATCAAGCTTGATCTCTGTGAATACTGCCCTCACCCCTGTCACCGTGACCCTCTGGTGGTCTGTGGCTGGCCCGCTCTGAATAATCTGGGACCCACTCTGCTCTAGGTACAGTCTCATGATAATCCCATCGATAATACTTAGCCTCTCATATGGCATCCCTATAAGATCGCACTGGCATTATACCCTAGGAGGAGGAGGCTGTCATACTCTCTATCTACTGTCTACGGCCTAGCTCTGTAGTTGCCTATAGCTCTGTAGCCTATCTCTGCTCCACAGCTTGATCTCTCTCTGCTCTGAGTTGCTCTCTCTTATCCCTCACTTGATCTCTCTTAGTTGTCACGGCCTGAACTTGGGCCTATAACTACGCAATTAGCACATCTCGATGTCTGCCTGTCCCTGTGGCTACACATGTGGCTGCACTTGAGGCTGATCCTCGCCTCGTGGTGGCTCCTACTATTGATCCTACATGTGTACATCTTCGTGACCTAGCGGGACTGAGGGCACACCTGGTGGATCCTATCGAATATCAACCCTTGGTCCTCGCTCTCGTCCTCTCCCTCTGCCTCTAACTCTGCGCACATTTGGATCCTCACTTGGAATGGTCAACCAAAGTGGAGGTCGAAACTAGTCTCTGTAGGCCTGAGTGGTGCCTAGATTTGCCAAGCCCTGATCGTAAGCCCATGGTCGGGCTACCAAGTTCTTGAAGCTGTCAACTGCCTTTGAAGTAGGAATACCATGTCCCCATGACACTTGTGTCATGCTGCAAAAAAAAATGGCTTCATAGTCGTCATCAGGCCAATCCTGCGGCTCTTCGAACTGACATTGTACGCGCCCGGGCAGGTACCTCTCGATCATCGTATGTTCCCGCCCCTGCATGTATCAGTCCTAGCGTCAATAAAAGAGTTTATCAGCATCGTCAGCCCATTCGGGCCAGCCAAGGTATGGACGCCAAGTAAAAACTAGCATCTTGTCTAGGACCCGCCTCTAATAGGGGATCTTGTGCTCACCAATGTGTGTAAAGGACACACCGCCTCTGTAACATGCCACGAGAGCATCGTTTTCCCCCATCGGAACTAGAACAATACGTGGACGCAACACATAAATGTGCTTCCATGCCCAGACGTGAAGTAAATTCACCCCAGCCCCCAGTGCTCTGCCGTCCATATATACGTACTCGTGTAGGTCCTTGTAAAGCGAAGCCAGAAGGACAGGCCCCCATGCGAAGCGAACCGGCCTATCTCGGACCATCCACTCCTAGCAATACCCCAACCAGGACTAAAGTATTTCCCTCATTTGTCTGGGGCAATGAGACTTGAAATGATGGCTGCAACCGCCCAACGGTAGGGAGGTGCTATAACCTTGTATCGCTCTAGCTCAATCTGTCCCTCACAATAGATGATGTCTCGTGTGGCGAGGACTCTGACATAGGACTCACATCCCTCATCCATATCAAAGATCGTCCATTGGCCATGAATAGGCAATTGTAGAATGCACCAAACGTCCTCCAGGGTGATGGTGGCCTCGCCAGTGGGGAGATGAAATGACGACGTCTCACTATGCCACCTCTCGGCCAGCACTAACAACATCCCTAGGTGAGTGTGCACAGGCACCACATACACAATGTGTCATAATCCCGCAACTCCCAGTCGATCCTAATCCCAGTCGCTCAAGTCTCGTAAGACGTTAGCCAAATCTCGCAACCGGTGCTCCCGAGAGTAGAGCTCCCTCACCGCATCCTGCATCAAGGAAGGTCAGCATGTTAAATTTTTTTGAAAAATTTCTGGTCGAACGTTCCAAGAACGTCCCTAGTGGCACAGTTTGTGATGGTCTCACAGTTTGATTTTATTCAAACTCCGACGCTCGAGCCCTAAAAAATACAAAATGGTACCGTCGCGGCGCACTTTCTCCTCTAGTGTCGCAATTTTCGTGAAATGGGTGATGTCGCGGTGCAATTTTTCAAATCATCCCACCGAGCCCGAGCTCAGCGTCAGAGTTTCTAAACTTTGAACTGCACCACTGCGGCGCAAAACAGCATCGCGCGACGTAGTTTGAATGCCAAGTGGAGCTATATAACGCCGCTGGAGGCGAGCTCCTCTTTTAAAGCATTAATTAGAGTATTAAATGAAAAAACTAAGCTTGGGTAAGGGTCACATATTGATGCCCCGATGTCAGGTGGCCGCTGATATGTCTGAACTCAATTAGTGATGTGCAGGGGAAGTTGTCGTTGCGCCATATCGCTAGAGAGTCAGAGCTCAAATCTCAAGGTTGCTAGCAGAGGTGTGTGAAAATGACTTGAAAGTGACCCCTCAGGCCCCTTTTAAGCCTAAAAATTAGGGTTTTTTAACCCTAAATAGCTATCCTGCTAGGGTTTTGGACCCCCGAACCTGTTTTTGTCTAATTGAGGCTTGTTTTTTCATTGTTTTATTGCGTTTAGACACGTTTTTAGCCTCTCGGACCCCTTTCAAACATATTGGGTACTTTGTCACTTTTTTTCACAAGATCACCCAAAAAATTAAAATTTTCGTCTGATCTCTCTTGGGGGCATTATAATGGCATGTTTTCTCTAGCCATGCAACAGTGTGGCAGGTTTTTAAATATATAAAAAAATTGGCTTTGATCGAGATCGTTTATTCTTTGAACCAACACAACAAGTGCATTGCTTCAAAGAGGGGCAAAATGTAGACACGTAAAATATATTGATTGACATTGTGCATCTGATCCTAACTTATTAACATTGTTTCTTCCTGAATCATCCCTCGGTCTAACCATTGAATCAAATTCCCCTATCTGATTAAATTCATCAATATTCATCTCTTAATTAAATAAATCATTTTATTTAATCAAGTCAATCTCTTTTGTTAATTAAATCAATCCATCTAATCTAATTATCCCTATTTAATTAAATAATCAATTTATTTGATTAAATGTCTAAAGTCCATCCATTAAAGTAAATAAATTAAAACCTTATTTGATTTAATCTAACACCATCTCTTTTAATTAAATAAATCAAAATCCTTATTTAATTAATCTCTTGTCATATTCCTCTCTTATCTGATTTAAATAAATCCATAAATTTGAGTCAAATAGGTCACATCATCTAACCTCTCTCATTAAATTAATTAACCCTTGATTAATTTAATCTCATCTCATGTCACATCCTCTAGATAATGCAAGTTGCACATGAAAATAGATTTAATTCATTTATTAAATCCCTATTTTCCTCACAAGGCATCTTTTGGAATATTCTCTCAATTTAAATTCAAAAATTCCAAGTCAACATGTACATCCAACAAGGCAATAAATTCATCTTACATGTCTTTTTCCTTGAGCAAAGTGGCATTTATTGCATTTTCCCTTCCCTCTTGCATGTCATTTCAACAAATTTGAAATTCAAAATTATGCATTTATTGGCACAAACCCCAAATCTTGCACATCCATCATCCATTCATAGCTTGACAATTGGCATCATATCATTGGATGAATGTTAGTCCCATATTGCTCAAATTTGGACATTCATCCATCTTGGAATTCTATAAATAAAGAGCTCATATCCTCATTTCATCATCCACAATCTAAGCAAAGTTACCATGCTCAAATATCTCTTGAATTTTATCCATAATCATTGAGTCATAGCTAGGTTTTTGCAGATTTTGGCTTGGAGTTCTCATTATTCATCAACAAAGTAGATCAATCACCTTCAACACATCAAGTTTGCATCATAAGAATTGGGAAAGGGTCAATTTTCACATCAAATTGGCACCAATTCCCCCATGGGATCATGAGTTTGCACATCTAATTAGGATTTAATCTTGGTTTTATCACTTTCATTGTGTTCTTTGTTATTTTCTTTCCTAGTTTGGAGTTGTAAATAGATTTCATGGGGAATCCTTGTTTTGGCTTGCAATCACTTGTCTAACTTGTTTACTCTTGTTGTTTTGCAGGTACCAAGGTTGGGGTTCACACACTACTCAGCAAAAGCACAATAAATCCACATAGTACACACCATAACTCAAAGATTGCGCATGCATGAACTTCACCATTGTCTTTCTATATTGAAATAACATAAAAGCAATAAAAATAGCAGTCTTTTTTGTCTTGATAATGGTTCCTTGAAGACAACCGTTTTAGAAATTAAAATAAAGTCTTTGAAGTATCAAGAGAGCCAAATTAAAGAAAATAACATAAAAACTAAAAACTAAACAGCACCAACTCCTTCGCTTTCAATATTTTCCACCTCCTTCTCCTTCAGTAACACCTCCTGTGCCTTTAATCTTTGCCTGTATTCTCGATACTTGGTGACAATTGCAGTGATGTTTTTTCTCCCTGGTGTTGTAGTAATCTATAACCTGGTTCTCCATTTTCCCAAAGCCTTTTTAGAATCAAACATCTGAGATCTTCTCTCTTCTCCAGAATTATAAGTCTTCAGGTGGAGCTCCATTGCACTAAGTTTTGAAAAGGACTCCAATGTCACTGTAGCGGGATCAAATATTTATTTATTGAATTTCTCTCTAAACTTCAGAGAGATCTCTCTTATATCTAGAATCCTTTCATCAAACTCATTAGTAATTTTTGCTCCCAGAATATGAAAATATTTTTTAATTTCCTCCAACATTTCATAATATTTTTCAAGTGTGTTCTTAATTTCATTCACCAGATTATCATATATATTCAATTTCCATTCTAATGAATTAGACTAGGAAGGGTCTAGCTCCTTAGGATTATTCAAAATTTGCTCACCAATTAATATCTTCGGATCCATAGAGTTCAATTTTTCATTTCCTAAGAGAGCACATAGAGACTAGTTTGATCTTTTCTGACATACTGAAGTTCTCCTACTAACTCCTTCCTCTTGTCAAGAACTTGAGTGTAAAACTGCAAAGATTTATTCAAAAAGAAGGTAGCCTCTTGAGATATTGTTTCGATCCCCTCACAAAAAGCTTTGGAATAGCTCAAATTATTTTTAATTTTCTATATGGTAAGCACATCGATGCCCTCCACCTGAGGTTGAGAACTTGAGGCTTCATCAGATGTAAGAGGAGTGGCCATGGAAGAAATAAAGTTACTCAATGCGAGGACTTGAGATTGCAGTTTTATATTTTATTTCCTCTGTTCTTTCACTCTTTTAATCAAGGTAATGACTGAATAATTGGCATGGTACATATCACCTTCTAGTGTTGGAGGCCCCATATCAACATGTGTGACTATGTAGTCCGCTGCTATTATTTCATCTTCATTTAAATCCTTGACAGGGTCAACAATTTCTAACATTTGATTTCCAAAAGTAGCATCAGTCACCATCCTTGACATCCTCTTGGATTTCTTAGGTTTTGAAGATATTTGAAGTAAATTTGCTACTGTATCCACTCCAACTGTCATTGTAGGAGTATACTTTGTCTTCTTCTCCACTGCTTTTTTCAGCCATCCTAGGGAGGCTACTACTAGACCAAAATCTTCTTTTCTAGTAATGGTTTCTTTAGGAGCGGTAGGAGTGAAAGGTGGATTATAAGTTGGGGAAGAGGGAATTTCAAAGTCTTTAGACATAGGAGGAAATATATTATCTTCAGCGACCTGTTTAAAGATAGCTTTAGAACCTACAACCACAAGTTGAAGTTTTTCTTGATTGGTATTCTTCTTAGGGGTAGGAGAAAGCACACTGTCTTGTTCATAGATGCTCTTCAACTTGAATTTTTCTTGTGGCCTATCACCATCACCTCCTAACTGATAATTTTCACTAAATGACCTAACAGAGGGTTTCCTCGATGATACACTTGCACCAGATGCTTGCGTAGACCCTTGTTCATTCTTATGTGATGACTTTGGCTCCTGAACAGGACCAACAACTTGCCGCCATTTCCCATCCAACTAGTCCTAGCTTCTTTTAAGCACTGGGGTAACACGCACCCTCATATCTAAAATTTCACTTTGGTTCCAATCAACTCTAGGGTGGGATTTATCAGGCAATTTTTCATATCCAGGATCTAAGATTGTTGAATCCTCAGCTACATTTTTAGGAATGTCAAATTGAAGACCAAAAACCTATATCTATTTTAGCATTAGCCTCATATAATCTCTTCTCAAAACTTCATTCTCATCGACACAATCTTCCCAAAAATCTTTGATAGATGGGTGATGCTGATATGAGCTCCCTCTATAGAGATTCTGCTTCACAAAACCCTTACTATCAAAATTAGCTCTCATAGACAAATTCTAGAGGTTATATTCCTTGAGAAGTCCTTCAGCTCCCATGGCCATCAGGTTTATTTTGCACAAAAAAGAAGGGGTCTCCAATGGGAAGGCATACCCTCTTTTCCCCATGTTCGTATACTTAATATTAACCATTGCCATTTGTCGACAAACTTCCAAAAATATCATTAAATCTTCAGGATACCGAGATAATTTCAATGGGGCTTTCTCAAAACCCCCTATTCTCAGATAGGAAAACTTATCAAATTGGATATAAAAACTCCCATATTTTATACAAGAGAAAACGATTTAGGGGAAAGGCTCATTTCTAGATTTCCATCCAGCTTCCTCATGACCTCCATTAAAAATGCATCATTAACACGACAAAAATCATCCATTCCAGATTTTTTAGTGAACCTAGGAAAGCTTTTATACACAAGAATATCAGAAGCTGGGGTTCCTTGCGGCTCCAACCCTGGCCAAAAGGACCTCTGACTACCTACAATGTAGGTCAGGTAAGAACACATATAGAAAGTAGTAGTCTTATGGAAATTAATTAATTTCTCATTCAAATGGAAGCAAATAACTTCAGCCCAGTCAATGAAAATGTTCTCATCACAAACTGTCAAGATAAACTGGTACATCCAATCCTCAAATAACTCAACTTGTGCATTCCCAACAATGTGGTGCAATAAATCAATAGTATCTGCAATTTCTCCCTTAAAATGCAATCTTCTGAGTTTATTTGGTAGTTGCGACTTACCTTTCCTTTCAGTCTTCAACTAGGTTTTGGCCATGGAGTTCTTACACTGATCTTTATTCGCTTCAAAAAATTCACCTGCCACTACGACAGACATGTCTTCTAGAGGTTCCCTTTCTGGAATCCCTAGCGCTCGGGAAACAACTTCAAGAGAAATTTCTGCAATTACAGTCTCGTCCGCGGCTTTAATTCCCCATGTCTGCGGAATGTACCTTCTCACACATGCACTTATTAGGTCCACACTCAACACAACTACCAGAAACCCTCCATCCTAAGCTAGCCTGCTTTCTAAGAGTTTTATATCCAGCTCAGACTTGTCGTCCCTCTCCAGGCGTACCAAAAATTCTTCTAACTTAAAAGGTCTGAGCTCGGTATCCCTTAAGTCGATCATCCATTCACTCTACATGAGCGCAAAATGAAAATACGTGGAGAAAGAATGTTTGCACCTTAGAAGTATTGGCCTTGGAAAAGAACGAGAATGCAGGCTAAATGTCTGAGCAAAAAGAATGTTTGCACTTGAGAAGTACTGGCCTTGCCAAAGAACAAGAATGCAGGCTAGATGCCTGAGTAAAACTTTGCCACACACTTATGTTGTTATTTTTCATAGGATGTGCATTGAATGCAGCATTCAATTTCATTCCTCAAAAATATAGCCTTGAAACATGCATGCTTTTGGAAATTCCTCAAAAGGAAACTCTAGTTTAGTCCGTACATAAGTCCATAATGTCACATGGTCGTTGAAACTAGGAACCTTAGAACCAAAGTCTGAAGTTTCAAAGTTTTTGAAACCTTCGACCCACCGACTACAAAGATGACCAAGAAACTAGAAAGACTTGCAAGTTTGCAACTCAACAAAGTGAACGAACTCGGGGAATTGGGAAGTTATGAAAATTCATAACTCCGCGACAAGGTTATAAATTATAAAACTCTGATGACTAGCAATCGATAAGGTTATCAATTATAAATCTATGAGGACTAGCAACTAAGGTTAGGAAAAAGCACCAAAACCGCGACTTTGAGTGATAGTAACCACAACATGTCATTAATATTCTTTGTCATTATGCATTGATGTATGTTTTAATTCTGGATCTAGTTTAATGAACTAGTTAAAGTACCTTGATTAAAGCATGAATTCATATAAATGTTTAGTGGATCTGATAAGTAGTACTAGTCATTGAGATTGAGTATCGATCTGTGAATTGTAATGCAATTTAACTAAGATTATGGATGCTTGGAATTAAAATCACCTTATAGTTCATATTTTAATTGTGTTAAAAGTAAAACTTGAACATGTACTAAGTGATTCATCACTCAACTCGATGCTTAATAACATATTAGCAATAGTCTTAGTAGCATATACAACAATGAACATCAACAATCATTTGAAGTGTATCTAGTAGTTGAAACCACTATTATACTTTTTCTTCAAATGAAAAAATAAATAATACAGATAATTTATCATTTAACTCAACACATTACTGAATTTTGAGTTGGAACAAAGACAGCTCTGCATAGAGCTAAGTTGGAACTTGGAAACCCATATTATCAAAAATCAAATCACTGCAACACCTTTTCTAGAAACTTCCACTATTCAGGTGGTGGAATTGTCATTTGTTCTAACTGATGTTGTTTGACTTGAAGATTTGTTAACAATTCATGATTCAAATTGGACCCTATCTTGCATTCTTTAGCCAATTTTACATTCAAGGTTAGCAATGGTTTGATGGAATCCAAGTAGTTCACCACATATGGGTTCTAAAGAAACTGGCCCAAATCAATCTTCATTGCATCCTCCATCTTCTTTCTGAAATCATTCTTTCCAATGAATCTATCATTTGTCTCAAAACCCTCTGGTAAACCAAGTTCTGTGAAGTTCCTTACCTTTTCATCCACCTTCTCCATCTTGTCTGCAACCAAATTCAAATATTCCTTTGTTTCATGCATTCTCAAACACTTTTCAATGATAGATGACAACGTCAATGATGTAGCAAGCCAATTAGTAATCCCTTTTGATTTCAAAACATTGTCATTGGCTTTGTACACTATTTGTTGAATTTCTTTTGCAGATTTCTCTAATGCCGACACATTTTTGTTGTCCACTAAATATTTGTTGAGCTTCTTATGATGTTGTATGATAGCATCAATCAATTGAAACGTGTCACACAAATGATCAATCTTCTACATTATTTCATCCCAAATCTTTTGTTTCATATTGCTTATTGTCTCTCTACAAAATGCAGATAACTTATTTTGACAAGTCTCAATTTCATTTTTTTGCTTCCATCACCTCTGCCACCAATCTTTCATTTATTTTTCTCTCCAATTTTTGTTCCCACTGTGCATTTCTATTCACAATGCTTACTCTCAGTTTTTCTGAAGTGGATTTTTCCTCATCATATTTCTTGTTGCTCTCATCTAGCCTTTTCTTTAGTTCATTCATTGTAGTCTCATTCTGCTTATCCTCTTTGCTTGTTGATGCAAAGGTAGATTTTTTTACTCTTTTTTCTAATTCATTGCTCTTGTTATCTGATGCTTTCCTCTTTGCTTTCTCATTTTCTAGGCCTACCTATAACTTTTCAATTTGAGTCTGCAACCTTTTTTTCTCTCTATCTTGCTTTAGCAATGATGTGTACACCAATTCATTGTTCTTCTTTGATACATTAATTTTGTCAGTATTTCTGAGTCTAGAAAAATCCAATTAAATATTGTTCACTTGGAATTCAGATCGGGCCATCTGATTTGTTGGTTTGTCTTGAACTATGGGAACAAGAAATGTGTACTCCATGATTTATTTATTTGAGTCAAATGTGGGTAATACCATGTTTGTGGTAGGCTCCGAAGTTACAACAAATGCACTCTCCATTAGTTGCTTCTTTTCTTTTTTATTCATGTCTGATTTCTTTTTAAACTTTTCAATGTAATCAAAACCTAGGGACATAGGAACAATGGAATGCTTGAATGGCGAAGGAATAGGAGTAGTAGTACTTACAATTGCTAATGATGTTGCAACCAGAATGACCGACACTAGAGGGGTGTCTAGAAATAACTCCTTTGTGGTGGATCCACTGGTAATGTGACTTGGACCTGTCAAAATACTTTGCCTCTTTTGTATGCCTTGATCACCTGGTGTTTATGTGGTATATTGTATTGTTGTCCTCTTGTGTGTAGTTTTTTGTTGTAGCATATGTTGACCACTACTAGTACTACTACCCATACCATCACCACCAAAGGTAGTGCCAGTTTCGCTAAGCTCTCCACCATGGGCATGTCCTAGTTGTGATTGTGTTTGACCATGAGGATGAGGATTTGAAGCTCTAACAAATTGTCTTGTATGCCCTAGGTCTACTTTTTCACCTCCAATCCCAAGGCCAGAAAAATCACTTGCTTTTCTATGCTCTACATCTATTACTGTCCAAGGGCCTTGTCTTTGGGATCCCAAAGGACCACCTTCATAACCCATTTTTTCAGCTATGGCTACTCTGGTAGTATATGCTTCTTTTGTGGCCTCACTTAAACCAAGTTTGAAATTGACATGGATTCCTTCTTCCCTATCATCATTAGATTCATGATCACTTTCTTTATCTTCGTGTTCATCTAGATGCTCTATATTCCACAATTTGCTAAACTCATTGTCTTCTTCATTATCTCCATACTCTGCAAGAGCTCTTGGTTCACCTAGCTCCTTCCTCATAGACCAAAAGGCAGTAATTTTTTATCGTGACAATTTTTTTCTATAACTTCCTTCTCTAAAGAACCTGGCATTTTTACTCTACTACATGGTTTAACACTTTTTTGATAAAAAATGTTGTACCTCCTGATTGTCTTTCGATGCAATGCCGTAATTTCTGCTAACAATTTCTCAAAAGAAATACCATTCTCAGTAGCACTTTTCTCCATTGCAATTTTGACCTCATCCCAAGAATCCTTGTTTCTCAAGTTCTCGAGCAAGGGTTTAATTTCATGTTGAATTCTACTAGCAACATTCTTATTGAGCACAATCATTGATTTAATGGTGTCACATGGATCATACTGCCAATGATAGATAGCATCAAAATAAATAAAAAATCAAAAGATTATGTGCCACACTAAATGCTTTTCTCTCGAATGTGATCCCTCCACATGAAAAAGGTAAAGAAGGAAATAAGGTCTTATTTTGTTGGTTGGTAAAGTGCAGTTCATCAATACTTTGCGTCTTCCTTACATATTCCAAAGCAAAAACCCTTTTTGTCACATGTATTGGAAGTTTGTATGGTTGTACTCCTAATCCATAAAATCTTAGCACAATATATTCTTCCATTAAGTACCAATCAGGAAATTGTATTTCTTTTCCTAGTTGAATGTAGTTTCTACATGACATAGGCAATCTAGGCATTGGAGTATTTGTAATTGCTTGATGCAATGGAGCCAAAAAGTAGTCTACAAAATGATTGTAGTTCCTTCAAGAATCATGCATCCTTATAACAGTGGTCCATTCATATAGTGGAGCCATTTTCTTTTCCTCAGGATTACTATAGGGCCGAATCTGAAGCTTGTTGGTCTAAAACATTCCTCTGAATTTCAATAGAAAAAGATAGCACAAGTAGGTTGTGAACCTAAATGTCTTGGTGGAACCTCCTTTAATCATTAAAAATTGTTTATGCATGGATTCTACAATGTGCTCAATAAATTTATATTTGACATGTTGAACACCATAATGGATATTATATTTCAAGGAGGCATGCACCCACTTCCAAATTTCTATCTAGTTTGAGGCAAAATGCTAGCATGGAAATAGTATCTTGAACCCATGGTTTAAAAATTTCCAAATCATAAGGAGGCTTATGATCACCTTTCAATTTGTTTCTATCCTGAACTATTCTGTTTAAGAAATATTTTTTCTCCATTTCATCCACTGCTTCATAATAACTAGCAAGCTTTTCTAGGTCAATGTGGACATTTCCAAATTCTTCGACTTCGGTTGTAAATGTAAACCCCAACACTTTTCCAAGTTATTCTGCATTAATGGATAATTTTTTTTCTTTGCTATCTTTATTAACAATTGCTCTTTTGTTATCATCATAATTTTGAGCACATACCATGATAGATTCAGGGCAAGGGAAAACCTCATGTAACATCATGCGCCCTAATCCAGTTACCCACGGTGCACTGATACTATTAAATTGCATTCTATTTGAGGCCTTATTCTTAGATGAAAATCTAAGTTCTGAGGTACGCCTACCATAGGTTTCAGGATCATAAATATCATGGTATTCATCAGTGAAACCTAGAGTTTTAAGCAATTTTGCATAATGTATTTTTTTGTATATAACATTGCTCTAGAGGTACTGCTGGTAGACATGCTTATACAATATGAAATTGTGAATTCCTTATTAGTCATTAATTTTTCTTAATTCTTAAGTCTCTTAGCCCTAAACCCAAAATTTAAAGTTTGGAAAAATAAGAATTTAAGAAACATCAAATGATGAAACATAGCCATAGGAATTCTTTCACTTACCTGACTTTTGATTCTTGGAAAGATTAATGCCGACAGTCATGGAAATTGGATTTTTGGAATGGCTTTGTCAGAAGTGGAACTATGGAACCCAGAATAGGGTGGTTCCGCGGTGCACTGCAATGAGCAAACTGAAGACTGAAATCTCCCTGTGTGTTGACGCTCTCACTTAAAAATAAAATCACTTAGCAGTATAAACTGAAAATGCTTTTTTCAGTCCTATATTGACAACAAATTCTAAAGAATCTAAAATGTTGATCTTTGTAAATCTAACGGTTATAGGGTGATTCTGGACATTTAGGTTCGCAACCCTAGTACTTCGTGCATTTCATTCTGGAATGCAACTACAACCATACATCAAATGTTCATCAAACGGTTGAGTAATTTATGATATATATTATAAATAGTAAACATGTGTTTTAAAGTTTTTTTCAACCTTTAATGCACTAGAATTCACATCAATGCCTTTATAAAATGAATTACAATATCACATTAATAGCACAACCATTAATAGGACAGTAACACTTAATGTTGCAAAGAACTTAATAAAAGGAATTATAATGTCACATAATCACATTAATAGCACAACCATTTATTTTTATTACAACCGAATGACAATTGTCAATTTCACATTATTACATAGTAAAAATACAAATGTAAGTGCAAACGCCAAGCTTCTGCTATGGTCTCTAAGTCCTAACTCTCTGTCGTCTAAAAATAAATGCATGGAGGAGGGCCACTACCAATCATGGTTTCTGAAAAATATGCATGGGTAAAGGGGGGAAAATCAAACGGGGGAAATTGGAGCTGTTAAAGATACAAAAAGTACTTATCCCCTTTGAAAATTAGAGTCATGCAGAGGATGATGGGTTGTAAAACTACTCCCATCTTCTACTTGTTGCTTCCATGCACTTGGAGAGCACTTCTCTCCATTAGAGCTCCCCATCCTGGCTCAAAACCTGTCTGAGAAGTCTGGTCAACCAAATAAAATTCTTTCCAATTCCACCCATTCTGAACTTGAAGGAAATTGGTCTTTTACTCTGTAACTACATAACTGCAGGAAGGAGAATTCAGAGTATCCCCAATAATACTAGATCATCTTCTTCTTGAATCCTTATTAACCCTACAAAATTAAAACCCTTATGACAATTCAAACATTGCACTCGAGAGTCAATAGTATAGCCTTTAGCCTTCAATGAATTATTTCAGTTGTGCTCACTATCTTTATTTATGGGCCAATAGTGCCGCCAATAGTGCCACTACTAGCCTAGTCCCTGTGTACACCTCACACGTGTCACGTGTGAGGTTGGGTTACTATAGTGATAATCACAATTCACGCAAACTAAAAAACCAACTTAATTGATTCGAGTACTTAACTTTAGTATTTGTATTGCTTCATGCTTTACTTTTAAATTTAAAATTTGCATGCAATTATTTCATAAATAGATAATTTCTTAAAGGAAAAAAAAACTGATATGAATAGATTCATCAATTGCTTTTTTGTGTTTTTAAATAGCACAATTGCTATGATTTCATCAATTGATTTTTAATAGCACAACCATTTGTTTTATTGCAAGTGAATGACAATATCACATTATTACATAGTACAAATACAAATGTAAGTGCAAACACCAAGCTTCTGCTGGACCGTTGGTGAAAACGTAAATGTAATACATGTTTGTCTGAAAATAATGGGACTTTCTGGGTCAACCATGGGATCTGAAAATAAATGCATGGGACTTCTCAGATCAGGTAGTAGCTTTCAAAATGAATGCATAGAGAAAAGGGGGCCAATCAAACCGGGGAAATGGGAGCCGTGAAGATACAAAATGTACTTCTCCTCTTTAAAAATCAAAGTCATGCAGAAGATGAGGGGTTGTAAAATTGCTCCCATCTTTTACTTGCAACTTCTATGCACTGGGAATAGTAGTTATGCCCATTAGAGCACCTCTCCTGGTTCAAAAATGTCTAAGAAGTCAGGTGAACCAAATCAACTTCTTTCCAATTCCACCCATTTTGAACTTGAAGCCTGAACGAAATTGGTCGTTGACTCTGTGACTACATAACTATAGGAAGGAGAATTTAGAGTATCCCCAATAATGCCACATGATCTTCTTCCTGAATCCTTATTAAAACTACAAAATGAAAACCCTTATGACAATTCAAACATTGCACTCAATAGTAAGGTCTTTAGCCTTCACGAATGATTTTAGTTGTGCTCAATAGTCACTATCCTTATTTAGTTATATCTGGGCCAACAGTACCGCCAATAGTGCCACTACCAACCTGGTTCCTATGTACACCTCACACCTATCATGTGTGCACTGTGAGGTTACGTATACCGTATATTCATGATTCATAATGGTGATTCGCACAAACCAAAAAACTAACTTAATCGATTTATGTAACAGTAACTTAAGCCTTACATGTACAATTAAAATGTTTAATTTGATTGATGTCTAGCTACACGCAAACTGTACCTCAAGCCTTACATGTACAATTAAAACTTAAGCCTTACATGTACAATTAAAATGTTTAATTTGATTGACGTCTGGTTGCATGCAAACTGTACCTTAAGCTGACAAGTGACAAGCTGTCAAAATCGCCAGATTCCAGTGTCACTCAAATGATATGAATTATGAAAATTTGAAATCATTACAAATCTTGTTTCATTAAAGCTATGACTCATGAGTTGTCCAATCAATCACTTCAGATGTTCATATGGCATTAATCGTCATGAGCAGTACGACTACCACACGTTCTTCAAAAAGATTGAGAATTTCAATTAAATGAAATGTAATACGCTGAGTCATTGAAAAGAGAGAAATGAGCCTTAATCTCGCCACGTGTCCACATCTAATGGTTCTAGTGTTATTCCTTAGGTTTCAATTTGCAAGTCTACTACTTCAGAGATTTACTTGCAGAATGCACCTACAACCGTCCATCAAAAATTCATCGAATGGTCGTGGTTAGATTGATTTGCAACATCCTTTGTGTAAAAGGTTCTTAAGTTTTTAAGCATTGGTCCTACGTTCTTCCTAGGTGGTACCTCTTTCAAAACAAACTTAATGCATGTGCATATTTCTGCCACTTAAGTTCTTATATCGCTCATCGCCAAAATCCAACCTGTTGGATTCATTACCACGATGATGACCCTTGATCTAGCCATGTGTCCACATCTAACGGTTCTAGTGTTATTCTGGAGGTTTCCATTCACAAATTTAGTGCTTGAGAAATATACTTCTGGAATGCAACTACAACCGTCCATCGAAAATTCGTCGAACGGTCTTGGTCCATAATGTCGCGTGGTTGCTAAAATTTGGAACCTTAGAACCAAAGTCTGAAGTTTCAAATTTTTTGAAACTTCCGACCCACTGACTACAAAGATGACCAAGAAAGACTTGCAACTAAGTTACTAAGGTAGTAAGGTTAGGAAAAGTACCAAAACCTCGACTTTGGTGAATTAAGATAGGAAAGGTGACAAGCATGGTGCATTTATGGAGAAGGCTGGCGAAATGAAGTGTTATAATGGCATTCACTTATCACCTTCGATGCTTCTTCGAGTTCGAGTGTAAAGATAATAGGATTGTATCCTTTCGACAACGGGTGATAAGTTGGAAGCTAGTGAAATAGAAAAGCAATGGAGGCCAATTTCACCATGACATCATGGAGGAAGCTGGACCACTTTGCGTTAAAGCATCTGTGCAGAGGCTATGAGGTTTATTTCTCTACAAGGAAGAGCAGGTGATGCAAGCAGTTCAAATAATGTTGGGGGATGGATTCAAAAAATTGACACATAAATTCAAAACGAATATGGATATCTATTCATTGGTCATGGCTTGGGGTTTAGACTTAGGAGAATCGGTGAACAAGGTGAGGAGAGTAATGAAAAATCTGGTGCATAAATATTTTTTAGTGGACATGGAAATCATTTTGCAACGGGCGATACTAGGAGTAGGATTGGTAAAAATAGAAGGAATGGATGGTGGGGGCCTGGAGCTTGCAGATTTAAATCACCTCTTTATCAAATGGCCAAAGGGTCGCACTAAAGACCGGTGGTGAGAGGGAGCCGAGCATGGGTGGAAAGCACTTAAAATTTGTGCTGAGCTAATGGCATTAGAGGAAACAATAGAAAATCTAAAAGAAGTTTCCAGAGAGGAGATGCACGAAAACAAGGGATTGCATCTGCGAAAGAAGCTAAAACCGTTAAAGGAGATACTGCCGCTGGAGATGGGCGAGTCTTCGAAGAAGAATGAGTAATAATAGTTAATGTAAAGTGTAGTTTTCTAAAAAAAATTAGCCTCTGCTACAAAGGCATAGTTGTTTAGGGAAGTTCTGATACTTTAGTTTTTGAGCTGGTTATTCAACTTTTTTGGTAGTTTTTGGATGTTGCTAAGTTTGTAGAATCTGTATCTTTTTCTTTATAATTAATAAAATAAACAAGTATCACCAATCAACTTTTTTGGTAGTTTTTGGATGTTGTGAACTTTATAGAATCTGTATCTTTTGCTTTATAATTAATAAAATAGAAAAGTATCACTGATAAAAAAAACATTCTTAAATTTTTAAGCCTTGGTCCTATGTTCTTCCTAGGCGGTCCCTCTTTTAAAACAAACTTCATGTTATCGCTCATCACCAAAATCCAACCCGTCAGGTTCATTACCATGATGATGACCCTTGATCTCACCACGCGTCTGCATCTAACGGTTCTATTGCTATTCCAAAGGTCTCAATTTACAAATCTAGTGCTTGAGAGATATACTTCCAGAATGCAACTAAAGTTGTCCATCAAAAATTCATCGAACGGTCATGGTTAGATTGATGCGCCACATCCTTTGTGTAAAATGTTCTTAAGTTTTTAAGCCTTGGTCCTACATTCTTTCTAGGTGGTCCCTCTTTTAAAACAAACTTAATGCATGTGCATATTTCTGCCACTTAAGTTCTTCTATCGCTCATCGCCAAAATCCAACCCGTCGGATTAATTACCATGATGATGACCCTTGATCTCGCCACATGTCCACATCTAACGGTTGTAGTGTTATTCTGGAGGTTTCCATTCACAAATCTAGTGCTTGAGAGATATACTTCTAGAATGCAAGTACAACCGTCCATTGAAAATTCATCGAACTGTAGTGGATTCGCCATTGAATTTAATTGGCCAATGAATTTTTTTATTAGTTTGATATTATGTTTAATTTTCCAAAAAAAATCTTAATCATTTGAAAATAGGTTTAATTCACCAATGAACTTTTTTTTTTGAAAAAAAAATCATTAACAAATTTATTTTTTCTGGTTTGAAAACAGGTTTAATTCGCCAATGGAAATATTTTATTGGTTTGAAAATAGATTTTAATTGCCAATGAAAATATTTTAGTGGTTTTAAAAAAATTGCAATTTGCCAAGATTTTCCATAGACTTCTAGCGATTACAAAAGATTCGCCAATGGGGATTTTTTCACAAAAAATGAAAAAAATTGCCTCTAATATTAATATTTTTTTCGAGAAGTATGAAAGATTCACCAGGATTTTATAGCTTCTCCGAGGGGGGGTTTCTTAAAGTTTTCCCTGATCTGTAGGATTCGCCATACATCCTCTAATGTAACTGTAGCCTCTCCTGTCAGTAGGTGGAATGATGATGTCTCACTCTGCCATCTCTCCATCAGTGCTATCATCATAGCCAAGTTTGTCCTAACTATAGGCATATGTGCCACATGGCCGAATCCGATCGAGCCCAAGAAATATAGAGAATCATCACTCAAGTGCCTCACCCAGTGCAATATACAACCTCTGTGCTCCTTCGAGTGGAGCACACGAAGGACCTCCTACATTCAAAACACCCATGATGTCAAATTTAATCAACTTGGCGCATTTTTGAAAATTAAAAAAATCCCTGAAAAGCAAAGGCGAGCTAGATTTTACGAAGGCGGTGCTCTATGTTCTCACAAAAGCGATGTTATAAATGAAGGCGATGCTATATCGCAAAGGTGGGTCAACATTTCCCTACGATGCCCTACCTTCTTAAGCTCACGCGACGCTATCATGCAAAGGCAGGTCAACATTTCAAATGCGACCCTGGACCCAAACAACTTCACGTGACGCTATCTCACAAAGGTGACACTTCATTGACAAAAGTGACACTGACGCTTCCATTAGTGATGCCCTAGAGAGCCACTTTTGGCCGACCTAGTTGGACCCTAATAAATGCACCAAAAACATGAAAACAAGAAAAGTTTTGAATTACGTACCGAGGGTCCTGCATTTGGAGGCTATTGGAACTCTCAAACTTTCTCCATCCGATGCTTGGGAAGCACACGAGCCACCATTCCGTCAACACCTCAAAGCAAAATCGCAAGGATTCTAGAAGGGTATGTGAACAAATGAGTTGAAAATGCCCCCTACCCTCCTATTTATACTAGAAATTTAAGGTTTTGAGGGTAAAATTAAGTTTTTATTTGGTCCCATTAATCCGTTTTTTGTGTAACAAACCCATTTTGACTTGTTTTCATCGTCATGGGCCTTTTTTCGCATCCCGTAGGCTATTTTCTACGTCTAAAACATTGTCAAATCTTTTTTGTGAGCTCAACCCAAAACTTAAAATTTTCACCCGATCTCTCAAGGGAGCAGTGTAGCAACATAATTTCTTCCACTGAGGCAGCAGTGGGGCATCCAAAAAAATAAAATAAAAATTGAATTTTGATATCAACAGTGTTATTCTTTGAACCAACGCAACAAGTACCTCGCTTCAAAGAGGGGAAAAATGTAGACACATAAAAATTCCTAATTGATATTATACATTTGATTTTGATTAGCTAACACCATTTCTTCCTGAATCAATTGGACTAACCAATTCATTAAATAATCAACATTATTTAGTTAAATTCATCAATTTCTACTATTAATCAAATAATTAACTCTATTAGATTAATTCACCTTTCTTCTAACTATTGTTCATCATATTTAATTAAATCAAATTGTTTAATTAAATCTCCTCAAAATTCTTCTCATTTGATTAACTAAATCAAATCAAATGTCATAATCCCCTAACCCATCCAATTTAATTAATTCTGAATTAATTAACCCTAAGCCACTTTCTAATCATCATTAACAAATCCTCTAGCTTTTAACTCCCCAAGATTTAAATCAACCCATGGTCAACTAACCAGGTTGCACATGAAATTCATTTCTTTTAATTATCTAATTACCTCATTTATCCTCACAATGGCATATTCCTAGGAATATTCCTCTCAACTACGTCCTTATTCAATTTCCCTCCAAAGGTTTTAAATAGCCTCGTACACATCCTTTCAAATCTTCAACCACATTCATTTACTTCTTCTTACATCCTTTCAAATCTTCAACCACATTCATTTACTTCTTCTTAGATCCTTTCAAATCCTCAACCATTTTCATTTATTTCTCTTACATCTCCTTTTCTCTACACATTCCCAAAAATGTGCTCCACCCTTATCTAATATAATTGAGACATCTGTCACATTCCTATTGGCTCCCCTTTTATCCCACATTCACCAATTTCTCTCATTCTTCAACCCTTGAGTCCTATAAGTAGAGGCATTCTCTACCCAATATGGATCCACAATCTCAAGCAAGTTTACTATAGGAATTTCTCACTCATAGCATTCACCATTTTCATCATATTTGAGCTTGTTTCATCATCTAAGGAATTTGGAATCAACTACATCATTGGAGCTTATCAAAGGGATTGGGAAAAAAAAAAATTCACATCAAAGGAGCACCAATCCCCCTATGGTATGGAGGTTTAGTTGTTTTAGTTGATTACATGTTATCATTTAGCTTACTTATGCTTTCAAGTTCATGTTTTCATCTTTATTTCACTAAGAATCTCATTTTGGGAGTGATTTGTTTGTGTTTTATAACTTGATTAACACTTGTTTGTTGTCTGTTGTTAGTTAATTGCAGACTAGGCACTCACATATGTATTTATATATGTATATGTATGTATATATATAAATATAGATATACATATATGTAAATATACATATACATATACATATATATATATAAGGAATATAATTTTCTTTTTTCATTATTCAAATCACACATACAACTACTCATTTAAATAAAAGACATAAAAACAACAAGAAACACAAAATATTTTCAATGCATATTAAAAAAAACATGCATAAAGCATGCTAAGAGGAATATCCTACCTCAATAACTTTCCATGGTTGAGAATGACTTGATGAGGCTTCTCTAAGATCTCCAAGTCCTTCCACAAGATTTTACCAAGGATCCCAAATAAAAATATCCAAAATATCCAAAGGTTTTGTATCAAATTGATATTTTTTAATTTTTTCCAAGGTAATATTTTATATCCATTATCTTGGTGGTATAGTGGTTGTTCTACTATTCCTTTATTAACATATTCCAATGTTTATTGGTCCTTATTAATTATTGTAGTAGGATCTTCTCTTAATTGAAACAAATATGAGGGATAATCTTCAGTATCACATTCATCCCACTCTTTGCAAGTGTTGTAGTATATCAAGTTTATCTTTTTAGGTAGTGTTCGTAAGTCTACTTGTAATGCATTAGATTTATTTTCTCCAACTTCCCCTGGGCACTAGTTTCTAATGTGTCTATTACCTAATTTTCACCCTCAGGCTCAATCAGGCAAGGCAAATTGTGTTTAACAGGTTTGAGAAGGCCAAATGGAGCATTCGGCCTAGGGAAAAAGTCATGAATCTGATGCTAGGTCATAGGGAACTCAGTGAAGAAGCTTGCCTTGTTCAGGTTCAACTTGAAAATCTTCTAAGGAGAGAGTCGCCAAGACCCCAGGAATGTCACGGCGAGTGGGATTCACTTACAAGTCCCTATCGGCAAGACATCGATCATTGTCCCGACGACAAAAGGATATTCATTTCAGCGGAATTTTTTTTCTTTGGAGAGAAGTCTCGACGAATGCATCGGGTCTCGCCAACAAAGCAAAGCAGGATCCCTTCGGCGTATGTGTGCGGGTTTTGGTAGGAGGTCTTACCAATCGGAAGAAGTCTCGCCGAAGTCAGGTGGCGTCAGCAAAGCAAGCAAGCTTTGCCAAAGGGTCTCGCCGAAGTCACAAGGTCTCCCCGACTCTAAAGGCTCTCGGTGTAAGGATTGAGTTCTACAAGATGTCTCGGCGACCCGGGATGTTTTGGCAACAAGAAGGATAGGCCATTCAATCGTCGATCAGGGAGACTCATGGCAACCACGGGTTTCAGTAAAAGATGCAGGTATCGGCAAGGGGTCTTGCCGACAGGGAGATTTTTCAGCGAGATGAGGAAGGTTTATCTTCGACATAGGGAGGTGCTACCAACAAGACATCTCCCTGACTTTGTGGTCTCATCGAAAAACAATGTCATCGCCAAAAGGAGGAAAGTCTAAAAGATATCTCGGCGACTGGCCAAGGTCTCACCGAAGAGGTGAGAGAGGTATCGCCGTAGGTCTCCCCGACTTGCTTGTGGTCTCGGCAAAGGTTGGTCCCTTTGCTAGAAGGTCTCACCGACCAACAGAAGGTCTCAGCGAATGAAGGGATCTCGGCCAAAGGAAGTGGTTTCGCCACAATTTCTTGGCGAAACCTTTGCCTCTTGCCGAAGTGAACGAAATGAAGCCTCGCCAAATCAGGGTGCCTTCGGCACAACCTCTTGCCGACCAATGGATGTCTCCCCGACCAGGGGGTCTTGATGACGAAAGCAAACAAGTGGGGGTCCCACCAAGGACACATCCGGTCTCGCTAGGAGTTGGGGCTTTCGCCATGGGGTCTTGGCGACTGTCCAAAGTCTCGCTGAAGTATGTGGCTTCCGCATAATCTTGTGAATTTGATAGGAGATCTCCCCGACTCCGTGATGTCTCGTCAACAGTAAAGTGAACAGCTCGGCAGAAAGAGAGGACCTCGGTGTGAGGTCTGGGCGATAAAGAAAAGTCATGTCGACTGAAAGACCCTCACCAAAGCAAAGTACCTTCGATATGATGTCTCACCGACCAGCGGGAGTCTCAGCGAATAGAGGAGAGCTCGGGTAGATAGGAGGAGTTCGCTATGAAGTCTCAGTGATCGCATGATGTCTCATCGACCAGAAAGTAAAGACCTCACCGAAGGAGCTTGACATCGGCATAAGGTCTTGCCAATATGAGGAGGTCTCGCTGAAAGCAAGCAAAGCTCGCCAAGAGTTGAAGACTTCGCCCTGAGGTCTCACCGAGCTCCCCGACATTTGACATCGGTGTAGCTTCCAGCCATCGAAGTAGTGTCTTGCTGACATGGTGCGGTCTCAGTGACTGAAGCGGGTATCGGTATGACTGGGGGACCTCACTATGAAGTTTTCCTGACTTGCCAGAGTCTTACCGAAAGAAATGAAGAGCTCGGTAGAATGGGGTGTGTTCAGGGTGACATCAATCAACTCCTACCGAAGATGAAGGGCCTCGGGGTAACGTTTTTCCTTCGATAAAATGTCTTGCCGACTCGGTAGAGTCTTGCCAACTGAAGAGGAGCTCGGGGAGATGGCGAAATGAAAAGGAAAAGGAGACAAAAGGAAGCTCGACAAGAGGTCTTTCCGACCAAAGAAGGATCCAACCGATACAGAATGAGCTCGGGTAGAAGGATCCGGCATCACTATGAGATCCTATCGACTTAGTAGTGTCTTGCCGATGTTCTGAGCGATGACAAAGATGACTTCGGTATGACTTTGCGAGCTCGATAAGAGCTCTGTGACCGCCCGAAGAATCTATGTGGAGTTTACTTGATCAATCAGAAAGATCTGAAAGCGAGCCATGGCAGTCTAAAAACATGAAACAAGATGAAAAGAAACATGTATCTATTCTGAGCTCAGGAGCATTCAAAGCACTCGGCCAAAGAGATTCAAAGATCGACACGAGGAGTAGAAGTGAAGGCGGTGGTTGTAGAAAGATCAAGAAATTTCCCCCTGAAGGCAATCTTTCACACCGACATGGACAATAAGGATTCAACCGAATGCAGCATTTTAATTTCAATCAAAGGATCTAAGGGGCAGATCTTTCTGAGCCCTAAGGGGCGACACATTTTGATATATAAGGCATTTTTTTCCTTTTTGTACATAGTTCATATTATACACTCGAAAGAGTTAGTGATTTTTTATCAATCCTTTCTCGACTAAATGTATGCTTTTTGTAACTCAAACTTGAATCTGGAATACAACACAAAGTTTACCTTCGAAGCTAGTGTTCATGTTTGTACTGCTCTCATTTTTGTATCTC
>VDFB02000013.1:32829209-32861006 GCA_007258455.2 Sequoia sempervirens | reverse complement strand
TGCCCCTCTCATGGGAAAATTTCACTCTAAAATCCCCCCAACCCCTGAAGCATCAGGATTTGTTGTTCTTAATGCCTTCCCTCTCACAAGACCACTACTAATTAAATTATTTTTTTGTATATATGTCTATTTTTGGTGCAGTCTCATGCAAGAAGTGTTATTTTCCTTCTTTGGCATCCCATTTTGTGTGTCTTTATTGTTGTTGCATATTAAATCATATATATATATATAAATATATATATATAAATTGCAATTACTTCACCTCAATGCCTTCTTCCCTATTGGAAAAATGAAATTCTATTTAATATGGAGCCTCCCATTTCCTATGCCACTCAGCAAGACATTAAAACAATATTTAAAAACTCTCCCAAACATGGCACCATCAATGAAATAATGAAGGTTTTCTATCCTCACATATTTGATATTTTTAAATGCATCAATGAGTAAAATAAAACCATTAAATTACCCTGAATAATACCTCATGGAGCAACATTAAAAAATTTAACTCTTTGCAACTTCATCATTTTACGCCAAGTAGCTGAAAATTGACTTTTTGCATAACTTTCACCCAGAAGCTCATTTTTGCATGAAATCTTGCCAAGATGAGTGTAATGTCATTATGATGCCTCCCACCAATTCGTTTCACTCTGGCCTTCATAAAACTCAATATTTTAAAATTTTCATAAATTGTCAACACATTTTTACAAACTTTCGACATTAAAATCTCTCAAATTGTGAAATATTTTACTCTAATTCTTTTTGCATATTTTACATGGTACCTCAAAGAATATCCCTACAAAATAATTCTGCTCCAGCTCTTATGAATTTTTGGGAATAAATTTTTGAAAACTACTTGTGGAGCCTCTAAAATAGTGAAGTGGCGAAAATTTGAAAATTGAAATTTTGACTAAATTTTTGAGTTCTTGCTGCTAAGAGATGCCTGAAAACACCAATGCAAACCAAAACAAACACAACACTAAAAATCAAACTGAAATATTTTTGGGTGATGCAAGATTGCTTGTGGACCTAGATGCTCCTACATCAATGATGTTTTCTCCTTTTCTCCAATTATGAGAGATTTTAGGTTCTTTTTCATGGGTACCTCATCAAGCCTTGTAGTCAGAACCCATTCTACACTCATTTAGCTTCCTTTTTTGTAGTTTAGTTTCTCCCTAAGTTGATCTTAAGGGGGGGTGTTGGAGTAAACAAGTCATTATCTGATGATTAATTAATCATCAATTAATTATTAGAGGCTTTTTACTTTAGTTCACTTAAGCTAAACTTAGGAGTTGATTTTTAATCTTTAGTTTGATTCTTATTATTATATTGGACTAAATTTAGGACAAGTTGTCTCATTGCATGAGATTAAAACACTTATCACTATCTTGTTAATCTGCATGTAGGGTTTGCTTGTGCATTGCTTATATAAGCATGCACATTCATTTGTAATATTCATTTAGATTATTTGCATCAATACAATTCTTAGGTTATTGAGCACAATCTTGCTTGTTGATCTTCTCTATTGTGATAGGTAATTGCTTGCAAGTGATTCATGAGAGTTGTGGATTGAATCAGTCAATTCTAACATTGTTAACATTATTGAGAGGCCTAGACAAAAATTCAAGAGGTATCTAATGAAAATATTTGATAATGACCCTGATGATGCCTTCTCAAAGATTCCATATAGGGTTTTACCTACTAAAGATACTAGGGAATTCATACATGTGAAATTGGAAGAGCATAATCACCTGAGAATCACATAACTTTGGACCAATGATCTTACTGGAGATAACCACCTAGTGAAACTAGAATATATTAACCTAGTATGAAAAAAGCTAGATGTTTGGAATTGGTTCCCCAATTACAATAGTGATGTTGATGCCAAGTATGTAAGGCTAGCACTGAGTAGGTTAGATGACAAATTTCTATGGAACGACATTCCTAGACTCATAAGCAAGGAAGTGATCAAGGTTGTTACAAGATTTTGTGATATCATACTTGTACTGGTACTTAAGGACCAGTAAAGAATGAATTTGCTATGGAAATAATTGGTGCCACCTATGACAAGAGGGATTTAACAACTAAACCTATCTGGAATCTTGCTATGAAATATGCTTCTATGGTTATAGGTCACAAGATCTACTTCACAAATAGGGAAAATTCAGTTTTGACTACTTCTATCTATGTTGCACATGAAATAGTGGTGAATGGAAAAGAATTTGATCTATGTGAGTTCCTCCAAAAGAAACTTCTTGAGAATCTGAAGTTGACAAGAGAAAATAAATATGCCTTTAATTTTGGTACTCTGATTGTATGTTTATTGTTTTACTTCTTAAAAGATCTTCCTAAAAGGAAAAATGTTGTATGGGATAGGAGTAGACTAGTAGCACATCAAATTTTGGATTACATGCACAACTTAGGAAACTTGTAGGCACAATATGATGCTTTGATTGCATTCTTTGTAGTTTTTCAAAAGAATATGCATGAAAGGGAGGGAATTCCCAACAAACTTGTAGAAAAATATGTTAAGGAAATTACTTTCCTTGTTACAATTGATGAGTGTATTATTGAGGTTGTTGAACCAAGGTTGGTATGGATTGCGCCTCTTAGCTATGAAGTTTCTAAAAATGAGGTTGAAGGATATGTGGATATGTTGCTCAAAAGTCCTAAGGACCCCTCTCAACCAAGACATTGGGAATATGAAAAAAATCATCATAGGTACATTCAGAGTTGAAGAAACTGGAAATCAAGAGGAATACAAGGACAACAGTAGAGGAATGGGCTAGAAGAGAAGGTTACACTAAAGAAAAAATCAAGGAGGCAAGAGCAAGAGAAGCCGGTATGGAAGGTGAGACCTCCGGACCAAGGAGATCTAGAAGAATAGCTTCCACCCCTGCTTTTGCAATACCTAAGTCCTCCATTGTAGTTGCTACTATTACAGGTAAAGGAAAGAAGGTGGATCCTAGTGCTCCAATAATTGAAGAAGTCATTGTGCCCACTAGACCTATCACAAGGACAAGCAAGAGGAAGCATGTGACTCCGGTAGCAACCCCTTCTACCTCTACAAGGAGAAAGAAGAAAAAGGCTTTCAAAGAAAATAATCTAAGTGCAGTTGTTGAGGAAGAGATTGAGCTTGGTTTAGAACATGAAGAACAATTGACAAGAAAGAGAAGAAGCAGTGCAACTGAGAATGGTGAAGGTGCTTCACAAAATGCAAGCACTAGAGCTAAAAAGAAAAAAGTTCATATTGTTGACACACCAGAAGAAGAATAAATTGAAAGAGAAAAATAAGTATTCGATGTACATGTTCATAAGAATCCTGAGAAGAAGAAAGAAAAGAAGACAAAGGAAGGCCCTTCAGAGAAAATGAAAAAGGAGAAAAAGAATCCTTCGGTAAGGACACACACTCCTATGAAGGTAGATGTTTTGGTTAATAATATGTTACATTATGACAATATGTTAGAAGTTATTGAAAAATTGTATGAAGAAGTACATGAAGTAGATAGGAATACAATTATTGAAGCTATTATTCAGTACATTATTGTTCAAGAGGCTAATGTGAGTAACATCAAGAAAAAGGTTCCTAGAGTTGTGTGGGATGCCTTAATAGTAAGAAAGCATGAAGCTATTGAAGTGGAAGATAAAATGAAGTCTAATGCCTTGGAAAAAATTGGATCCTCCTTATCTAAGGATGATAAAGCTACTTTGATAGAAGTATACACTAAGGAATTCAGAGTCAAACGAAGGGTCACTGTTCTTATGGGGAGAGAAAAGGACCAAGTGGATAAATTAAAGCAAGAAATAGTAAAGATTGTTAAGGATATTGCTGAGAAGTTTGTGATGATAATTGCTTCCATATCCAGTACATCTCAAGAGAAGGAGAATGATAAGGAAAAGGTTACTGATGCAGAGGAAACAATTTCTCCTAATACAAATTTTCTAATATTCAAAGAGGTCATGGAAGAGAAGTAGATGACCATTTAGCTAAAGAAACACAATTATTTGATGTCACAAAGAATGTTGTATCCTCTCCACCATCAGTAGAAGAAACACATGCTTCCCCGTATACTTCTGCTCCTCTGGAAGATTCTAACAAGCCCACTGGTAATAATGGAAATCAAAGTGTAGAGAAAGAAAAAGAAAAGGATGATATAGATGGCTCTAAGGACAACACTAATACAAAGAATGGAAATGCGGGAAAATAAAATGAAGATAATCAAAACGTAAATGGTGAAGAATAACAAGGAGAAAAAGAAAAGGACAATAAGAAATATGATGATGACAATAAGGAGGATGAAGATAAAGATAAACAAAAGGAAAATTCCTTCGGCGAAGAGGAAAATGCAAAGAATGAAGAAGAGTCTAAGGATAGAAAGAATGAAGAACATATACAAAATACCATGGAGTTACCCAAGCCCTCCAGAGAATCTTCTGGTAATCCTCTCAAAGGTCTTTTGTCCAGAAAAATAAATTTCAACTAACAACTCCTCCTTAGTTATTACAGCTCCTGATGTATCAAGGAAGTGTGGATTTGGAGAAGATCTCACCAATTCAAAATTTGGAGCTTGGAGATTTTTTTAATGCCTCCAAAAGAAAAGAAATAATTAAGGCTCATTAGAAGGGGGAAAAGTTAATAAATGAAGCTATAAAGACTTTGCGGGATGCTACTCCCGGTACTTCAATTGATAATTATCTAACTTCGGTGGAAAATCTTAATTTTTTGGTTGATTCTCTTAAGGAGTATGACCTCTAGTCTAAAAGAACAAACTAAAAAATAAGTTGATACAAGGTTTGCAGATAAGAGGCTACTAGAGCTACAAGAGAGAATTGTATCAACACATAACAAAGTGGAACAATGCTTGAAGGAAGTGCAAGAATGTGAAGTTGAGGTAAAGACTTTATTTTTGTACTGCATGATGTGGCCAGATGCCACTCAAGGCATGAAGGACTTAATGGACTCAATTGAGTTACAAATAACTAATGCCTCTAGCACCTATGATCTGGCTCAGGATAGAGATCATACTAGTTGGATATCTATCAAAGATATGTAGAACAAATTCTTCACACTACAAAGGTAGAAAGAAGACATCATAAGGTAGTTTGGAAAGCTTGAGGACTTGGTGAAAACCAATAGTATACCGATGTCAAGTGCCCTAACTAATGCAAATAAGCTTACAAAGATAAATCCAAATCCTAGCACTCCAGATGAGGGAGAGGAGAGTATAGTAGAGCTAGAGTCATTGTACAGATCGCTTGTAGCAACCAAGAAAACTTGGAATGAAGGGAAAATTGCTTGGAAATCTATTCATAAGGAGCTTGAAGGTGCCTCCTCCTCTAGTTAAACATCTTTTCACCTGTATATTCTTTCATTGTTTCAGTTTCTTTTCAATTTTTCATTGTACATGTAGATGGATCAAATTTTTTTGGTATAACTCCCTAAGGGGGATTTAGTATATTCAATTCATATATTTCCCTATATATATGCATCAAATTTTGGATTTCACATGTGTGTTACCGACACACCCTTTGTCCTTGATGTCAAAGGGGGAGATGGTGTATGTTTGAAGTTTTTGGAGATGATTGGAGATGTTTGGAAATGATTGGAGTTGGTTGAAGTTTTTGGAAAAGTTTGGAGACTTAGTTTTGGATGCATTTTTTGGCACATGTTGCCATCAATGAAAAAGGGGGAGATTGTTGAGAGAATGAAGAAGGATCCCCTTATTGTGTTTTCATTGATGTCAACATTGATTGTTGATATTTACAATTATCCGGTGAACAAAATGGAGGTATCTTAATCCGGTATTTTGGTCTATATTTTCTCATATAATAAGATCTACTTATACAATGATAATATGTTGTTCCTAACCATTATTTTCATCTATGTTCAATATTTCAGCTGGTTTGGATGTATAGTTTAAAAGTTACAAGCTATAGTAGTTCGCCATACAGTTTTGGCTATATACAGTGCATATGGGTATGAGTAATCCGGTCCACATTCCTCTGGTGATAGGAATCAAGCCTTGCAATTTTGGGATACTTCTTACATGTGTTAGTACATTATATATTCCAGATGGTGCATGGTTATATGAGCACATTGATCGTTGGTACTGATCAGTTAGCATATTTTGTGATTAGGTCTAATTTGTGGTCAACCTAATGCTTGGTGTGTGTTGCGGTGATTAAATATGTATTATGGATGTTGCTGAGATCTATTTTAGGTCCATGCCGACCTAAATTAAGTGTTGCACATTTGGTTTAAGTGTGAAGATTTTTTTGGTACAAGTGTGGAACCAATAAGGCAATTTTGATTTAACTTAGGGCTACATCTAATTAGGCCGACCTAATTGATGTATGCGGATGTATTGGGTATATATGTAAGAAATTTGAGGTTGTAGGAGCATGAAATATGTGTGATATGATGTGAATATGTTAATTTTGTATGTACATGATCAAATCTAGAGCAGAGGTGTTGTGAATATTGAGCGAATATAAAGTAGAGCAATGCTTTGTACTTTGTATCTGATATAGTGCATAGAGTCAGTATTCATAGCTTCAAAGGAATTGAATCCAATACAAGGAAGGTGAATTTTGTATCAATTCACATCCTAGCTATGTGGCCATTTCTATCTTTTGTCTATTCTTCTATTTTTGGTTGTAATCCCTATTGGAGAATGTGTCCTAACAGTGAGCCTTTGTAATATCTTATAACTAGTTATAATATATTGTGAGCTAATCCTCACCATGGTTTTTACCTTTTTTTGTTTTCCGCATAAAAATATTGGTGTTCATATGTCATGTGATCTTGAGATTGTTTCATGCTTTCATTATTTTTTACAGTTAGATATGTTTTGTTAACTGGATGGATTATGATCAAATGGTTTAATGGAATACTGATTTACCTTCGTCTTAGTATTCTAGGTGTTCAACAATAAAAACCCTCTTATTAGTCAATTTGCATCGTCCCTTATACTAAGGGATGAGGCAAACTTGACCAAATTAGAAAAAACAACTTAAAACTAAATGAATATCTGTTTCTTATGTGTTAAATAAAAAAAAGGCCAAGCGTAATTTTATATATTATATTATATCATTTTGTAATATTATTATATTAATATATATAATATTATTATATTATATATATTAATATATTAATATTATATTATATCATTATGTATTATAATATAATATAATATAATATAATATAATATAATATATTGTATTATAATATAGTATATTATTATTATATTATATTGTGATACAATATATATATAATAAGATATATATCATTATATACTATTATTATATCTAAATGATTTTTTTATAATATTAAAACCCTCTTATTAGTCTGTCTATGTCATCCCTTATACTAAGGGCCAGGGTGGACTCAACCAAATTAAAAAAAAAACAACTTAAAACTAAATGGATATTTGTTTCAAATGCATACCCATTTTGAAACAGATATCAATTTTGAAATGGATATCTATTTCATGTGTATTAAATCAAAAAAAGAAAAGGTTAAGAGTCATTTTCACTTGCCTTAGTCTCTGTTACACGCTTTGGAGCAACCAAAAACCTTCAATATCTATTTTAAGGTGATTTTTTTTGCCAAAATCACCTACTAATCAGAGGTATGCATGATTTTTGATGTTTTTTTTCAATTTTTTTTAGTTTTGCATTATTTTTAAAGAATTTTATTCAAAAATAGGTTTTTGAATATGCATAATAATTTGCATTAAAA
Organism: Sequoia sempervirens; assembly: GCA_007258455.2. NCBI lineage: Eukaryota > Viridiplantae > Streptophyta > Pinopsida > Cupressales > Cupressaceae > Sequoia > Sequoia sempervirens. The sequence goes on along the minus strand of VDFB02000013.1, from coordinate 32,853,268 downwards.
TAATTTTTAGTTTTTAAAAATTTCAACATCAAACGGGTTTAACAATGGCTGAGAATCCCAACCCTGGTCCAGATTAAAACCCTGCCCAGCCAAATCCTCCTCCACCACCAATTTATCCATTACAAAACGTACCCACTATCCATGAATCTATCCATAGAAATTTAAATCAATTGAGAAACATATGTCAGATATACGAGATGCTCCCTCACCTCTTTGATATGAAAACCACATTAGAAACAATAATTTCCAATGTCGAAACTCTCATAAACCAACATATTAGGTTTGTAGAGTGGTGAGAGTCCCAGAGGAAACATTATGCCAATGGTTTATCATATGATTAAGTGAGGGAACTTGACATTACGAAAGCCCAATTAGCACAACTATTTATCAATCCCAAAACTGGACAGCCCATAGATGTGAGCAAGCTATTTGATTAAATGGTACACACATCGAGGTATCCTAGATAATTTCTAGAAACATTGGTGGATGGTTTTTGATAAACCACCCAACAACAATCTTGATGTCCCACAATATTTTCTATGAAAAATATATGTTGAGTTTTTCCTAGGTAAGCATGTCAGCTACTTTGATATGCGAGATTTTCAAGGTGTGGGTAGAGGAATGCCTCAAGATAGATCCAGGGCACATCGAGTAACCCCACTTCTTCCTGCTTTTCCTATTGCTTCCCCAACTCCAATACCTTACCTAGAGATTGTTGTAGATGTGGAAAGTCAGAGTATTTTGGTCGTACATGCATTGAGTGACCATTTGATCACACATAGCTCACTATTTGTGTAGTCGCATGATCGTGTATACCATCATGATGGTGATGCACCTATTGCATCAGTTGCTACTAGTACACCCTCCTCTTCACCATATATTTGTGTGCCCCATTACTACATTATGTGCCATAATATATGTTTGGGTCCTCCTTGACAGTCCACTGAGGCTCCAATGGACACATTTGACTATAGGGTCCATGATATATCGGATGAAGGAGAGGAGAGAGCACAAAGTGGAGCATTTCCAAGAGAGACATTGGGTGGAAGAGATGACGTGGAGGCTTCGATAAGACTTAAAGTAATTTCATAGTGCATTTTATCTTTTCTCTCATGTTTTATAAGAGATATTATTACTAATATATATTTTTGTGCTAGAATCTTTAACAATTGCTAATAGAGAATCAAATTTCACAAGTCCAGGAGGCTACTCATTTGGCCTAGAGAGTTAGTATATGGTATCATTTAAATTGTTATTTAGATGTTAGTTTTTGAAATCTATTATGTTTAAATACATGTACATATATTGATATTCTAATGCATTCTTGTTTTTTTATGTAGCAATCTAGTACTTTTATAGGCATGATGATTGCTTCTGACACATGGGAAGAAGCATCACAATAGGTATATGATTTTTTATATTCTCAACATTATGATTATATGTACATGTGAATTTAAATTGTGTTACATTAGATTGTCATTTTTTATATAAGAAACTATCTTAGCTAGTTCATCTATCATGAGCCTATCTACAACAAGTTTACATGCATCACAATAGGTATGTGTTTATTTTATATTACAGATATATACATTTAGATAGGAGTAGATATATGTTTATTAAATATGATTATTTTTCAACAATATATATTAATTTCTATAGTCCTCTGCTTGATTCAACAATGTGACAAATCTAGGACCATTTCGATATACGAGGACTTTTGATCGTCCTATAGGACAATCATATGCAGAATGTCTTATAGAAAAAAGAGAAGAACTTGAAGTAAAAGAGAATTACTTTTTTGATATATTATTCTATATTATTCTAAAAAATATAAACAACCTAAATGATAATGAAATGGTAATGCAAACTAGAAAAGATGCTTAGAATAACAAATCTATATTATGCATGGGAGAGGATTGATGGATGGATATGAATGATGTGGATGTTTTAATAATTTCTTGAGCTTGGTAATGATAATGAACTAAATATACTTAGAATAACAAATATATATTATTCTAAACAACCTAAATGATAATGAAATGGTAATGCAAACTAAAAAAGATGCTTAGAATAACAAATCTATATTATGCATGGGAGAGGATAGGATTGGTGGATGGATATGAATGATGTGGATGTTTTGATAACGTCTTGAGCTTGGTAATGATAATGAACTAAATATACTTAGAATAACAAATCTATATTATTCTAAACAACCTAAATGATAATGAAATGGTAATGAAAACTAGAAAAGATGCTTAGAATAACAAATCTATATTATTCTAAACAACCTAAATGATAATGAAATGGTAATGCAAACTAGAAAAGATGCTTAGAATAACAAATCTATATTATTCTAAACAACTTAAATGATAATGCAAAATGAATAATATACTTAATATAAAAGGATAGTGACCAAATCAAGAAATTTAATTATTATGAACATTAATCAAAATAAGATGAACAATATCGTACTTGTCCCATACAACGAACGATCTAATACTCAAGTGTGTCTAAAGGGCCATCTCTTACCTTTAGAGTATTGAGTAATGCTTCATGATAAGCACTACTAATTTTCCATAGTTCCTTTGTTCTTGGTTTAGCATGATGTCTCAATAACTTAACATTTTGTTGCTATAACAAGGTGCAAATACATGAGAATGGTTTTGTGTTTCTCATGGTCTTCAAATGCAGGTAGGTCATTCTTTATAATCATATACATTTGCAAATAAGTTCAGAAACAACAAATAAACCTATAGGATGCATGAACCCATCATCATCTATCACCGGTTGTGTTAGCTTCGTCTTTCCCTGTATACATCATTCCAACCAATACTCTAATCCCTCTTTATTCCCTTGTGGTGCTACAACTACATAGACACATCCTGGCTATATAGGATCTGAAAGATGGTCATAGTCAAGTGAACTTTCCATGTCATCTTCTAAAAAGGATTATGCTATAGATAAAGGGGATAGGTATTGTGGAATCCATGCATCTACCCACTCACTTGACTCGCATTGATCCCAATCACACTAAATACAATTCTGACATAAACAAGCCAACCCTTGTGTCCATATGGTCCATGCATTTCAATATGAGCTTCGAAATGAATGCATCTTTGAATATTCTCTATTTTTTTGACATTCCAATTTGTCTCCCACTATGCCCTCCTCAACCAACCAAAAGTACCTGCACACTTGTGAATCAAGTGTCCCTCCTCACGATAATGCATAAGTACACCAATCAACAATAAAATGTGCATCACTCAATGTTGCATCACCTCTGATCTTCATTTGTTCCTTAACCAAATTTCTCTTCACACATGCACCTATGCCATCATTCTCCCCTTTTCCATGCTCAAATTCAAAAAAGCTCCAAATATGTGGTATACCCCTCTCTACATGCATCTTTCTCAACCAATGAAACATGCAAGCATTCTTGAATTTTCCTGTGCAATTATCTAACCAAATGAGATGTTGACCCATTGCAATACCTTTTTCCTACAAGAACTCAAAAAAAAATTCAAAACAATGTTGCACAAACTCAGATGAATGAGATTTTAGCGTTGAAAAAAGTAACCCTTTTTCACACTTAGTTTGGGAATAATTAATTAATGATAAAACATATGTAATTGTGCCTTATTTGGACCTAAATTTTGATAATTGAGGGTTTTGAATTGGAATTTTGATGTAATATAATGATGTTACTAGTTAAACTATGCAAATGCAACATTTTGAGATGAATTATGAATAATTAAAAGCACAAAAAAAAATTAAGTTCTAGAAAATCAGAAGGAAAATATTGATGCACCTGTGATTTGAATTTGAGCTTGATATGGGTGGTCAAGGGCATCAAGATGCCCTATACCAGGGATCTAAAACCTAAATCTTCTTTCACAAGCTTGAGGTTCTTGGCCTATAGCTTCTTCCTATCAAGTTTCATTGTCGGATCTTCATCTATTACTAAGATAATGCAGTTTCCATATCTTGTCAAGGTGTAGGGCTAATGATGCATGAATGAGAAAATTGTCTTCAATCTTCCTCCAATGTTCTTTAGATTTGTAACCTGCTTATACAAAGGAAGAGGAGGGTTGTGCCATATAGTGGCTTGCCTCAGTCAAACCCCATGTTGATATTTCTATCTCCACAACGGAAAAAATGATGATAAAGAGAGTGTATCCCTTTGAGGGGTAGAGGCTATATAATAAACAAGTAGTGATTAACATTTTTCTACAACTCACAACCTATATCTTAGCACCTTGATGGATTTAATTCAAGATCATCACCTTCAAAGATTACTTGCAATTTTACTTTATTTGAATTGAAGACCTATAAGCATTAGTATTAAAAAAAAAATGCATACATAAACATGAACAAACTCACATAAAACTTGACATGATGCTTGAATTATAAAATGCTACAATTATTCTACATTTTTTTCTCTTGAATACTTTTAGGACACTTTATTTTCTCAATATATTTCCCAATATCTTTCTCCTCTTTTAAAATTGTGGTGCAGTCAAGGATGGAGGGTCCAAGAATAGGATTGTCCAACCTTGCAGCAAGAGTAAACACAACGGAAACTCAAAGAATTGGAACAACAATCACACATGGAAATTTAGAGAATGATCAATTATTCACTGGCAACATGCCCTGCCTTCCGGCTTATAGATTACAGAATGATATGGCATTAAGCCTAGAAATACAATGTGGGTCGAAGCCCTTATTTCCCTAGATCTTTCTATCACTACTTGAATTATCCCTAATGTGACTACATAATGCCTATATATATCAATTCCTAGCTCCAGAAAAGCTCTGCATCGACCTCAAGAGGTCTCAAAATCCTGAAGTTGATGAAGTGTGAGAATGTCAGCCAAAACATATGATTTTCCTTTGATCTTTGGATAAACATGATGTGAATTAGAATGAAGGTTCCTCGATGATTGTGCATCCTTATGAAATGGTTTCCTAAGCTCTGCAAGTCATGGAATAGGTCTGCACACTTGAAAAGCCAAGACTAGTTGGTGAATGTTTCTGTCTAAATATAGTTGATATTTTGTCAACGATAACTTCATACTAGAGTCTCCAAAACACCTAAATTTTGGATATGATGTAGATTTTGTAATGAAGATCATATATCTTTCTATGTGAGCTCTGATGTTACAATGTGGTACAATGTGGTATGAAATACTGAGACTGGGTCCAGATAACTAACTACTGAAGTGCAAGAAAACATGAATGCAAATATTTTTGGTTGATGTAAGATTGCTTGAAACTTAGGATGCTCCTGCATCAAACACCTGAGGTTGAAGAAAAGTGAGCCTCTCACTTTCATGGGGCTTGAGGAAAACCAATGCGGTCCACCTCAGCTTGAGAAATCCATGATGAATCTTCCTTCAATCTTCCTTTCCATCTGACTAGATACTCCTTGTATTGCCTTCCTCTAGTACTTCTTCCAACTTTGCTATCTGAAATTTCCTCAATTTCCTCCGGATGATGTGTTATCTGGTATAGAAAACCAACTTCTCCATCTTCCAGTGACTCTCCATAATACAAATATATGTCTGCAATGTTGAATATAGGTGATATGCCAAATTCCTCCGATAGTTCCACTTCATATACATTTTCAGAATCAAACTTCTTGATGATCTTACAAGGTCCAAACTTCTTCATCTTTAGCTTGCTATATGTCTCAACCAGAAATCTCTCTTTCCTCAGATATACCATTACTTCCTCTCCTACTGCAAACTCCTTATGTCTTCTCTTCTTATTTTATTTCTCCTTGTAGGTATTGTTCATCTTCTCCAAATGTTCCTTAACTTGAGTATGCATTGTCTCCATGAATCCTAAAAATTCTTTTGCCTCCACACTCCTTTTATTCTCCATGTTGATATCTTTTCATTCTACTACTCCCCTAGGTTGTTGTCCTGTCATGATTTCAAATGGTGTCTTCCTTGTGCTCCAGTTTACTGAATTGTTGTATGAAAATTCTGCTTGCAGTAGTATTAAGTCCCAATTTCCTACATTTCCTTCAATAAAACACTTCAACAAGTTCCCCAAACTCCTATTTACCACTTTTGTTTGTCCATCTATCTATGGGTGAAATGTTGAACTACACTTCAAATCTGTCTTCATCTTCTTCCACAATGTTTTCCAAAAATATGCAATGAATCTAGTGTCCCTGTTTGATACTATGCTCTTTGGTAGTCCATGTAATCTCACAATCTCCTTGAAAAATAGGTTTGCAACATGTACTGCGTCACTGGTTTTCTTATAAGGTATGAAATGCGCCATCTTGGAAAATTTGTCTACAACCACAAATATAGAGTCAAATCCTCTCATTTTCTTCAATAATCCCAACACAAAATCCATGCTAATGTCTTCCTACGGTCTCTCCAGAACTGTCAATGGTGTATACTTCCCCATGTTCTGACTGTTTCCCTTCACAACTTGAAAAATCTTGCAACTTTGAACATACTTCCTGACATCCTTATACATTTTTGGCCAAAAATAGATCTCACTCACCAATGCTACGGTCTTATCAATTCCAAATTTTCCTTCCTATCCTCCTTAATGCTTTTCCTTGGTCAAATTATATCTCATTGAACTCCTAGGGATACATAGTTGATTGTTCTTGAATAACATACCTTCCTAAATGAAATAATCCAACCATTTGCTCTTATCTATCTCGACAAGTTCCTTGCAATCCTTCCATGCCTCAGAAAAATCAATGTCATCCTCATACATATGCTTCAGTTCTTCAAAACCTAATACGTCAATTCTCATCTCTGTGAACAAACTTCTCCTACTTAATGCATCTGCAACCTTTTTAACTTCCCACTCTAGTGCTTCAACACAAATGTGTAACTCTGCAAGAATCCTACCCATCTCATATGTCTCTAGTTCAACTTCCCTTGACTATTCAAATATTTCAAAGTTTGATGATCCATATACAACACAAATTCCTTAGGCAACAAGTAATGTCTCCACTTCTTCAAGGCTTGTATGATTGCATAGAAATCCTAATCATAAACTAAATATCTTCTCCTAGCATCAATCAATTTTTCACTGAAGTAGGCTACCGGTCTTCCTTCCTGACTTAACACAACTCCTATTACACTCCCACTAGCATCACAATCTACTTGGAAGACCTTATCAAAGTCTGGTAGTTCCAACGCAGGTTGTTTTGTCACATTTTGCTTTAACAACTCAACTCTTTTGTGCTCTTGATGTCCACTTGAATTCCTTTCGGTCACCCCTCATTGTTTTTGTCATAGGTGTAAGGTGCTGCCATAGTAGTGGTCTACAATTTTTGGGAGATCCTAATTTTTGCTGAAATCACATATTTTTAGGAAATAAAATGATTTAAGCCTTGAAATGTTCCATTTAAAGTATTCCAATTGAAGAGGGTTTGATCAAACCACCTTAGACCAAGCCCCCTTGGATAGAACCCCACTAGTTTTAAACCATACCTATAACGGAGTCTCCTTTACACCTATCAAAATGCTGATAAAAAACCACTTTTGATTTACCTTTTGGGGGATCAAATGAATTCATTTAAAATTTATTTATTTTTAAGTATGTAGTCCCTATTATAAGCTTGGACAAAAAAGTATAATTTTAATAAAATTTAATTTGATTATTATATTTATTTTTTATTTCTTGTGAATGTAGGCTTTTCACCGAAAATCAAGCTCTTTGTTTTGCACATGTGGAAAAATAAAAAATTATCAAAAAAAAATTGAAAATATGAGTGCACCATATATGTAAGTCCTTGATCCAATAAAAAAAGAAAAAATAAATTTTGATACATACAAAAAAAGTTATGCATTATACGGTCGTGCTATGTCTGAATTATAATTGGTTTGACTTCAAAAATTGATTAAAGAAAAAAAATTAAATAAAAAACTATCTAACCAAGTGGAAGCACTAGATATCAGAGTTACAAATATAAATTTGAAAGAATTAGAATTTTATCCTTCATGGAAAAATAGTTATGTGTTATACGGTGAGCGTCACTTTTTAAAAATGTTGTTTTCTGAAAAAAAATAGTTTTTGAGGGAGATGGAAAAAGAAGTGCAATCTAATTCCAAAATTTTTGAAAAAAATATATTTAGAATCTACAACAAAAATGTCACGAAACTCTAGTTTGCATCATCTTCAAATTCCTCACAGTTTAGCCGCTATAGGTGCCCAAAAGTGAAGATTTAGTTAAAAAAATTATTTCAGTGTCCAATTTGACCAAAAATTGTAAACTACTATTATGGGATCACCCTGTACAAATACCACTAAATTTTTTGATGAACTTCTGGTAAAAATTTTCTAGTCCATTAAATGATCTTACCTCTCCAACATTCATAGGTGTAGGCCATTCAACTATTGCTCTAACCTTCTCAGGGTCCATCTTCAATCCTTCTACACATATCACAAATCCCAATTATACTAGTTCTTCCTTCAAGAAACTACACTTTTTGATGTTTATCAATAACTTCTCTTCTCTCAGCCTCTAAAATACTTGTTTGATATGCTCCAAATGTTCTTCCTTAGTCTTACTAAAAATTAGGATATCATCCCGATAAACAATGAAAAACTTACCCAGGAATTTCTTCAAAACTTCATTCATCAGCCTCATAAATGTACTAGGTGCATTAGTTAGTCCAAATGACATGACCAACCACTCATATAATCCCTCATTTTTCTTGAAATCAGTCTTCCATTCATCTCCCTCTTTGATCCTGATTTGATGGTATCCACTCTTTAGATCTATCTTGGTGAAATAATTTGCTCCACTCAAACTGTCCATGATCTAATCCATCCTAGGCAATGGGAATCTATACTTCACTGTGATCTTATTGATAGCTCTTGAATTTGTACACATCCTCCATTCTCCATCTTTCTTAGGTGCAAGTACAATTGGTACCACACATGGGCTCATACTTTCTTTGATCAATCCCTTCTTCAGCAGTTCTTGTATTTGTCTGTTTAGCTCTACATTCTCCCCTAGTGTCATCTAGTGTGCAACTTTGTTTGGAAAACTAGCTCCTAGAATAATATCTATATGATGATTGATACTCTGGATTGGTGTTAATCCTTCAAGCACATTTTTTGATACAAGATCTTGGTACTCCATTATTAATTAGTTCAGTGATTTCCTTCTCCGGTGATTCTTCTTCTCTTGTGATTCTCTCAGCATCTAGGGCTTTGCACTTCCTTGTAATCAAAGCAAAAAACATGTTCTCATGTGTCAATCCATCCATAAATTTCCTTCCATCTACCAAATTGATTCTAGTTGTACCACATACTTCACTTTCAGGTTCATCTTCCAAAGGTGTCAAGGTAATTCTCTTTCCATTGGATGTTATAATGGTATAGGTATTCTTTCTCCCATCATGTATAGCTTTCTTATCATACTACCAAGGTATACCCAACAACATGTGGCATACATCCATTGGCATAATATCACACAACACTTCATCATGATATGATCCTATTTTGAATTTCACTAGACATTGCTCACTTACTAGTATCTTGTGCTCATCTTGAATCCAGGATATCCTATAAGGTTTTAGATGTTTCCTCCTTTCCAAATTCAACTTTTCCACCATTTCCTCATAAACTAGGTTATCTGTGCTACCACTATCAATGATAAATTTGCAACACTTACCTCCTGCTTTGCATCTAGTCCGAAAAAATTTTTTCCTCTGCGGTGCTTCCTTAAGTACTTCTTTCTCCTAGAACAGTTCTCTCCTCATGAATAATGATTCACCCTTCTTAGGACTTCCTCCAGAACTCGGTGATTTCACTGGTTCTTCCTCCTCATATCCGGTTCTAGCATGATTTTCATTCTTCTTACTTTCTTGGCGACATTCAAATGCTCTATGTCCTCCTCCACATTTAAAACAGGTTCCTCTAAAAGTTATATTATCATATCCTTTCTCATCTCTCTGGTATCCATCATTGCGGTAAGAATTGTAGCCTCCTCTATTGTGGCGGTAAGAATTATGTCATCTCTCCCTTTATGGTAAGAATTGGAATCCCTCTCTTCCTTGTGGTATGAATCTCTATCCTTGTTTTTCTCCACATATGGTTTTTCTCCTCTAGAATGTGACCTTCCTCTGTGAAATCTACCTCCTCTTCCCCTCTGCCTTTGTTCATGTCTTGTGTTTAGCTTTTCCTCCACCTTTAATGCAAACTGGTATGCTTCCTCTACTGAACTCATCCTTACCAGACTCAACTCTTCCTAAATGTTCATCCTTAGCCCATTGATATATCTTGCCACTTTCTCCTTGCTTGCTTCACTATGTCCATTCCTAATAATGATCTTATGAAATTCCTCAGTGTACTCTTTCACAGTCTTCTCCTTCTGTCATAGGTTTTGCAGTCTCTTCAACATCTCTAACTCATAGTCTGTAGGTATAAACTAGTTCTACAATTTTGTCACCATTCTATCCCATTTCACAATCTTCTCTTTACCTTTTATGTTTCTCTCCAGTTGAACTTCCTTCCACCATATTGTAGCATGTCCCTTCAATTTAGTCTTTGCAAATCTCACTCTCTCTAGATCTTCAATTTCTTCTTATTTAAAGTATTCCTCAATTTCATTTATCCAATCTATCAACTCCTTAGGGTTTAGGTTACCAGTATAGTTTGAAATCTCCATTATAGGTTTCTTTCCTATTTTTGAAATAGACTTCAACATCTTCATCTGATCTGATTCTTCCTCTTCTAAAGTTTCTCCAATTCAATCTGCAACTTGAACTTCATCATCATGAATTTCATCATTAGGTCTATGGTTTAAGCATTTTATTTTGTCTTCTTCAACAACATCCAATCTCACTTTCATTGTTTGCGTCATTTCCAGTCATCTCATCCATCTTTCCAACAACATTAACAATAGTATGAATTCTCATCGGTGACATCTCTTCCTAGGATATGATGCAACTGCCTCAAGTTGGTGATCTGGCTATAGGGTCGCAACTACCTCACAATCAGTGATCTATTGACAAACACAAGTAGGCTACCTCAAGTAAGTGATTAGTCCACACAAATATCTTACATAATGCCTTGCTCAATTGTGTTCTTCTCTCCCAAAGTTTGCAACTTCACTTTGATACCACTTGCTACAGTCAAGGATGGAGGGTCCAAGAATAGGACTATCCAACCTTGTAGCAAGAGTAAACACAACAAAAACTCTAAGAATTGGAACAAAAATCACACATGGAAATTTAGAGAATGATCAATTATTCACTAGCAACATGCCCTGCCTTCTAGCTTATAGATTATAAAATGATATGGCGTTAAGCCCAGAAATACAATGTGGGTCGAAGCCCTTATTTCCCTAGATAATTCTATCACTACTTGAATTATCCCTAATGCGACTATACAATTCCTATATATATATCAATTACCAGCTCTAGAAAAGGTTTGCGTCAGCCTCAAGAGGTCTCAAAACCCCAAAGTTGATGAAACATGAGAAGGTCAGAAAAAACATATGATTTTCCTTTGATCCTTGGAAAAACACAATGCAGATCAGAACAAAGGTTCCTCGATGATTGTGCATCCTTATGAAATGGTTTCTTGAGCTCCACAAGTCATGAAATAGGTCCACACACTTGAAAAGCCAAGACTGGTTGGTGAATGCTTTCTGTCCAAATACAGTTGATATTTTGTTAGCAATAGCTTCATACTAGAGTCTCCAAAACACCTAAATTATAGATATGATGTAGATGTTGCAATGAAGATCGTATATCCTGCTTTGTGAGCTCTGATGTTACAATGCGATATGAAATACTGAGACTGGGTCTAGACAGCTAACTACTAAAGTGCAAGAAAACTTGAATGCAAATACTTTTGGTTGATGCAAGATTGCTTGAAACCTGGGATGCTCCTGAATCAAATTGTGAAAATACTATATATTTATATGCAATTATTCTAATTTCCTAAAAGTTAAATCCCAATAGCTGACAATAAAAAATTGAATTTGAAATAATAAATTACTGACACTGACATACTTAAATTTGGGGCCATTTTAAGAGGTCTAGGGTGTTGGGAGCCCTAGACAATATCCCACTTTTTTTAAGGTCAAAAGTGTCGAGGGAAAAATGTTAAATGCATACTTTGCTCTTTCACATTTTATTTTTTGATAAATGATAAAATGGGCCATGAAATACATAATTTAAGAAATTAGGGGCAAAATTAGGTCCAAGCACATAGGAGGGAGAAAAATCTATTGTTAAATTATCAAGGGAGACAATTTACGACACTACACTTAGGCCCCACTCTAGTGAGAGTATAAGCTTATGCTCAGACTCACACTAAAGTAAGAATATGCCAAGATGGGTTCAATTGTCTAGATATCAAAGAGATAGGATGACAATGAATCTAGTTGGAAGCACACAAGCCCCCAAGATTCAATCCCCTGATAAACCAACATAAGGACAAAGGAACAAACATGTATGAAATGCAACATGACAACACAAATGTCATGTCCGTTTTCTCATAAAACCAGGTGAAGTGTAGAATCTGGGAATCTTGCCACATTTAATCATATTACATCCTCCTAGCTTATGAAAGGGAACAAGATATTGATAGAGATACCTATACACACTGCCCAAACCTCATGAGAATTAGGCTAGGGGGATGGAAATTATCTTCATTCGAAGGTCATTAGTCTCGACTCATTGTATCAGAGTAGGATCAATTCCAATAATTCCTCCACATTCCTCCATAGGGGCACATTTTGACTTACAATTTGGGACATAGAATCTATAATGATACTTGCACATCATATCCAAAGCTCATGGAAAATAGTTCCCCATTATCCTACTAAATAATGAAGAAGAAGAAGAATCTACCTCTATTATCTCAACTGAGAGGTCCCCAATTCTAGTGGCTGCAAAATAGTATGAGGATTATGTCAAACAATTTGATGCATTCAAAGTAGTTGTTCCATTTGATAAATTTATAGAGATTCATGAAAATAACCAAAGGGGGAGAGAACAAGAGAAGAATGGAAGGGAGGTCAAGAGAAAATATCCATAAAATTTCAACCTTTGATTTTGATGAAAGTGAAAGAATCTCAGCTAGGGATTGGTTGTAAAAATTGTTTAAGCCTATTTCCCCCTCAATCTAATGAAAGAAAAAGATGATATTCAACTTGTAATCCTACATCTCGAGGGGAATTCTTATGAGTGGTGGTATCATGGCATAATTACACAAGGCCTGAATTAGGTAAGTACTTCTGAAGATTTCAATCAAAAGATTCTTGAAAGGTTTGATCTTAGAGATGAGGAAGAATAGTTCAAGGAGCTTTCCAAAATCAAACAAAAAACCACGATAAATGAGTATGTAGAAGAATTCTAAAATATTTCCATTATGGTTCCTAACATATATTAGAAAAGAGAATCATCCATTTTTCTTGGAAGGATTTGGGGAATCCTTAAAGGGGTTTGTCAAATATTTTGCACCATGAATGTTGTAGGAGGCTATTAGATGGAGTTTACAACTTGAACCCTCCATTACCAAGAAAACTTTGGCATGTCAACCAAAAGTTACTACTCCTAGGAAGAAAAAATGTGTTCTTTAAAAGAAAGGTTTTCATAACCCGATACAAAAGAATGCACCATCGATACCCACTAAGAGGTTGGATAATGAAGCAAGGAATAAGCTTTGGAGGAAGAAACTTTGTTTTTCATGTAGGGATCCATGGGTTCCAGGACACAGATGCCTAGGTAAGGGGAAAGTTCACTATATAGAAGTCACTTCTAATAAGGAATCAAAATTAAATGAATTAGAGGAGTTCCATGATCCATAAGACCCACCCCATGAGGAAGAAAAAGAAGAGAAAGGTTGTACCTTGGGATCACTCTCAGGTGCACATAGATAACATTCCTTTCAAGGTCCAAGGAGTCCTTGGTGGAAAAATAGTGACTATGTTGATTGATGGAGGAGCTATAGGGAAAAATTGGTCATCTCAAAAAGAAACATCCAAGAATAGCAATGCCTCCAGTAGTTTTAATTTCATCAGATTACCTCAAAGACACATACTACTATGCCATAAAGTGGAAATAGACATAGTTCATTTCCCACATTGATCCTTTTGAGAGAAACTCATGCAAATCAACCAATTTCAACATCATCATTAATAGATTCAGCAAACAAAACTAACAACAATGAAAGATGAGACAAAATACATGAACACACAGATATACGTGGGGAAAACCCTTATGGGTTAAAAACCCCACACTCCAAAAGCCCGGATTGTCATTGTATTATTCAACAACAAAATATAGTTACAAGACAATATCAGGCTCACAACCATTACAAGAGATTTACATCTTGTTCCATTATGGAGGGAATCAGGCAACATAACCCCTATTCTATTTCCCTCTCTCAGCGAGATACATCTCTTTTGGCTGCATAACCTCACGGCTCGACCACTGGCCTCTCAACCTCTCTATCACATAGTCACTTAGCATTGCAAGATTCATCTCTCCTCTTCAAGATAGACTTCTCTCTTTCTCTCGGCTACCCATCCTTTCAGCCATCCCCTCAAGTAACCACCACTCACATTTGACTCTTCAACTACCACACCCCATTAAGGTTACCTATTCACCTCGAGCCACACGCCATCATCTAATGTTTAATTCTGGTCATCAAATAAGCGGTCGTTCAAATCTCCATCGTTGTACTTAGGGTTATCCACCTAACACCATGCCTCCCAATCAAAGAGACATTCATTACCATCTCATCGATGTTCATCGAGCACATGGGCCCACATGCCATTTGTCCTCCACATCATTGCCACATGCCAGCCTTCATCACGATCCACCATCCTATTGGGTCCCACATCTGTTGACATCAAAGTTGATATATCGCTAAAAATTTGAACTTCAAAACCTCACGTCAGAGGTTGTGATGTTCCTAGAACCCGCTACTCGCCGACAAAGGGAATCGGTCTATCACTCAAAATCCAAACTTTTGAACCTCTTGTCAGAGGTTACGAAGTTCTCAAAATCCATGACACATCGACAACAAAGGAAGTAAGCCTCAATTCATAGTCGCTAAGTTGGGAGGTTATGAAACTTTAGAACTGCATGACTTCAGTTAGAAAAACTTGGAAAACAACGACTTAACTCAGTGCGATGAAGCAGGAAAACACAAGTGCTTCTGGATGTTGATCAAGCCAATAAATTTGAGTCACATTTCTCAATAGGAGCTACTCACAACTTGATTGATGAGGGGCTTGTGAAAGGAAGAGGGCTAAATGTGGAAGATTTTCAAGGCTTCAATGTGATTGTGAAGGATGGGTATAATCTTCCTTGCAAGGAGCAAATGTAGAAGCTAGACATAGCCTTTGGAGATCGTAAGGTTTGTGATGATTTCTATGTTATTGGTCTAGGTGATATTGATGTGATTTTGGGTGTATAGTGGCTATATTCATTAGGTGAGTATTCTACAAACTATGGAACTCAAATTCAAAGCTGATGGGAGGGATGTGGCACTAAAAGGAATGGGAAATGGGGCTCCATAAGTGGTCTTAGTGAGGATAATGAATAAGATATTCTAGAAGAGCCAAGTCACTTGGGTTGCCAGTTGTTTGGTAATATTAAAAGAGCCTTCTAAAGGTAAGAAAAGTCAAGTTCATTCCAATATAAAAAAGATCCTGGATAAGCATGGTTTGGTCTTCAGTGATATACCTCTCAGATTACCACTAGATAGAGGTTTCTAGCACATCATAAAACTTGAAACTGAATCCAAGCCAATCATGACCACCCCTTACCACCATCCCAAGATGTATAAGGAGGAGATAGATAAATCAAGTATGGAAATTCTATATATGAGATACATTATACCAAGTTCCATTCCCTTTGCATCTTCTATGGTGCTAGTATAAAGAAGGATGGCACTCTGTGGATGTGTATAGACTACAAAGAACTGAATAAGACGACCATAAATAATAGATACCCAATATTGTGGATAGATGAATTGATTGATGAGATACATGGTGTTGTGTACTTCTCAAATATTGACTTGAGGTCTAGATACCATTAGATCCACATGAGAGAAGAAGATGTTCAGAAGACTAGTTTCTGGTGTCACCATGGGAATTTTGAGTTTTTAGTTATTCCCTTTGGCCTCACTAATGCTCTAGCAACCTTCCAATCATGCATGAATCATGTCTTTGATAAGAATATGAAGAATTTTGTGTTGATGTTGTTTGATGACATTTTGATTTGTAGCAAGCTATGGGAAGAACATTTGAAGCACCTATACATAGTTCTAGGGACACTAGAACAACACTCTCTCTTTGCAAAAATGTCCAAATATAAGTTTGGGTTAACAAAGTATTATATATAGGGAATTTCTTAAGTTCCCAAAGAGTTTAAGTTAATCAGAAAAAGATCCAAGCTATTCTAGATTGGCCACCCCCTACCAATTTATCTTAGTTGAGAGGATTATTTGGACTGTGTAGCTACTATCAGAGGTTTGTTAAAGGGTTTTATCAACTTGTGGCACCACTCACTAGTGTGACCAAGGTAGGAGTCTTTGAATGGACAAAGTAAGCACAAAAAATCTTTGAAAATCTAAAAGAGGTAATGATTTTTTGTCTAGTTCTTAGAATTCTTGATTTCTTACTTCCATTTGTTGTAGAATATGATGCCTCCGATGAAGGAATTAGAGTCATCCTTTCTCAGAAGGTGCATCCTATTTCCTCTAAGAGTAGAAATTTGAAACCCCACAAAAGAGGGTACTTAGTATATGATAAGGAGATTCTAGATATAATGCACACCTTGGAGAAGTTTTGATAATACCTAGTATGCTAAATGTTTGTGTTCAAGTTTGATCACAACATTTTGAAACATTTCAGCAATCAAAAAAATCTAAATGATAGGCAACAAAAATGGGTGAGTAAACTTTGAGAATATGATTTTGACATCGAATGTGTCAGAGGTAAGAAGAATATAGTGGCACAGACACTCTCTAGGAGACCCACTCTATGGCATGTATCCACCATATCAATAGACTAGAAAGAATCTATCATTGTTGAGTATGTTGAGGACATAATTGTTACACGTATTCTAAAAGGGATAGAGAAAGATGGCTGGTATGTTGTGATAGAAGTTCTGATTCTTTTAAAAAACAAGGTGTTCCTTCCCTCTAGATCCAAGGTCAAGAGGAAGATATTGGAGGCATTTCATGATGGACCCATGGCAGGACATTTTGGATTCTACAAGACTTACCAAAAGATTAGAGAAAGGTTCTCTTGGAAATGCCTTAAAGAGGATGATCTATCGCACATAAGGGAGTGCCCCGCATGTTAGAGGAACAAAGGAGAGAAAGAGTCTCTAGTCGGACTACTACAACCAGTACAAAGGAGAGAAAGAGTCTCTAGTCGGACTACTTATGTTGTTATTGATAGATTGAAAAAATATGCTCACTTATTTGCTATCTTCACTAAGTACAAGGCTCTTAAAGTTGTAGATTTATTCTTCAAGGAGATATTTTTGTTGTATGGTGTGCATGCTAAAAACTAAAAAACTAATTTAAACTATAAAGTAGATTCAAAGCATTTTCAACATTACATCAATTAAGTTTTTTCAAATGAATACAAATGCAAAATACAAACTAAACTATGCAAAAAATAAAACAAATGCATTCAAAGAGAAAATCAGCTCCATTTTTTTTTCCTATTTCACCATGATCTTGATTTGTGCATTTGATGCTCTCAGTTTTTGCAACAAGAAGTTGTGATGAACGAAAGAGAGAATTGGATGATTGAAATCGAATCTCGAAATCAAATGTGTATGATTTTTGGTGAGAAGGGAGAGGGATTTTATAGATGAATTTATGAGAAGAATTCAAGTTATGGGAGAGATGTGGGATAAAAGATTGAAGTGGAAAAATGCATATTGAAATTAATTGAATTTGATTGAAATGAGAGATAAATAAGTGGGTTTATGATATAATGTAAGCTTAGAATTATATTTAAAGTGAGTTTACAAATTTAAATGATTGATTTAATGAAAATGGATTTAATGATTAAATGATTTTATGTATTTAAATTATTTAATGAAATATGTAAATGGATCATGTATGAATATTTTGATGATTAATGCAAAATGGAGTAATATGAAATGGATAAGTGATTGATTATGAAGATGGATAAATGATTGATTATGATATGTATAAATGCTTATAATGCAAATAAATGCTTATAAATGCATTGATGAATGAATAGAAGAAAGTATTTAAATGAATTAATTAAACAAATAATAATATCCATTTAATTAATAGATGAAAAATAGTATTATGGTGAGGAAAAATTATGAGTGTCTACATTTTTTCCCTCTTTGAGACAATGTGGCCTGTCACATTGTTTCAAAAAAAATGATATGCCCTAGTGTAAGGAAGAATGGTGAGGAGGTAGAGGTATGCCCCTTCAAGAGGACATGCAGGTTCAAAGAACATGAGTGTGCTCTCGAAATGGATGAGAGGACTAGAAGATGAAGGATGATGAAATGATAGAAGAGAATAGATGATGAAGAAAAGATGAAATGATGAAGGGAATGGATGATGGAAGAAATAACGGATGAAAAAGAGATATGAAGGAAATGAAAGTGATGAATCTTCTTGTGCTTTACAAAGTGCTTTAACATCATAGAGTAGTAAAATAAGAAAAATGGACAACAAACACCATGGTATGACATAGACCAAGGTGTGCAAGGTCATCCATCTATAAAACAAACAATCACAAAAAAGGAATGTCCTAACTCATACTAAGGGAAAAGATGCCCCAACCTTTTTGTCAAGACAAACCACAAAAAGGAATCAAATAAAATACAAGTCATGAGACATCATCACTCCTCTAAATCCTTCATGGGACATCCTTGAGGTGGCTAGTAACATGATCGAAGAAAATCCAAAAGATAAGACAAAATAGACCAACAAGGTCAATAGCCATTCAAATTTTTTGCCAATAATTGTTTGCCAGTGTATTAAGGGACGAAATGAGTTGTGGGTGGACTGTTTTGTCAAGGATTGGTTTTAGGAGAAGAAACATGTCGTATAAGACATCAAGTCTGGTTTCAATCATGCAACTACCTATATAAGGTGAATGACAAAGTGTGACAGTGATAAGGTCTAGTTTCAGGAAGGACACATTCTATATAAGACCATTGGTTGTGATCAATATGATTGATTTGATAAATGACCGATTTGAATTGTAGACTTGTTGGCTTGCTTGTCATGTTGATTCAAGATTTGTGTTTGAAGTGCAAATGATTATGTTGCATTTGAGTTGAAAATGTCCAATTTAATTTGATTGACCTGATGAACCCTAAAAGACTGACCTAGGGGGCCTCAGGGGCTCATTGACAGATGACCTTGCCTATGTAGCAATGCACAGAGACCTTTTAGTTCAACATGACTATTGAATTTGTTTCAATGACAAAGGACTAAATCATGATTTTATTTGACAACACCTAAATACTGACCTAATGCCTCGGGGGCACATTGACAGATGGCCTTGCCTACGTTCAGTCGCAGAGGCAACATAGTTTAACAATGACAAAGATTGACATGACTGACTCTAACTCTATTTTTGGGATATTTTTGAAAGTTATCTGAATTTTTTTGGGTTTTGGCATGTTTTAATTTTTTTGGTTTTTGAAGTTTTATGATTTTGTTGTCTTTTTGAAATGTTTCAATTTTTTTGTCTTTTGGAATGTTTTGATTTTTTGTCTTGAAATGTTTTGATTTTTTCTTTGAAATGTTTTGATTTTTGTCTCTTTTGAAATGTTTCAACTTTTTGTCTCTTTGAAATGTTTTGATTTTTTTCTTTTTGAAATGTTTTGATTTTTTGTCTTTTTGAAATGTTTCGATTTTTTTCTCTTTTTGAAATGTTATGATTTTTTTGTCTTTTTTGGAATGTTTTGACCTCCAATGACAAGTGTACAATCCAATGAAGCCAGGTGGTAGAAATTGCCCCAGTTGGGTATAGGACGAACCAATAGGGATGGGATGGGACAAGGGTTTATTATGGACGAAAGATGCAAGAGAAAGGATGAAAGACGTCAACCATTTGAAAGTCATGACAAAGATGGCAAGGCCTAATGATGGATGTGAAATGGGAGATGATGGAAGGTAAAAGCATTAGTATGAATTAGGATGGAAGACTGGATAGAGTGATAGTAGTTGATAGAGAAAAGACTAACTACACATGGAGCCTTTTTGCTAGGTCTAGGTTTTCACCATGGTACTTATCCAAAGTGCCACTGGCGTGGTTTTCACTATTGGACGAAATTTTTCTCTTTACTATTTTTATGATTTTTTTTATTTTTTCAATTTCTTTTAGGACCTTTTCTCATTTTTTTATATTTTTTGGGACTTTTTCCCTTTTTTGTATTTTTCACGACTTTTTCTCTTTCTTTTTGTATTTTTTTAAGGACTTTTCCTCTTTCTTTTGTATTTTTTAGGACTTTTTCTCTTTTTTTTGTATTTTTTTCAAGACTTTTTAGCCTGGATCTTTGAAGCTAGGTATAGAATTGATAAATTCCAGATCCATAGACTGCCTTGACAATGCCCTAGTCTTGTTTGGATGACCGTATTGGATGAATGGACCCAATCTGGATGATGAGTGCAAGTGGTAAATATGACGGATGATAGATGTGGCAGATGAAAGAGGCTAGGGTAGGATCCCTAACATGCACACTACATGGTCCTTCAGGCTTCAAACAAAAAGGAGCTTGGGTGACCAATGAGCTAGAGTACGTGAAGGGGTCATCGTCAAAGATACATTGAAAGACATCACCAATGGTGTGATATGACATATATGTGAACATGGATGGATGGAATGAAATATATGGTATGAGTGAGAGTGACATAGATGGAGACCTTGGATCAACAAGCCCTTTGTTTGACTTTTTTCCTTGATAGATGCCCTCAGTGATTTTTGATGGAGAGGCATACTTGGAGATCGACTTTTGCTTGCTTTCAATTTTGACTTTAATTTTTGATTTGTCTAATAGCTTTTCATTTTGGCTAAGGGACTTGTCTTGATCTTCTTTTATTTTTTATTTGTACAATAGATTTTTATTTTGGCTAAGGGACTTTTCTTGATCTTCTTTTCCCTGCATTATATCTTTTGAATTTTGATCTCCTTTTAAAGATAGCTCATTCATCAGAGCTTTGCCTTTATTCTTTTCTTGAGATATAACTTGTTGATCCATGTCTATGATGCAAGTGGGCATGAGTGAGATGGATGAAATAGGTGAAGTGATAGGAATGTTTAGTGGACAAACATGAGTGGTGATGTCATCAATGGAGTCTTTGGGACTATCCTTTTCAGTACTGCTAATGTCAAAGGAAGCTTGCACATCCTTAACGACTTGGAAAGGTGGCTTAGTAGAGGTGACAATAGAAGATGCATATTCTAGCCTAGGGTAGGTGAAATGGAAGGATGGATTGGATATCCTCGGTGAGGTCATGATCAAAAAGTGAATTATCATAGATATCCTGGTTGAACAAGGCGTTATCACAGATATGACAAGATTGAGTAGAAGCAGATAGAGCAAAGGCAGGTGTATCATTAGGATACCAAAAAGTTTCAATCCAAGCATGACCATCTGTTTGCATTCCTTCTGTAGCTGTCTTGGAATCCTTGTTGGAAGTCTGATCTTTCTCAGTAGCATTAACATTGTCATTCACCGGTAAATTATCCATACGGTATTCTCCACATCCCATGTCATGGAACTGGACCTTTGGGTTTGATGGCATGGTAAATGGAGTGGATGAATTGGTCAATCAATATGGATCAATTTAGTGAGATGATGAGGCCTCTTGGTTGATAGGAACTTAGAATTGAGTAGTTCCTCTCATATTGTTGCAATATTGAAAGGGGTTGCGATCTCCTGTGACTATAATTTTAGTTCCTTCATGAGGAAACATTAGACATTGATGGTATGTGGATGGAACAACTTTCGTGGCATGGATCCATGGTCGGCCAAGGAGTAGGTTTTATGGTAGGTCAAGATTTAGGACTTGGAATGTGGTATCTAGTACTATAGGTCCAACCTTGATAGGTAGTGTGATAATTCCCTCAAAAGAATGTTCTTCGTCATCATAGGCTTTGATGAAAATGATCTTAGTTGTATCCACACATGCTTCAAAAGGGCCCAATGCCTCTACTAGTTTTAAAGTGTAAATGTTCAATCCAACTCTGCCATCTACTAGGACTACTCGTCTAACCTTGTGTTTGTTAATGAAGACCACAAGGTGTAATGGGTTGTTATGGTTTGACTTGGATGTAGAGTAATCTTTTTTAGAAAAAGAGACATGGTGGGAATTGGCCAAATATCAAACCATGGCTTCAAATCTGTTGACATCCAGATCAATAGGGTTAGAAGTTTCTTTTAGAGCCTTATCGAGGATAGCTTTGTGTTCAGACTTGATATGTGTAGAAGCTCAAGGATGGAAATCTGTGCGGGTGTCTTTTCCAATTGGTCAACAAGATTGTATTGGAATTTGGATTCTGGATGCTTTGGAGGAGGACCGGTTATGGTAACCTTAGCTCTACGGGTAGTAATGGTAATTTTAGGTTGTTTCTTAATGGTGATTATGTTTACATGATCATCAACAACTCAGAGGTGGTTAATAATTTTGTAGTCCAAAGAGGCATTGGTATAATTGGAATGGTTGTCTATCCTTTGACCTGAACTAGAGGGTTTTCCATGGTCTTGCAATGGATTCTTGAAAATTGTATGGTCTTTATTGGAGGTTTGTTGTTATCCCTCGACCTCTATGGTACTATTTTAAATTAGGTCTTGAATCATGCTTTTCAACTAATAACATGATGAGGTCTTATGCCCTTTGATGTGGTGGTAGTCACAAAAGGCATTGTCATCCCACCAAGAGGGTTTGAATTGTCCTGGGTCATATGGTTTGGGCTCTTGGAGTTGTATAACGTTTGATTGTACTAACTTCTTCAGGAAAAATTCAATTGGTTCTGGTAAAGGAGTGTATTGTCTTGGTTGTCTTGGGGGTCCCCGTTCTTGATTGTTTTGTATCACATTAGCTTCTTGGTTAGAAACATATGGTGTGTTATTGTTTGTGTTGGGTGCTTTGAGTGTGAATGTGAGACCTATTTTGTTCACAGCTTTCACGTCTATGACTCCATCATTTGTTACATTCTTATTATGGGACGGAAACTTTCTTTTTTCATTAGAGGTCTATTGGTTGTGTGTGTTTCTATTTCCATATGTAAGTTCACCTTGGGAGATTAGGATTTTTTTGAGTGTCATGCCTTTCTCAACTAAGTCTGCAAATGTGGCACAATAATGTACTTGTAGAGGGTTTTTCAATTTTGGCTTGAGGTTTTCTACGAACATGTCCACTTTTTTGTTTTTCAAGAATCTCAACAAGACATCGACTCACCATACTATGTCATCTTTGGAATAAAGTAATAAAGGGCTCTCCTTCATCTTGTGTCAAGTGGCATAAGGTAGCGATTGTGACATCATTTTAAATGTTATAAGCATAACTCTCCATGAATTTATTGGTAAGGTAATCCCATGACTTTATATACCCTTTAGGTATTAGTGCAAACCATTCAAGTGTCGGCCCCATAAGACTTCTAGGGAAGAGTCTCAAAAGGTAGGAGTGATCGTATGTGAAATCCACACAAGTAGTGGTGAATTCTTGTATGTGCTCAATAGGATTTCTCTTTCCCTTATACTTAGTGAAGGTAGGGATGATATACCCAAGAGGGAAATGAGGCATGTATATGCTAGTGTCATATGGGTAAGAATGTAAATCATGTGATGAGTGGGTATGTGCAGGATCATGGTATGCCAAACAAGCCCTTAAGTGGCAATGAAAATTCAGAACAATTAGAGTTAGGCAACTTGATGTAAAAATTTGAATAAGTTATCTATATTATTTCAAAAACATGTAAGAATAGATTCTGTGGGAAATTGAATGTAGTTTCTAAACTACTAGGTTTATTTTTTAAAACAAAATCTATTTGTGAAAAATTTAAAATTTCAATGCGCAAGATACTTCTA
>VDFB02000013.1:32818072-32829109 GCA_007258455.2 Sequoia sempervirens | reverse complement strand
AAAATGAAAAAGGAGAAAAAGAATCCTTCGGTAAGGACACACACTCCTATGAAGGTAGATGTTTTGGTTAATAATATGTTACATTATGACAATATGTTAGAAGTTATTGAAAAATTGTATGAAGAAGTACATGAAGTAGATAGGAATACAATTATTGAAGCTATTATTCAGTACATTATTGTTCAAGAGGCTAATGTGAGTAACATCAAGAAAAAGGTTCCTAGAGTTGTGTGGGATGCCTTAATAGTAAGAAAGCATGAAGCTATTGAAGTGGAAGATAAAATGAAGTCTAATGCCTTGGAAAAAATTGGATCCTCCTTATCTAAGGATGATAAAGCTACTTTGATAGAAGTATACACTAAGGAATTCAGAGTCAAACGAAGGGTCACTGTTCTTATGGGGAGAGAAAAGGACCAAGTGGATAAATTAAAGCAAGAAATAGTAAAGATTGTTAAGGATATTGCTGAGAAGTTTGTGATGATAATTGCTTCCATATCCAGTACATCTCAAGAGAAGGAGAATGATAAGGAAAAGGTTACTGATGCAGAGGAAACAATTTCTCCTAATACAAATTTTCTAATATTCAAAGAGGTCATGGAAGAGAAGTAGATGACCATTTAGCTAAAGAAACACAATTATTTGATGTCACAAAGAATGTTGTATCCTCTCCACCATCAGTAGAAGAAACACATGCTTCCCCGTATACTTCTGCTCCTCTGGAAGATTCTAACAAGCCCACTGGTAATAATGGAAATCAAAGTGTAGAGAAAGAAAAAGAAAAGGATGATATAGATGGCTCTAAGGACAACACTAATACAAAGAATGGAAATGCGGGAAAATAAAATGAAGATAATCAAAACGTAAATGGTGAAGAATAACAAGGAGAAAAAGAAAAGGACAATAAGAAATATGATGATGACAATAAGGAGGATGAAGATAAAGATAAACAAAAGGAAAATTCCTTCGGCGAAGAGGAAAATGCAAAGAATGAAGAAGAGTCTAAGGATAGAAAGAATGAAGAACATATACAAAATACCATGGAGTTACCCAAGCCCTCCAGAGAATCTTCTGGTAATCCTCTCAAAGGTCTTTTGTCCAGAAAAATAAATTTCAACTAACAACTCCTCCTTAGTTATTACAGCTCCTGATGTATCAAGGAAGTGTGGATTTGGAGAAGATCTCACCAATTCAAAATTTGGAGCTTGGAGATTTTTTTAATGCCTCCAAAAGAAAAGAAATAATTAAGGCTCATTAGAAGGGGGAAAAGTTAATAAATGAAGCTATAAAGACTTTGCGGGATGCTACTCCCGGTACTTCAATTGATAATTATCTAACTTCGGTGGAAAATCTTAATTTTTTGGTTGATTCTCTTAAGGAGTATGACCTCTAGTCTAAAAGAACAAACTAAAAAATAAGTTGATACAAGGTTTGCAGATAAGAGGCTACTAGAGCTACAAGAGAGAATTGTATCAACACATAACAAAGTGGAACAATGCTTGAAGGAAGTGCAAGAATGTGAAGTTGAGGTAAAGACTTTATTTTTGTACTGCATGATGTGGCCAGATGCCACTCAAGGCATGAAGGACTTAATGGACTCAATTGAGTTACAAATAACTAATGCCTCTAGCACCTATGATCTGGCTCAGGATAGAGATCATACTAGTTGGATATCTATCAAAGATATGTAGAACAAATTCTTCACACTACAAAGGTAGAAAGAAGACATCATAAGGTAGTTTGGAAAGCTTGAGGACTTGGTGAAAACCAATAGTATACCGATGTCAAGTGCCCTAACTAATGCAAATAAGCTTACAAAGATAAATCCAAATCCTAGCACTCCAGATGAGGGAGAGGAGAGTATAGTAGAGCTAGAGTCATTGTACAGATCGCTTGTAGCAACCAAGAAAACTTGGAATGAAGGGAAAATTGCTTGGAAATCTATTCATAAGGAGCTTGAAGGTGCCTCCTCCTCTAGTTAAACATCTTTTCACCTGTATATTCTTTCATTGTTTCAGTTTCTTTTCAATTTTTCATTGTACATGTAGATGGATCAAATTTTTTTGGTATAACTCCCTAAGGGGGATTTAGTATATTCAATTCATATATTTCCCTATATATATGCATCAAATTTTGGATTTCACATGTGTGTTACCGACACACCCTTTGTCCTTGATGTCAAAGGGGGAGATGGTGTATGTTTGAAGTTTTTGGAGATGATTGGAGATGTTTGGAAATGATTGGAGTTGGTTGAAGTTTTTGGAAAAGTTTGGAGACTTAGTTTTGGATGCATTTTTTGGCACATGTTGCCATCAATGAAAAAGGGGGAGATTGTTGAGAGAATGAAGAAGGATCCCCTTATTGTGTTTTCATTGATGTCAACATTGATTGTTGATATTTACAATTATCCGGTGAACAAAATGGAGGTATCTTAATCCGGTATTTTGGTCTATATTTTCTCATATAATAAGATCTACTTATACAATGATAATATGTTGTTCCTAACCATTATTTTCATCTATGTTCAATATTTCAGCTGGTTTGGATGTATAGTTTAAAAGTTACAAGCTATAGTAGTTCGCCATACAGTTTTGGCTATATACAGTGCATATGGGTATGAGTAATCCGGTCCACATTCCTCTGGTGATAGGAATCAAGCCTTGCAATTTTGGGATACTTCTTACATGTGTTAGTACATTATATATTCCAGATGGTGCATGGTTATATGAGCACATTGATCGTTGGTACTGATCAGTTAGCATATTTTGTGATTAGGTCTAATTTGTGGTCAACCTAATGCTTGGTGTGTGTTGCGGTGATTAAATATGTATTATGGATGTTGCTGAGATCTATTTTAGGTCCATGCCGACCTAAATTAAGTGTTGCACATTTGGTTTAAGTGTGAAGATTTTTTTGGTACAAGTGTGGAACCAATAAGGCAATTTTGATTTAACTTAGGGCTACATCTAATTAGGCCGACCTAATTGATGTATGCGGATGTATTGGGTATATATGTAAGAAATTTGAGGTTGTAGGAGCATGAAATATGTGTGATATGATGTGAATATGTTAATTTTGTATGTACATGATCAAATCTAGAGCAGAGGTGTTGTGAATATTGAGCGAATATAAAGTAGAGCAATGCTTTGTACTTTGTATCTGATATAGTGCATAGAGTCAGTATTCATAGCTTCAAAGGAATTGAATCCAATACAAGGAAGGTGAATTTTGTATCAATTCACATCCTAGCTATGTGGCCATTTCTATCTTTTGTCTATTCTTCTATTTTTGGTTGTAATCCCTATTGGAGAATGTGTCCTAACAGTGAGCCTTTGTAATATCTTATAACTAGTTATAATATATTGTGAGCTAATCCTCACCATGGTTTTTACCTTTTTTTGTTTTCCGCATAAAAATATTGGTGTTCATATGTCATGTGATCTTGAGATTGTTTCATGCTTTCATTATTTTTTACAGTTAGATATGTTTTGTTAACTGGATGGATTATGATCAAATGGTTTAATGGAATACTGATTTACCTTCGTCTTAGTATTCTAGGTGTTCAACAATAAAAACCCTCTTATTAGTCAATTTGCATCGTCCCTTATACTAAGGGATGAGGCAAACTTGACCAAATTAGAAAAAACAACTTAAAACTAAATGAATATCTGTTTCTTATGTGTTAAATAAAAAAAAGGCCAAGCGTAATTTTATATATTATATTATATCATTTTGTAATATTATTATATTAATATATATAATATTATTATATATATATATTAATATATAATATATATATATCATTATGTATTATAATATAATATAATATAATATAATATAATATAATATATTGTATTATAATATAGTATATTATTATTATATTTATATTGTGATACATATATATATAATAAGATATATATCATTATATACTATTATTATATCTAAATGATTTTTTTATAATATTAAAACCCTCTTATTAGTCTGTCTATGTCATCCCTTATACTAAGGGCCAGGTGGAACTCAACCAAAAAAAAAAAAAACAACTTAAAACTAAATGGATATTTGTTTCAAATGGATACCCATTTTGAAACAGATATCAATTTTGAAACGAATATCTATTTCATGTGTATTAAATCAAAAAAAGAAAAGGTTAAGAGTCATTTTCACTTGCCTTAGTCTTTTGTTACACGCTTTGGAGCAACCAAAAACCTTCAATATCTATTTTATGGTGATTTTTTTTGCCAAAATCACCCACTAATCAGAGGTATGCATGATTTTTGATGTTTTTTTTTTATTTTTTTTAGTTTTGAATTATTTTTTAAGAGTTTTATTCAAAAATAGGTTTTTGAATATGCATAATAATTTGCATTAAAATAATTTTTAGTTTTTAAAATTTTCAACATCAAACCGGTTTAACAATGGCTAAGAATCCCAACCTTGGTCCAGATTAAAACCCTGCCCAGCCAAATCCTCCACCACCAATTTATCTATTACAAAACGTACCCACTATCCATGAATCTATCCATAGAAATTTAAATCAATTGAGAAACATATGTCAGATATACGAGATGCTCCCTCACCTCTTTGATATGAAAACCACATTAGAAACAATAATTTCCAATGTTGAAACTCTCATAAACCAACATATTAGGTTTGTAGAGTGGTGAGAGTCCTAGAGGAAACATTATGCCAATGGTTTATCATATGATTAAGTGAGGGAACTTGACATTACGAAAGCCCAATTAGCACAACTATTTATCAATCCCAAAATTGGACAACCCATAGATGTGAGCAAGCCTAACTATTTGATTAAATGGTACACACATTGAGGTATCCTAGATAATTTCTAGAAACATTGGTGGATGGTTTTTGATAAACCTCCCAACAACAATATTGATGTCCCACAATATTTTCTATGAAAAATATATGTTGAGTTTGTCCTAGGCAAGCATGTCAACTACTTTGATATGCGAGATTTCCAAGGTGTGGGTAGAGGAATGCCTCAAGATAGATCCAGGGCACATTGAGTAACCCCACTTCTTCTTGCTTTTCCTATTTCTTCCCTAACTCCAATACCTTACCCAGAGATTGTTGCAGATGCAGAAAGTCAGAGTATTTTGGTCGTACATGCATTGAGTGACCATTTGATCACACATATCTCACATTTTGTGTAGCTGCATGATGGTGTATTCCATCATGATGGTGATGCATCTATTGCATCAGTTGCTACTGGCACACCCTCCTCTTCACCATATATTTGTGTGCCCCATTACTACATTATGTGCCACAATATATGTTTGGGTCCTCCTCGACAGTCCACTGAGGCTCCAATGCACACATTTGACTATAAGGTCCATGATATATCGGATGTAGGAGATGAGAGAGCACGGAGTGGAGCATTTCCAAGAGAGACATCGGGTGGAAGAGATGATGTGGAGGCTCCGATAAGACTTAAAGTAATTTCATAGTGCATTTTATCTTTTCTCTCATGTTTTATAAGAGATATTATTACTAATATATATTTATGTGCCAGAATCTTTAATAGTTGCTAACAGAGAATCAAATTTCATAGGTCTAGGAGGCTACTCAATCGGCCATTTCATTTGGCCTAGAGAGTTAGTATATGGTATCATTTAAATTGTTATTTAGATGTTAATTTTTGAAATCTATTATGTTTAAATACATGTACATAGATTGATATTCTAATGTATTCTTCTTTTTTTTATGTAGCAATCTAGTACTTTTACAACCATGATGATTGCTTCTGACACATGGGAAGAAGCATCACAATAGGTATATACTTTTTTATATTCTCAACATTATGATTATATGTACATGTGAATTTAAATTTTGTTACATTAGATTGTCATTTTTTATATAAGAAACTATCTTAGCTAGTTCATCTATCATGAGCCTATCTACAACAAGTGTACATGCATCACAGTAGGTATGTGTTTATTTTATATTGCAGATATATACATTTAGATAGGAGTAGATATATTTTTAGTAAATATGATTATTTTTCAACAATATATATTAATTTGTACAATTTTATTTTACCTTCTATAGTCCTTAGCCTGATTCAGTAATGTGACGAATCTGGGACCATTTCAATATACGAGGACTTTTGATCGTCCTATAGGACAATCATATGCAAAACGTCTTACAGAAAAAAGAGAAGAACTTGAAGTAAAAAAGAATTACTTTTTTGATATATTATTCTATATTATTCTAAAAAATATAAGCAACCTAAATGATAATGAAATGGTAATGCAAACTAGAAAAGATGCCTAGAATAACAAATCTATATTATGGTTGGGAGAGGATTGGTGGATGGATATGGATGATGTGGATGTTTTAATAATGTCTTGAGCTTGGTAATGATATTGAACTAAATATAATTAGAATAAAAAATATATATTATTCTAAACAACCTAAATGATAATGAAATGGTAATGCAAACTAAAAAGGATGCTTAGAATAACAAATCTATATTATGCATGGGAGAGGATGGGATTGGTGGATGGATATGAATGATGTGGATGTTTTGATAACGTCTTGAGCTTGGTAATGATAATGAACTAAATATACTTAGAATAACAAATCTATATTATTGTAAACAACCTAAATGATAATGAAATGGTAATGAAAACTAGAAAAGATGCTTAGAATAACAAATCTATATTATTGTAAACAACCTAAATGATAATGAAATGGTAATGGAAACTAGAAAAGATCCTTAGAATAAAAAATCTATATTATTCTAAACAACTTAAATGATAATGAAATGATAATGCAAAATGAATAATATACTTAATATCAAAGGATAGTGACCAAATCAATAAATTTAATTATTATGAACATTAATCAAAATAAGATGAACAATATCGTACTTGTCCAATACAACAAATGATCTAATACTCAAGTGTGTCTGAAGGGTCATCTCTTACCTTTAGAGTATTGAGTAATGCTTCATGATAAGCACTACTAACTATCCATAGTTCCTTTGTTCTTGGTTTGGCATGATGTCTCAATAACTTAACATTTTGTTGCTATAACAAGGTGCAAATACATGAGAATGGTTTTGTGTTTCTCATAGTCTTCAAATGTAGGTAGGTTATTCTTTATAATCATATACGTTTGCAAACAAGTTTAGAAACAACAACTAAACCTATAGGATACATGAAACCATCATCATCTATCACTAGTTGTGTTAGCTTCTTCTTTCCCTGTATACATCATTCCAACCAATAGTCTAATCCCTCTTTATTCCCTTGTGGTGCTACAACTACATAGACATGTCCTAACTGTATAGGATCTTAAAGATGGTCATAGTCAAGTGAACTTTCCATTTCATCTTCTAAAGAGGTTTATGCTATAGATAAAGGGGCTAGGTATTGTGGAATCCATGCATCTACCCACTCACTTGACTCACATTGATCCCAATCACATTGAATACAATTCTAACATAAACAAGCCAACCCTTGTGTCCATATGGTCCATGCATTTCAATCTGAGCTTCGAAATGAATGCATCTTTGAATATTCTCTAATTTTTTGATATTCCAATTTGTCTCCCACTATGCCCTCCTCAACTAACCAAAAGTACCTGAACACTTGTGAATCAAGTGTCCCTCATGATAATGCATAAGTACACCAATCAACAATAAAATGTGCATCACTCAATGTTGCATCACCTCTGATCTTCATTTGTTCCTTAACCAAATCTCTCTTCACACATGCACCTATGCCATCATGCTCTCCTTTTCAATGCTCAACTTCAAAAAAGCTCCAAATATGTGGTATACCCCTCTCTACATGCATCTTGCTCAACCAATGAAACATGCCAGCATTCTTGAATTTTCCTATGCAATTATCTAACCAAATTATATATCAACCCATTGCAATACCTTTTTCCTACAAGAACTCAATTTTTTTTCAAAACAATGTTGCACAAACTCAGATGAATGAGATTTTAGTGTTGAAAAAAGTAACCCTTTCTCATGCTTAGTTTGGGAATAATTAATTAATGATAAAATAGATGTAATTGTGCCTTATTTAGGGTGTTGTAAAGTGGTTTCTTACACTTTCCCACTAATCTAGGGCTTTGAATTGGATTTTTGATGTAATATAATATCAACTATCCTACCCTTGGACCTAAATTTTGATAATTGAGGGTTTTGAATTGGATTTTTGATGTAATATAATGATGTTACTAGTTAAAATATGCAAATGCAACATTTTGAGATGAATTATGAATAACTAAAAGCACACAAAAAAATTTAAGTTCCATAAAAGTAGAAGGAAAACATTGATGCACCTCTGATTTGAATTTGAGCCCGATATGGGTGGTCAAGGGCGTCAAGATGCCCTATACTAGGGATCTAAAACCTAAATATTATTTCACAAGCTTGAGGTTCTTGGTCTATAGCTTCTTTCTATCGAGTTTCGTTGTCAGACCTTCATCTATTACTAAGATAATGCAGTTTCCATATCTTGTCAAATTGTAGGGCTAATGATGCATGAATGAGAAAATTTTCTTCAATCTTCCTCCAATGTTCTTTAGATCTGTAACCTAGATATACAAAGGAAGAGGAAGGGTTGTGCCATATAGTGGCTTGCCTCATTCAAACCCCGTGTTGATATTTCTATCTCCACCATGGAAAAATTGATGATAAAGAGAGTGTATCCCTTTGAGGGGTAGAGGCTATATAATAAACAAGTAGTGATTAACATTTTTCTACAACTCAAAACTTAGATCTAATCACCTTGATGGATTTAATTCAATCTCATCACCTTCAAAGATTACTTGCAATTTTACTTGATTTGAATTGAAGACCTATAAGCATTAGTATTAAAAAAAAAATGCATACATAAACATGAACAAACTCACATAAAACTTGACATGATGCTTGAATTATAAAATGCTACAATTATTCTACATTTTTTTCTCTTGAATACTTTTAGGACACTTTATTTTCTCAATATATTTCCCAATATCTTTCTCCTCTTTTAAAATTGTGGTGCAGTCAAGGATGGAGGGTCCAAGAATAGGATTGTCCAACCTTGCAGCAAGAGTAAACACAACGGAAACTCAAAGAATTGGAACAACAATCACACATGGAAATTTAGAGAATGATCAATTATTCACTGGCAACATGCCCTGCCTTCCGGCTTATAGATTACAGAATGATATGGCATTAAGCCTAGAAATACAATGTGGGTCGAAGCCCTTATTTCCCTAGATCTTTCTATCACTACTTGAATTATCCCTAATGTGACTACATAATGCCTATATATATCAATTCCTAGCTCCAGAAAAGCTCTGCATCGACCTCAAGAGGTCTCAAAATCCTGAAGTTGATGAAGTGTGAGAATGTCAGCCAAAACATATGATTTTCCTTTGATCTTTGGATAAACATGATGTGAATTAGAATGAAGGTTCCTCGATGATTGTGCATCCTTATGAAATGGTTTCCTAAGCTCTGCAAGTCATGGAATAGGTCTGCACACTTGAAAAGCCAAGACTAGTTGGTGAATGTTTCTGTCTAAATATAGTTGATATTTTGTCAACGATAACTTCATACTAGAGTCTCCAAAACACCTAAATTTTGGATATGATGTAGATTTTGTAATGAAGATCATATATCTTTCTATGTGAGCTCTGATGTTACAATGTGGTACAATGTGGTATGAAATACTGAGACTGGGTCCAGATAACTAACTACTGAAGTGCAAGAAAACATGAATGCAAATATTTTTGGTTGATGTAAGATTGCTTGAAACTTAGGATGCTCCTGCATCAAACACCTGAGGTTGAAGAAAAGTGAGCCTCTCACTTTCATGGGGCTTGAGGAAAACCAATGCGGTCCACCTCAGCTTGAGAAATCCATGATGAATCTTCCTTCAATCTTCCTTTCCATCTGACTAGATACTCCTTGTATTGCCTTCCTCTAGTACTTCTTCCAACTTTGCTATCTGAAATTTCCTCAATTTCCTCCGGATGATGTGTTATCTGGTATAGAAAACCAACTTCTCCATCTTCCAGTGACTCTCCATAATACAAATATATGTCTGCAATGTTGAATATAGGTGATATGCCAAATTCCTCCGATAGTTCCACTTCATATACATTTTCAGAATCAAACTTCTTGATGATCTTACAAGGTCCAAACTTCTTCATCTTTAGCTTGCTATATGTCTCAACCAGAAATCTCTCTTTCCTCAGATATACCATTACTTCCTCTCCTACTGCAAACTCCTTATGTCTTCTCTTCTTATTTTATTTCTCCTTGTAGGTATTGTTCATCTTCTCCAAATGTTCCTTAACTTGAGTATGCATTGTCTCCATGAATCCTAAAAATTCTTTTGCCTCCACACTCCTTTTATTCTCCATGTTGATATCTTTTCATTCTACTACTCCCCTAGGTTGTTGTCCTGTCATGATTTCAAATGGTGTCTTCCTTGTGCTCCAGTTTACTGAATTGTTGTATGAAAATTCTGCTTGCAGTAGTATTAAGTCCCAATTTCCTACATTTCCTTCAATAAAACACTTCAACAAGTTCCCCAAACTCCTATTTACCACTTTTGTTTGTCCATCTATCTATGGGTGAAATGTTGAACTACACTTCAAATCTGTCTTCATCTTCTTCCACAATGTTTTCCAAAAATATGCAATGAATCTAGTGTCCCTGTTTGATACTATGCTCTTTGGTAGTCCATGTAATCTCACAATCTCCTTGAAAAATAGGTTTGCAACATGTACTGCGTCACTGGTTTTCTTATAAGGTATGAAATGCGCCATCTTGGAAAATTTGTCTACAACCACAAATATAGAGTCAAATCCTCTCATTTTCTTCAATAATCCCAACACAAAATCCATGCTAATGTCTTCCTACGGTCTCTCCAGAACTGTCAATGGTGTATACTTCCCCATGTTCTGACTGTTTCCCTTCACAACTTGAAAAATCTTGCAACTTTGAACATACTTCCTGACATCCTTATACATTTTTGGCCAAAAATAGATCTCACTCACCAATGC
>VDFB02000013.1:32744387-32817972 GCA_007258455.2 Sequoia sempervirens | reverse complement strand
GTAATATGATGAAATTAAAACTACTAAAGGCACTGTTGTTCTTGGATGTTTCTTTTTGAGATGAGCAATTTTTCCCTACAACTCCTCCATCAATCAACATAGTCACTATTTTTCTGCCAAGGACACCTTGGAACTTGAAAGGATGGTATCTATGTGCACCTAAGAGTGATCCCAAGGTAAAAACTTTCTCTTCTTTTTCTTCCTCATGGGGTGGGTCTTATGGATCATGGAATTCCTTTGATTCATTTAATTTTGATTCCTTATTAGAAGTGACTTCTATATAGTGAACTTTCCCCTTACCTGGGCACCTGTGCCCTGGAACCCATGGATCCCTACATAAACAAAGTTTCTTCCTCTAAAGCTTATTCCTTGCTTCATTATCCAACCTCTTAGTGGGTATCGATGGTGCATTCTTTTGTATCAGGGTATGAAAACCTTTCTTTTGAAGAACACATTTTTTCTTCCTAGGAGTAGTAACTTTGGGTTGACGTGAAAATTTTTTCTTGGTAATGGAGGGTTCAAGTTGTAAACTCCATCTAATAGACTCCTACAACATTCATGGTGCAAAATATTTGACAATTCCCTTTAAGGATTCCCCAAGTCCTTCCAAGAAAAATGGATGATTCTCTTTTCTAATATATGTTAGGAACCATAATGGAAATCTTTTAGAATTCTTCTACATACTCATTTAGTGTGGTTTTTTGTTTGATTTTGGAAAGCTCCTTGAAATATTCTTCCTCATCTCTAAGCTCAAACCTTTCAAGAATCTTTTGACTGAAATCTTCAGAAGTACTTACTTGATCAAGGCCTTGTGTAATTATGCCATGATACCACCATTCATAAGAATTCCCCTTGAGATGTAGGATTAAAAGTTGAATGACATATTTTTCCTTCATTAGATTGAGGGGGAAATAGGCTTAAACAATTTTTACAACCAATCCCTAGCTGAGATTCTTTCACTTTCATCAAAATTAGAGGCTGAAAGTTTATGGATATTTTCTCTTGAGTTCCCTTCCATTCTTCTCTTGTTCTCTCGTCCTTTGGTTATTTTCATGAATCTCTATAAATTTATCAAATGGAACAACTACTTTGAATGCATCAAATTTTTTGACATAATCCTCATACTATTTTGTAGCCACTAGAATTGGGGACCTCTCAGTTGAGATAATAGAGGAAGATTCTTCTTCTTCTTCATTATTCAGTAGGAAGATGGGGAACTATTTTCCATGAGATTTGGATATGATGTGCAAGTGTCATTATAGATTCTATGTCCCAAACTATAAGTCAGAATGTGACCCTATGGAGGAATGTGGAGGAATTCTTGGAATTGATCCTACTCTGATACAATGAGTCGAGACTGATGACCTCCTAATGAAGATAACTTA
Organism: Sequoia sempervirens; assembly: GCA_007258455.2. NCBI lineage: Eukaryota > Viridiplantae > Streptophyta > Pinopsida > Cupressales > Cupressaceae > Sequoia > Sequoia sempervirens. The sequence continues at coordinate 32,816,587 of VDFB02000013.1, read as the reverse complement.
CATCCCCCTAGCCTAATTCCCATGAGGTCTGGGCAGTGTGTATAGGTATCTCTATCAATATCGTGTTCCATTTCATAAGCTAGGAGGATGTTCTATGATGAAATGTGGCAAGATTCCTAGATTCTACACTTCACCTGGTTTTATGAGAAAACAGACATGACATTTGTGGTCATGTTGCATTTCATACATGTTTGTTCCTTTGTCCTTATGTTGGTTTATTAGGGGATCTTGAATCTTGGGGGCTTGTGTGCTTCCAACTAGATTCATTGTCATCCTATCTCTTTGATATCTAGACAATTGAACCCATCTTGGCATATTCTTACTTTAGTGTGAGTTTGAGCATAAGCTCATACTCTCACTAGAGTGGGGGATAAGTGTAGTGTCGTAAATTGTCTCCCTTGATAATTTAACAATAGATTTTTCTCCCTCCTATGTGCTTGGACCTAATTCTGCCTCTAATTTCTTAAATTATGCATTTCATGGCCCATTTTATCATTTATCAAAAAATCAAATGTGAAAGAGAAAAGTATGCATTTAACATTTTTCCCTTGACACTTTTGACCTCAAAAAAAGTAGGATCTTGTCTAGGGCTCCCAACACCCTAGACCTATTAAAATAGCCCCAAATTTAAATATGTCGGTGTCAGTAATTTACTATTTCAAATTCAATTTTTTATTGTCAGCTATTGGGATTTAACTTTTAGGAAATTAGAAGAATTGCATATAAATATATAGTATTTTCACAATTTGATTCAGGAGCATCCCAGGTTTCAAGCAATCTTGCATCAACCAAAAATATTTGCATTCATGTTTTCTTGCACTTCAGTAGTTAGTTATCTAGACCCAATCTCAATATTTCATACCACATTGTAACATCAGAGCTCGCGAAGCAGGATATATGATCTTCATTGCAACATCTACATCATATCTATAATTCAGGTGTTTTGGAGACTCAAGTACAAAGTTATTGCTAACAAAATATCAATTGTATTTCGATAGAAAGCATTCACCAACCAGTCTTGGCTTTTCAAGTGTGCAGACCTATTCTGTGACTTGCAGAGTTCAGGAAACCATTTCATAAGGATGCACAATCATTGAGGAACCTTCGTTCTGATTCACATCGTGTTTTTCCAAGGATCAAAGCAAAATCATATCTTTTTTCTGACCTTCTCATGTTTCATCAACTTTGGGGTTTTGAGACCTCTTGAGGCCGGCACAGACCTTTTCTGGAGCTGGGAATTGATATATATAGGAATTGTATAGTCGCATTAGGGATAAGTCAAGTAGTGATAGAATTATCTAGGGAAATAAGGGCTTTGACCTACATTGTATTTTTGGGCTTAACGCCATATCATTTTGTAATCTATAAGCCGAAAGGCAGGGCATGTTGCTAGTGAATAATTGATCATTCTCTAAATTTCCATGTGTGATTGTTGTTCCAATTCTTTGAGTTTCTGTTGTGTTTACTCTTGCTGCAAGGTTGGATAGTCCTATTCTTGGAACCTCCATCCTTGACTGCACCAATTGGTATCAAAGTGAAGTTGTGAACTTTGGGAGAGGAGAACACAGTTGAGCAAGGCATTCTGTAAGATATTTGTGTGGACAAATCACTGACTTGAGGCAGCCTACTCATGTTTTTCAACAGATCACCGATTGTGAGGTAGTTGGGACCCTATAGCCAGATCGCCGACTTGAGGCAGTTGCACCAGATCCTAGGAAGATATGTCACCGAGGAGAATTCATACTACTGTTAATGTTGCTGGAAAGATGGATGGGATGATTGGAAATGATACAAGCAATGAAAGTGAGATTGGATGTTGTTGAAGAAGACAAAAGAAAATGCTTAAACCCTAGACCTAATGATGAAAGTCAGGATGATGAAGTTCAAGTTGCAGATCGAATTGAAGAAACTTCAGAAGAGGAAGAATCAAATCAGATGAAGATGTTGAAGGCTATTTCAAAAATAGGAAAGCGACCTAGAATGGAGATTTCAAACTATATCGGTAACCTAAACCCTGAGGAGTTGATAGATTGGATAAATGACATTGAGGAATACTTTGAATATGAAGAAATTGAAGATCCAGAGAAAGTGAGATTTGCAAAGACTAAACTGAAGGGACATGCTGCAATATGGTGGAAAGAAGTTCAACTGGAGAGAAACATAAAAGGTAAAGAGAAGATTGTGAAATGGGATATAATGGTGACAAAATTGAAGAACCAGTTTATACCTGCGGACTATGAGTTGGAGATGCTGAAGAGATTGCAAAACCTAAGATAGAAGGAGAAGACTGTGAAAGAGTACACTGAGGAATTTCATAAGATCATTATCAGGAATGGACAGTGAAGCAAGCAAGGAGAAAGTGGAAAGATATATCAATGGGATAAGGATGAACATTTAGGAAGAGTTGAGTCTAGTAAGGATGAGTTTGGTAGAGGAAGCATACTAGTTTGCATTAAAGGTGGAGGACAAGCTAAACACAAGACATGAACAAAGGAATATGGGAAGAGGAGGTAGATTTCAGAGAGGAAGGTCACATTCCAGAGGAGAAAAACCATATGGAATGAAAAACAAGGATAAAGATTCATACCACAAGGAAGAGAGGGATTCCAATTCTTACCATAAAGGGAGAGATGAGATAAATTCTTACTGCCACAATAGAGGAGACTACAATTCTTACAGCAATAATGGATACCGAAGAGATGAGAAAGGATATGACAAGATAAATTTTAGAGGAACCTATTTTAAATGTGAAGGAGATGGACATAGAGCATTTGAATGTTGCCAAGAAAGTAAGAAGAATGAAAATCATGCTAGAACCAAATATGCGAAGGAAGAACCAGTGAAATCACTGAGTTCTAGAGGAAGTCCTGAGAAGGGAGAATCATTATTCATGAGGAGAGCACTGTTCCAGGAGAAAGAAGTACCTAAGGAAGCACCACAGAGGAAAAGTTTGTTTCGGACTGGATGCAAAGTAGGAGTTAAGTGTTGCAAAGTTATCATTGATAGTGGTAGCACAAATAGCCTAGTTTATGAGGAAATGGTGGAAAAGTTGAATTTGGAAAGGAGGAAACATCTTAAACCTTATAGGATAGCCTGGATTCAAGATGAGTACAAGATACTAGTAAGTGGGCAATGTCTAGTGAAATTCAAAATAGGGTCATATCATGATGAAGTACTGTGTGATGATGCCAATGGATGTATGTCATATGCTATTGGGTATACCTTGGCAGTATGATAAGAAAGCTATACATGATGGGAGAAAGAATACCTATACCATAACATCCAATGGAAAGAGAATCGCCTTGACACCTTTGGATGATGAACCTGAAGTGAAGTATGTGGTACAAATAGAATCAATTTGGTAGATGGAAGGATATTTATGGATGGATTGAGACATGAGAACATGTGTTTTTCTTTGATTACAAGGAAGTGCGGAGCCCTAGATGCAAAGAGAGTAACAAGAGAAGAAGAATCACTAGAGAAGGAAGTCACTGAACTAATAATGGAGTACCAAGATCTTGTATCAAAAAATGTGCTTGAAGGATTAACACCAATCCAGAGTATCAATCATCATATAGATATTATTCCAAGAGCTAGTTTACCAAACAAAGTTGCACACTGGATGACACTAGGGGAGAATGCAGAGCTAAAGAGATAGATACAAGAACTGTCAAAGAAGGGATTGATCAGAGAAAGTATGAGCCCATGTGTGGTACCAATTGTACTTGCACCTAAGAAAGATGGAGAATGGAGGATGTGTAAAGATTCAAGAGCTATCAATAAGATCACAGTGAAGTATAGATTCCCATTCCCTAGGATGGATGAGATCATGGACAATTTGAGTGGAGCAAAGTATTTCACCAAGATAGATCTAAAGAGTGGATACCATCAGATTAGGATCAGAGAGGGAGATGAATGGAAGACTTCTTTCAAGAAAAATGAAGGATTATATGAGTGGTTGGTCATGCCATTTGGACTAACTAATGCACCTAGTACATTTATGAGGTTGATGAATGAAGTTTTGAAGAAATTCTTGGGTAAGTTTTTCATTGTTTATCTAGATGATATCCTGATTTTCAGTAAGACTAAGGAATAACATTTGGAGCATATCAAAAAAGTATTTTAGAGGCTGAGAGAAGAGAAGTTATTGATAAACATCAAAAAGTGTAGTTTCTTGAAGGAAGAACTAGTATATTTGGGATTTGTGATATGTGCAGAAGGATTGAAGATGGACCCTAAGAAGCTTAGAGAAATAGTTGAATGGCCTACACCTGTGAATGCTGGAGAGGTAAGATCATTTCATGGACTAGCAACTTTTTACCAAAATTTCATCAGAAATTTTAGTGGTATTTGTACACCTATGACAAAAACAATGAGGGGTGACCAGAAGGAATTCAAGTGGACATCAGGAGCACAAAAGAGTTGAGTTGTTAAAGCAAAAGGTGACAGAACAACCTGTGTTGGCACTGTCGTACTTTGATAAGGTCTTCCAAGTAGATTGTGATGCTAGTGAGAGTGTAATAGGAGTTGTGTTAAGTCAGGAAGGGAGACTAGTAGCCTACTTCAGTGAAAAATTGATTGATGATAGGAGAAGATATTCAATTTATGATTAGGAGTTCTATGCAATCATACAAGCCTTGAAGAAGTGGAGACATTACTTGTTGCCTAAGGAATTTGTGTTGTATATGGATCATCAAGCTTTGCAATATTTGAAGTCAAGGGAAGTTGAACTAGAGACATATGAGATGGGTAGAATTCTTGCAGAGTTACACATTTGTGTTGTAGCATCGGAGTGGGAAGTCGAACAAGGTTGCAGATGCATTAAGTAGGAGAAGTTTGTTGACAAAGATGAGAATTGAAGTATTGGATTTTGAAGAACTGAAGCATATGTATGAGGATGACATTGATTTTGCTGAGGAATGGAAGGATTGCAAGGAACCTGTCGAGATAGATAGAAGCAAATGGTTGGATTATTTCATTCAGGAAGGTATGATATTCAAGAACAATCAGCTATGTATCCCTAGGAGTTCAATGAGAGAATTTGATCAAGGAAAAGCATTGCAGAGGATAAGCAAGAAATTTTGGAATTGATAAGACCATAGCATTGGTGAGTAAGAACTATTTTTGGCCACAAATGTATAAGGATGTCAGGAAGTATGTTCAAAGTTACAAGATTTGTCAAGTTGTGAAGGGAAACAGTCATAACACGGAGAAGTATACACCGTTGACAGTTTCAAAGAGACCGTGGGAAGACATTAGCATGGATTTTTTGCTAGGATTACCGAAGACAACGAGAGGATTTGACTCTATATTTGTGGTTGTAGACAGATTTTCCAATATGGCGCATTTCATTCCTTATAAGAAAACCAGTTACACAGTACATGTTGTAGACCTATTTTTCAAGGAGATTGTGAGATTATATGGACTACCAAAGAGCATAGTATCAGACAAGGACACTAGATTCATTGGATATTTCTAGAAAACATTTTGGAAGAAGATGAAGACAGATTTGAAGTATAGTTCAAAATTTCACCCACAGACAAATGGACAAACAAAAGTGGTAAATAGGAGTTTGGGGAACTTGTTGAGGTGTTTGATTGAAGGAAAAGTAGGAAATTGGGACTTAATACTACCACAAGCATAATTTGCATACAACAATTCAGTAAACCAGAGCACAAGGAAGACACCATTTGAAATGATGACAAGACAACCCAAGGGAGTAGTAGAATTAAGAGATATCAACATGGAGAATAAAAGGAGAGTGGAGGAAAAATAATTTTCAAGATTAATGGAGACAATTCATACTCAAGTTAAGGAACATCTGGAGAAGATGAACAATACCTACAAGGAGAAAGCAGATAAGAAGAGAAGACATAAGGAGTTTGCAGTAGGAGAGGAAGTAATGGTATATCTGAGGAAAGAGAGATTTCCAATTGGGACATATAGCAAGCTAAAGATGAAGTTTGGACCTTGTAAGATCATCAAGAAGTTTGATTCTGGAAATGCATGGGTGTGTGCAAGAAGTTGAGTCCACTTTTTGGCCAAAAAGTGGAAGTGTTTTCCCTGATTTTCAGAATTTGACACATTTGACCTTAAAATTTGAAGCGCGGATGGGTGAAAGTCGCTAATCATAAAATGTAATTACTCAGGTTTGGTTTCCAAATATAGTTATTTCCAATACCCAGTTGCAAGAATTAATTTCGGTTATTTATTGTTTAAGTGCTTTTTACTTACCTTGCCATGCATATGCGTCATATTTTGACCCTAAGTGTCATATTTTTCTAAATCCTTGTGGGAAAAGATTTGTGACTCACTAAAGCTTGCTTTTAATATTTTTTTATAATTTTTTATTGAATATTTTTTTATTAAATATTTATTAGGCATCTTTGTCATTTTGAAAAATCGTCGTGTATGACACGCATAAGATGACCTAAACTTATCATTTTTTTATTTTTTTATTTTTAAAACTGAAAAGAATTTTCTGAAGTTTGCTCTTGTGCAATCCATTCGTCAAAATGTTAAGTTGAACAAAAGTTATTAAAATACTAAAAAGAGCCTATTAATTCAAGTTTATGGACTAGTTTCATTTGAGAAATTAATTGAAAATAGAAAAGTAAATCAAATTAGTACATATTTAAGATTTGCATATCTCATCTATAATGGGTTTTAATTGTAAAAGAATTAAAATAGGTCTTGAGACAAATGTCCAAGTCTATTTTCTGTGTCGCAGGGACCTTCAGAAGTTGCAGGTCAAACCAGATCCAAAGCTTGGGTTAGTTACAAAACATTTCACAGACAAAATAAGCCAAAAGCACATAAAAGATTAATTCAGCAGGATCCCATTTTAAAGTAGGATCCCGTTTCGATAAAGAAGGATCTCATTTTAAAAGCAGGGATCATTTCATCTTATTTTTTATGGTTTCAAACGTCCCACATTTTGCTTATGGTCAGCTACAAAATTCCATTTTGTTTCGCTTCCATTTTATTCCATTTTAGCAATCATTTCATTCCATCTAGCCATAGAATCTATTTCAAGTCAAAACCTCCATTTTACCAGCCATTGCAAACCACTACATTGTCTACGGGCGAATACTTACATCATAAATGCCGAAATGAGCCGTGAAAGCTGCTTAAAGTATCATCAGGTAAAATTCCTCGCCATTCTGGTAAGTAGACGCCGTTTCCTCAGAAATAACTCACTTTCTTTCAACCCTCAGATGTTCATCACGAGGCATCGGTTTCAAGCAATCTTGTAAAATATTTGCATTCATGTTTTCTTGTACTTCAGCAGTTAGCTGTCTAGACCCAGTCTCAGTATTTCATACCGCATTGTAGCACATTGTAACATCAGAGCTCGTGGAGCAAGATATATGATCTTCATTGCAAAATATACATCATATCCAGAATTTAGGCGTTTTAGAGACTCTAGTATGAAGTTATCATTAACAAAATATCAGCTATATTTGGACAGGAGCATTCATCGACCAGTCTTGGCTTTTCAAGTGTGCAAACCTATTCCATGACTTGCAGAGCTCTGGAAACCATTTCATAAGGATGCACAATCATTAAGGAACCTCTGTTCTAATTCACATCGTGTTTATCCAAAGATCAAAGGAAAATCATATGTTTTGGCTAACCTTCTCACACTTCATCAACTTCAGGGTTTTGAGACCTCTTGAGGCCGATGCAGACCTTTTCTGGAGCTGGGAATTGATATATATATGCATTATGCAGTCACATTAGGGATAAGTAAAGTAGTGATAGAAAGATCTAGGGAAATAAGGGCTTCGATCCGCATTGTATTTATGGGCTTAATGCCATATCATTCTATAATCTATAAGCCAGAAGGCAGGGCATGTTGCCAATGAATAATTGATCATTCTCTAAATTTCCATGTGTGATTTTTGTTCCAATTCTTTGAGTTTACGTTGTGTTTACTCTTGCTGCAAGGTTGGACAATCCTATTCTTGGACCCTCCATCCTTGACTGCACCACAATTTTAAAAGAGGAGAAAGATATTGGGAAATATATTGAGAAAACAAAGTGTCCTAAAAGTATTCAAGAGAAAAATTTGTAGAATAATTGCAGCATTTTATAATTCAAGCATCATGTCAAGTTTTATGTGATTTTGTTCATGTTTATGTATGCATTTTTTTTTGAATACTAATGCTTATAGGTCTTCAATTCAAATAAAGTAAAATTGCAAGTAATCTTTGAAGGTGATGATCTTGAATTAAATCCATCAAGGTGCTAAGATATAGGTTGTGAGTTGTAGAAAAATGTTAATCACTACTTGTTTATTATATAGCCTCTACCCCTCAAAGGGATACACTCTCTTTATCATCATTTTTTCCGTTGTGGAGATAGAAATATCAACATGGGGTTTGACTGAGGCAAGCCACTATATGGCACAACCCTCCTCTTCCTTTGTATAAGCAGGTTACAAATCTAAAGAACATTGGAGGAAGATTGAAGACAATTTTCTCATTCATGCATCATTAGCCCTACACCTTGACAAGATATGGAAACTGCATTATCTTAGTAATAGATGAAGATCCGACAATGAAACTTGATAGGAAGAAGCTATAGGCCAAGAACCTCAAGCTTGTGAAAGAAGATTTAGGTTTTAGATCCCTGGTATAGGGCATCTTGATGCCCTTGACCACCCATATCAAGCTCAAATTCAAATCACAGGTGCATCAATATTTTCCTTCTGATTTTCTAGAACTTAATTTTTTTTTGTGCTTTTAATTATTCATAATTCATCTCAAAATGTTGCATTTGCATAGTTTAACTAGTAACATCATTATATTACATCAAAATTCCAATTCAAAACCCTCAATTATCAAAATTTAGGTCCAAATAAGGCACAATTACATATGTTTTATCATTAATTAATTATTCCCAAACTAAGTGTGAAAAAGGGTTACTTTTTTCAACGCTAAAATCTCATTCATCTGAGTTTGTGCAACATTGTTTTGAATTTTTTTTTGAGTTCTTGTAGGAAAAAGGTATTGCAATGGGTCAACATCTCATTTGGTTAGATAATTGCACAGGAAAATTCAAGAATGCTTGCATGTTTCATTGGTTGAGAAAGATGCATGTAGAGAGGGGTATACCACATATTTGGAGCTTTTTTGAATTTGAGCATGGAAAAGGGGAGAATGATGGCATAGGTGCATGTGTGAAGAGAAATTTGGTTAAGGAACAAATGAAGATCAGAGGTGATGCAACATTGAGTGATGCACATTTTATTGTTGATTGGTGTACTTATGCATTATCGTGAGGAGGGACACTTGATTCACAAGTGTGCAGGTACTTTTGGTTGGTTGAGGAGGGCATAGTGGGAGACAAATTGGAATGTCAAAAAAATAGAGAATATTCAAAGATGCATTCATTTCGAAGCTCATATTGAAATGCATGGACCATATGGACACAAGGGTTGGCTTGTTTATGTCAGAATTGTATTTAGTGTGATTGGGATCAATGCGAGTCAAGTGAGTGGGTAGATGCATGGATTCCACAATACCTATCCCCTTTATCTATAGCATAATCCTTTTTAGAAGATGACATGGAAAGTTCACTTGACTATGACCATCTTTCAGATCCTATATAGCCAGGATGTGTCTATGTAGTTGTAGCACCACAAGGGAATAAAGAGGGATTAGAGTATTGGTTGGAATGATGTATACAGGGAAAGACGAAGCTAACACAACCGGTGATAGATGATGATGGGTTCATGCATCCTATAGGTTTATTTGTTGTTTCTGAACTTATTTGCAAATGTATATGATTATAAAGAATGACCTACCTGCATTTGAAGACCATGAGAAACACAAAACCATTCTCATGTATTTGCACCTTGTTATAGCAACAAAATGTTAAGTTATTGAGACATCATGCTAAACCAAGAACAAAGGAACTATGGAAAATTAGTAGTGCTTATCATGAAGCATTACTCAATACTCTAAAGGTAAGAGATGGCCCTTTAGACACACTTGAGTATTAGATCGTTCGTTGTATGGGACAAGTACGATATTGTTCATCTTATTTTGATTAATGTTCATAATAATTAAATTTCTTGATTTGGTCACTATCCTTTTATATTAAGTATATTATTCATTTTGCATTATCATTTAAGTTGTTTAGAATAATATAGATTTGTTATTCTAAGCATCTTTTCTAGTTTGCATTACCATTTCATTATCATTTAGGTTGTTTAGAATAATATAGATTTGTTATTCTAAGCATCTTTTCTAGTTTTCATTACCATTTCATTATCATTTAGGTTGTTTAGAATAATATAGATTTGTTATTCTAAGTATATTTAGTTCATTATCATTACCAAGCTCAAGACGTTATCAAAACATCCACATCATTCATATCCATCCACCAATCCTATCCTCTCCCATGCATAATATAGATTTGTTATTCTAAGCATCTTTTTTAGTTTGCATTACCATTTCATTATCATTTAGGTTGTTTAGAATAATATATATTTGTTATTCTAAGTATATTTAGTTCATTATCATTACCAAGCTCAAGAAATTATTAAAACATCCACATCATTCATATCCATCCATCAATCCTCTCCCATGCATAATATAGATTTGTTATTCTAAGCATCTTTTCTAGTTTGCATTACCATTTCATTATCATTTAGGTTGTTTATATTTTTTAGAATAATATAGAATAATATATCAAAAAAGTAATTCTCTTTTACTTCAAGTTCTTCTCTTTTTTCTATAAGACATTCTGCATATGATTGTCCTATAGGACGATCAAAAGTCCTCGTATATCGAAATGGTCCTAGATTTGTCACATTGTTGAATCAAGCAGAGGACTATAGAAATTAATATATATTGTTGAAAAATAATCATATTTAATAAACATATATCTACTCCTATCTAAATGTATATATCTGTAATATAAAATAAACACATACCTATTGTGATGCATGTAAACTTGTTGTAGATAGGCTCATGATAGATGAACTAGCTAAGATAGTTTCTTATATAAAAAATGACAATCTAATGTAACACAATTTAAATTCACATGTACATATAATCATAATGTTGAGAATATAAAAAATCATATACCTATTGTGATGCTTCTTCCCATGTGTCAGAAGCAATCATCATGCCTATAAAAGTACTAGATTGCTACATAAAAAAACAAGAATGCATTAGAATATCAATATATGTACATGTATTTAAACATAATAGATTTCAAAAACTAACATCTAAATAACAATTTAAATGATACCATATACTAACTCTCTAGGCCAAATGAGTAGCCTCCTGGACTTGTGAAATTTGATTCTCTATTAGCAATTGTTAAAGATTCTAGCACAAAAATATATATTAGTAATAATATCTCTTATAAAACATGAGAGAAAAGATAAAATGCACTATGAAATTACTTTAAGTCTTATCGAAGCCTCCACGTCATCTCTTCCACCCAATGTCTCTCTTGGAAATGCTCCACTTTGTGCTCTCTCCTCTCCTTCATCCGATATATCATGGACCCTATAGTCAAATGTGTCCATTGGAGCCTCAGTGGACTGTCAAGGAGGACCCAAACATATATTATGGCACATAATGTAGTAATGGGGCACACAAATATATGGTGAAGAGGAGGGTGTACTAGTAGCAACTGATGCAATAGGTGCATCACCATCATGATGGTATACACGATCATGCGACTACACAAATAGTGAGCTATGTGTGATCAAATGGTCACTCAATGCATGTACGACCAAAATACTCTGACTTTCCACATCTACAACAATCTCTAGGTAAGGTATTGGAGTTGGGGAAGCAATAGGAAAAGCAGGAAGAAGTGGGGTTACTCGATGTGCCCTGGATCTATCTTGAGGCATTCCTCTACCCACACCTTGAAAATCTCGCATATCAAAGTAGCTGACATGCTTACCTAGGAAAAACTCAACATATATTTTTCATAGAAAATATTGTGGGACATCAAGATTGTTGTTGGGTGGTTTATCAAAAACCATCCACCAATGTTTCTAGAAATTATCTAGGATACCTCGATGTGTGTACCATTTAATCAAATAGCTTGCTCACATCTATGGGCTGTCCAGTTTTGGGATTGATAAATAGTTGTGCTAATTGGGCTTTCGTAATGTCAAGTTCCCTCACTTAATCATATGATAAACCATTGGCATAATGTTTCCTCTGGGACTCTCACCACTCTACAAACCTAATATGTTGGTTTATGAGAGTTTCGACATTGGAAATTATTGTTTCTAATGTGGTTTTCATATCAAAGAGGTGAGGGAGCATCTCGTATATCTGACATATGTTTCTCAATTGATTTAAATTTCTATGGATAGATTCATGGATAGTGGGTACGTTTTGTAATGGATAAATTGGTGGTGGAGGAGGATTTGGCTGGGCAGGGTTTTAATCTGGACCAGGGTTGGGATTCTCAGCCATTGTTAAACCCGTTTGATGTTGAAATTTTTAAAAACTAAAAATTATTTTAATGCAAATTATTATGCATATTCAAAAACCTATTTTTGAATAAAATTCTTTAAAAATAATGCAAAACTAAAAAAAATTGAAAAAAAACATCAAAAATCATGCATACCTCTGATTAGTAGGTGATTTTGGCAAAAAAAATCACCTTAAAATAGATATTGAAGGTTTTTGGTTGCTCCAAAGCGTGTAACAGAGACTAAGGCAAGTGAAAATGACTCTTAACCTTTTCTTTTTTTGATTTAATACACATGAAATAGATATCCATTTCAAAATTGATATCTGTTTCAAAATGGGTATGCATTTGAAACAAATATCCATTTAGTTTTAAGTTGTTTTTTTTTTAATTTGGTTGAGTCCACCCTGGCCCTTAGTATAAGGGATGACATAGACAGACTAATAAGAGGGTTTTAATATTATAAAAAAATCATTTAGATATAATAATAGTATATAATGATATATATCTTATTATATATATATTGTATCACAATATAATATAATAATAATATACTATATTATAATACAATATATTATATTATATTATATTATATTATATTATATTATAATACATAATGATATAATATAATATTAATATATTAATATATATAATATAATAATATTATATATATTAATATAATAATATTACAAAATGATATAATATAATATATAAAATTACGCTTGGCCTTTTTTTTATTTAACACATAAGAAACAGATATTCATTTAGTTTTAAGTTGTTTTTTCTAATTTGGTCAAGTTTGCCTCATCCCTTAGTATAAGGGACGATGCAAATTGACTAATAAGAGGGTTTTTATTGTTGAACACCTAGAATACTAAGACGAAGGTAAATCAGTATTCCATTAAACCATTTGATCATAATCCATCCAGTTAACAAAACATATCTAACTGTAAAAAATAATGAAAGCATGAAACAATCTCAAGATCACATGACATATGAACACCAATATTTTTATGCGGAAAACAAAAAAAGGTAAAAACCATGGTGAGGATTAGCTCACAATATATTATAACTAGTTATAAGATATTACAAAGGCTCACTGTTAGGACACATTCTCCAATAGGGATTACAACCAAAAATAGAAGAATAGACAAAAGATAGAAATGGCCACATAGCTAGGATGTGAATTGATACAAAATTCACCTTCCTTGTATTGGATTCAATTCCTTTGAAGCTATGAATACTGACTCTATGCACTATATCAGATACAAAGTACAAAGCATTGCTCTACTTTATATTCGCTCAATATTCACAACACCTCTGCTCTAGATTTGATCATGTACATACAAAATTAACATATTCACATCATATCACACATATTTCATGCTCCTACAACCTCAAATTTCTTACATATATACCCAATACATCCGCATACATCAATTAGGTCGGCCTAATTAGATGTAGCCCTAAGTTAAATCAAAATTGCCTTATTGGTTCCACACTTGTACCAAAAAAATCTTCACACTTAAACCAAATGTGCAACACTTAATTTAGGTCGGCATGGACCTAAAATAGATCTCAGCAACATCCATAATACATATTTAATCACCGCAACACACACCAAGCATTAGGTTGACCACAAATTAGACCTAATCACAAAATATGCTAACTGATCAGTACCAACGATCAATGTGCTCATATAACCATGCACCATCTGGAATATATAATGTACTAACACATGTAAGAAGTATCCCAAAATTGCAAGGCTTGATTCCTATCACCAGAGGAATGTGGACCGGATTACTCATACCCATATGCACTGTATATAGCCAAAACTGTATGGCGAACTACTATAGCTTGTAACTTTTAAACTATACATCCAAACCAGCTGAAATATTGAACATAGATGAAAATAATGGTTAGGAACAACATATTATCATTGTATAAGTAGATCTTATTATATGAGAAAATATAGACCAAAATACCGGATTAAGATACCTCCATTTTGTTCACCGGATAATTGTAAATATCAACAATCAATGTTGACATCAATGAAAACACAATAAGGGGATCCTTCTTCATTCTCTCAACAATCTCCCCCTTTTTCATTGATGGCAACATGTGCCAAAAAATGCATCCAAAACTAAGTCTCCAAACTTTTCCAAAAACTTCAACCAACTCCAATCATTTCCAAACATCTCCAATCATCTCCAAAAACTTCAAACATACACCATCTCCCCCTTTGACATCAAGGACAAAGGGTGTGTCGGTAACACACATGTGAAATCCAAAATTTGATGCATATATATAGGGAAATATATGAATTGAATATACTAAATCCCCCTTAGGGAGTTATACCAAAAAAATTTGATCCATCTACATGTACAATGAAAAATTGAAAAGAAACTGAAACAATGAAAGAATATACAGGTGAAAAGATGTTTAACTAGAGGAGGAGGCACCTTCAAGCTCCTTATGAATAGATTTCCAAGCAATTTTCCCTTCATTCCAAGTTTTCTTGGTTGCTACAAGCGATCTGTACAATGACTCTAGCTCTACTATACTCTCCTCTCCCTCATCTGGAGTGCTAGGATTTGGATTTATCTTTGTAAGCTTATTTGCATTAGTTAGGGCACTTGACATCGGTATACTATTGGTTTTCACCAAGTCCTCAAGCTTTCCAAACTACCTTATGATGTCTTCTTTCTACCTTTGTAGTGTGAAGAATTTGTTCTACATATCTTTGATAGATATCCAACTAGTATGATCTCTATCCTGAGCCAGATCATAGGTGCTAGAGGCATTAGTTATTTGTAACTCAATTGAGTCCATTAAGTCCTTCATGCCTTGAGTGGCATCTGGCCACATCATGCAGTACAAAAATAAAGTCTTTACCTCAACTTCACATTCTTGCACTTCCTTCAAGCATTGTTCCACTTTGTTATGTGTTGATACAATTCTCTCTTGTAGCTCTAGTAGCCTCTTATCTGCAAACCTTGTATCAACTTATTTTTTAGTTTGTTCTTTTAGACTAGAGGTCATACTCCTTAAGAGAATCAACCAAAAAATTAAGATTTTCCACCGAAGTTAGATAATTATCAATTGAAGTACCGGGAGTAGCATCCCGCAAAGTCTTTATAGCTTCATTTATTAACTTTTCCCCCTTCTAATGAGCCTTAATTATTTCTTTTCTTTTGGAGGCATTAAAAAAATCTCCAAGCTCCAAATTTTGAATTGGTGAGATCTTCTCCAAATCCACACTTCCTTGATACATCAGGAGCTGTAATAACTAAGGAGGAGTTGTTAGTTGAAATTTATTTTTCTGGACAAAAGACCTTTGAGAGGATTACCAGAAGATTCTCTGGAGGGCTTGGGTAACTCCATGGTATTTTGTATATGTTCTTCATTCTTTCTATCCTTAGACTCTTCTTCATTCTTTGCATTTTCCTCTTCGCCGAAGGAATTTTCCTTTTGTTTATCTTTATCTTCATCCTCCTTATTGTCATCATCATATTTCTTATTGTCCTTTTCTTTTTCTCCTTGTTATTCTTCACCATTTACGTTTTGATTATCTTCATTTTATTTTCCCGCATTTCCATTCTTTGTATTAGTGTTGTCCTTAGAGCCATCTATATCATCCTTTTCTTTTTCTTTCTCTACACTTTGATTTCCATTATTACCAGTGGGCTTGTTAGAATCTTCCAGAGGAGCAGAAGTATACGGGGAAGCATGTGTTTCTTCTACTGATGGTGGAGAGGATACAACATTCTTTGTGACATCAAATAATTGTGTTTCTTTAGCTAAATGGTCATCTACTTCTCTTCCATGACCTCTTTGAATATTAGAAAATTTGTATTAGGAGAAATTGTTTCCTCTGCATCAGTAACCTTTTCCTTATCATTCTCCTTCTCTTGAGATGTACTGGATATGGAAGCAATTATCATCACAAACTTCTCAGCAATATCCTTAACAATCTTTACTATTTCTTGCTTTAATTTATCCACTTGGTCCTTTTCTCTCCCCATAAGAACAGTGACCCTTCGTTTGACTCTGAATTCCTTAGTGTATACTTCTATCAAAGTAGCTTTATCATCCTTAGATAAGGAGGATCCAATTTTTTCCAAGGCATTAGACTTCATTTTATCTTCCACTTCAATAGCTTCATGCTTTCTTACTATTAAGGCATCCCACACAACTCTAGGAACCTTTTTCTTGATGTTACTCACATTAGCCTCTTGAACAATAATGTACTGAATAATAGCTTCAATAATTGTATTCCTATCTACTTCATGTACTTCTTCATACAATTTTTCAATAACTTCTAACATATTGTCATAATGTAACATATTATTAACCAAAACATCTACCTTCATAGGAGTGTGTGTCCTTACCGAAGGATTCTTTTTCTCCTTTTTCATTTTCTCTGAAGGGCCTTCCTTTGTCTTCTTTTCTTTCTTCTTCTCAGGATTCTTATGAACATGTACATCGAATACTTATTTTTCTCTTTCAATTTATTCTTCTTCTGGTGTGTCAACAATATGAACTTTTTTCTTTTTAGCTCTAGTGCTTGCATTTTGTGAAGCACCTTCACCATTCTCAGTTGCACTGCTTCTTCTCTTTCTTGTCAATTGTTCTTCATGTTCTAAACCAAGCTCAATCTCTTCCTCAACAACTGCACTTAGATTATTTTCTTTGAAAGCCTTTTTCTTCTTTCTCCTTGTAGAGGTAGAAGGGGTTGCTACCGGAGTCACATGCTTCCTCTTGCTTGTCCTTGTGATAGGTCTAGTGGGCACAATGACTTCTTCAATTATTGGAGCACTAGGATCCACCTTCTTTCCTTTACCTGTAATAGTAGCAACTACAATGGAGGACTTAGGTATTGCAAAAGCAGGGGTGGAAGCTATTCTTCTAGATCTCCTTGGTCCGGAGGTCTCACCTTCCATACCGGCTTCTCTTGCTCTTGCCTCCTTGATTTTTTCTTTAGTGTAACCTTCTCTTCTAGCCCATTCCTCTACTGTTGTCCTTGTATTCCTCTTGATTTCCAGTTTCTTCAACTCTGAATGTACCTATGATGATTTTTTTCATATTCCCAATGTCTTGGTTGAGAGGGGTCCTTAGGACTTTTGAGCAACATATCCACATATCCTTCAACCTCATTTTTAGAAACTTCATAGCTAAGAGGCGCAATCCATACCAACCTTGGTTCAACAACCTCAATAATACACTCATCAATTGTAACAAGGAAAGTAATTTCCTTAACATATTTTTCTACAAGTTTGTTGGGAATTCCCTCCCTTTCATGCATATTCTTTTGAAAAACTACAAAGAATGCAATCAAAGCATCATATTGTGCCTACAAGTTTCCTAAGTTGTGCATGTAATCCAAAATTTGATGTGCTACTAGTCTACTCCTATCCCATACAACATTTTTCCTTTTAGGAAGATCTTTTAAGAAGTAAAACAATAAACATACAATCAGAGTACCAAAATTAAAGGCATATTTATTTTCTCTTGTCAACTTCAGATTCTCAAGAAGTTTCTTTTGGAGGAACTCACATAGATCAAATTCTTTTCCATTCACCACTATTTCATGTGCAACATAGATAGAAGTAGTCAAAACTGAATTTTCCCTATTTGTGAAGTAGATCTTGTGACCTATAACCATAGAAGCATATTTCATAGCAAGATTCCAGATAGGTTTAGTTGTTAAATCCCTCTTGTCATAGGTGGCACCAATTATTTCCATAGCAAATTCATTCTTTACTGGTCCTTAAGTACCAGTACAAGTATGATATCACAAAATCTTGTAACAACCTTGATCACTTCCTTGCTTATGAGTCTAGGAATGTCGTTCCATAGAAATTTGTCATCTAACCTACTCAGTGCTAGCCTTACATACTTGGCATCAACATCACTATTGTAATTGGGGAACCAATTCCAAACATCTAGCTTTTTTCATACTAGGTTAATATATTCTAGTTTCACTAGGTGGTTATCTCCAGTAAGATCATTGGTCCAAAGTTATGTGATTCTCAGGTGATTATGCTCTTCCAATTTCACATGTATGAATTCCCTAGTATCTTTAGTAGGTAAAACCCTATATGGAATCTTTGAGAAGGCATCATCAGGGTCATTATCAAATATTTTCATTAGATACCTCTTGAATTTTTGTCTAGGCCTCTCAATAATGTTAACAATGTTAGAATTGACTGATTCAATCCACAACTCTCATGAATCACTTGCAAGCAATTACCTATCACAATAGAGAAGATCAACAAGCAAGATTGTGCTCAATAACCTAAGAATTGTATTGATGCAAATAATCTAAATGAATATTACAAATGAATGTGCATGCTTATATAAGCAATGCACAAGCAAACCCTACATGCAGATTAACAAGATAGTGATAAGTGTTTTAATCTCATGCAATGAGACAACTTGTCCTAAATTTAGTCCAATATAATAATAAGAATCAAACTAAAGATTAAAAATCAACTCCTAAGTTTAGCTTAAGTGAACTAAAGTAAAAAGCCTCTAATAATTAATTGATGATTAATTAATCATCAGATAATGACTTGTTTACTCCAACACCCCCCCTTAAGATCAACTTAGGGAGAAACTAAACTACAAAAAAGGAAGCTAAATGAGTGTAGAATGGGTTCTGACTACAAGGCTTGATGAGGTACCCATGAAAAAGAACCTAAAATCTCTCATAATTGGAGAAAAGGAGAAAACATCATTGATGTAGGAGCATCTAGGTCCACAAGCAATCTTGCATCACCCAAAAATATTTCAGTTTGATTTTTAGTGTTGTGTTTGTTTTGGTTTGCATTGGTGTTTTCAGGCATCTCTTAGCAGCAAGAACTCAAAAATTTAGTCAAAATTTCAATTTTCAAATTTTCGCCACTTCACTATTTTAGAGGCTCCACAAGTAGTTTTCAAAAATTTATTCCCAAAAATTCATAAGAGCTGGAGCAGAATTATTTTGTAGGGATATTCTTTGAGGTACCATGTAAAATATGCAAAAAGAATTAGAGTAAAATATTTCACAATTTGAGAGATTTTAATGTCGAAAGTTTGTAAAAATGTGTTGACAATTTATGAAAATTTTAAAATATTGAGTTTTATGAAGGCCAGAGTGAAACGAATTGGTGGGAGGCATCATAATGACATTACACTCATCTTGGCAAGATTTCATGCAAAAATGAGCTTCTGGGTGAAAGTTATGCAAAAAGTCAATTTTCAGCTACTTGGCGTAAAATGATGAAGTTGCAAAGAGTTAAATTTTTTAATGTTGCTCCATGAGGTATTATTCAGGGTAATTTAATGGTTTTATTTTACTCATTGATGCATTTAAAAATATCAAATATGTGAGGATAGAAAACCTTCATTATTTCATTGATGGTGCCATGTTTGGGAGAGTTTTTAAATATTGTTTTAATGTCTTGCTGAGTGGCATAGGAAATGGGAGGCTCCATATTAAATAGAATTTCATTTTTCCAATAGGGAAGAAGGCATTGAGGTGAAGTAATTGCAATTTATATATATATATTTATATATATATATATGATTTAATATGCAACAACAATAAAGACACACAAAATGGGATGCCAAAGAAGGAAAATAACACTTCTTGCATGAGACTGCACCAAAAATAGACATATATACAAAAAAATAATTTAATTAGTAGTGGTCTTGTGAGAGGGAAGGCATTAAGAACAACAAATCCTGATGCTTCAGGGGTTGGGGGGATTTTAGAGTGAAATTTTCCCATGAGAGGGGCATAGAGCAGCCTGGGAGTTGCTTCCATGAATGGATGTTGAAAAAGAGTTGGAATGTGAGGAATGATGTGGGGTTTGGTAGAGGAAAGTTTCTTTATTATGTTACAGATTTGAATCAGTCAAAAGAAAAAACTAGAGAGGAGTGGAGTGTTGTAGAGCAGAAGAGAGTTGCAGAGAAGAATCAGATGAGGTTATTGAGTGAGAGGCCATTAAAGGCCAAAGATGTAATTTTGTTGCAGATGCTTGTAGTCATTTTCTTTTGATGAAATTGAAATGAAATAAGTGTGATTTGATGTTAATATTTTGTATAAGCTTTGTGTGCATTTTATTGTGAAAATAAGTTTGTGGATTTGAGAAATTGTATGTAAAATTTGAGTTATGAGTTGCATGTGGAAGTTTGTATGTCATTAGTGGTATTAGAGCAGTAGTTCTTGAGTGTGTGGAAAGAACCACCGATCTAAGGCGGTCTGCACCAGGACCTGAGAGTGGAGTAGTGAGGAGGAAGTCCCTGAATGTGTAAATAGATCATCGAATGTGAGGAAATTTGTACCAAGACTTGTGGACAAATAGATCGCCTAATAGTGAGGCACTTTGTACCTTGAGATAGTGGATTTGAAAGTGGAAGTAGAATCGCCAATTTGAGGCAGCTTAACTCTAAATAATTTATACATTAAGTGTAGAAGAAGAAAAGAAAATGTGGAAGGTTACAATAGAAGCTGAGATGATGGACTTTGAAGGTCCTATATTTGATGAAGAACTAGGTGAAGAGGAAGAAGATCTCCTATTGAAAGAGGAGATGAAAAAGATAGACATTTTATTTTAAGGACAAATGATAGATGAACAAGAAGATGCAAAAGTGTGTGGAGATGAGATCCTCATGCAAGAGGATGAAAAAGGAAAGACAGTGATTGCAGCAGTTAGTCTTGCTGAAGACATGAAAAAAGAAAGCAAAAGAGGAGTTGCAGCAATTAAAAAGGAAGAAAATATGACCAGTGAAGAAGATACAGCTATGGAGATGGAAATGGCAGCGATAGAGCTTGAGGATGTTGTAGTAGATAAAGAGGATAAAGATGATTTGTTGTTGCGGATTTTGGTAGTGGATAAGCTTGTTGATGGAGGAAAAAAGATGAATGTTGCAGTGAATGACAAAGAAGATGATGTTGGAACAATGAAGAAGGATGAGATAAATTTTGATTTTGAATATGATGATTATTATTTACCTTCTATAGAAGAGATTTCAGTTGTAGATTGGTATGCAGATGCTGCATGTCTGTGTATAGAGGTTGTAAAAGATGGTGTAGGTGAAACTTGGTGGAGGTGGTTGGTTTGTGGTGGGTTGGATCCCACGAAGAAGGAGAGGAGAGGAGAAATAATTTTGTATAGGAGGATGGCACATGGTGGATGCAAGTCCATGAAAGGAGAGAAGAATGGAATGCAAATTTGCTGGAGGAGAATGAAGCTTGTTCCGACAAGATGCTGAAAAAGAGGAAAAATAACTTGTTGTGCACATATTTTAGTGATGGAGTTTTCTACAAATTTCTTGCAATATGAAAGGATGTTCCTACCATTCAACTCCACATTTGTGAGTGTATTCTCACAAACTTCTTACAAGGCATGTGTCTAATACAGGAGCATCTGGGTCCACAAGAAATCCTGCATCATCCAAAAATATTTTAGTTTGAATTTTAGTGTTGTGTTTGTTTTGGTTTGCATCGGTGTTTTTAGGCATCTCTCAGCAAGAACTCAAAAATTTAGTCAAATTTTCAATTTTTCGCCGGTTCATTGTTTCAGAGGCTCCACAAGCAATTTTTGAAAATTTATTCCCAAAAATCCATAAGATCTGGAGTAGAATCCTTTTGCAAGGATATTCTTTGAGGTACCATGTAAAATATGGAAAAAGAATTAGAGTAAAATCTTTCATGGTTTGAGAAATTTTAATGTCGAAAGTCTATAAAAAAAATGTGTTGACAATTTACAGAAAATTTAAAATCTTGAGTTTTATGAAGGCTGGAGCAAAATGACTTGGTGGGAGGCATCGTAATGATATTACACTCATCTTGGCAAGATTTCATGCAAAAATGAGCTTTTGGATGAAAGTTATGCAAAAAAGTCAATTTTCAGCTACTTGGCGTAAAATGGTGAAGTTGCAAAGAGTAAAATTTTCTAATGTTGCTCCATGAGGTATTATTCAGGGTAATTTAATGGTTTTTTTTACTCATTGATGCATTTAAAAATATCAAATATGTGAGGACAGAGAACCTTCATTATTTCATTGATGGTGCCATGCTTGGGAGAGTTTTAAATATTGTTTTAATGCCTTGCTGAGTGGCATAGGAAATGGGAGGCTCCATATTAAATAGAATTTCATTTTTCTAATAGGGAAGAAGGCATTGCGGTGAAGTAATTGCATATTTTAAATATATATATATATATATATATGATTTAATATGCAACAACAATAAAGACACACAAAATGGGATGCCAAAGAAGGAAAATAACGCTTCTTGCCTGAGGCTGCACCAAAAATAGAGATATTTGCAACAAATTAATTTAATTAGTAGTGGTCTTGTGAGAGGGAAAGCATTAAGAACAACAAATGCTCATGCTTCAAGGGCTGGGGCTATTTTAGAGTGAAATTTTCCCATGAGAGGGGCATAGAGGAGCTTGGGAGTTGCAGCCATGAATGGATGCTGAAAAAGAATTAGAATGTGAGGAATGATGTGGGGCTTGGTGAAGGAAAGCTGATTTATTATGTTGCAAATCTAAATCAGTCAAAAGCAAAAACTAGAGACGAGTGGAGTGTTGTAGAGTAGAAGAGAGTTGCGGAGAAGAATTAGATGAGGTTGCTGAGTGAGAGGCCATGAAAGGCCAAAGATGTAATTTTGTTGCAGATGCTTGTAGTCATTTTCTTTTGATGAAATTGAAATGAAATAAGTGTGATTTGGCATTAATATTTTGTATAATATTTGTGTGCATTTTATTGTAAAAATATGTTTGTGGATTTAAGAAATTGTATGTAAAATTTGAGTTATGAGTTGCATGTGGAAGTTTGTACATCATCACTCATGGGAAAAAATCCTCTCCAAAAGAGAGATAAAAGAAAATGAAATCATACATGTGACTAAGAAAAGTAGGACTCAAAAGTCCCCCCAAGTTCCCATTCGGTCACATACTTGTACAAACAAGATCATCCCCATAGGAGAGAAAGGATGCAGCAATGAATCCCCCCATAAGGTAGAAAATCCTTTGCTAGAAGTGAATTCTCAAAGAAGGATTTTGAAGATGATCCAACTATGAAAAAAATTATTCCTCCCCTTAGGGAAAAACACATCAAATTGTGCGTGAAGAAGAAACTCTCTCTTGTGAAATGGTCTCATGATGGATGTCATGGAAGAATGATCAAAGGTCCACAAGTCTAAATCAAATGAAGTTGAATCAAACAATTGTGGAGATGCATGTAGAACAACCTCCAAAGGTAATGTTGATGTGATGATTGGTGGGCCATATCTATCATCAAAGAGGAAATGAATATCCTCAAGTGTTTCCTCAAGATCAACAATGTAACTCAATGAATAACCCTGCAATGTCTAGCAAGTAGTCATCCCACAAAGCTGAAATTGAAAGATTGTGTACATCTTTTTGAAAAGAACAAAAATATGAAAATGAAAGAGGTGTAGGAGGAGAAATCTCAGCACTAATCTCATGAACCATAGTGGATGATGGAAGTACACATAGGTTCAAGTGACCAAACCTCTCCTCAGATATCTAATCCACTCTACATACAAGAGTGAGGACCAGTCAATGATGGTGCTTGCTCATCCGGAGCAAAATGTGAGAATGCATACAATCGAGAGGCATGATATGCAGTCCCAATTGCAAGAATATCTCTAGTGTGCAAATCTCTAATAAGCACTAAATTATGTGTGAACTCTATGGTCTTACCTACCCCACTATGTGTAATCTGATAGATGGAAAGGAGATGAGAAGTTAATGAAGGGACAAAAAGTACATAGTGAAATGTGCCATCCTCAACATCTATGGATCCTTTCCCAGTAACACTCATGTAAGTGTTGTTCCCCATCAAAATATATGGCAAAGAGAAAGGCTCATATGAAGAGTACATACCCGAAGATGCAGCCGCATGATGTGAGGCTCCTGAATCAAGAAGCCATTTGTTGGACTAAAGATTTGTGGATGCAAGGAGAGCATGGCCTTTCTTCTTTTCATCTCCACATGCCATTCTAGCTGACCCTGATTGTGAAGGTGATGTTGTGGAAGAATACGATGAAGGAAACTTAATTCTATTCTTTTGAAGAAGATTCTTCATCTCATCAATCTGTTATGCATACCACTGATGCTCATCATGTCCCATCTTTTTTCAATATGCACATTTAGGTCAATCCTTCTTAGATGAATCCCTCTTTGAAGAGGTAGAAGGATCTAAGGTATTATGTGATTTTTATTCCTTGGCTGGCTCATTATACTTGGAATCCTTTTGCTTTGGTTTCTTTCCTTTACCATTAGAATCCTTCTGATCTATAGTGCCCGGAGATGCAATAAGAGCCTTTGATGTTGGAGATTTCAATGAGTCCATCTGTACCAACTTTTCCTGATCCTAAGTGAGTGATTTATCAAAATAATCAAGTGAAGGCATAGTGAATTTGGTACCAAGTGCATCTTTTGTGGCATAGAAGATAGAAACAAAAATTGAATAATCAGGACCAAGCTTGGCAAGGATATAAAGAACCAACTAGGTGTCATTCTTCTCAATACCACACTATTTCAACTGTAATCTAAGAGAGTTGAGTTTGGTGAAGAAGTCCTAAATGCTATCAAAATGTTGAGGAGCCAAATCAATAAGCTCATTATCCAATTGAAATCCTCTCATAGTATCATGCTTACCAAATGAGGAATCCAATTGAGTCCAGATCTGATTGGGTGTTGTGCAATATTCAACATGAAAGAGAAGATTGGGAGACATAGACTGGCATAATGTACCAAAAGTTTCATCACTTCTATTAAACTACTTTCTCTTCTCAGCAACACCTACAGGTTTAAGTTTTGTACCCATGGTAACTCTGTGTAGCCCTGCTTTCTTCAGATTTATCTCAATTTGTGATTTCCAACTATAATAGTTGTATGGAGTAAGCACAATAATCTTAGATGGATCCATGATGAAAGAATACTATAATGAACCGATGCAACAATATAGACCTCCTCAATGCAAAAAAATTCCTCGTGGAATTGAAAATATTTGACTTTTTTACATGTTTTCCAAGAAAATAACCAAAAAAGGAAGATCTAAGATCTGATTCAAATAAGAAGTACTTGGTTAAATTTCTAAAAAAAAGAGGCCTGAGATTTGTATAGAGGGCTGAATTAGATTTTTGATGTCGCTTGAATCGAGGAAAGCAAATAATTGAGGCAAAAGCTATACCCTCTAGAGTGAAAACGAAAAGGGTTGACTTCAGAGGCCTGTAGATTAAAACATGAGAAAAATTTAAAAAACTACATACTACATTGGATCGTGTTGGAATCACCTTTCCAATGATATCTTGTTTGCAAAAAATAGAGATTGTATGCCTGCTTTATGCCCAATTTACCAAAAATGCTTAAAAATTCCCTATTTGGCCCTCAAGGAGCACTAGGAGCTAAAAAAATTAGCCCCTAGTCACATGTGTGACTAGGGGGTGGAGGTTTGGATGTTGGGCAGAGCTCCTAGTCCTATTGCAAACTGACCATTGACATAGGAGGCTAAAGTTATGGGCCCGAGGTCACCAATGTGACTATTGCAAGTGTTGAAGGGTTGATGGAGGGCTGCATCAAAATGGTAGGCCACAAATGTGACCAAGGGAGCTAGAACCAAAGCTCTCAGGGCTAAACCTAGTAGTGGCGGGTTGCATACTATCAATGTTGTTTGTTAGCACTGCTCCAACAGTGTCGAGTGGGCGGCACGACGGATTTGAATGGGTAGCACTTTTTACAGTGTTGTGTTATTTTTTTTATTTTTTTTTAAATTCTCATCGTACGGGTTATGGTTTTGGAGGTCGTACAACCTTGAGAACCAATTTTTTTTCTTTTTCTACTCCCGACTCCAAAAATAGTCAAATTATATATCAAAATTCGTGCAATCAGCCTCCTAATCACGATGGTGAGGTAGATTTTGCTCTAAGATGCACCAGAAAAAAACTCAAGGCTAGATATCTTTAGAAATTGAATAGGGGGCTATAGATCCGATGCAGAGTAGGGAGGAGTTAATCAAAACAAACACAATTCAAACAATTTGGAACAATCTTTTCACCTTTAAGACCCTAACTTGGTGACTTTTCACAATTTCTCCATTCTTGTCTTGTAGCATTCCAAGAAGAGTTTTCTGACCGTATCTTGCAAAAAAAACTTCTAAACCACAGAAGAACTATCATTTTAGATACCCTTTATCCTCTAATTTGACATATCAGATTTGTGCATATACCTATTTCAAAACATACCCTCCAAAAATGGACTACTACACTGAAAAGAGACTCAATTAGCCCTATTTTTCAAAGCAACACAAAACCAAACACTCTTCCAACCTCAAAACTCCATTGCAGGACCTCAAATAGGTTACAAAAGGTCTAAATTAATGATTTTTGTCCAAAGGAATGCCCACAAATTCATCAAACTACAAAACCCTTACTTAGGCCTATTAGGCTTGCCACACAGGGGTTTATTGAAACTACCAACTCCAAGCCTCCACTTTGCAAACCAACACTTCAAACACATAAAAAATGACCGAAACAAGCTTTTCCCACCTTTACATGATCAATTCCAATAGCTTTTGAACAAACCCTAACATCTACACCTCTCTTTTGCTTGAAAACATGTAAAATTCACCCTAGGGCATCACCATATTAGCCCCAAACCTCCTTCCCCACTTCTACAACCCTACTAACATGAAAGAACATCCTAATTAACACCAATCCACTAATTCTTAGAGGGTTCCATTGGTGGAATGGTCATTTATGCCATTTTCTTACTCTCAAACCCCCAAATCAGGGTTTTCTCAACCGGTTACAATAAATCCTCAATAAAAACTTCAAAACTAAATGAAAAATTATGAAACAAAGACCAAAATGTAGTTAATATATTACTCCATCAAATTCAATACCCTTTAGATCAATATTCCTTTGTATGGAATCATACAGTAACCTGTAGCAGCAAAATTGAATGTGAACACAAAAAATTAGAGGTTTTTATTTCTTTTCAACAAAATCAACTCTTCAGAACCAGCCTTGAGCCTTTTTCAGGCATATTTAAACTTGTTCAGCTCAAAAACCAACAGTCGTAACCACTTTTTGAAATTATGACCCTTCAACTTCCCATTTTGCATTTTTTTTGTATTTTTTGCAATTTTGCTCTATGACAACTTTTCCAAGATTTTACAAATTTAGCAAGATTGACCCCATATAACTCTAATTACATTGCAAATGGTCTATTATGACCTTATTGCATGACATTTAGACTCAACACATCAAAAACTCAACCTAAGACCATATTTACATAAGTTGACATGGTGCCCCTACACCAAGATCTGGGCTCCGCTACCATGCTAGAATTGACTGATTCAATCCACAGCTCCCATGAAACACCTACAAGCAATTACCTATCATAATAAGGAAGATCAACAAGCAAGATTGTTCTCAATAACCTAAGAATTGTATTGATTAAAATAGCCTAGATGAATATTACAAATGAATGTGCATCTTATATAAGCAATGCACAAGCAAACCCTACATGTAGATTAACAAGATAGTGACAAGTGTTTTAATCTCATTCAATGAGACAAATTGTCCTAAATTTAGTCCAATCTAATAATAAGAATCAAACTAAAGATTAAAAATCAACTCCTAAGTTTAGCTTAAGTGAACTAAAGTAAAAAGCCTCTAATAATTAATTGATGATTAATTAATTATCAGATAATGACTTGTTTACTCCAACAAACAACAGCTGGGTTAGCCATTTTAACTTTGATTCAAGCTCAAATGCTTAAGAAAAAAATTATGTTTTAAATCCACAAAGCATAAAAAATCATAAATATCTTTTATACGCACAACAAGATCTAGGGTTTACGCACTCTGCACCAAATTGCTTTGAATTGCCTTAAAATTTCCTTCAACTCGCTCTACTTTCTTTGAATGTGTAAATGTGATTAAAATTGACTTAGAAACTCACTTTAAAAATTTCTTGATCTGCCCTAATTTCACATTAAATGCTTCAATTTCCATAAAGATGATAAAACCGGATTTGTCGAAAAATGTCGTTCTATGTTTGGGAGATAGATCAACACTTTTCTCCAAATATCATTCAAGGATACCCTAGAGATCTTAATCAAAGTATGTAAAGGGGAAAGACATCTGTGATAGGGATGTCCTAGAGGTGTGATTAAAGGTACAAAGGGGTTTCACCACCAAGCAAGGGCTTGGAAAGACAAGAAAAGAAAATCACATGCAAACTTAAGTATATGACCTAGAAAATGAACCAAAATAAGAATAGAAAATTGGATAAAATAGAGGTGCACCTGGAAATTGAAGAGGCTTGAATTAATGTACGAAATCTTAGAAAAAAATTACTTTTAATGCACACTGGGACTCATACGCTAGTAGGGGGGATTTAGTCCTAGTTTAGGATTTCAAGCTGAAACTAGAATCTAGAACTACTGAATCAGGATCTATAGAAAAAGTCTGAAAATAGGTATACTGGGACTCATACACCACAAGTGGCATATCAGTCCCATTTTGTTGCGAAGTGTCCCAGGAGTAGAATTATAAAGCAAAACTTTGTGAGCCACTAAAGATGGATCAAATAAGAACTTTCCCACCGATTTCATGCAAATAGGTTGGATATCTTGCTCTAGATTTGAGTTTCCATGAGCCTTGACAACTTTTCATGAAAACATTGACAACTTTTGCAACTTTGTCATTTTGGTACTTTTGAGGGCTTCAAATCCACTTTTTCTTCAACCTATAAACCTGCAATCACATAAAGAGAGAAAGAGTGTTGTTTTTTTAGGAAATAGGGGTTTTCCTTACTAAAACCCCATTTAGATAATTAAACCTTATGATGAAACAATGAAGCATGAACATGGAACATGAAACATGAACAATGATACCTTGAATGATGTCTTGAAATGTAAATCTGCAATCTAACATGGAGTGACCATGAAGAATGTAGATCTTGATCTTGAATTAGATTTGGAACAATGCTTAACTTGGATCTTGAATTCTACATCACAACACTAGCTCAACAACATGCTTGATGCACTATGACTTTGACATAATGATGAATTTTCAATTGCTACAAAAAAATGATGAAGAAATTTGCACTTGAATTCCTTAGAAATGCTCTTGAATACTCTATGATTATCTTGTGAACTCTTTTGAAAGTGCTCTTGATTTGTTATAAAATTCTAGAATTGCTTAGGTGTTGAAATGATGAAATAACCTTGTATTTATACTTATTTATGCCAAATTTCCTGAAATTACAACACTATAAGCCAACATCAGATCTAGGAGAATAAAATATTGCCAAGAATTTTAATTTAATTTAGGTCTAAGCTAAGTGGGACTCATACGCCAGTTGGGGCATATGAGTCCCATTAGGCTAAGCTTGGTACACATTTTTCAAGAAATGCTTAGTTTTATGTGAAATCCAGATCGGGGCCCCGAAACCTAGGTGGGACCCATACACCCAAGGTGGTGTATGAGTCATAGATCACTAAATCTAGGCCATACAATCCAAAAAAAAAAGAATTATGATTGGATGTTGGTAAATTTTGGGATTAATCTCAGAAAGATGCATTAATTAAGGCTTGTGGATGCAAAATAAGGCCAAATAAGGCATAAAGAAGCCCAATTAATTAATAAAAACACTAGATTAGTGTGAAAGTGTAAAGATACACTTTACAACACCCTAAATAAGGAAAAATTGTGTCCATTTAGTTCACAAGGGCCCAAACAAGTGTGAAAATGTAGAGGGATACATTTTTCTACACTACAAAACCCTTCACTGATACACTATAAGCCCTAAAACACTCCACATTTATTTAGATTTGCATATTTTTTTCCGGTTTCTTTTCCAAAAGCTTAAGATTATTATATTATACCATATATATCTTCATGTCACTCCTTGAAACCTCATATTTCTAGAGGGTTATTTGAATTTTCAATTATTGCTCCCCCTAAGCCCATGCCTAGGTTTAATTTTCAAGAGAATTATCTGCACCAAAGGGAGGTACAAATACATTTGTAGTTCCTGATTCATCCTTGTTCTCGGGTTCCTCTTTATTTCTCCAAATCTTCTCCATTTCCTTCTTTAATTCATTAGGATCAATTTTCTTCACAGGTTCATTTCTCTTTGTCGGATTGGTCTGTCTTCCATTCTTACTTCTGCAAAATTTTGAAATGTGTCTAGGTTTTTTGTAACTATAACATACACCATTTTGTTGACCAAACTAACCTCTATTCAATCTTGATATACACTGGTTAGCTTTGTGATCAAATAGATTGCACTTATAGAAGTAACCATTGAAAGATTGAACCATTCTACCAACATTATATCTATTCATCATCTGATTTTTGCACTCAATAGATCTATGTCCAAATTTCTTGCATGCAAAACATTTTCCGGAGAAGGATCCAACATTATGATTCATTATACTTCTAAATTTTATTTTCTTATGTACTGAATTTATTGCCTAAAAAACAAACAACATTAAAAGATGAGTACCTTTGAGCATTTGGTTGTCTAATAGGAGTTCTTCTAGCATTGCTTCTTTGATTCTTGAATTTTTTGTCTTTTCTTTGAGTCTTCTCTTGATTGCTAGCCTTGTTTGGGGTTTGGTTAGCCTTTGAGCTTTCTCCTTCTTTAATTCCAAACCTCCTTTATTTTTATATGGTTTTTTCCCTGCAATCAGTTCATCAAGCATTGTAGAAATTGTTTTGATTTTGTCCTCATGAATTATTGTTTTTTCCGGATGTGATCTAAAATTTATCACTTCTTGTTCAAGTCTTGTGCATTCATCAATCTTGATTTTTACCATTACATTTAGAAATTCCTCAATTCTTTTCTAAATTCTTCCACTTGTACTTTCAATCCAGTGATGTCTTCATTTGCTTGTCTCAATTGTTCATTGACTTCCCTATGTATTTCTCTAAACTTGATTTGTTATCTCAATTTTTTTATGCATTCATTTGCTTCCTTTAGATATTCCTTCAGATCTTTGTTTTCACCTTCAACTCTGTCAAGATCTTCAAGTGCAACTTTGAGTTCTTCTTTGTCATTCATACGATCACTTCTAGTAGTATGATTCAAAAACTATTTATTAGCCATGTGTTCAATCTCCAAGATCTTCCTCAAGTTGTTAGGATTCTTAGAAGGAACCAAGTTTTGATACCAATTGTTGAACAACCGGAATACTAAGGGGATGGGGTGAATCAATATTCCATTAAACCATTTGATCAATAATCCATCCAATTAACAAAAAATATCTAACTATAACAAAAAATGAAAGCATGAAACAATATCAAGATCACATGATGCATGAACACCAATATTTTTATGTGGAAAACCCAAAAATGGAAAAACCATGGTGAGGATTAGCTTACAATACATTATAATCAGTTATAAGATATTACAAAGGCTCATTGCTAGGACAAACTATCAAATAGGGCTCACAACCACAAAAAGAAGAATAGATAGAAGATAGAAATGGCCACATAGCTAGGATGTGGAGTGATAAAAAATGCACCTTCCTTATGTTGATTCAGTTCCTTTGAAGCTTTGAATACTGACTCTATGCACTATATAAGATACAAAATACAAAGCAAGTGTACTCTGCTTTACATTCACTCAATATTTACAACACCTCTACTCTATAATTTATCATGTAAATACAAAATTTACATATTTACATCATATCACACATATGTCACACTCCTAAAACCTCAAAATGTCTTACATATATACCCAATACATCCACACACATCAATTAGGTTGGCCTATTTAGATGTAGCCCTAAATTAAATCAAATTTTCCTTGTTGGCTCAACACTTGTACTAAAAACATCTTCGGGATTAAACCAAATGTGTAACACTTAATTTAGGTCAGCATGGACCTAAAATAGATCTCACTAACATCCACAATACATATTTAATCAACACAACACATGCCAAGCATTAGGTTGGCCAAGAATTAGACCTAATGACCAAATATGCTAATTGATCAGTACCAACGATCAATGAGATCATATAACCATGCACCATCTAGAATATATAATGTATTGATACCTGTAAGAAGTCTCCCAAAATTGCAAGGTCTGATTCCTATAGTAAGATAAAAAAAATTGTCACCATGGTTTAGGACACAAGACAACAATCTTCTATACTCCGCATTCAAGGAAACCCTAGAGATCTCAATCCAAGGTAGATAGGAAAGATATCTTGCAATAGGGTGTCCTACGGTCTGATTTATGATTACAAAATGGGTTCACCACCAAGCTAGGGCTTGGAAAGACTAATGAAATGCAAGACCTAATTATGAAACTTAATCATATGCAAGACTTAATTAAATGACCTAGAAATGCATATAAATCAGAACAAAAAGATGTAAAAGCATAAGTGCACACCTGGAAACCTATAGAGGCTTGAATGAGGAATAGAAATGTTGGAAATGTTGATTTTAATGTTGAGTGGGACTCATATGCCAGTCTAGGCGATTTAGTCCCAGATAGGGTTTTCTGCACTAAAACTAGAATCTGACAGTGTTGATTCTAAATCTCCTAAAACCTTGAAAATTGGTTGTACTAGGACTCATACACCCAAGGTAGTGTATCAGTTCTAGTGTGCTTTTTTGGAAGCTTAAGGTCTGATTCTGCTCTCCAATCTCTTATCTCTCTGCCACACTATGTTTCTAGATTTGAAACCCTAATTTCAGACCTATAGAAGTATTTTCATGACCTTGCAAGTGAGGAGACAACTCCAACAACTTCCTTCAAGCTTGTAACCTAATCTTCAAAGATCCTTCAAGCTCCAAGACACCTAGATCTACAATTACACATGTAAAGAGAGAAAAACTTGTTGATTGTTAGGGAATAGGGGTTTGCCTTGGTCAAACCCCTTTGAGGTAATTAAACCAAATGATGAGATAATGAAATAAGGACATGAAACATGAAACATGAACAATCATACCTTGAATGATGTCCTGTAAATATGCAATCTAACATGAAGTGGCCATGAATAATGTAGATATAGATCTTGAAAATGGATATGAAACAATGCTTACAAATGGATCTCCGATGCTACATCACGACACTAGCTCAACAACATTTTTTATGCTTGAAAATCTTGACATGATGATGGATCTTGAATTGCTGCAATAATTGATGAAGAAATATGCCCTTGAATGCCTTAGAGATGCTCTTGTAAACTCTCTTGATGCTCTTGTGAAGTCTTGGAATGCTTAACTCTTGAGTACTTGACTTGATACCATGAAGGATTAATGAAATAATGATTTGACACCTTGTTTATATAGGAAATCCATCCAGGTTACCGTTTATTAGATCTTAGAGGCCGACATTTACAAAATTTGAATTTAAAACCTTGATTTCCTACTCAAAACCCTAAAAAGGGGCCAAATGAGACTCATACGCCATATGTGGCATATGGGTCCCACCTGGGTGGGACTCATACACCCAAGGTGGCGTATGGGTCCGACAAGGCCTTTTTAGAGAGAGAAAGTGTTGGGGAGTTAAGAAATTAAATCTATTTATTGATCTTGTCATGATTTTGGTTGAAGTAAGCCTTGGGATGCATAATATAGGGTCTTAGGGGCCTACTAATAATGATATAAAGGTCATAAATGTGAGGGGGCCCAAAATTCAATGTGAAAGTGTAAATAAATATACTTTACAACTTCAAATTAAGGCAGAATTAGGTCTATTTAGCTTAAAAGGGTCGTAAATCCAATGTGAATGTGTACAACACATTACAACATTAGATTAAGGCAACATTAGGTCCAAGGGCCTTAAATTTAATGTGAAGGTGTAATTGAATACACTTTACAACACCAAATTAGGGCAGAGTTAGGTCTATTTAGCTTAAAAGGGCCCTAGATCCAATGTGAATGTGTACAACACATTACAACACTAGATTAAGGAAACATTAGGCTCATTTAACATAAATTATTCCCAAATTAGGTGAGGAATTGTACCGTTTCCAAGAGCGTACAATTTTCGTCATTACATCTAGCCCCCACTTTAGTGAGAGGATGAACTTGCTTCAAACTCACACTAGGGGTCCAATTGTACGGATGCAGATGAAATAGGATGAAAAAGATCAAATGAGGTGGTCAATCCCCCAACATCCAAGATCCTATGTCAAACCAACATAAGCACAAAGGGACACACATAAGGTGTATAATACGCAGCATCAAGATACATGATCATGTCGGATGATGTAGTTGTGTTGTTGATATGTGGTTGTCATTGATGTCAATACTATTAGCATTGTTGTATTGAAGGTTGTATATGTCGAGGATATTGAGAAATTGTTAAGAGAAAGTTACAGGTTGCCATGGAACAATGAAGGTCATGAAGGTGTCTTGTTCAATACATTGAATATTAGTTGTTGTGGACTAAAGGGTTTTTGTTGAGAATATCTAGTTCATCTACCAAAAGTTTTAGAGGTTCGCTGAAATTTTGATCTTGTTATGAACAATTGTGTTCTGATAGTGTTTCTGTGGTTTTAGTTAGTATTCCTAATTGAATTTGGTGTGATTCTAATAATTTCAGTTGTTGTGGATGTTTCTCTATTGGTTCTTGTTGCTTGTGGATACTTCTAGATCATTCTCTATCTTTTTTGCATGTCCACATTGATCAGTGTGTTCATGGTCAAATATTTTTCTCATGTGGCGGTTGTAACGTGTTGCAGATCCTTGAAGATTGAAATTTGAATGTTTGGCACGCTCGAAGATATTTTTTTGGGTCACATCATTAAATTAGCTGATGGTGTTTGATTCACATTAAAAATTTATTTGTAAATTTGGGGCCGACATTGTAAATATGTTTTATATTTTGGCCGACGAAGTTGTTGATGTAAATCTAGGTTGCAGATATATAAGAATGGTTTTTTGTGCAAAGTTATCGAGTGTGAAGTGAGGAAGAGCCAGAGAAAGTGCAAGTGTGCGAATAATGATCTATTCATTCAATTGCAGAGCAGAGTGCAAAAAATTTTGAGCAAAGTGTGAAGAAGTATTTATGTGCTTAACTAGAACTGTAAACAAGCTTTTATAGAAGCTATTTTCTCAGTTCATACCCTACAGATCTAATCTGAATTGTTGTGTATTCTTTGGGTAGTGAGCCCTCTTGTATTTGAGTAGTGAGCTCTAGAAAGTGGGCCTGAATGCATGTACATTCCCATTATTTTTCATTATACTTTTAACAGGGTATAATATTGTGGACTAACATCCACCGTGGTTTTTCCCCTAACAGGGTTTCCACATAAAAAATCTTGGTGTTCTCTATTTTTCTGATGTGTTGATTGTTTATGGTTTATTGTTCATTCATCAGATCTGAGATTAAGTTAAGCTAAGTTGAAAATTTTAAATATTCTGTGACAACTGATTCACCCCCCTCTCAGTTCTTTGTCCTTATTTTTCCAACAATTGGTATTAGAGTCGGTTCCTCTGAAGAAGTTTAAAAGCTTGAGGTAATCCAAGATGGCGTCATACAAGGACAATCCTAGATTCGATGGAGCAAACTACTCACTATGGAAAACCAGAATGGAATGTCATTTGAGATGTTTAGGTGAACACTTATGGAAGATCACAAAGAATAGATATGTTATTCCTCAGAATGGTCCTTCCACTCCTAATGAAATTAAAGAGGCTGAGAATAACATCAGGGCTATGGAAGCTTTGTTGAGTGCTCTGATGGATTCATAAATGACAAATGCTATAAGTCTGAAGATAGCTCATGAGATGTGGATGAAGCTGGAAACTTTGTATGAAGGAGATGCACATGTGAAGATGGCTAAGCTATAGAGTTTGAAAGGCAAGTATGAAAATTTGAAGATGGGTGAAGATGAAATATTTCTTCTTTTATGCAAAGAGTAAATGAAATTGTGATGGGTATTAGATGTGCCAGTGGTATTCTGGATGAACAATAAATTGTAGCTAAAGTGCTTAGATCATTTCCTCCCTCTTACAATTCAAAGGCTCATGCTATTGAAGAGTTCAGATCGGTAACAAATGTGACAAGAGATATGTTGATTGGTAAACTTGTTACTTTTGAGTTGAGTGAATTTGGTGATTCTACCCCCAAGACTAAATCTGCATTTAAGGCTTTTGTATCCAGAAGAAACAAGCAAAGATATGATCCAGAAGAGTGTTCCAGAAATTCATTCAAGTATGTGGAAGAAATGAAATATATTGAACATGAAGAAAGAGAGGTAGAAGAGTTGGAAGCACTAATTGTGAAGAAAGAAGGTAGAGGACAAGGTAAGTATAAAGGAATGTTGCCTATTAAATGTTTCTCTTGCAATAAAATAGGTCATTTTGTATCAAGGTGTCCTGAAAGAGTTCCTAGGTCTAAGCCTAACAAATCTAGATTTCAAAAGTAATGTTACTATGTTGAAGGAGTGACTGATGAAGAATTTGATAAAGAAAATGGAAATGAAGATGAATGGGTGTTCCTTGCTATCAAGGAAAATGGTCTGGTGGCTACTGAATTTGCTAAAGTTGAGAAAGCTCTTGCAGCTCGAATTGAAGAAAAGGATGAGTGGGTTATTGACAGCGGATGCTCACATCATATGACTGGTGACAAAATAAAATTTGTAAGTCTAGAGAAATATGACGGTGGGGTTGTAAGACTCAGAGATAACAATGTTGGTGTGATTTAGAGGATCTATTTGTCTTGGTGGTAAGCATAACACTGATGATGTACTTTATGTTGAAGGCTTGAAGCACAACCTATTGAGTGTTGGACAGATGGTGGACAAGGGCTATGATCTTCAGTTCAAAGGTGGAAGATGTAGGATACTTGGAAGTTCTGGAAATGTAATTGCTTTAGGTAAAAAGACAAGAGGTAATATTTTTCACTTGAATGCTGCTAGTGAAATTCGTTTAATTGATCAAGTAGATGAAAGTTGGTTATGGCATAGGAGGCTATGTCATGTGAATTTTGATGACATTTTCAAGGTAAGCTCCACTCAAGCAGTAAGAGATCTACCTAGGCTAGTAAATCTTGCTAACACAATATGCAAGGAATGCCAGATGGGAAAACAGACTAGAGTTTCTTTTTAGAGAAAACATCATTCTAATGGAATACTAGAGTTGGTGCATACTAATCTATGTGGTCCCTCTAGAGTCAGAAGTCTTCATGGAGAAAGGTACTTTATGTTGCTTATTAATGATTACTCTAGGATGATATGGGTTGATTTCTTAAGAGAAAAATGTGAAGAATTAGAGAAGTTCAAAATTTTCAAAGCTATGGCAGAGAATGAGAAAGGTCTAAAAATCAAATGCTTAAGGTCAGACAGAGGTGGTGAGTTCACCTCCTGGGAGTTCAATTCTTTTTTGTGAAGAGCATGGAATCAAAAGATAGTTATCTGCTCCCTGAACCCCTCAACAAAATGGATTTGTTGAGAGAAAGAATATAACAATTATGGATGTTGCTAGAACAATTATGATAGAAGGAAATGTGCCTCACATTTATTGGAGAGAAGCTATGAATACTGTTGTGTACACTCTAAACCAGGTAAATGTCAATGGTATCTCTGGTAAGACTCCTTTTGAGCTATGGTTTGGTTATAAGCCTATTGTTAAATATTTCAAGATTTTTGGAAGCAAGTGCTACATTAAGAGAGATGAGGACATAGGAAATTTTGATGCAAGGAGCGATGAAGGAATATTTCTAGGTTACTCTACTAAAAGCAAGGCCTACTAATGCTATAATAGAAGATTGAGAAAAATGGTTGAAAGTGCAAATGTCATAGTTGATGAGGACAATGCTAGATCATCCAAATACTATGGATATGATTCAAATGACCAGGAAGAAAATATAGACAAAGGGAAGAATGCTCAGACATAATAAACTTCAAATTGTTCTGGTAAATCAAGAAAGTCAGGAAGGAGAGACAAGTGCAAGTATAAAAGAAAGAACAAAAGAACCAGAAGTTCAAGAGAATCCTAAGGTTCCAAGGTATGTAAAGCTAAATAATACTAAAAACTAAATTATAGGAGACAAGAATAAAGATGTACAAACTAGAAGAAAGATTGCAGAAGAGTATTGCTTGATTTCCAAGACTGAGCCTAACAATGTCAATGAAGCTTGCATTGATGAACATTGGATGGAAGCTATGAAGGAAGAACTGATGCAGATTGAAAAGAATGATACATGGATAATTGTTCCTAGACCTAAAGACAAAAATGTGATTGGTACTAAATGTGTCTTTCGGAATAAGCTGAATGAACAAAGTGAAGTGGTCTAGAATAAAGCAAGACTAGTATGTAAAGGGTATTCACAAATGGAAGGTATTGATTTTGAAGAAACCTTTACCCATGTTGCCAGAATTGAAGTAGTAAGATTATTTCTTGCTTATGTTGCATATAAGAACTATAAAGTATATCAAATGGATGTGAAGTCAGCTTTTTTCAATGGTGAATTAGAAGAAGAAGTATATATTGAACAGCTGGATGGATTTCAACTGACTGACATGGAAGACATGGTTTGTCGATTGAAGAAAGCTCTATATGGACTCAAGTAAGCCCCCAGAGCTTGGTATGCTAGACTATATAAATACTTATTTAATCTTGGATTCAATAAAGGTACTGCTAATAGCAACTTGTATTTCAAATTGGATCATGACAAATAGTTGATTACTGAGGTCTTTGTTGATGACATTATTTTTGGAGGAGATGATAATCTATGCATGAAGTTTGCTGATGAAATGAAGAGTGAATTTGAGATGAGTATGATTGGAGAGATGAATTTCTTTATGGGATTGCAAGTTACTCAGTTAGACAATAGGATTTTCATAGCTCAATCCAAATATGTGAGAGAGTTGTTGAAGAAGTTTGGCATGGAAGACTCAAAGCCTGTTGGTACTCCCATGGTAACTAGATGCAAGTTAACATAGAATGATGATTCTCCTGAGGAAAATAAAACAAGATACAAATTAATGATTGGTGGATTGATCTATTTAACTCAGACTAGACCAGACATCATGAATGTTGTATGTAGGGTTGCTAGATTTCAGGCTAATCCAAAAGAGTCTCATGTGACTATTGTAAAGAGAATCTTTAGATATCTAAAAGGAACATTTGATTTTGTGCTTTGGTACCCTAAGGATGATGATCTTACT
Organism: Sequoia sempervirens; assembly: GCA_007258455.2. Classification (NCBI taxonomy): domain Eukaryota; kingdom Viridiplantae; phylum Streptophyta; class Pinopsida; order Cupressales; family Cupressaceae; genus Sequoia; species Sequoia sempervirens. Next base: position 32,776,956 of record VDFB02000013.1, on the reverse strand, counting down.
TTGAGTGCATACAATGATGCGGATTGGGAAGGAGATGTAGATGACAGGAAGAGTACTAGTGGTGTTTCCTTCTTCTTTGAGAAAAGGCTAGTATCTTGGTTAAGTAAAAAGAAAAACTCCATTTCTCTATCTACTGCTGAAGCAGAGTATATTGCTGCTGCAAATAACTATACTCAAGTGATATGGATGAAACAGATGTTGAAAGATATTAGAGTAGTATACGATGAGCCTATTTCCATATAATGTGACAAATCAAGTGCAATTAACATATCAAATAATCCAGTGCTACACTCTAAGACCAAGCATATATCAATCAAGTTTCACTTCTTAAGGGAGAAAGTGAGTGAGAAAGAAGTCAGACTGGAGTATGTGCCTACTAAAGAATAGATTGCAGACATTTTCACCAAGCCATTTCTGAAGGATAATTTTGAGTATCTTAGAGGGATGCTAGGGGTGATTATCCCTCCTGATATGAACTAGAGATGCATTTACTTGCATCAATTTGTGTGCTTCATAGATATTTCATGATCCAGATTAATGTTTTTGTGCCTGTTACTCAGGGGGAGTAGTCAGATGTGCAGATATGTGGTTTAGATCTTGTATGTGGGAAGATAATGCTTATCTTTTCCATTGATGTCAAAGGGGGAGAAGAGCAATGTGAAAAATATTTTTGGGGAGAAGAGCAATTAAGGAAAAGAGTCACAATCTAAGGGGGAGTAAGTGTAGTTGTGTTGGTATTTTTCACATCATGTATTTCCATCAATGCCAAAGGGGGAGATTGTTGGATGATGTAGTTGTGTTGCATATGTGGTTGTCATTGATGTCAACACTATTAGCATTGTTGTATTGAAGGTTGTATATGTCGAGGATATTGAGAAAATTGTTAAGAGAAAGTTCCAGGTTGCCAATGGAACAGTGAAGGTCATGAAGGTGTCTTGTTCAATACATTGAAGATAAATTGTTGTGGACTAAAGGGTTTATTGTTGAGAGTATCTAGTTCATCTACCAGAATTTTCAGAGGTCCACGTGAATTTTTGATTTTGTTATGAACAGTTGTGTTTTGAAAGTGTTTCTGCAGTTTCAGTTAGTATTCCTGATTGAAGTTGGTGTGATTATAGTAATTTTAGTTGCTTCGGATGTTTCTTTGTTGGTTCTTGTTGCTTGTGGATTCTTCTAGATCATTCTCTATCTTTGTTGCATGTTCGTGTTGATCAATGTGTTCATGGTCAAATATTTTTCTCATGTGTGTTCAGGTTTTCATGTTGTTGGCCGACATGGTGGTTGTAACATGTTGCGGATCCTTGAAGATTGAAATTTGAATGTTTGGCACACTCGAAGATATTGTTTTGGGTTGCATCATAATATTAGCCAACGGTGTTTTATTCACATTAAAAATTTATTTGTAAATTTTGGGCTGACATTGTAAATATGTTTAATATTTTGGCCGATGAAGTTGTTGATGTAAATCCAAGTTGCAGATATATAAGAATGATTGTTTGTGCGAAGTTAGAGTGTGAAGTGAGGAAGAGATAGAGAAAGTGCAAGTGTGTGAATAGTGATCTATTCATTCGATTGTAGAGCAGAGTGTGAAGAAGTTTGAGCAAAGTGTGAAGAAGTATTTATGTGCTTAACTGGAACTGTAATCAAGATTTTATAGAAGCTATTTTCTTAGTTCATACCCTACGAATCTAATCTGAATTGTTGTGTATTCTTTGGGCAGTGAGCCCTCTTATATTTGAGCAGTGAGTTCTAGGCAGTGTGCCTGAATGCATGTGCATTCCCATTATTTTTCATTATACTTTTAACAGGGTATAATATTGTGGACAAACATCCACTATGTTTTTCCCCTAACAGGGTTTCCACATAAAAAAATCTTGGTGTTCTCTGTGTTTCTGATGTGCTGATTGTTTACGGTTTATTGTTCATTCATCAGATATGAGATTAAGTTAAGTTAAGTTGAAAAGTTTAAATATTTTGTGACAACTGATTCACCCCCCCTCTCAATTGTTTGTCCTTGTTTTGCCAATAGATCATGCAATGTCAATAAAATGAGAGGAAAACAAAAACAAGCAAAACTGAGAAGAAATGGATCAAGCCTCAACCCTTTGTCCAACATGATGTGGATCAGATCTAAGTTATTTGTCCAAAAATGCATGCTCACTCTGAGGCAATGAAACTTTAGGTTATCCATTGGGTGAGTAATCCAAGGGAGTGAGAAACATACACACGTTGTCGGTATGCGCTCACAACACACGCGAGTGGCTAAGGGAAAGTCATGCCATGGATTGGCTTCCCATCCAACCAGACCAAAGTTATACCTCCTAATATCTTTGGTAAGGCACCATGCAACAATGAACTTCAAGCCTCATGAGGCAAGCAAAGCTTTGTATGCTTGAAACTCATGAACAAACAAGATGGCACCACAGGCAAGAAAAGTATGTTATGCAAGGTGGCCATATAACCGATGTTGTAAATATGAAATAGTGTAAGGTGCATTCAAAGGGAATTTTCTTAGTTCATGTAAGGTCTCTTCTTAGGGAACATCGTTTCTAATGTCTCCAAGTGAGGAAAAGTCAAAGAAATGTCACGCTCTCAAAGGAAATCAAGCCTAAGGACACCACCATTAAGAAAAGGACACATCGCAAGAAGAAAGAAAATTGCACAATGAAACATGAGTGTCAATGTATGCCCCCACTTTAAAGTAGTTTCTAACACCATTGTTGTGAGCAATTGCTTTAAAGTAGAAGAAGAAGAGAGCTTATTCAGAAATTGCTATGCCAAGCTATATGTTTCTGAATCAAACTTCATCATGAATAAGTATGTCACATGCAAGCCAACTTAAGGCATGTCATCCACATCCTAAGTTTTCGCTTATATGTACATGAAATGTGATCAACTAGCCAAAAAAGAAAATGACAAGTGACATATGAGGACAAGGCTACATAACCCCTTGCCCCCACTTAGTGCAGGACAAGGATGAGCCAAAATGAAAAGAGGAACTACACTCTTCAACCCAAGGAAGACCACCACAGTCCTTAAGATATTGAATTTTGTTACTCAAAACCTTACATTCATTATTAGAATGACCATGAACTCTATGATATGCACAAAATGAACTCTTGTAGTAAAATTTATATCATGTCCTTGGAGGGAGAGATAATAGATGATCTTGGAGGAGTCTCATCAAGATCCTCTCTTGATCAAAAGTAGAGGATGTTTCATTATTTTGCAACAAAGATATCTCTTGCTTAGTACAAGATGTCATACTTACACAATACTCTTTTTATTGCAAGATTTTGTTCTCTCCTTGAAAGTAGGATGTAAAATCTAATGAATTCGAATCATTATTGTTTTGTGTGATGACATTGATATTAAGCGAGGATTTCTTTGATTCTTTCATTTCTTTCAAAGGAAAAAAACCATGACCAATAGTGTCTATCAGTTTTGGATGCACTAGTGTTAAATTTGGCTTAGAAGAATCTTTTGTGCAGTGTTGATGTTAAGTGAAGGCTTGTTTATTTCTTTTGAGGGATAATAACCAAGACCACTAGTCTTTTCTTGCATGTGAGGCTCTATAGGGACACAAATTCCTTGTTCTCTAGCACCACATCCTTTTCCACTATATCCAAGTTGTTTCATAAGCTCATAACCTTTTCCATAAAGCGTTTTCATTTCTTTTGAATTTGTGGTCATTGATAGTCTATCTCATTAAAGTTTGTTGTGTAATTTTCTTTTTCTTCTAAAGTGGTTGAGGTGGGTGCTTTCAAAGGGTCTTCCAAATTTTGTGTTGATGTTACCACTTTTATTTTCCCATTTCAAAGTCTTTATTTATGATCTTGTATTCTCCCATGAATGTTGGTGTGAAATCTAAGGAACCCCAATCATCTTCTAAGAGCTTCATGACTTCCTCAAAGTGTTTTTCTTTGTATTTTTGTTACATGGGTTCTACTTGTGTGGTTGGTGTCAATGTTTTCAAAGGACTTTCCTTATCTTTGTTAATGTTCAAACAACTGCTTGGTTCAAGGTTGGCTTTGATTGTATATACGTTGTTGTTACAAACATACTTCATTACACGATGAAGAGTAGAAGGCACCCTATTCATTACATGAATCCATGGTCTACCTAAAAGAAGATTATATGAAAGGTCATGAGGCATAACATGGAATGGTATTTCTAATGTGGCATTTCCAACTTTAATAAGTAGAGTGATCATACCCAGTGGTTGTTTTCCTACATTGTCAAATCCACAAATAGATAAAGAATCAGCTTGAATTTTTGATTTATCCACACCAAACGTATCCAAAATTTCTACACTACACACATTAAGGGTGGAGAAATTGTTGAAAAGGGTTCACTTTATGCCTATTCTATTATATTGAGCTATTATCATGAAAGCATCACATTGTTTTTGCATTTCCAAAGGAGGGAACTCACTTTGGTGGAAAACAATGTCAACATTTATTTCTTGAATCATGAATGCTTTGTAATTTGGTTGCGCATTAGAAGGGATAGAAAATTGTTGTAAAGTGATTTGAATCATGTTGTGATAATGAGGGGAGGCTTGAATAAGGTCCCATAAGGATATCTTAGCAGGAGTATTCTTTAGTTGTTCAACAAGATCATACTCCTTTCCACTTTATGGAGGCAAACAATGAGGACTTGATAAGATAGGATTAGGAAATGGGAGGGATGTTGAAGTTGTTTGTCTTGGTTGCAGATTGTTTCTAGTGTTATATGTATGAGAAATGGTATTATGACTTGGATGTTGTGACAAATTATTCTTAGGTGGGTAGAGGATAAGTTTGGGTTTTTTTGAGTTTGAGGTTTGTGTGAAGGTAGTTAAAGGATGAGTTGAGGTTGAATAATATTAACATCCTTTAGTGAAGGAGAGTCTAATGTTACTTCATCATCTTCATCTAAGGACACTATATCATTATTGTCAATGTTATCCTTTTCTTGCACCATGATATCCTCCCTAGGAGGAACGTTTTTAGGAGAATTACAAACTAGATGTTCATACCATGCAATGGTTGGTTCTTCTAAAATGACTTGCTCACATGTAAGGGAGGTTAGAATATCTTCTTTATCAATAGTGGGGACATTAAGAGAAGGCTCAATTTTATTGTCCTTTTTCTCCAAGGTCCCATTCTCTTGTGCCATACTATCTACCCTAGTAGGAGAGCTTGTAAGATGTTCATCACATTTCACGGTTATATTTTGTAAACTAGCTTCATCACAAGTAGGGGAGGCATCAAGAGGAGGGAAACTATGATTTTCATGCTTACCAAATAGATCTTTCGAAATGGTAGGAGCATTAGGGAAGGGAGGAACAAGATTCTCATTAATCTCAATAAGTGCATCTTCTAACACCAACCTATCCTCTTCGCATCGAGGAGGGATATTAGGAGAAGGAAAAATTTTATTGCCATGGATCTCTATGATATCATCCTCTTTCACTAAAATATTCTCACAATCATGGGATGAGTGTAGACTAGGTAAGGTGATGTTTATAAATGTGTCTATGATCTCATCTTCTTGTGTCATAATATCTTTCCAAGAGGGAGGAGGGGAGAGACAATCAAGACTCTCACATGATTCTCATTGATTGTATCTACTTTCACAAAGATACCTTTGTCACTAGTAGGAGAGGTATCGAGAGAAAAATAATTATGGATTTCATGATTGTTTGTGCTTGTATCTTCTTGTATCATACCATCCAATAGGAAATGTAATATTAAGGATTGTGTCAATGGCTTGATCTGTGTTCTCTAAGATGTTCTCATAATTATGAAAGATAACTTAGAAGGATTACTAACATGTTTCTTAATGACCTCATTGTTGTACTCTAAATTGAACTCATAAGAGGGGATGTTGTACTTATGCAATCCATTCTTAATCATATCAAAACAATATCTCTTAAAAGGAAACATGCTAATATGAAAAATTAAACTATCTAATATATGCAATTCTTCAAAAATGTAAACCAATGTCCCATATATCTAAAAAAAATTACTACTGAAATGAATTTTTGAAATGCTTTTTAAAAAAGATGACTACACTACATGGATGAATTGACCTAGATACATAAAATAGAAGTTACTGAAACTTTCCAGATTGATACTATATGTTACTAGCAAGCTTAGGAAGCATAGAAATGAGGTTTTTAATGTTGTAAAAGGCAGTTTAAAATTTGGATTGGGATTAAATCCCCTAGAGGGGCGTATGAGTCCCAGTTAGGGTTTTTTTTCATAATTTTAAGGAAATTTTAAGTGTTTTCTATGCTTTCTGGTTTGCATGATGTCTAAACTAAATGCAAATTTAGATTTTAGATGATTTTCAGTGGTGCAAGATGCAAAAATGCAACCTATATGCACTTTCACTAATGCAAGATTTTGAAACCGTAGATGCAAATTAACTAGTGCAAAACCTAATGCAAGCTAGATCTAGGATGATAAAGCACTCCAAATTAGAAATGATGTGTTCTAAATGCAGTTTCACCAAAATGTAAGGTTGAAAATTGTCATCGCCATGGTTTAGGACATAGGAAAACAATCTTCTATATTCCACATTCAAGGAAACCCTAGAGATCTCAATCCAAGGTAGAAAGGAAAGAGATCTTTCAATAAGATGTCCTAGGGTCTGATTTATGATTACAAAAGGGGTTCACCACCAAGCTAGGCCTTGGAAAAACTAATGAAATGCAAGACCTAATTATGAATCTTAATGATATGTAAGACTTTATTAAATGACCTAAAAATGCATATAAATCATAAAAAAAAGATGTAAAATTAGAAGTGTGCACTTGGAAACTTGCAGAGGCTTGAAGTAGGATTGGAAATGTTGGAAATGCTAATTTTAATGCTAAGTGGGATTCATATTCTAGTCTGTGTGATTTAGTCCCAGACAGGGTTTTCTACACCAAAACTAGAATTTGACAGTGTTGATTCTGAATCTCTTGAAACCCTAAAAATTGGTTGTATTGGGACTCATACACCCAAGGTGGCATATCAGTCCCAATGTACTTTTTTGGATGGGTAAGGTTTGATGATGCTCTCCAATCTCTTATCTCTCTGTCACACTCTGTTTTCAGATCTAAAACCCTAATTTCAGACTTGTAGAAGTCTTTTCATGACCTTGCAAGTGAGGAGACAACACCAACAACTTCCTTCAAGCTTGTAACCTAATCTTCAAAGATCCTTCAAGCTCCAAGACACCTAGATCTTCAATAACACATGTAAAGAGAGAAAAACTTATTGATTGTTAGGGAATAGGGGTTTGCCTTGGTCAATCCCCTTTGAGGTAATGAAACCAAATTATGAGATAATGAAATAAGGACATGAAACATGAAACATGAACAATGATACCTTGAATGATGTCTTGTAAATCTGAAATCTAACATAAAGTGGCCATGATGAATGCAACAACATGCCAAGGAACCCTAGAGGACAACACTAAAAATGCTATATTAAGGGGATTTTATTTTTTCAAATGAAATAACAATAGATTGCATAACATAATAATCTAACCCTAGATCCTCTAAGGTTCCATGACTGCGCTACTCACAAATCAATAATCAAGATAACTAGAATCATGTCATCAACATAAAAGATAACATGAACATGCAAGGTTCATTTCAAGAATCACATTAAATTATTCTACCTTACTTACGTCCATAACATGTCAATTGATAATCAACATTAAACAAGAAAATTTCTAGCCAACTAACATATGCAAGATGCATCACTTTACAATATCCATTATAAGAGAGTTCACCAGTAATTCTCACATCATTACAATAACTACAACAATGCTTCCCTTAATACAAGTGGAAATATTACATCGAGACATGCAAACTGATACACAAATACATAAAAGGTTGCCTTCATGAACTAGAGAAAAAACTGGAATCCACAGTGCAATGAACAACCTTCATGCACACGAACATGCAACAAGAATACCCAATGGAGGAAAAAGCATCAACCTCCCCACCATGTGGAACCCTTAGGTCCACCCCTCGTGCTAGGAGATAACACAAGGTCCCACATCCAACAGATAGTTAGGAAAGCAATAGGCTAACACAATCAAGGGGTTATACATGGACTCCAACACAACACTGCTCGCAACACAAACATCACTTACAACACTTACTTCACCTCTAGAGGCACTCACACAGTAGAGGAGAAAATAAAACTAGGGAATTCTAGACTACAATAGGGAGGAGTGTCATCACATAGCTTGATATGGGTTGTCCTGGCAGATCTTCCCAGGCCCTGCCCCCATCCTGGGTTGTCCTGCCAGCCTCTCCCAATCCCCGTCCCCCATACAAAATCATGCAGAACCAACATGCCTTTCATGAGGACAAGGCAGTTGGTCTTTCCATTCAATGCCTTTCCATCTCATCTCAAGCCAAAACGAGCACTTGAGCCATGAGTGAGGCATATCATTATATTGTTTAATGTGAATTCTACCCTTCCCCCTAATTCATTATTAAGGTTATCATTGGATTAAGAAACCCTCTAATGGGTTGTCCTGGACACCACTTTGGGTTCCAGCTCCCATTGAGAGCCACTCCCCCTACTTGCAAATAGTAACCCTACACAAAGCAAGGCATTGGCCATCTTCCACACACATCACAATCACATGAATCCATACACAGTGCAAGGCATTGACCATCTTGCACACTTATCACCATCACAAGAATCTATACACAGTGCAAGGCATTGACCACCTTGCACACAACTCAAAACATTGCTAAACCAATTCCAAAGTGAAACAATCATGAGAACCAAACATACAAAAATATTCCCTCCTAGGCCTCTAGAAACCAACATACTAATCACATTCCCCAATGGCACAAAACTCTGAACATACATTACACCATTGACAACAATTACATAAACACTTAGTCCAATAGGCCAGACACACTATTTAACACAACAATTAATCCTAGCATTACAACCATGAAGACATTCCTTTAAATCAGTCATTATTTCAACTTTCTTATCACTCATTTACCTTAACCATGTAATTCAATTAATAGGTTATTCACCACAATAATTTGAAAATAACTATAATAGCAATTATTCTAATTAATAAATTTACATAGCAATTTTACAATCAACTATTAAATAATTATAAAAATAATCAATAGTCTACTATTTAATCAACATAGAGAGATCTAAATCATTTACCTTTAATCTGAATCATTTAAATTAATTAAACTGTTCTTAATATTTTACCCTCACGTTATATTAACATTCCCCTATAACATTCTCAATTCTATCTAATTCTCTTTATCTTCTAATCCTTAAGTAACCAAGACTATGAAATTTAAATTCACTTATCTAACTTAACAAACCCTAACTCTCAAATATATATAAAGTAACTCAATTCACTTCAATTACATACTCATTTACTAATAATTATCCAATTAAAATATTTTTATTACTTCCCTATCATATAATCTACCTCATACACAAAATCCATTCTTTTACTATTGGAAACAACGAAAACCATTCTTTTACTATTTATGTATCCCTTCTTTAGAGGTTGATCAGGGAAAACAATCCTATACACATAGAAAGATCAAAGAAATGGGTGTTACAGAAGAAATCATGTCTGTGACATTATACATGGAGTCCTTAAGACAATAATAGAGGGTCTCATATTGCAATGACGAAGATCAACTACTACGTAATTGGTAAATAGAATAAATTCAGCTATCACACTCTCCCAAGGGATAACTCTAAGATTTGCAAACTTGTAGATAAATGTGTACATGTATTTAAGGATTTCAAGCTAATCTAAGGGCCATGTAATATTTACACAATGAATAGCACATATTTCAAATATGAGCAAGTGAGTATACCCATCACCGGGTACTCAACAATGATGTGACTATTACAAACACAAGACACAAGACTACAAATTTTGAACAGTGAAATATGAATTGAATGAGCACAACGATGCCAAAAGTAAAAATAATTAATGGTGGTTAAAATTTTACTATACGACATAAATAATAAAGGATACAATTGAACTATTACCATACTAATCACACACACTAAAATAATTTTCAAAAGAGAAGAAGCCTCGATGTAGCTACATAGCACATACGTTCAGTTAAGAAAGGAAACTTAAATCATAATGGTCAGGAACCACGAACATACATTTATCGTTCACACTGCACTATTCTATCTAGATAGGTAAGAGATGGCCAACTAGTTACAATTGGATATAAACTAAAAATGAAATGACAAAGAGGATAATACAAAGGAAGATGACCAATTATACTGGCTATAAAATAGGCATAGAGAAAACTACATGTCAAGCATACATGAAGGCCATAATAGCCAACTTTTCACAAATGCATTAGATTAGGATATTAATGAGAAGAATTATTGTCTTAAGAATGGAAATGGTTGAGAATGAAAAGGATCCTAATCGATTCTAACACAAAAATAGGCCAATAAAGGTTGGGAAAGCAATGACCAATCAAGATAAGAAATTTAAAGACAATAGATTGTTAAGTTGTAACAACCCTAAAATTCGCCGAATCAAACCACCAATATTATTTATCCTTGCTAATAAAAATTGGTAGTAATAAATACATAGACAAGCATGAGGTAAGACAATGCATAAATAATGAAAAGAGCCAAGTGTGTAGCAAGTGGGACGTAATGACTTTTTTTTTTGTGCGAAAATGATGCATAAATGAAAAATGGGACGCGACTCCTTTACATGCTTCTCAGGGTGGTTGTTAAGTAGGAAATTTTTAACAAAGATAATAAAATTACCATATAGACATCTCCACATAGACAATAGATCTTCATACACCCATTGAAAATTTTCATATTAAGGGATGCGTAAATTCCATTTTACTTCAAAATGAACTTCCATGCATCGTAGACTAACATCAACACACTCCTCGCGAAATCACAAACTTGGAATATTATTATGCTCCCATACCAAATGCACAAATGGATTGTTGAAACTTTCAAGCAAATGCAATTGGCGGGCGCAAATAAATGTTATCTCATGGAATGCAATGATTTCAAGATATGCAACTAGGCGCACTTAAAGGATATGGAATTATTTTCCATCAAAAGAAGAAGGTGGCATTTCAAAAGAATAAAGGTAGGGGAATTTCTTTAAGATATTATAGCTTTATGAGTTTTGGAGATATATCCACAAAAATGTGAAATCACAGATAAGGCACACATACTATTTTGACAAAAGGGCCTCTAACAGATCCCATCTCATGGGACGAAATGAGAAGGCATAGCTGAGGATGAATGCGGAATTTGATTCCTAAGATTCACAGGGTATATTGCGTTCCTAATTGAGGTTTGGTTGCACCACAAAAATCATTGACTAATTCACACGATGCTCGCTAAAGAACCAAGAAAGATAACCAACCCAATGGAGACAAAACCTTACTGTACTAAGGGGTTTGGGACTTGAGTGATTCTAACATTGAACCAAGATCAATTCAATATGATTAAGAGCAAGTTTTAGAGTCGCATTTAATGATATAGCCAATTTACAAGGTTTTTCCAACCTATGATAGATATGCTTATGAAAGGGATATGACCTGCATATAGGATTCTATGTGCAATCAATAGACTTTTCCCCTAAATGGTTTGAAGGTCGATTAACCTACATCAAACAAAACATTTTAAAACAAAAAATTTAAGAGAACAAATTGTAGATGGCTCCCCAATTAGAAAAAAGGGTAGCGCTAGGAGTCTTTAATCCATCATGACACTGAATATGGGTGCGATAGAAAGGTTTAGATTGAAACATTAGGGTGATAGCGTACAAAGTGACTAATGACCATCATACAAACAACTTTCTTGCAACAAGATTGATTTTCCTATCTAATATAAATTGTATGCATATAAGCATAGTGGTAAATCAACAATTAAGATTTACTCTACAAAATATTTATGTATAACTAAGTTTCAGAAGCTAAACATATGAATCGACAAGGAAGAGCAGGGAATTCATTAAGAGTACCTTTATAGTACTCCATTTTTCCTCCTTTATGAATCTCCTCCTTCCTTTGTCTTTTTCTTTCCTCTAAATCCCCCATTCCCTAAAATTCCCAGCATACTCAACCACATATGAAAATTTGCAAAACCATTCCCCCTCTCCACCTTTTTTCCCCAAATTTACCCATAATTCTTTTCCCCAAAAACTAATCATTTACCGAAAGACGAAACACCAACCATTACACGGGAAATCCAACCAACTTTATAACAGATTATAGTTATTTTTTAATTAAATCAACCTTTTCGACACCCTCAGTAATTAATTTTAAATTAATTAAAATCATTTAAAAATCATGACAATGTAATATGATGGATTTCTAATTTTACACAAACGGGTAAAATCATTTACCCACAATTATTTGCGTATTATAATTAATTAAATAGCCCAAAATAACATTCTATTTATTTACCAATTTATTATCATTTATTAATTATAACATTGCATCATGATTTATTTTATTATTAACTATAATTATTTATTTATGTATATATATATATTTTTTATTTTAATATTACATTATAAATTCATTTTATTATAAACTATGATTAATTATAAATGCATTGATATTTATTTATCAAAGTACCCTTTTACTCAATAATTCATTTTAATGCATAAAATAATCAAAATCATTTATCAATTAAATAAATGAAATGCCAAAACAGTTACCTGACCACCAACCAGGGTCAAAAGAAAAACTTCGAATGATGTCAATTGACCATAAACAAAACTAACAACACAAACAAGGTAACAAACCGGATACTCATCCTCTTCGAGGATGATGGCTAGGGTAGGGGACCAAGTGCTATCTCTGGTCAACTATTCCATTGGGTTTCAATGCATGCTCAGACCTGTCAATTCAAGTGGAGTTGATGCCTAGTACCTGCATCCTGCAGCACATAAAATGGTCATGCATATAGATATACATATAATCAGGCACACCGTGAAAATGGAATCGTAGTGTCGCAGGGTACTCGCAAGTGAGTGATGTGACATTGTCCCCTTCACCCAAACATATCAGTAAGAACCTCACCAATTCATCTAGCAATTAGGATAAGATCAGTTATATGATAATCACATTATAGTCATGATAAGATAATCATATAGTGTTCATGATAGGGTTAGTCTTATCCCACCTTCACACATAGTCCATAATTCATAATATAACATCATTAGCACATATCTTTAAATATCCCTATTATTTTACCTTCACCTCTAAGTTCCAAGGCCAACTACCTACATATCCATGGTGAGAATGGAGGGGCACTAGATCCTCTCCCCTAAAACTTGACTTACTCTTGGAAGTCACAAACTAGGGTGGAAACATAACACATTAGTACTGCAAATTTCTATTACCCACATCAAAATAATAATTCATCTCACAGGGATATATACTTATATAGTTCATTTCAAACATGACCTATCCTTTCAGTTTTCAATGACACAATAATAACATGATCAAGACTTGAAGTTCAAAATGATTCCATAATACATAAACCACTCAAAATCCTTACATATTAGCATTAACACCCATCAATTTCTTTTAGGACAAAGAAAACATTTCACCCTTTTAATCCTAATGAGCAGAATTTCTCATAACGCAAAACATTTAAAAGTATTCAATTTCAAATGCATTGCCATTTTATTTTCTTTACCCTTAAATTACAATTCCTCTTTTGATACACTGTTAAGCAATCAATACATTATAATGCTAGACTTCCATAAAACACAACAAAATTATACACACAAAGCACACATTTATCATTAAATATCCATCAAAACATTCCACTTTACTCATTATGCAACACTAAATCTCATAACGTATTCAACACAAGATCATGATTTTACACCTTTTTAGTAGCATGGAAACACAACTTTCATTTTATAAGTACTATATTCATGATTCAATGTACATTATTCACATACAAACACAAATTCACATCATAAGGCTACACAAGGGTCCATAATGCATCCTAGATAGAAAGGATATCAGTGCATTGCACAATACACAGTGGGTCTCATCCTTTCCACTAGTTTTCTGCACTATTGGACAATCACCACCAAGGGATAAGTCTAAGGTCGTTAGGAAAGGATGAAAAAAAGAGAAAGACATAATCTCTAGAGCCTAAGCAACTCGGATAACATAATGGGCTCACATGAAACCAGAGTTCCCAGTGTTAGAAACTTGGGCTCTGATACTAGGTGTAACGCCTCGCTAAGGAACCTCAGAGGACAACATTAAAAATGCCATATTAAGGGAACAATTTTTTTTGAAATGAAATAACAATAGATTGCATAACACAATAATCTAAACCTAGGTCCTCTAAGGTTCCATGACTATGCTACTCACAAATCAATAATCAAGATAACTAGAATCATTTCATCAACATAAAAGATAACATGAACATGCAAGGTTCATTTCAAGCATCAAATTAAATGATTCTACCTTACTTCCATAACATGTCAACTAATAATCAACATTAAATAGAAACATTTCTAGCCAATTAATATATGCAAGATGCATCACTTTACAATATCCATTACAACAGAGTTCACTAGTAATTGTCACATCATTACAATAATTACAACAATGCTTCCCTTAATACAAGTGGAAAGATTACATCTAGAGATACAAACTGATACACAAATACATAAAAGGTTGCCTTCATGAATTGGAGCAGGAAATGTAATCCACAGTACAATGAACAACCTTCATGCACACAAACATGCAGCAAGAATACCCAATGGAGGAAAAAGCATCAACCTCTCAACCACGTGGAACCCTTAGGTTCACCCCCCATGCTAGGAGATAACACAAGGTACCACATCCAATAGATAGTTAGGAAAGAAATAGGCTAACACAATCAAGGGATTATACATGCACTCCAACACAACACTACTCGTAACACAAACATCACTTACAACACTTACTTCACCTCTAGAGGCACTCACACAACAAAGGATAAAATACAACTAGGGTATGCTAGACTGCAATAGGGAGGAGTGTCATCACATAGCTTGATATGGGTTGTCATGGCAGATCTTTCTAGGCCCCGGCCCCGATCCTGGGTTGTCCTAGTAGCCTCTTCCGATCCTTGGACCCCATACAAACTCATGCAGAACCAACATGTCTTTCATGAGGACAAGGCAACTGCTCTTGCCATTCCAGGCCTTCCCATCTCATCTCAAGCCTAAATGAGCACTTGAGCCATGAGTGAGGCATATCATTATCTTGTTTAATGTGAATTCTACCCTTCCCCCTAATTCATTATTAAGGTTATCACTGGATTAAGAAACCCTCTAATGGGTTGTCTTGGACACCACTTTGGGTTCCAACCCCCATTGAGAGCCACTCCCCCTACTTGCAACTAGTAACCCTACACAGAGCAAGGCATTGACCATCTTGCACACACATCACAATCACATGAATCCATACACAGTGCAAGGCATTGACCATCTTGCACACTTATCACCATCACAAGAATCTATACATAGTGCAAGGAATTGACCATCTTGCACACAACTCAAAACATTGGCAAACCAATTCCAAATTGAAACAATCATAAGAACCAAACATACAAAAATACTCCCTCCCAGGCCTCTGGAAACCAACATACTATTCACATTCCCCAACAACCCAAAACTCTGAACATACATTACACCATTGACAACAATTACATAAACACTTAGTCCAATAGACCAGACACACTATTTAACACAATAATTAATCCGAGCATTACAACCATGAAGACATTCCTTTAAATCAGTCATTAGTTCAACTTTCTTATCACTCATTTAACTTAACCACGTAATTCAATTAATAGGTTATTCACCACAATAATTTGAAAATAACTATAATAGAAATTACTCTAATTAATAAATTTACATAGAAATTTTACAATCAACTATTAAATAATTATAAAAATAATCAATATTCTACTATTTAATCATTAGAGAGTGATCTAAATCATTTACCTTTAATCTGAATCATTTAAATTAATTAAAATATTCTTAATATTTTACCCTCACATTATATTAACATTTCCATAAAACATTCTCAATTTTATCTATTTTTCTTTATCCTCTAATCCTTAAGTAACCAAGACTACGAAATATAAATTCACTTATCTAACTTAACGAACCCTAACTCTCCAATATACATAAAATAACTCAACTCACTTCAATTAAATACTCATTTACTAATAATTATCCAATTAAATTTTTTTTATTATTTCCCTATCATATAATCTATCTCATGATACACGAAAACCATTCTTTAACTATATATTTATCCCTTCTTTAGAGGTTGATTAGGGAAAACAATTGTATACATAGAGAAATATCAAAAAAATGGGTGTTACAAAAGAAATCATGTAGTGACATTCTACATGGATTCCTTAAGACAATAATAGAGGGTCTTGTGTTGCAATGACAAAGATCAACTACTACGTAATCGGTAAATAGAATAAATTCAGCTATCTATCGCACTCTCCCAAGGGATAACTCTAAGATTTGCAAACTTGCAAATAAATGTGTACATGTATCTTCAGGATTTCAAGCTGATCTAAGGGCCAAGCAACATTTACACAATGAATACCACATATTTCAAATATGAGCAACTGAGTATACCCACCACCGGGTACTCAACAATGATGTGACTATTACAAACACAAGACACAAGACTACAACTTTTGAACAATGAAATATGAATGGAATGAGCACAACGACGCCAATAGTAAAAATAGTTAATGGAAGTTAAAATTTTACTATACAACATAAACAAGAAAGGATACAATCGAACTATTACCATACTAATCACACACACTAAAATAATGTTCAAAAGAGAAGAAGCCATGATGCAGCTACAAAGCACACACTTTCAATTAAGGAAACTTAAATCATAATGGTCAGGAACCACGAGGTTAATGAAAGACCACACAGGTTTGTCATAATATGGTTAATATGTTGTTCTTGAGGTTAGCTAATGTATAATTTGCAAAGCACAATTATTACAAACATACATTTATCGTTCACACTGCACTATTCTATCCAGATAGGTAAGAGATGGCCAACTAGTCATGATTGGATATAAACTAAAAATGAAATGACAAAGAGGATAATACAAAGGAAGATGACCAATCATACCAGCTGTAAAATAGACATGGAAGAAACATGTCAAGCATACATGAAGGCCAGAATAGCCAGCTTTTTCACAAATGCATTAGATTAGGATATTAATGAGAATAATTAGTCTTAAGAAGGGAAACGGATAAGAATGAAAGGGATCCTAATCAATTCTAACACAAGAATGGGCCAATAAAGGTTGGGAAAGCAACAACCAATCAAGACAAGAAATTTAAAGACAATAGATTGTTAAGTTGCAGCAACCCTAAAATTCACTAAATCAAACCACCAATATTATTTATCCATGCTAATACAAATTAGTAGTAAGAAACATATAGATGAGCATGAGGTAAGACAGTGCATAAATAATGAAAAGAGCCGAATGTGTAGCAAGTGGGACATAATGACTTTTTTTTGTGTGTGTGAAAATGATGCATAAATGAAAAATGGGACGCGACTCCTTTACATGCTTCTCAGGGTGGTTGTTGAGTAGGAAATTTTTAACAAAGATAATATAAATAGCATATAGACATCTCCGCATAGACAACAGATCTTCATATGCCTATTGAAAATTTTCATATTAAGGGATGTGTCAATGCCATTTTTCTTCAAAATGAACTTTCATGCATTGTAGACTAACATCAACACGCTCCTCACAAAATAAAAAACTTGGAATATTATTAGGCTCCCATACCAAATGTGCAAATGGATTGTTGAAAATTTCAAGCAAATGCAATTGACAGGCACAAATAAATGTAATCTCATGGAATGCAATGATTGTAGGATATGTAGCAAAGCGTGCTTAAAGGATATGGAATTCATTTCCATCAAAAGAAGAAGGTGACATTTCAAAAGAATAAAGGTAGGGGAATTTCTATTAGATATTATAGTTTTATGAGTTCCAGAGATATATCCGCAAAAATGTGAAATCACAGACAAAGCATATAGATTGTTTTAACAGAAGGGCCTCCAAGAGGTCCTATCTCATGGGACGAAATGAGAAGGCAGAGCTGAGGATGAATGCAGACTTTGATTCCTAAGATTTATAGGGTAGATTGCATTCCTAACTAAGATTTGGTTGCAACACAAAGATCATTGACTAATTCACATGATGCTCGCTGAAAAATCAAGAAAGATAATGAACTCAGAGGAGACAAAACCTTACGGTACTAAGGGGTTTGGGACATGGGTGATTCTAACATTGAACCGAGATCAATTCAATATGATTAAGAGAAATTTTTAGAGTCACATTTAATGGTATAGTCAATTTATAAGGTTTTTCCAACCTATGATAGATATGCTTATGAAAGGGAGATGACTTGCATACATGATTCTATGCGCAATCAATAGAGTTTTCCCCTAAATGGTTTGAAGGTCAATTAACCTGCATCGAACAAAACATTTTGAAACAAAAACTTTAAGAGATCAGATTGTAGATGGCTCCCTGATTAGGACAAAGGGTAGCGTTGGGAGTCTTTAATCTATCATGACACTGACTATGGGCACGACAGAATGGTTTAGATTGAAACACTATGGTGATAGCATACAAAGTGATTGATGACCATCATACAAACAACTTTCTTGCAACAAGATTGATTTTCCTATCTAATATAAATTGTATGCATAAGAATAGTGGTAAATCAACAATTAAGATTTACTCTACAAAAATATTTTTGTATAACTAATTTGCAGAAGCTAAACATATGAATCGACAAGGAAAAGTAGGGAATGCATTAAGAGTACTTGTATAGTACTGTGTTTTTCCTCCTTTTTGAATCTCCTCCTTCCTTTGTCTTTTTTTTTCCTCTAAATCCCTCGTTCCCCAAAATTCCCAACATACTCAACCACATATGAAAATTTGCAGAATCATTCCCCCTCTCCACCTTTTTTCCCTAAATGTACCCATAATTCTTTTCCCCAAAAACCAATCATTTACCGGAAGACAAAACACCAACCGTTACACAGGAAATCTAACCAACTTTATAACAAAATTATAGTTAATTTTTAGTTAAATCAACCTTGCCGAAACCCTCAGTAATTAATTAAAACCATTTAAAAATCATGAAAATGTAATATGATGGATTTCCAATTTTACACAAATGGGTAAAATCATTTACCCATAATTATTTGCATATTATAATAAATTAAATAGCCCGAAATAACATTCTATTTATTTACCAATTTATTATCATTTATTAGTTATAACATTGCATCATGATTTATTTTATTATTAACTATAATTATTTATTTATGTGTATATATTTATATTTATTTTATTTTAATATTACATTACAAATTCATTTTATTATAAACTATGATTAATTATAAATGCATTGATATTTATTTATCAAAGTACCCTTTTACTCAATAATTCATTTTAATGCATAAAATAATCAAAAGCATTTATCAACTAAATAAACCAAATGCCAAAACAGTTGCTTGACCACCAACCAAGGTCAAAAGAAAAACTTCAAACAATGCCAACTGACCATGTAAAAAAAATGATAACATAGACAAGGTAACAAACTGGATACTCATCCTCTTCGAGGATGATGGCTAGGGTAGGGGACCAAGTGCTATCTCTGGTCAACTATTCCATTGGGTTTCAAGTTACACACAGACCTATCAATTCAAGTGGAGTCAATGTCTAGTACCTGCATCTTACAGCACACAAAATGGTCGTACATATAAATATACATATAATCAAACACACCGTGAAAACGGAATCTCAGTGTCGTAGGGTACTTGCAAGTGAGTGATGCGACACTATCCCCTTCACCCAAACACATCAGTAAGAACCTTACCAATTCATATAAAAATTAAGATAATATTAGTCATATGATAATCACATTATAGTCATGATAAGATAATCATATAGTGTTCATGATAGGGTTATTCCCATCCCACCTTCACACATAGTGTAACGCCCCGCCACAGAACCCTAGAGGACAACATGTAACATGACTTAATAACGAAACATTTTTTTTAATGAAATACACAATAGGTTGCATAACATAAGATAACACACAATCTAAAACTAAGTCCTCTAAGGTTCCATGACTACGCTACAAACATAACTATCAAACAAGAATCATTCCATTAACAAATATGTTTTCATGATTGTCTAACCATCAAATTCATTTTAAACCATCACATTAAATGATTAAACAATATGAATCTCCATAACATGACATCAGATAAACAACATGAAATATCATTTATAAATAACAAGTATAAATACAACTTACATTACATGAGATTACATCACAACTCGTTACATCATTACATTATTTATAGTATGTCTTTCCAAAATACAATTGAGAAGATTACATCAATATTACAATGAATGGTACATCTAATATACAAGACCAATACATGTACATAACAGACTGTCTTCTCGAACTAGAACAAGAACTCGAATCCACTACACAAAGTTCCACCTCCATGCACACAAACAAGCAAAAAGAGAAACCCAATGGAGGAAAAACCACCAACCTCCCAACCATGTGGAACCCTAAGTTCCACCCCCTGTGCTAGGAGATAACATAAGGTCCCACTACAACTAAGTAGTCCAGAAGACAGAAGGATAACATAAACAAGGCTGAACATGGTTCCTACAAAATACTGCAACAACATTTACATCACATAAAATCATACATTGCTTCAAGAGGAACACACACAACAAAATGGGAACACATAACTAGGGAATGCTAGACTACAATAGGGGAGAGTTTCATCACATAGTCCTAGCATGGGTTATCCTGACAATCTCTCACTAGACGTCGACCCTCATCTATTTTTATCTTGACAGTCTCTCACTAGACGCTGGCCCCATAGGGTGACACATGTGGAACCAACATTCCTTTCATGAAGACAAAGAAGTTGATCTTTCCAACTAGACCTTCTCAACCCATCCTTAGCCTAAACGAGAACTACAGGTATGGGTGAGGCATCCAATTATCTTGATTAATGTGAAATCTACCCAACCCCCTAATTTATTAATTAGGTTATCATTGGATTAAGAAACTCTCCAATGAGTTACCCTAGTCACCATTTTCAGTTCTGACCCCCATTGAGGGCCACTCCCCCTACTTGCATCTAGTAAACCCTACAAACAGGCAAGGTATAAAACCATCTTGCAACTTAATAAAATTACATGGATCCAATATAGTGCAAGGCATTGACCCTCTTGCACACATATCACAATCACAAGAATGCAAACTCAGTGTAAGGCATAGACCCTTTTGCACACATCTCAAACAATACCAACCACATCCAAGTGAAACAACATAAAACCCAAACATCCAAGATACTCCCTCCTAACCTCTGGAAGCCAACCTCAACCACTTCCCAAGGCACAAAAACTTAACCAAACTTGCATAGAAGATATCCATCATTAACAATAACATAAACACTTTAACCAATAGTCACGACACAATCAATTACTCATAACCACGAAAACATTATTCAAACAAGTACATAAATAACAGTGCAACCATTAATGACTCGATTTAAACATCACTTCCACATTTTATATTGCTCATTTTCACTTAACAAGACACATTATCTATAACAATCAATCAATCATCTCATTTAATCCAAGAAGACATCCCTTAAATTAAAGCATTATTTCAACTTCCTTGTCAATCACTTTACTTAACCACATAGTTTAATCAATAGATTATTTATCGCAGGATGGATTACATCATTTATAAGCAACCACATCTATCGTACTAGAACCCTAATATTACAATAATAACAATATTCTAATTTACATAGAAAATTATTTTAATGAATTAATAACCATTCTATCTACTCTAAAAAGGATATTCACATATTCCTTAAATCCCCTATATGCATTCAATTCTTAATTAAATATATAATTCCATAATCATCAATGTTAGCACTTCACCAAATTGAACTAATTTTCTTTAACAATGTAAACCATGAATTATACAATTACAATAGGTGTTACTAATCTTAATTCATCCTACTAAACTTCTATCATGATCAATCATGTTATTATCCTATCGTTAAGTACAAATCACTTTAATTCTTTAAAAAAATCACTTTTCTACAAAATCATTTATTTTCAAAACCAAAATAATCCTTTTCTATAACCATAATAATTACAAAAGTATATATATATTATCACAAGCTGTCGTTTACATTACATAACTATGTGGCAGATTATATTATGATAAATATAGAAGAATATACATAAACAAACACACACACATATAATCGATTTTCTTCCACCATAAATATCCATCGATATATATACCAAATCGGTTGTTTTCAATGAAACATCATATCAAATGTAAAGCTCGGGCTTGGAAATCGCCTATCTCCCAATATGTGAAGGATTCTCCATATGCTTTATGCATATTAGACTCAGGTAAGACAAAGAACTATAAGCAAGGACCAAAAGCACAACCAATATTATCAATTTCCAACATAAATCATAGCCATCAACATGGTTGGAGGTGCATGTAAATTAAATGCATATAAATCAGATTTCAAACATAGCCAAAAACCATCAAGGCATATATATATAGTGAGCACATAAGAATATGGTGAAATCGCTGCAGTTAAGTTGCAATAATGGCATCAAGGAGTGTGCATGATATAAGGAACAATCTATAAGCATTTATCAACCTTATAGAGGTCTAAACAAAAGGTGAGAGGTCGATTTTACACCATATGTGAGGCCAATGCAAAAATATTTCAGATCGAATCTAGAGATGAAGAGGCCAATTGTAGAATATAAAAGGCCATTCATCTAAAACGGTAAAATGAAATAAAGACACGTAGGCTGATCTAATGGGTATTTAACATACACAATGGCTAAATAAATCGATAAAAACAAAGTTAAATTTGCATGGCAGCAGGGTGCACACAAAATGCTCTGATGATTTGACTTAAGAAGCTTTCAAGCAAATGCAATAGGATTTAATGAGCAGGCTTCATAATACTTTCAAACAAGACAGCAAACGGCTGCAAGAGCTTGCCATAATACAATGACAGGAGAAGGAACAAATTACGTAAATGCAATGATTGCAGAATATTTAGATAAAAATTCTTAATTTTATTTATTTCTAGACAGAATTAAAATAAATGTAAACCAAATTTTAAGAAATTTCATGCAAATAGGCATTCATTTCAAACACAGAGGTAAAATTCAGAGGAACAATGGAACATGGATCCAATCGCCTGGAAAAGCTGGAGATTCGATGCCGAGATGAATCCTCTGCTGCAACAACCTCCTCTTCGAAAATCCCCAAATCAGTCTTCTCAATAATTCCCAAATTTTCCCCCAAAATCTACAGCCCCAAAGAAATTATCTTGCAAAACAAAAATCTAATAAAAATCTCACAAAAACAACAAGTTTCCTTTTCAACAATCTCTTCAAAACTGTGCATGTGCTCCATAAAAGATCCTTTCCATATTTTATATTATTTTTACTATTTATTAATTGCAACATTCCATTATGATATGTTCTGTATTTTATTTCATATCACATTACACTTTTAAATTTATTATAAACCATAATCATTAATAAATATATTTTTATTTAACTACTAAAATACTTGTTACTTAATAATTTATTTAATGCATCAATTAATCAAAACAAAATTTATTAAAAAAAATTAAATTAAACAAACCAAATATCAACAATAATTACCTACACCATATAACCAGGGTCGAAAAACAAGACCAATTGACCGCAAACAACAGACAACATTGACGAGGTGACGGACTAGATACTCATCCTCTTCAAGGATGATGGCTAGGGTAGGGGATCTTATGTTATCACCGAACAACTGTTCCATTGGGTTTAAGGCACGCTCAGACCTGTTAATTCAGGTGGATTCGATGCCTAGTACATGCAACCTGTAGCACACAAAGTAGTCAAACATATACATGGTCATACAATAAGGCACACCGTGAAAGGAATTCACAGCGTAGTAGGGTACTCACAAGTGAGTGATGTGACACTGTCCCTTTCAATCAATCACATCAAAAGACAACACATGGTAATCAAATCAACTCGTAAACCATTAGCTACATAGCAATTAGAATGATAATCACATAATGGTCATGATAAAATAATCACATATTGATCATAACAATGCATCTAACATCATATACTATATCATAAAACATTTCAACTACTTAACATCGTTAGCACATACCCTTAATTATCCCTATTATTTACCTTCATCTCCAAATTCCAAAGCCAAACTACCTGCACATCCATGGTGAGAATGGAGGGGCACTACACATAGTCCATAATTCGTAATATACAACATTAACTACTTAACATCATTAGCACATACCTTTAAATATCCCTATTATTTTACCTTCAACTTCAAGTTCCAAGGCTAACTGCCTGCATATCCACGGTGAGAATGGAGGGGCACTACAAAGAATGTAGATCTAGATCTTGAAAATGGACATGAAACAATGCTTGCAAATGGATCTTCGATGCTACATCACAACACTATCTCAACAACATTTTTTATGAATGGTTCATCAGGCACAACACTTGCTGAAGGTTTTGCAAATGGGGTAACAACTCAAGCGGGCTTAACCTTGGAGAAAACTCCCTGGTTAAGCGCGCTTGAGCTAGAGCAGTACTGGGATGGGTGACCTCCCGGGATGGACCAGTGCTTCACCTCTGTGAGAATCACCTAGATGCAATGAGTGCTATGTGGACCATTCGATATCATGAGAGATGGGTTCTTGTTGAACCACTACTCATGAAACATGGGTCAATGAGTTTGACTTGAAACTACATGGTTGAATCCTGATAGCAATATCATAATTTGACATGCTATGGAAAAATACATCCTTCTTATCAACATTTTTTATGCTTGAAAATATTGAGATGATGACGGATCTTGAATTGTTGCAATAATTGATGAAGAAATCTACCCTTCAATGCCTTAGAGACACTCTTGTAAACTCTCTTAATTCTCTTGTGAAGTCTTGGAATGCTTAACTCTTGACTTCTTGGCTTGATATCATGAAGTCTTATTGAAATAATGATTTGAGACCTTTTTTATATAGGAAATCCATCCAAGTTACCGTTTATTAGATCCTAGAGGCTGACATTTATAAAATTTGAATTTAAAACCTTGATTTCCCACTCAAAACCCTAAAAAGGGGCCAAATGGAACTCATACACCATCTGTGGTGTATGGGTTTCACCTGGGTGGGAATCATATGCCCAAGGTGGCGTATGGGTCCCACAAGGCCTTTTTAGAGAGAGAACTTAGTGTCGGGGAGTTAAGAAATTAAGTCTATTTGTTGATCTTGTCAAGATTTTGGTTGAAGTAAGCCTCGAGATGCATAATATAGGGTCTTAGGGGCCTAGTAATGATGACATAAAGGTCATAAATGCAAGGGGGCCCAAAATTCAATGTGAAAGTGTAAATAAATATACTTTACAACATCAAATTAAGGCAAAATTAGGTCTATTTAGCTTAAAAGGGCCCTAAATCCAATGTGAATATGTATAACACATTACAACACTAGATTAAGGCAATAGTAGGTCCAGGGACCTTAAATTTAATGTGAAGGTGTAAATGAATACACTTTACAACACCAAATTAGGGTAGAGTTAGGTCTATTTAGCTTAAAAGGGCCCTAGATCCAATGTGAATGTGTACAACACATTACAACACTAGATTAAGGCAAGATTAGACTCATTTAACATTAATTATTGATGAAGGGTCACACCCTTTCCTAAAAAATCTCACCACACACACACATAGATAGGTATTCCACAACAACGATGTGGAATAAATTGATTATCGTTCTGCCACGTGTTGTACCCTAACTTGTCAACTCATCGTTCGGTTACCTTCCCGCCATTGGGACTGACTAAAGAGTTCGGTCGATGAAGGAAGTCATGTCGATCAATTTACACACTGTGGGAATCCATCAGGTCATTGGGGAAACAACACAGAAGGTTGTGTCGATGTAGCCGAGTCACACCAATTGGGCCATCAGGGAGACCCAAGTCAGAGTTCCATCAAAGATATTCACCCACACCAATAGAACATACGCCAAGCTTACGTGTGATCGGACCATCGGGGAGACAGGGCATAACATCTTGCCGATGAGACAACTCCCCATTGATGAACCCCATTTGCAACCTCCGCCAACACCATCAGTCAATTGTTGGGACAGAAGGATCACTCTGCCGATGAAGCACACACCCACCGATTATATACATATCGCCACTCACAAGGATATCGGCCCATTGTTGGAATACCGGATGTTGTCCCGCTGATAGATAATCCTCTCACTGATGAAACCCCACACATTGTTCACTCCCTATTATCTTTGGCATCTCATTGGGACTCGCAAGAAGTCACACCGATAGGTCAAGGTCATGCCGATAGAACATGTCAGCCCTTATTAGATCTAAAATAACTCAGTTTGTTTTTGGTGATGTAGGATTGCTCGTGAGCCTGGATGCTCCTGCATCAAAGACACCAAGTAAGAGAGATGTTCCTAGAGTTGGTAAACTCAAGAACATTGGAAGGTGCATGGGATGATAATCCCATGTTTATTCTTGATCCATAGCTACTCCTTATCCGCAGGAGCCTTCCCCCCTGTATTCTTTCGCTCCACCTCAACTCTCAAGTCATCTTCATTTGTGTTCTCATGTTTCTTTGAACAACTTCTTACCACTGGACCACCCCTATTCCCACCACACCTTTTGGGGCTACTACTCCTTGTGCCTCTATTGCACTGCTGCAATAAATTAGAACTTAATTTTCTCTTTCCTCCTGAAACCTAATCTCTGAACGACTGCAAGTCACTGCAATTACTTTGTTCCTCTCCATCCACTTGTTGCTTCTTTGTACTGCAACAAACAAGGGAGTTGTATTCTTTCAACTGCTTTTCCTTCTCTTTTAGAGAATTCAACATATACTGATGTCTATCTTTCTAGATGGTATACGCGTTCCTCCTACCATCATAGATGGCTTCCCTGTCAAACTGCCATGGTCTACCCAACAACACATGACACGCTACCATAGGCATCATGTCACACAACACCTTATCTCTGTAAGAACCAATCTAAAAACTTACTAAACACTGTTCTCTCACAATCATTCATGCTCCTTCTGCAACCAACAAACTTTGTATGGACTAGGATTCTTATTCCTCTTCAAACCTAGTTTTTCCACCATTTCTTTTGAAACTAAGTTATTTGTACTACCACTATCAACAATAACCTTACAACACTTACCTCCAGCCTTGCACACAGTCCAAAAGAGATTCCTTCTTTGGGATGGCTCCTCCTCCATCGTGTTTGGAGTCACCAACACTCT
Source organism: Sequoia sempervirens (assembly GCA_007258455.2). Taxonomy (NCBI): domain Eukaryota; kingdom Viridiplantae; phylum Streptophyta; class Pinopsida; order Cupressales; family Cupressaceae; genus Sequoia; species Sequoia sempervirens. The sequence goes on along the minus strand of VDFB02000013.1, from coordinate 32,749,432 downwards.
TCTCATCATGAGATATTTTCCTTCTTCTAGGTCTGCTACTTCCGACAATGCATTACACTCCTCATCTTCTTGTGCCAAGTGGTTTCTTGCCGCACTCTTCTTTCTCCCCTCTTGTATTTGATCACATTCGAATGCACGATGACCAACTTCTCCACATTGGTAACATCTAAATGAAAACCCTCTGCTACCACTACCACGTCCTCTTGCTAGTACCTCCTTTTATTTGGTGTTTTGGCCCACTTCTTTGCTCTATTTGGGATTGGATTCTTCCTCAATCTATTTTCCTTTACTACTGCTCACTTGTCCCTTTTCAGTTCCAAATCTTCCCCAACTTTTGGAATTGTTTCTTTACCTCTTCATTAATTTCTCCTCTGCCTTCAATGCATACTAGTATGCTTCCTCAACTATGGTAATCTTTAGCATACTCATCTCATTATGTATTTTAAACCTCAAGCCATTCAAATACCTGGTTGTCTTTTCCCTATCAATTTCATGCCTTCTAGATCGAATATCTAGCTTGTAAAATTCTTCCGTGTAGTCTCTTACACTCATATCTTTGTGCTTCAAATTTTGCAATTTCTTGAACAACTCCATTTCGTAATCTCCAGGTATGAATGCCTTATTCAACTTCATCACCATCTGGTTCCACCTCGTTATTCAGGGATCTCCATCCATTTTCTGTTCTTTCTGCAATCCTTTCCACCATAATGCAGCATGCCCTTTCAATTTTGTTTGGGCTATATTCACCCGATGTGGGTCTTTAATGTCCTCTAACTCGAAGTACTCCTCTAGCTCTCCAATCCAATTGATTAACTCATTTGGATTTAACGTTCTAGAAAATTTTGGCAAATTCATCTTATTGCTCTTCATTATTTTTGAAAAAGCTCTCAAAAATATTTCTTCTTCGGCATCTACGAGCTATTCTTCCTCTTCTTCCTCCTCTTCTTCTTCTTCTTCTTCTTCTTCTCTTTCTTGCTCTTTACCTTTGATTCCTTCCTCATTCTCGCCTTCTCTTCTTCTTTCTCTTCTTTCCCTTATGTTACCAACACCTACTTCTCCCTGGTTTCTAATACCTTCAATCACCATGTCACAAAATCTTTCAAGTACACCCTCTAGTCTGGGTCTTCCTCTTCCTCTTGCTATTCGGGGTGCCATCTCTTCCAATCAATGGTTTTAGCTCTCAACTATTTGGGATTCCACACACACACCCACAACAATCCTTTTGAGCTCTACACTTCATCACTGTCTCCTCAGATCCTGGTGGATATGCTCCACGCTCAAGACTTCCTACTCTGATACCACTTGATGAAGTGTCACTACCCTTTCCTACGGAATCTCACCACACACACATAGAAAGAGCAACCAGACACAAGAAGAGAAAAAATATGTTCATGTATTACTAGAATGAAATTACAGTTTAGATTCCATCTCATGGGATTCTTACATGCATTTTCAGATTGTAGATCTTAACTCACACTTGTTCCTCGCTGCATGTTCTACTAACACTCCAACCCCCCTGCATAGAAATTCCATCCTGGTCATATCTCTCTTGAACTTTCCAGGTTGGCCTCGTTCTTTCCCACTCTTCATGTCGTAGAATCCATTATTGTCCAATCAACACTCAAGATCCCCAAGTAGTTATATCGTAATCAACAGTTCCATCGAGTTGGCCAATAGATAGGTATTCCACAATAATGATGTGGAATACATCGAGTATCATTCTGCCATGTTTCGTACCCTAACTCGTTAACTCATCGTCAGTTACTTTCCCACCATTGTCTCCTTATTGTTGTATCCTTGGGACCAACTCAAGATTCTGGCCAACGAAGGAAGTCCCGCCGATCAATTTACACACTGTGGAAATACATTGGGTCATCAGGGAAACAACACAGAAGGTTTTGTCAATGCAGCTGAGTCACACCGATTGGGCCATCAGGGAGACCTAGGTCAGAGTTCTACTGAAGATGTTCACCCACACCGATAGAACATACATTAGGATCACATGTGATTAGGCCATCGGGGAGACAAGGCATAACATCCTGCCGATGAGACAACTCCCCACCGATGAACCCCATTTGCAACCTCCGCCAACACCATCAGTCAATCGCTAGGATAGAAGGATCGCTCTGCTGATGAAGCACACACTTGTTGATGATATACATACCACCACTCACCAGGATATCGGCCCATCGCTGGGACACCAGATGTTGTCTCGAGTGCCAATAGATAATCCTCTCACTGATGAAACCCCACACACTATTCACTCACTATTTCCATTATCGTTTCATTGGGACTCATAGGAAGTCACACTGATAGGTCAAGGTCATGCTGATAGAGCATGTCCGCCCCTATTAGATCTAAAATAACTCAGTTTGTTTTTGGTGATGCAGGATTGCTCGTGAGCCCGGATGCTCCTACATCAGTTATTCCCAAATTAGGTGAGTAATTGTACCATTTCCAAGGTGTACAATTTCCATCATTACACCTATCACCAGAGAAACGTGGACCAGATTGCTCATACCCATATGCACTGTATATACCCAAAACTGTATGTTGAACTACTACCACTTGTAACTTTCAAACTATATATCCAAACCAGCCAAAATATTGAACATAGATGCACATAATGGTTAGGAAGAACATATTATCACTGTATAAGTATATCTTGAGCAAATGTGAACCAAAATACCAAATTAAGATACCTCCATTCTATTCATCGGATAAGTGTAAATATCAACAATCAATATTGAAATCAATGACAACACATTAAGGGGCTCCTTCTTCATTCTCTCAACATTTATATTATAAAAATTATCATTTATATATACTAATATTATAAAATGATATATATAATATATTACTCTCGGCCTTTTTTTTATTTAACACATAGGAAATGGATATCCATTTCGTAATGAATATCGGTTTAGTTTTAGATTGTTTTTTTTTTTAAATTGGTCAGGTCCACCTCATCCCTTAGTATAAGGGACATCACGGACCCATATAATATATTATTATATATATATTACATACTATATATTATATAATATATTATATATTATATTATATATTATAGTATATATTATATATTATGTTGTATATTATATATTATGTTATATATTGTATATTATATATATTATGTTATATATTATATATAATATATAATATTTATAATAATAAATATATTATATTATAATATGATATGATATAATATAATGTATACATTATATTATAATATATACTATAATATAATATAATATATATAGATAATATATAGATTAATATATACTAATAACTTTCTATTTTTTTTTGTATGATTTGAATTTAACAGATATCCATTCCTAAACGGATATCCATTCTGCTTTGGTGCTTGCTATGGCAAAAATACTTTCTACCCGAGCCTAGAAAAATTCAAAGCGGAATTTCACATTTTTTGACAAGTAAAAACCACCTTTTTTTTCACATCGCCACTTTTTGGACCCCCATGATGCTACACATACCCTAATCCATTCTATGAGCTCCTCTAGATTTAAGCTTCCATTGAATAATAAGACCTCCATCTTTGAACTCTTCCCAATCTTGGAAATAGCTCTCAATAATTTGATTTCTCTATGATCAATTTTATCATGTGCTTCTTCTTTGAATGGCTCCTCTTTCTCAGCACATCTAACTCTCGTTTCTCTCTATGCACAACTCTTCTACATAGCTCTTCCTACAATGTATCCACTTGCCTTCTAAGTACTCTGAAATCTTCCATACCAAGTGGGTTTCTACCTCCACCTCTACCATGATGGGCTACTCTAGGAGGCATTGTCTCAACACCCACAACTCATAGGTCTTGCTGCAAACTGCCTCTCTTCGTTGCTTTTCCTACAAACTTAGGAAGAACCTTCTCTAATACCACTGATGCAAGAGATTTCCTACAACACACTCAACATACCAAAAAAAGAAAAAATTTAATTAAGATAATTTTAAATTAGCAACACATATGAAGATTTTCATTCATTCAATGTCTCCAACTCATGAAATCACAATCAAACTGTAAATACAAAATATGCATCCATGTGGACTAATGAAGAATATTAAAAATCAACTCCAATGATCCGTTAAAGGCAACAATATCATCTACAGGGGAGTCTTCCTCAATCCTACAGCTTCCTGCAATTTATCTCTTCTCCGCCTACAACTTCTTTCTAGAATCAATTATATAATGCACCGATGAACTTACCAAGGCTTTTGTTGCTGATTTTCACCTCCAACCTATAAAATAAAGTCTGAAAACACTCCTCTAGGAAAATCGACACCCCAGACTTGCAACTTCCAATTTTGGAACTCATAAATTCAAGCAACATAGTGTAGAATCAATTCCTCTTGTCACAACTATCTCTTGCAACTAGAAACTCCCAAACTCCACACCCCTACTTATAAAATCAATGAATTTTCATAAATTACTAATGTTGATGAGCCCCAATGCATGTTTGCACAATTTCCAAGAAGACATGCCTCCACTAGCTGGTACATTTATTCTCTCCCCTCACTAAATAAGAATTCAAATTCAAATTTTCAAGTCATGCACATCATGGGATTCCCACTACTACTTGTAGCAACAAGGAAAATTAAATAATATTCAACATTTCATAACCTCCAAGAATCCCACACCCAAACTTGATTTTTGTCATCTAAACTTTTAAATTGTAATTTCCAGTATGTTTCCCAATGCAGCTTGCAACTCAAAACTTCAAATTATTAATTTTGATTTTTGGACAAGAAAATCAAATAGATACACCAAAATAATATTCAAAATATTTCACACCAAAATTGGATCAATTTTGTTGATGCAAGATGGCTGGCAACCATAGATGCACCTTCATCAAATGCCAATAGTGTATCACACTTTTTGGCCAAAGTGAGACTTTGAAACAAAAAAAATTAATCATATTTTCACTTTCTACTACCCATAACAATTAAACGATTAAGAATTTGAAGATGATGTGAACTAGTGGTTTTTGATATTTTTTATGTAGATTGTAAAAATATTTTAAAATAAA
>VDFB02000013.1:32728085-32742111 GCA_007258455.2 Sequoia sempervirens | reverse complement strand
CTCTCTCTTAGGTCTCTCTCACTCTCCATCTCCCTCTTAGGTTTCTCTCTGATCTCTCTCTCTCACTCACTCCCCCTCATATTATATACTATATATATTATAATGTAGTATATAATATATATTATGTATATAATATATAATATATATTACATAATATTAATGTAATATAATATCTATATAATACATAATACATAATATATAAGATATAATACATATATAATATATAACATATTAGTATATACTATATATTAATCTAGATTATAATATATATTATGTATTATAAATAATACACGTAACGGATATCCATTTTTTCTAACAAAATTAGTAGGCTTAGGATTTGGCTTGAGATTTGGTTCAGGATTGTCATACCTAGAAGGTCAATTAAAAAAAGGTGTTTACAAAATTTCCTTAGTTTTCCAAAGTTCACCCTTGTGGCTGACGACTTTTTTTTATCCGAATTTGATGAAACAAAAAGGGTTTATTGAAAAAATTGTTAGCTTTGCATGAATATAATATATGCCTTATTTTGAATTTAATAGATAATTATTATTGATTTTCTACATACATTACGACTAAAGTCCTAATTGATAGGATGATTGAAAATATTCTATAATTTTCAAACTATTTCACATTTTTTGAATTTAAAAGATGTGTCACATTCTATGCTTTGCATACTATAGGATAAGAAAAAATTGAATTTCATAAATTTTTGACCAAGTTATGGTGGTCAGAAAAACACGTTTTAACAATTTTGAAATGTTCTAATAAAAAAATCATAACTAATTATTTACTTGCAAAAAAGTTACAAAAGGAAATGTGACACATCTATGCATGTGTCCTCTACTTGTATTGAAAGTTTCAGAAAAAAATATTATTTTTTTCTTGTACTTAGGTTGGTCAAGCATACACCTGGTTTTTATCTTTTTGCTGAAAAATTTAGTACTACTACATTGAAATTTTAAATTTTCACAAAATAGATTTACTTTTTTCCAAAAAAGGATTAGTAGCCTAGAAACTACATTCAATTTTCTACAAATTTTGTTCTTACATATTTTTCAAATTATGTTAATAACCTATTCAAATTTTTATGTCAAATTGTCTAACTCCATTTTTCTAAATTTTCATTGTCACTTAGGGGCCTAGTTTGGACCCCCATGATCTTGCACTGACCCCTTTATATGTGAATCCTTGAGTTTTCATCCTAATAGTTTTTTCTCTAGATCAAATTGGTGTATTATTTTTCTATAAAGGCTTGAGTCTCTCATTATATTCTAAACATATAGTTATTGATAATACAACTAGTTTGAGATTTGGAGGTTGGATCTTTCCCAAAAGGGTTTTCCTAGGCTAATATTATGTCAACTATGTTTTTATGTAAGTTTCATGTTATTCTATGTATTTTTATTTCTATACATTTGGTATTTTATTATCTAATATTATTAGATTTGAGTCTCTTTGCATTACTCTCCTCATATATTAATGTAGAAATTATTTACACCATCTTGCTTCCTTTGATAAGATATTTTCTACTCATTTGTTATATATATTTTTTAATCTATTGGGTATCTATTTTGTTGACTAAAAATTTGGAATGTTGTTACTTGAACCATTAGTTTATGACTTTACTAAGGTAATTGTATATAAAAGAGGATGTGAGGAATAATTTTTTTTACATGGTGAGCCCTTGAGATTTAGGGGACCAAAAACTTCCTCAATGGGGAGGTGTGATCTAAAATTGAATCTTTGTAACTTTTCCATGGGGTTAGATGATATCATTTATATTTAGGACGGTTTCACTAGACCTCTATTTTAAAACATGAAAAAATTGATTCAAAGAAAAAACTAGTCGTAAGTGAATAAGTAAAATTTGGGGGGGTCAATAATATTTTGAATTTACATTAATGATAAAAAGAATAGGAGGAAATATGAGTAGAATTCACTTGTTGAAGAGAATATTCATTTTTATTAGAAGGAAATTTCATAATTGTCAAACATCAATAGGATGTATTTTTATAGAAAATTTGTAGTTCTCTCTTATTGTAATTTCCCACTACTGTTTAGTGGCAATTTCATATATTTTGGATAAGGTATGGGAGTTGAAGGGTAATAACCTTTAAATTTAAATTTAGAATGTTTGGAATTTATTTTTGCACAAAAGGAGGAAGAGGGAAAATGTTAATAACACAAGAAACACCTTATGCATAGATTGACTTTCAATTATAATTTCCACATGTGCAGTAATTAATAGTTGCAAGAGGATAGATGTTCCCATGCTATTGTGACCATTTTTAAGTGTTAAGATCTCATTGTACTTAGTGAGTTTTTATAGAAAAAATTTATCCTTGTAAATAATTGTAATTGAATGAATCTGGAGTTCTCTTATCTTTTGGGGGTTTCTCTTGGTTTATCCTTCAAGTTTATTTGTTTTGATACTGTATGTTGCATTTGTACATGTGTATTTACCTTGTATTCTATGTTTAACTACATAATTTGACATACTAACTTAACTTGTGATTCTAAGAATGTTAGTTCTAGGAAGGTTTGTGTAGAGTTGATGCTTAAGTAATCTAATATTAGTTATTGCTTGGAGAATATCTTCATTATTCTATGAATCATTTAGTACCATTGATTTTTACTTGCATAGATATATTATCCATGTGAACATTCTCTATAGATAACTAAGATTTATTTCTACCTCAAATGAAACCATGTAATTAGGATAAATCATTTTAGGTGAACCAAATTGTAGGCATAGTCCTGTTATAGATTCTCAAATTTTCAAGTTCAAGTCATCTCAATTTTTTATCATTAGATCTAGTTCTATATTTCATCCCTTTATGATAGGTTCATAGCACTCGGGTAAAAGCACAAAGTTGTGTCACACTTTATAAAGGAAATGGCCAATGCTAATTCAATTTTTAAACTTGAATCACTAAAAAGTGGCATATATGTTTTGAATTTTGAAATGGTGTAAACTAGTAAAATATGTATTTGTTAGTATGATTTATGTTTGTATTTTTTTTTTAAATATAAAAAATTATTTTAAACTAGTTTTTAATAAATTAAAACTATAATTTAGTTGCTGATAAAATGCTGAAAAATGAAGTTGCATGGGACGTCAAACTTTTTATAGTAATTTTTTTTTTCTTTCAAATTTTTTGTGTGTATTTATAACTTGAAATTTTTGTGCATGGATATATTTTTTTCAAATTTTGATAAATATATATTTTTAAATAAATATTAAAATGTCCGTGAATAAAAAACAATTGTTTTCATCGGACGTCAACTTTCATATTAAATATTTATCTAAAATGGAAAAAAAATTATAACATCTTAAAATAGATTCTTTTATCTAGTGCATCATATTTTTTAAAAAAAAAATTAATAAGTTTTAGTATTTTTCCTTGGCATAGTAATCAACCTCATATTTTGTGTTGAAAACCTACTTTTAGTAAAAATAAAATATAAAATATAAAAAATAATTAAACTATTAAAATAAATATATTTTTGAAAACTGCACTTATGGATCTACAAAAGGGTATTTTTATATTTTTTTTTAAATGTTGTTTACATTAGCAAGAGTTATTGAAACTTCAATTTTTTCAATTAATTTTTTTTTTTGGTAAATTGGACTCAAAGTGATGCTCCATACATTTTTAGCCAACAATTTTAGTTTAAAAAGTTGTGGAAGCATATAACTTAGCTAGAATGAATCTTACTAGATCATATGTTTGACCAAAATTGATTTTTAGTTAGAAATACTTAAATTCAGTTGTGTTGATAAATTGGCTGAAAGTGTGACACAGCTTTGTGCTTTTACCCACTCAAACTTCATATTGAATCACATTTAGGGTTGTCTCTAATGCTTTTGTTAGTAATTAGTTATAAATCTTAGTCCTTTACATATATATGGCTTTGATTGGGCTATACAATTTATTATCAATTATTCCCTTGATATATTTGTAGGGTTCTTTAAATTCAATGATATATGGTATTCCCAATGAATTCCTACTATATATATTGGGGACAAAAGGAGCACACACATGTTCTAGTTGCTTAGGTTTCATGATCTAAAAATGTTATATCCCTTTTGTCATAATTATTTTTAGTTAATTTTACTTTGACATGCTTGTTCATTTATATTTTCATGCACAATAAAAGTGGGGGTCAAATCTAGAGGAGAAAAGTATATATCTTGCATCTTTGTTCTTTTTATTTTACACCATTTTGCACACATGTTTATGTTCTCATAGGGACACTTCTAGAATTAACCATTTTGTATTACATTGTTAAAAAATTTGTACTACTATTAAAAGATTGTAGTTCAATTGATTGAGCACAATCTGTGAGGGTGATGGTATTTTTCTATTATGTCATTCATCAAGATTCAAACCCTTGGAGGAATGATATAAGGGGCTAGGTCAAGATTGTGTTGGAATGGATACCCCCTCAATCCTTGACTCTTAAAAGAAGATACATATCAACATAGACTCGTCATCCCATATCAAATAACAAAATGTACTCAAGAATGATATAAAATCCTCCATATAAAAATAAAAAACTGTATTGCAACTTTTTTTTTTCTCCAATTTATATCATAAACAATGGAAGCATTCAGACGAATTATATCATCTTCATTAATATTTATGTTCCATATATACTACCTCATATTTCCACGGTTTCCCTTAAATATGAAGTATCTCCGTGGCTTTGGTGCCTTGCCCAATGTTTATAGGTTTGCTTGACGCAAGTACTTCTTCCTTTATACGCTAATCGAATTTCCTGATCAAAGGATGTTGAATGATAGTATTCCCTGTCTCACAGACAATTGCATCTTGATTAGCTTACACTTCATAGCTTACCATTGTCTTTCGTATGTCTAATTTTAAAAGGCGTGCCTAACAATCCAGGAAATTAAGCAAACAGGAGGAGGCTGTTTAGCTGAAATTCTGGATTCATTCAAGAAAAATCAAGAGCAACGACCTTACTCCTTGAAAACTAGACGCTAATCATCTCCCTCAAAGAAAACTGCTTATATTAGTGCAGTTGAACGCTATTCACGGTACAAAATCCATCCGTAATCATTGTAATATTGAATTTGGCAGTTAGATGGCATTATTCACACTCAATTGTTAAAAGTAAAACAAACCGTGAAACGAGTTCAGTCTGAATGCGATATAAAACACAAATGACTTACGTTCCCTTTGCCTGAATGTCAACGATGAAATGATACAAAAATCAGCGACTAAATGGCGTTTTCGCATTATTTTACGACGTAAATGTGGGGGAGGCTGATGAATTAGCACGAAAACTGAAATTTGCATATGATAAAAGCAATAGTTCTGTATTAAGAAAACCAAATTGTCTTCAATATGTTGCATGGATGTTACCTCAATATATCCATGGTTGAACCAGGACTGAAAATCCATCCAATTAATTAGCAAACCAAGGTCTGGAAGGCGCTTCCTAGTTCCTACTCACGACTGTCTTTGTGCGATGAATCCCAGTGAAGACATCTGTGGAAATGCAACTCATAAATCAAGAAGAGCTTTAACAATGGCGCCGACGGTGATTTTGATGATGGTTGGCATCGTGTGTATGGCTGTCGGGGTTTCCGCTGGCCGGAATAAGGAGACTGAGAAGGAGGCGCGCACGCAGAGTCGATGCATCTGCTCTCCTTCTATTCCACCGCCGGCACTCCACGATATGATGAGGCTCCAATTGAAGTTGAGCATGGAGAAGACAAAAGAAGCCTATGACTTTGCCGCTGGTTTCGAGCAAAACATTAGCAATACAAGAGAACGCGCAGCATGGGAAGACTGTGTAGAGCTTTTTGAAGATACCATGGATCGTCTAAATGCAAGCTTAAACAAAGATGTCGTGAAGGAAAGTGTTGTGGTATGGCTCAGCGCAGCATTGACCAACATGGACACCTGTTCAAACGGGTTTACAGACATGAACTTAACATCTACTACTTACCTTACAACTTTGATGTTAGCCAAAGCTCTGAACGTGTCGGAACTGGTGGCCAAATCTCTTTCAATATACAAACAGATTTCCAGTGCGTCGCACAACAGCCGCCTCTTACAGGTAAAAGACCAAGAAGCTCAAGAGTTGAATTCTCACCATGAAGACGGTTTTCCAGAATGGGTATCGAGCGGAGAGCGGAGGTTGTTACAGATGTCCACTCCGGCTACTCGGGCGAACGTTGTGGTTGCGAAAGACGGCTCTGGCAACTACCGCAGTATCAAAGAAGCTGTTAACGCTGCGCCTCAGAAGAGTAGCAGCAGATACGTTATCTATATAAAGGAGGGCGTTTATAGAGAAAATGTGGAGATACCAAAGGCGGTGACTAATTTGATGTTTGTTGGCGATGGCAAAGATCGATCGGTGGTGACAGGCAATAGAAATGTACAAGACGGTTCCACCTCGTTCAACTCTGCAACTGTTGGTAATCATTTGCAACGCTATCCTGTTTAGGTATAATTACACTACAATAAGAGGTGAAGTAAAGTCCAATGTTTCAAAAAAATAAATAAATAAAATAAAAATTAAACAAAATAGTTTCTGGGTCATAATTTTGTTTAGATGGTTCATTTGAATTCGCATTAATTTTTTTAGTAAAATTTATCAATTACTGCAATTTCAGATGAACCATCTAGACGAATCAAAACTTAGAGTGTGTTCTTCAAAACAAAATTCATAAGAATATTTCTTAAATTTTTTAAAATAATTCTAATAAAAATAAAATAAAATTTATGGAAAGGATCCAGAACATGTTCCAATAGTTGTTATAGCATTTGTTTATTTAATGTCCAATTTTTAACAATATTGGATGAATAGTTGTGAATTTAAAGTTATTAGTATTGATGACGACTACCCATAATTGAATGTAATGTATTCTTTAGATCTAAAAAGCAACAAATCATGTGATGTCACATAAGCACACCAATAATACATGACTTAGTGCACAATTAACAGTCACACATTTTTTTGGGCATTTTTGGACACCTCACCAAAAAATATGTTGATGTGACATCATAGTTGATGGTGTGGCCCTAAAACCTTAGAGTGTGGTCTCATGGAGGAGTTTCAGGATGTATTTTCATGGAGCAAGGGGTCCCATGAAGGCAAAAAAATTGTGATATAGCATTAACTAGTATCTTTTCTTGAAAAATAGCAACCCCTACTTTTAGGGATTTTTTTGACACTTGTATATCACCTAAAATTTTAAATTCCTATCAGAAAATAAAAATGAGGGAATTTTTATTTATTTATTAATTTTTATCAAAGTACTCCAATTCATTCCTTAAATTTTGGAGCTCAAAATTTTAAGCTGAACTGCACTATTAATTTCATGGGACCACCAGCTTTAAAACATTCCTAAAAAATCTCAGCAGCAACCACTGAATTTTTTTAAGAAGCCCCCCTCCATGGAACCTTACCCTTAGTTATAAGTAAGGGACTTGCCAAATAAGCAGCTATAAAAAATTGGGAGTGATTTGAAATTTCCACATTTGATTTTGAGACCTCTATATTAATTTAAGGTACTTATATTTCTTGATGTTCTTTTAAATAGATATATTTAAAATATCTATATTATGTAAGTGTGCTTTTTTTGGATTCAACTTTCACATATGATTTTGGGAAGCACATAGACCCTCTATATTAATTTAAGGTACTTATATTTCTTGATATTCTTTTAAATAGATATATTTAAGATATTTATACTATTTAAGTGTGCTTTTTTAGATTCAACTGCATGAAATTTATTTGCATCAACATTTCGGACCATACTTCTGATCCATCATCAGGATGAAGAGAGTTGAGAGAAAAAAATGATAATAGATCACAAATGTGATCCGAAATGTTGATGCAAATATATTTCACACTGTTGAATCCAAAAAACCACAATTAATCAAATATATACTATAGAAATCTAATGTCTTTAATATCTATAAGTTAATTTTTATTTTTAAGACAACTGAAAAATTGTTCTACCGTGCAGTTGTTTCTGGAGATGGATTTATTGCAAAAGATATGACATTCGAGAACACTGCCGGACCGCAGAAGGGCCAAGCGGTTGCACTGCGAGTAAGCGCAGATCAGTCGGTTTTTTACCGTTGCAGCATGAAAGGGTACCAGGACACCTTGTACGTACACTGTCTCCGCCAATTCTACCGCGAAGTTGATATCTACGGTACAATCGATTTCATCTTCGGCAACGCCGCGGTTGTCATCCAGAAGAGCAACATCCTGGCAAGACGACCCTTGAGCTACCAAAAGAACGTAATTACTGCGCAGGGAAGAACCAGTCCGGGACAAAACACTGGGATTTCAATCCACAATTGCAGGGTGAGTGCTGCCTCTGATCTACAGCCTGTAAAAGACTCGATCCAGACATACCTGGGAAGGCCGTGGAAGCAATACTCTCGCACTGTCTTCATGCAATCTACACTTGATGACTTGATCGATCCTGCTGGTTGGCTAGAATGGAACGGGACCTTTGCCTTAAGTAGCCTATATTATGGGGAATACATGAACATGGGCAGCGGCGCAGGAACATCAAGACGGGTGAGATGGGGTGGTTACCACGTCATTAAAAGTGCTAGTGAAGCAAGCCGCTTCACTGTGGACCAGTTTATCTCTGGAAATTCGTGGATTCCATCAAGTATTTCGTTTACCTCTGGTTTGAGCCGATAAAGCCAGAATCGAAGTCGTTAGGAGGTCAGTCAAACAGATGGGCACCCTTAATTGTCAATAAATGCCCTATAAACTGTTGATTATGGATAATCATATTCTTATTTGCTTTTTCTGTTTTAAGAATTTCTATGACTTCATCTATCATTCTCTACATCCGATGTCAATAGTGTTATTAACTAGCAATTGTGCAATGGATAGCCGATGTGGAAGGTCAATTAGGAAATTCTAATTTTTTTTAAAAAAAATTGTGTTGTGGAAGGTTGATTAGTAGGTCATTTATCAAATGATGTTGTTTTTGTAACAAATGTCTTAATGGAGAATGGAAAGCTTCAAATCATATATGCATCTGTTTACAGAAATACAAACACGATTAAAACAAAACTTCTGAATTAGGAAGATAATTAGTCTCCATTTCAAACAAGCTCATGCTATGTTTACAATAGAGAGAGAGGGAGAGAGAGGAAGAGATAGGGATAGGAATAGGGATAGATAGAGGGAGGAAGAGCAAGAGAGAGAGAGAGGGGTAAGAAGATAGAGATAGAGAGGAAGATAGAGATGGAGATGGGGATGGAAATAGAGGAGGGGGATATGGAGAGGAGTGGGAGAGATAAAGAGAGACAAAGATGAAAGAGACAAATATATAGAGAGGGAGAGAGAGAGGGAGAATGAGAGAGGGAGAGATAGAAAGATAGAGATAGGAAGTGATATAGAGATAGAAGTAGAGAGATGGAGAGATAATGAGATAGAGATAGTGGGAGAGATGTGAGAAGAAATATGCAGAGATGATCTAGGTTAAGAGATACAAATATAGAGGTTTGGGAAGAGGGAGAGGGAGAGAGAGATGTATGGATAAAGAGAGGGAAGCATGCCTAGAGATAGAGGGGTAGATAGGAAGATTGAGATGGAGATGAAGATAGTGGGAGAGAAATGGTGGGAAAGAGATAGAAAGAGATGTAGAGACAGAGGGAGACAAAGAGAGGAAGAGATAGAGAGATATAGAGCAAGAGAGAGGGAGACGTATGGAGAGATATAAATTGTGAGATAGAGTGATAGAGAGAGACATAAGAAGATATGGAGAAAAATGTATAGAGACGAACAAACATAAAGAAGTGGATAGAGACAAAAAGAGATTGATAGAGGGAGAGAGAGAAAGGAGAGAGAGATATATATGGGAAGAGAAAGGCAGAGAGAAGTAGAGATAGATAGGGGAAAGGGAGGGAGAAATAAGGAGTGTCTATGTATACATGAGTGAGATTGACAGAGATATGGAGAGAGAGATAGAGAGGGAGATGGACATATATAAATAGATAGAGAGGGAGGGAGAGAAATAGATCAGAGAGAGGATAATTAAAGAGATATAGAAAGAGGGAGTGATAATGAGAGAGGGAGAGAGCTACAAATATAAACAGGGAGATATAAGGATAGAAAGGAGAGATAGAGAGATCTAGCAATCATATCTTGGCATGCAATGGGTACATCAAAGGAGTGTGGTAGGAGGAGAGATAAAGGGCCCTAGAGAGTGAGAGAGAGAGGGGTAAGGAGATAGAGATAGTATCACTTGGACACTTGAACACTTTGAGATTACAACTTTTGACATGATTTTTTCATAAATTGAGGTTGAACTATGAATTTAGACAAGGTAACTCAATGACTTGGGAATGTAGGAGACTACTTGATTAGCTCATGGACAACTTGAAATTTAGAGTTGTACCTTAAAAATTTTAAGACAATAAGATGCAATACCTCTTCACCAAAACAAGGTGTACTATGAATATTGTACTTTTACTAGAAACTCATTTATTAAATCATATTAATTATAACATTTTAAAATATATATTTAAAATATTTTCATGCATGAAAATGGTCATTTAACATGCATGACCCAAAATATTAAACATGCTCAAACTATGTATATTTACTTAACCATAAAGAAGCATCCAATATACTATGAATAAAATTTCTCCTAGTGACAGTATTTAGACCGCTCCTCATATCTCATACAAATAAAAACCACTCATGATCAAAACTACATCTTTACCTTTTACACAACAACTAAAACTTCTATACATCACTTAAATAACAATAAGATTATAATTTTTTCACCACCATAGCGTTCTTATCCCTTTTAAAGATGGAAGGAATGCTCTTCATAAAAACTCAAAATAAATGATGTTGAATGATGTTGCGGCATGATAATTCCTCTTCTCCACCTTGTGGTAATGTTGTTACCTTTACTTTTATCTATGATTTGAACTAATGGTAGAATTTTATGTATTACAATATTATAATTGAACTTTTCAATAAAATATATTGTGAAATTTTAATGTTTTTAAATTGGAGTAAGGAAAAATATTGAGAGTTATGTATGTAGGGGAGAGGACCGAGTAGTTGTGCACCCTAACTTCTCCCTTCTAATTATCCTATGTGGGAATTTCGAATCACTCCCATTTTTTTATCGCAACTTACTTGGTAAGTCCCCTGCTTATAACTAAGGTTTCAGGGCAACATCATCAAATATGATACCACATTAGCATGCTTTTTGTCAAGGTGTCCAAAAAGGCCCAAAAAATAAGTGAGACCAATAATTGTGCATTCATAGCATGTTTTATTGAGCGTTGATGTGGAATCACATGATTGGTTGCTTTTTAGATCAAAGGAATACATTTTGTTTAATTATAGATAGTCATCATCAACACTAACAACTTTAAAGTCATAATTATTGGTTCAATATTGATAAACATATTGGGCATTATATAAAAAACTACTATCACAACTATTGAAACATGCTTAGGTAGTGGGTCCTCTCCCCTATTGAGTGAGAGGATTAGGGGAAAACATATAGCTTTGAGAATATTATCTTGGCAAAGATAAATAATTTCCTTGAGAATGCCACACTCTATGCATGTGAACATGTGCTTTGGAAAGAAATTTATGCTTTCTTAAATGGTTTTTTTTCTTAAATGGATACTTGTGCATGTAAATATTGCTCCATGTAGTGGCATTATAATTTCCTTTTGTACAATATTGGGAAGTAGGAAGTGGGTGCACAAGAAAAAGTTTGACAATAGTGTGTACGATAATAACCTTGTGTTACATGTTGCAGGCCTTGTGTTGTGAGCATGTGTTCTATTAGAAATAGAACTCCATTCGAGTAATATTTTATATTGAATAAAGTTTTAGTTACATAGCATAAAAATAAAGAGGATCAATGCTCATTACACATTTCAAGTATTAATTCTTTGTTTTTTTTTTGGCTTTATGTCATATGTATGGTCATTGTAATTTTTGAAAGATTGTATTATTTTTTTTATTGAAAGAAAAAGCAATAATGATATAGCAGAAAAAAATCACAACAAGATGTTACTTTCAACAATATGGAAAACTAGCAACTCAGAACCTAAAATCAAAAGCAACAAAATATTGTCAGTCTTAAGCAAACTTACAAGATTGTAGTCAAATTAAAGACAACAACAAAACTATCATAGAACAACAATAAATAGACTAGGTACAAGGAGAAACAAATTGTTGCAAAACCTTTACAAATTTACAAAGAGAACAATATAACTACGGAGCAATAGGTCCACCGAAAAATATCCATAACATGTCCATTATTTGAGGCCACTATGGAATGTGCAGTAGCATCAAACCTTTCCCCCCTCAGCATTGTTACTTTGTGCCTTCTCAATAGAGTTGTCATGTTGAAGTATAGATGTCATTTTTTTAGAAGAATTAAAATTCCTTTGGTAGCCACCCCAACTAAAACAAAAAAACTCAAAACTTGTAGACCACACTGGAAAATCAAACTTTTTCTTTAAACTTGTAACCAATTCCAATAGTTTTAGCCTCAAAGGCATCAAATTACAATAAAAAATCTCTCAAAACACCATGCAGGTTAGGTTTGAATTGGAGTGAGGACTGCAGAAGGGAAAGGTTGGGGGAAAGATTCACACAAATAATCAAAGCTTTCATTTGAATGGTATAAAAGGTGTGAGAAAAGGCAGTGAGATAGCGAAGTTTCCAAATGTTTTTCAAAATAATATGTCTAAAGGTCTGTGAAATGATATTAAGGTGTGGAGCAACTTCGAGAAGAGCAGTTTTCCAAGACCAAGCTTGAGGAGAAACACTCGAAAGATTGACAAAAAGATAATTCCGTAGGTGTTGGGCATGGGAAGAAAATAAAAAAGGATTTTTGATAGTCTCTTTTTTAGAACAAAAAGGACAGGACAATGATGGTGAGATGAAGGAAAGATGGTCTCCAATAGGAACTTTAGCATGCAAAAATTTCTAAGCAGTCAATTGGGCTCGAGCTTCAGCTTTGGATTTCCAAATAAGAGCACTCAACTTATTCCATTTGGCTCGTCTAAACTTGCATTTCCATTTACAATTAAGAGGAGAAGCTGCGGAAAATGTAGGGAGGATTTTTCTATAGACAATTTTAAGGGGGAATGCACGAAGGTGACGATTGTTAGGCCATTTCCAATCCATGAGGAAATTATCATGACAAGGTGTGGATAAAAAATAGTATAGGTCGGGTGAAACAAGACTTTGAATTTGAAGAATAGGGGGTTTGTCTTTGGAGGGAAGCTTGAATTGTGCCTTAAGTTGTGGCCATTTTTTCCACTTGAATGTAACCAGATCCTAGAGATCTCTACAAACTTGAATACCTTTGTTAAAGAGATGCTTACCTTTAAGGAGTTTATTAAGGGCAAGAGGGGCATTGTTCAATTGAACAAGATGGTTCCACCATATTGAGGAGGAGGCAAAACTTAAACCATGGCTCAAGGATTGGGCATACCAAGATAGTTTTTTAGAATTTATTTTCCAAGCTTTCCAAATGGAATTTAAGGGGGTTGAACCATGAGTTTTGAAATGAGGAGCAGGTAGAAGCTTATCCATCCATTTCACTAGCTCCCATGACCGACCAATAGTAGCTGAACATTTGAATATGACGCTGAACCAATTTTTTCCAAGGGGCATCACCATCCAAAGCTTGAACAATCCATTTAGTGGTAAGATAAACTCCTTGTGTGTAAGGATCAATAATTCCTAAGCCTCCTTTATCTTTTGGTTGAATATAATGGCTCCATGATGTAATAGGCTATCCTTTTTTGTTTCCCCACTTAGCCTAGAGGAAACTCCTAATTAGTTGAGTCAACTAGTTATAACAGGCCTTGGAAGGCAATGAGCAAGAGGAAATGTAAATATGGCTAGCAATAAGGATCTTATTGGCAACTTGTAATCTACCAACCATGGAAAGAAATTTGTTTGTCCAATTTAATAGTTTTTTCATAATTTTAGCCAAGAACCAATTCCGCATATCTTT
>VDFB02000013.1:32673390-32723370 GCA_007258455.2 Sequoia sempervirens | reverse complement strand
TCATCCACCAATCTTGCAATAGTTGTCAATTTCTTTTGCTTTGGGATTTGGGTTGTTCTCTACAATAATTGTCCTACCATATCTTTTTTGGGTACACTAAGTTGTACAACTTTCCTTTTCCTGGACATGTTATCCTCCAACCAAGCTAGAGTAACTAGGACATTGAATTCTTTAAATATTGAAGACCCAAACAAAGTTCTTGAAACATGAGGGGTGTCCACTGTAGATGAAATAGTTTGTGACTTTTTTGGTACACTCACTTCCCTGATAGGTGATTCATCCTAAGAGGGAGAGGAGTTGATATTTAGGGTTTCCAAACCCTCTTCTTCCTCTTCTCCTTCATTTTCTTTTTCCAAAATAGGTAGGTTAAGGATATCCTCCCCACAAGTTTGTGAAAACACATTTTTGTTTGGTGGATCCTCGGCACCATCTCCTTGAGATCCTAATGGTAATGATTGGGAGGTATCACCAATTAATTTCCCACTTTCAAAAGCTTGGGAAGTGCTCTCGATAGGTCATGAAACCTTAGATCTAGTGTGAGGACGGGACTGCTATGTTCTTTTCTTAGTCATCCACTCTCATTTTCTAGTCAAGAAATCAACAGTCCTTGCCTCAATAGTCTCTTTCTCCCTGTAGTTCCATTCCATGGAAGGGATATGTTGGTTTTCTATTAGCTCAATATAGATTGGGTCTACCATGTCAAACCCATCCTCTATAATTCCCTATAGATCCCATTTTAGTTCATAGATGATAATTTGTTCCACTGAAAACCTCATCACACTCCATTTCCTGACTTTATAATCATCAAAATAGTTAGCCCAAAAATCCTCAAGGCTAGGCTGATGAAAGAAATTAGGGCTTAGTTTCAAATTATTCTTGATATAATCCTTTGAATCAAAAGGAAATTGTTCCTCATATCATAACATATTATACTTAGACAATTCCTTCTCAATATTTAGGGCATCAAACATAGATTGACAACTATAAGAACCAAAACCAATGGGAAAGCGAACTACTAATATTTTCCTTCCTTGGCACAACTTGTTTACATCGGCCAACTGCCTACTTACTTCAATGAGCACCCACTTATCCTCAGGGTATTTAGGCAATTTGATCGAAAATCCAGCATATCCACAAACCCTTATGTAAGAGAATCTCTTAAACTAAATAAGATGGTTGCCATAGAAGCCTACAAATTGCATTGCTTCAGGTGATAACCACATCACAGGACATCCCTGCAACTCCCTGACCATTCTCATAGTGAAAGTATTAGTTACTCCCCTAAAATATTGAAAGCTCTTATGAAGCTATAGCTTATCAAAATAATCATAAATGGGTACTTTCTCTGGAGGCAAGTCACTTGGTCTTAATCCAACCCAAAGATTTGTGTTGGTGATAGCATATATCAAGTATGAAGACATGTAAAAGAGCTTATTCAGGGTGAAGAAGGTCATCAACTCATGCAAGTGATTGCTAATTGTATACACCTAAAAATGGTCACATCACAATAGTCTAGTAATTAATTAAATATTTTTAATATTTAATTAAATTTCTGAATTCAATCTACGTATAAATAAATTTAAATAATTTATTTATATTGTTCATTCTTTCATTTAGATTAAATAAATAAGTTTATTTAATCTCTTTTCTTATCCATTTCTTAATTAATTAAATAAACATTATGATTTATTTATATTAATTATCATATAATCTTCGCTTGAATATTTTATTCAAATAAAGATTAAATATTCTTCTTTTCTAAAATTCTTCTAAAGTTCATTCACAATTAAATATTCCAAAATATTTAATTAATTCTTCTAAAATCCATTCATAATTAAACATTCTAAATATTTAATTAAATTTTCTAAAGTCCATTCACAATTAAATATTCTAAATATTTAATTAAATTTTATAAAGTCACATCACAATTAAATATTCCAAAATATTTAATTAAATCTTCTATAGTCCTAAAATCAAATATCAAACTCACACAAAATTAAAAAAATTTATTTATTTAATTTGGATTTATCAACAGCAACCATGAAACAAACTTCAAAACATAAAATTAATTTCTTTGTTTCTAAGCAAAGTTGTTCCCATGGGTTGAAGACAAACCTCCATTCTTCTCTCCAACCTCCCAACATATTACATCTTCCTCTCAACCTCTCCATCTCTCACCATTCAAAATTACCAAACAATCTCATAGCCATTGATCTTTGCCAGTCGGGCTCTTGCCTGTAAAAATCTATAAAAAGGACTATCGGGTCTTTGAAAACAAAGAAGCATTCATACAGGAAAACTATAGCCAATTTGCAAGAGCACAACCTTCCAACATCCATAGCCTCTAGAATCATAGTATAGCATAGCTTAGCATATTAGCATCCCATATCATGGCTTATCATACTCATATCATAGCTTCACTAGCATTCATAATCCACAACCCCTATGCATATCCGTATACTAGCATTTCACTCCACCAACATATAGGATAGAGAAGTACTCTCCCTTTGCATACTCATTTTGCAGGTTGCCATTTTGAGAAGCTTTGCTTACACAATCTGAGAGCAGCAGCTTCAAGCAAATCATTGGAGATAGAGGACAATGGAACGGTTCTGAAGAAGCTCTTTTTTATTTCTTTGATTTCAATTTATTTAGTTTTCTTTAGTTTAATGTTGCATTGGTGTGTTTTTATTGTTTCATTTTGATACTAACATTTCCCACACACACTAATAATTTCTACCCAATCCAAGAATTTCTCTCTACATAACATAATTTAGATGAAAAAATACATCCATTCCTCAAATCCATGAACATCTTCATTTCCCCTTAACCTATGTAACAACACTACAATTTTAGCCACTTCTTCCACAAAATGAGTTCTATGCAACTTCTGAGGAAATCGAGACTTACCCCTTTTAGGCTTGGCCAACCAATTTTTTTCCATTTCATTTCTGTAGACCCCTTTCTTTGGAGAAAATTCAATTTGAGAGTTTTTCATATTCATGGGTGAATACTCATCTTTGTTTGGGATTCTCAAGAAAGATACAAAGGTTAGGTGCCTAATGTATTCTAGGATGAGTTAGGTGCATTGTACTACTAAAGGAAATGTGGTAGCTTCAACTAACCCACTATCAATTATTCACTTAGTGATGGGTGGCAGATTTGGTTCATTGAATTTACTTCTTATTTCATCCAAACTCAAGAGCCCTAGATTGGTATCTCTAATTTATAGTCCCTCATAAGTTAGCTCGGACACATATTCATAACCTACATACTCAACCCTTGCCATGAATGATAATTTATAGCTCAATCAATAGATAGCCTTCTAAAATGCAGACAGAAATATTCCAGGAAAGTAAGTTGAAACAAGTGAATACAATAAATACCTTCAATGGTGAACCCTAAAGCTGGAATTTTCACACCTCACCCAACTCATCCTCAAAAACCCTTGTCACCAGGAGACTGTTTGTCTAGCACTTAAAACTTCACATAACAACATGAGAGTAGATGAGAATTTAATATCCCATGACACGTGGTAGTTATCACTTCACTACTTTCATCACAAACATCCTTCAAAATATGAAAGAAAATGTCTATAAGCAGAAAAGTGGAGAGTTCAATGAACTACTTAAAAGTGCACTTTAGTTTGAATATTATGTCAAAAATTCGCTTCAACAACAATTATCATGCAAGCTGGAAAAGGAAAAGTTTGACGAACTACATAAAAGTGCACCCAAATGAGAGAACACAAAAACTTAATAGAAAACAAGCTCAAGTGGCAAAGTGGGGAGTTCAACAAACTACATAAAACACTGCCCAAGTTTGCATGACTAAACAAAACACTGCCTAGGTAAGACTGAGTCATTTATAATTTGATAGATAGCTTTTCATGGAGCAAGGAAAAAATTATAGGGTAACAATGGCTCTGATTGGGGACAAAGATTGAATAGGATGAAGCAATGAACCCAGACCCATATTAGTATGATCAATACCTTATCCATTGGGAAATAGATTTGGTAAAAGTGAATAACTCTCTCAAGCACTTAGGAAGAAAACCAAAACAAAACAAAAACCCTAAACTAACTATGTACAAAAAGGGCTGCAAGATTGATCAAAGCTGATAGAGTTTCAAATCCTGCCCATTATAAGGAATATGTAAGGGGATCAAATCAGAATACGAGAGATGAAAATTATTAGGTTTGTACTCATGAGTGATTTTAAAAGGACCAATCTAGAGCATTTTGAACTTCTTGTGGGTTCCTTTAGGCTCTCTGCGCTTGTCCCATAGAAAAACTAAATCTCCAACCATAAACTTTCTCATTCTTGCTTTCTTGTCAAAAATCTTCTTGACCTTTGCTTGATGCATGGTTATCTTATCAACCATCTCTTCTCATTGTTCTTGAATCTTAGTCAAATATAAAATCCTTTTCTCTAATGCATCACTGAATTCAAACCCTCAATAGTAGTTTGTAATTTTTGAAATGATAATTTCAGTGAAAGAGGAAGTGCACTTTCTACTCCATATATTATCTCAAAAGGGGTCATCCCAATGGCCCTCTTAGGAGTTGTTCAATCTTCCCATAGAGCATCATATAGTCTTTTTTGGCAATCTTTTTAGTTTTCATCAACTAATTTCTTGATAATGCTTATCAAATTCTTGTTACTGGACTCTGACCATTCCCTTGAGGATAATAGTTAGCTAAATGAGATAGGGAGATTCTATAATCATAGTAGAAAAGTGAAATCTTGCTAGAGGAAAAACTAGTCACATTGTCAGCAACTAGCTTATGTGGAACTCCATACCTAACTAGGATATTTTCTTTGATAAAATTACAGACCACTTCGAAACTGGTTCTCTTACCTAGGATTGCTTCCACCCACTTGGCGAAGTAATTAGTGGTTGTGATATTGTGATTATGTCCTCCACTAGACTGTGGACTAATTGGGCCTATGAAGTCGAGACCTCATTTCTAAAATGATCCATTGATAATTACAGGCTTAAGTGGTAAGGCTACCAACTGAGGTCTTCCCGCAAACAACTTGCATTTTTCACACTTGGCCACCTAATGATAAGCATCCTTGAACATCCCAAGCTATTAATAACCATGTCTTATAATTTTGAAAGCTGTCATGGTGGAAGAGAAGTGACCTCCATAGGCCTCATTGTGGAAAATAGTAAGTAGTCGTTCTTGTTGATCTTTATCTACGCACTTCAAGAATGTCCCATCTATTCCATGTTTGTATAAGATTTCACCCCAAATAACATACTTAGCTACTTTAAATTTTAAATTCCTTTTCTACTTACCTGAGAGGTGCATAGGGCATTGTCCATAAGTGATAAAATAGGCTATATCAAAAAACCATTCATCTTGTAGGACGACAGTTAGAACCAATGGTAAATCTTCCTCTTCTTCTCCTTTAGACTCTCTACCATCAATTTATAGAGTCTTCTTCCTCTAACTAATTTTGTAGGTTTCAGGTCTAATTCATACTCTTTCACCTTTGTTATCTAGCCACCCCTCTTGTTGCAATCAATATCCTGTTGAGTCAATATGCTCTTAACAGAAGGATCTGTCACATATACCACTTAGTGTGAATGAAATATATAGAAGTAGAATTGCTTAACTACCCTAACCACTGCAAATGCATGCTTCTCAATTTGAGAATAATTTAATTCATGTTTCTCTAGTTGCTTTCTCATAAAGACAATAGGCATCAAAATTTTCTCCTTATTTTCTTGCAACAACATGGTTGATGTAGTATGCTCAGAAGCATAGCAATAGATGATGAAGTCTTTCTTAAAGTTAGGACTAACCAGGATAGGAGCTTGGGAAATTGCTTCCTTGATATTTTTGGATGCCTACTTCCCAACCTCATTCCATTTAAAATCCTATTTTTCCTTCATCATGTCCACAATATGCTTAGTGATTTTCAAAAAATCTGGAACAAATTTCCTCAAGAAATTTACCTGGCCAAAAAAAGAATTTACACCAATTTGGTTTGAAGGAAGGCTTAATTGTAATATAGCCTTTACTTTATCTAGATCTATTCTAATACCTTCCCTAGACACAATGTGACCCAATATTTTACCTTCAGTGACAATAAAAATAGACTTCTTGGGGTTAAGAGAGATACCATGTTCTTTACATCTTTGTAAAACTTATTCAAGACCATGCAAGTGATCTGCTCTTTTCTTAGAGAACACTGTTAAATCATCAAGATAGATGACTATAATCTTATTTCAAAGGTCACCAAAAGATAGATCCATAGTCTGCTAAAAAATTTCTCCTATGTTAATGGGTCTAAATGGCATCCTATTATAAGCGAAAGTTCCTCAAGGTGTGGTGAATGTCATTTTATGTAGATCCTGTTCTACCATAGTGATCTGATTATAACTAGAGAAACCATCCAACATGGAAATCATTTCTAAGCTAGTGACTACTTGTAAGATATGGTCCATGTTAGGAAGAGGATAATTATCTTTTAATGAAGCTTGATTCAGATTCCTGAAATCAACACATATATGAATTTCCCCATTTTTCTTGCAAACTAGCACAATATTCCCCACCTAGGTAGAATGATGTATGGGATATATAATTTTTGCTTTCAACATCTTTTCAATCTCTTTAAAAATTGCACTAGTTACCTTCCTTATTTAAGTGGAATGTGTTGTTGAAATTTCCCATCCATGAAGTTTTTCAGGTCATCATAGCACTAGGAAAAGACCTCTTTATATTTAATTAGCAGGGCTATCAATTTTTCTTTCTCCTCTAGAGATCAACATTTTCTGATGTAAACCATTTTTGGAGAATTAGGGTTTCCAATATTAATTTCCTCAAATGCATCATAGTGTCCAAAAAATTCACTTATTTTCCATTTTACAGAGCGATTGTAGTGATCAAATAAGTCCTCAAAAGAAACCAACCCTTTAGGTATTTTATTGCTCTTTAGCTAAATGATTTCATCTTGGAGACCACCCATCCTACCAAAACAAAAAAAATTGGATTGATTATCACTTCCCTCGAAGAATACTTGAGTAAAAAACTTAGCGTTTTATAATAAGGCCTAAATTTGTTTGTCGTCCTCAAAGACCTGCCAATGATTAACATTGTTAGGAACATTTGGCCGATAAATTAATTTGATCTTGTAGGATTTATTTTTAAATTTTGGGTATGGAAGGAGCAAAGAGGCAAAGACTGCTAGTGAATTAGCCTTTGTGTTAAATTCCCTAGGAATGGCTTCTATTGAGAAGGCATTGAAACTTTCAATGGCAATCTAGACTCGATTCTAATAGTGCTTCAACCTTTCATTTTTAATAATGAAAAAAAATTGTACATATTCAACAATTAGCTCTACATCTCCAAATTCCTTAAGCATCTATATTTCCATACCTCTAGCTTCAATTAACCCTAACAAATGGGATTCATATTGATTAGTATTGTTTGTATTCTCAAATTCTAGCTTGTAAGCAAAAGGAAATTACTTGCCAGAAGGAGGAGTAAGAATGACCCCTACTCCTGACCCAACATGGGATCAACTTCCATCAAACTCCATTGTCCAAAGCTTGAGTTCTAAGTCTAGTATATGTACATCATCCTCTTTTTCCTCTTCTAAGAAAATCATATAGTTTCCAAACTCATTTTCTTCGTACAGGATCTGTGATTTGGGATATTCAAACTTGAGCACAATTATTATGGATTTCGACTCAAGCTCCAAGTGCACTTTCTCCTTACCAATAAGTATAGTGGCATATGACTAGTCCAATTGTATTTCCCCTCCCAAGTCTTTGTAAAAGCTCCTGCTCAAAAGCATACCATAACTAGCAGGTATGTCTGCAACCAATATGGTGAGTCTGAGTTGCTTGTTTGGATAAGATACAAGTGCAACTTGAGAATCTTTAATTTTTCCAAGAAAGGGAACCTACTTGGAATCCATTGAATAACATTTTCTAAATGTCTTAATCATTTCCAGCCCTAGTACTTTGGCAATTTGTGTGGGCATGATATTGTCAGAAGCGCATGATTTGATAATGCAATTGTTAACTCTAAACCCATTCACAAATAATGATACATAGAAAGGGTTAGGTTTTGTATTCGAGGTGGGTAATGAGAGAATTTAACTACTAGATGCAGCATTAGCGGTTGAATCCTGGGGGTTGATCATTGCTTCACCTAGACCTACATGCGATTCAGAATGTCCTAGCCTAATGTATTCAATTAACTTGACTAACTCTTTAGGATTCATCTTTAAATATTCTAATTAAGAAAATTGAACTTTAGTATTTTTAGAAAATTCTACAATATCAAAATCCCCTACTTGACTTTCTAGGGGTGGTACAACAAGATTTTTAGGAGAGCTATTAACCACACTTTGTGAGATGTTTTCACCCTTGGAAGTTGCACTACCTTTTATAAGTAAAACCTTAGGGGAATTTGGAGTACCTTTTTGATTGTGGTGTTGCTGGCTTCGGGTAACAATAGTGTAGGTACCATCATCCAAAGTGATGTAAACATCTCCTCCTCTATCATCATCAGGCTTGAATTCTAAGTATGCATTTGCAAATCCATCATATTGATTAGATGAAGTACCTTCCTTTGTGACTTCTTCAATAACCTCTTTGGTAGTAGTTCATTGCATAACCCTATTCATTTCAGGGAAGTCAGCACCATCATGGTTAGATGTGAGGTGAAATACATGCATGTTCTTTTTATTGTCTATAGGAGGAGATTCAATTGCTAGCCTCTGTTGAGTTGGAGGAAAAGGTAGTGTCTTATTTCTTGGTGGAAAATTTGCTCTCCTGGAGATATCTTGATAAGGCTGGTTGCTTTTTGGCATCTTCCTTTTGAGAGAAATTATATCATTGGCCAATATCTAGATCATATGATCAAAGGAAGTAGTAGGAAGTGATTTGTTCATATGCAATTCTTTTTTCCATGTCCCTATTGAAATAAAATCATCCTCTAATTCAACATCCAATGCTTGTGTAGCATCCAAAGTATTCAATGGTTTCCTCTTTAAGAGAAGACCAATATCAGGGTGTTGCACGTTGATGAAGAATTTTTTTTGCATTTCCTGAGAGCTTCTCTTGGAAATCGTAATTTGATTTATTATCATGTTAAACTTGGCCACAAAGTCTCTCATAGACTCATTTGCTTATTTCTTCATTTGAGTAACCTATTCTATTAAAGTTAGGTCATCATTTGTACTTTTGAATCTTGCTTCAAATTTGATGTGCATTATGGCCCAATTAGTGATACATCCATGAGGAAACTAATAAAACCATTGTGTTGTTGCATCAGCTAAAGATTCTATGAACAATTTGACCACTACATTTTCTTCGTGTACTGTAAGCATGCCACATGTGGTGAAGAAAGCATCAATGTGTTCTTCTAGTGAGATATTTCCATCTCAAAATTTAGGAAAATTCTTACGAGAACCCTTGGGTAAATCATGCAAGTTATTTCCAAATTACAAAGGACCAATAGCAATGCCCCAAGGAACAAGTGGTTGATTAGCCACATTAAGGGAAAAAATAATTACAATAGGCAAAATAGTTCCTTACAAAATGAGTTCTTGGGAGATGGAGTGATTTGAAGGAGTTCTATTAGGTGAGGAGGGTTTACTTCTAGCCCCAAGCCTTCATCTAGAGGGAATGATATAGGAAAAATTACTTCTTTGTAGTGTTTCAAAAATAGGATTAGAAACTCCCCTACTTCTTTCCCCTCTAGTAAATCTATGAAAATCCAAGGTTAATTGAATTACCTATGAAGTATGCCTAGACAAGATGACTGAAACTATACAATTCTTTCCCTAGTGGAGTCACCAAATTTTTTTTGGCTAACAAATTGGGCACCTTGAGATATCACAATTCCACATCTGAAAGGTGTTAAAATGAACCAAACAACTCTGAATATTTAACCTTTAAACAAAGACAAATATCCTCTAAATTTTGTAGAGGTACAGATCCCTCACAATATTTTCAATGAATTTAAATGCTAAAATAAAACATCATGTATGCTTTTAACCAGAAAGTAGTAAAGGAAAACCCAATATCAAGAAAATTCCTAAATATTAGATGCAAGATCCAACAAGTAAGAAGAATTGGCACAAAGACCAATTTTAGCTAAACTATTCATGAACTAAACATACACCCAATACCATCTGAGAAATGAAATTAATTATGAAGATATTTTCATCACTTAGACAAAGATAATATATTTCATTAAGGTGTTCTCAAACACAAAGATTCAAGAACCCAGATCAACTTCACAAACTGAATGCACAAAGAAAAAATAGTATTTTCATTCATAGAAAAATATCGTATTGAGCAGTTCAAAAGTGTCTAGAGAGAGAGATCGACTATGAAAATAGATACAATTACATAGGAATAGCAAAAAAATCCTCTTCATTGTCCATAACCAACCTGAATTTAAAAGGAAACAAATAAAATAAAATTAGTTGAGTCATCACGATGATATTGCTTCGTTTCTAGCTTTTGGAGTCACCACAGGTCTTTTTCGAAAGGCTTGAAAATCCTTGAGGATGTGTAATAGTTATTTATGTTGAGGAATGATCACATTTGTCATTTTTATCCTCCATGATAATTGATTATCTTCAACCATCTCGATGCATTGTTCATAGGCTTTCATATGATCGATTGCTTGAGATGTGACCAAGTGTAGATTGCTAAGCCTCTTCAGATGCTCGGCATCAAATGAAGGTGAATCAAGTGTACCCTTGACTATTTTCTAGAAACCATATATCAAACCTTTGATATCTATATCATCCTTAATCTCACCTTTTTCATGTTGTAACTCGAGAGCAACCAAAGTACCTCGTGCTTCTTCTAAAATCGTGGTGCATTCATCTAAAATTTCCCTTAGCTTTTGTAAGCTTTTCTTAGCAATATACAATTTCCATTATAAACCCTTGTTCCATACTACACAACAATTGTATATAGCATTAGGTATAATCTACTATGTGACCAACTTCTCCATATCCTAGTTTAACATTAATTTTAGTTCATTATGATAATTGTTCCATGACTTTTCTTTTTTTCAATTGCAACAATCTCCACCATCAAGGTATTTTTCCAAGCACTTGCTTTCTAGAGGAATTTCATAGACTCAAAAATAACAAGACTCCACTTCTTAAACAAACACTCACTCCATTCCTTCACAACCTTGCTTAGAGTTTGACTACTTCTTATTTTGGTCACAACTTCTTTTCCAATCATTGTTAAGGATTCAACAGAGGAACTCACCTAAGATAGAGGTTGAGGGACAAGCTCAAAAATAGACCTTAGGCATTCAATTAAATCTCAAACCTGAGCTTTTAGTTTAACCTTACTTTCCTTATCCTTTTTATACCTTTCAACCATTCTAGTTGCAGACACCTAAAATATTTGAGTGTCTCCCTCTCTAGTAGGGGGTCCAAGATCTATTCTACTAACCTCAAAGTCACCCCCTATCACCAAAGTGACATCCTTTTGTGCCAAAGGATGAGGAATCTCAACTTGGAGGCTACCTAATTTTATGCCATCCACCAATTTTGTAGTAGTTTTCAATTTCTTCATCTTTGGGATTGGGGTTCTCAGCAATAATTGTCCTACCATATCTTGTTTGGGTACACTAAGCTATATGTATTTCATTTTCCTTGACAAGGTATCCTCCAACCAATCTAGAGTAACTAGGAAATTGACTGCTTTAAATGTTGAAGATCAAAAAAAAGTTCTTGCAATTGGATGGGTGTCCACTATAGATGAAACAACCTGTGACTTTTGTGGTACACTCACTTCTCTGATAGGTGATTCATCCTGAGAGGGAGAGGAGTTGATATTTAGGGTTTCCAAACTCTTTTCTTCCTCTTCTCCTTCATTTTCTTTTTCCAAAATACGTAGGTTAAGGATATCCTCCCCACAAGTTTGTGAAAATAATTTTTTCTCTGATGGATCCTCGCCACCATCTCCTTGAGATCCTGATGGTAATGACAGGGAGGTATCACCAGTTAATTTCCCGCTTGCGGAAGCTTGGAAGGTGTCCTCCATAGGTTGTGACTCCTTAGATTTGGTGTGAGGATGAGACTACTTTATTCTTTTCTTAGTCATCCACTCTCATGTTTTAGTCAAGATATCAACAATCCAATCCTCAATAGTCTCTTTCTCCATACCACTCCAGTCCATGGTAGGAATAGGATGGTTTTCTATTAACTTAGTATAGACTGGGTCTACCATGTCATACCCATCCTCCACAATGCCCTATAGATCCGATTTTAGGTCATAGAGGATAATAAATTCCACTGACAACCTCATCCAACTCCTTTTCCTAACTTCATACTCATCAAAACAGTCAGCCCAAAAATCCTCAAGGCTAGGCCAATGAAAGAAATTAGGGCTTAGTTTCAAATTATTCTTGATATAATCCTTTGAATCAAAAGGAAATCATTCCTCATATGAGAGCATATTATACTTAGAAAATTCCTTCTCAATATTTAGGGCATCAGACATAGATTGACAAATATAAGAACCAAAACCAATGGGAAAGTAAATTGTTAATATTTTCTTGCCTTGGAAAAACATGTTTACATCGACCAACTGCCTACTTACTTCAATGAGAACCCACTTATCCTTGAGGTATTTAGGCAATTTCATCAAAAATCCAGCATATCCACCAATCCTTATGTAAGAGAATCTCTAAAACTGAATAAAATGGCTGACATTGAATTCTACAAATTGCATTATTGCAAGTGATAATTGCATCACAGGACATCCTTGCAACTCCCTGACCATTCTCATAGTGCAAGTATCGATTACTCTGATGGAGCTCACCAATAATTTGTAATTTCTGAGTATCCCATGGACTTAGTCTGCATATAGAAGCCCTTATCCCATGGTTTGGATAGGGTTTTGTCTTAGAAAAACCCTCAATCGTTCTAATTTTATGTTAACTTGCTCTGCCGATTTCATGTTCTCTAAGTGGTCACTTGAGCCATCATATGCATTCGGCCACCAACCCCTTTGGTTTAGAGCGTCGGTCATCCAATTGGTTGTCAACTTTAATATTTTCCCAAATTACTTAAGCTTAATTCATTCATTTGTGAGGGTTAAATCATCATCGGCCTAACGATGGCCCCTTCTTTAATGCTAACCCTGTCGTATGTGCAGGTTTAGAGATTCGATACCATGGGAAATGATCCTGGGCATACCCCACCAGCTCGTAGATGTCAAATGTTGGTTGGTTATGCAATGCAAGGATAGTGAGATGAGGACGTGTGTCCTTCTACAAATGTGGCACCCAGTCTCCACTATTAGCTTACCGCCTATGCTGTGAAACTGACAACGAAGATTGAGCATGGGGACTAATCTCTACCATTCCCCACTACCTTGCGAAGAGAAGATGAACGCTCGTTAGAGGCTGCAAGAGTGGTGAGATGCTGACATGTGGATTAATCCACCAGTTCATGAGATGGGTGAAACCTACTGATGGGTGAGTTATCATCTAATTTGGATGACCGCTATTGGCCAGCGACAAATGAATAGAGAATTGTTGAAATTCAAACCTAGTCAGTTTGATGTGATTCATTTGTTCTACCATCTCATCAAGAGATCGATGGTTGACATTCAAAATTGAAAAAGAGGCACGTGATAGCTATTTATTTCTACAACCAGTGACCATTAATGGGATGCTCTTTACAAGAGCAATCAAATTGATTTTTGTGTGTGGAGACTTACTTGATGGTAATCATGAAGTATGATATGGAGGATTTTTTTTTTCACCTGTGACTGCCTTCAAATTTCTAAGGAATGGTTATTATTGGCTATGTATATTTAAATATGCTTATTATTGGGTAGCAGATGTGAAAAATGCAAATTGTTCGTAGGTAGACCCCAATTGGCAGTGCTCTCACTTAGGCCTATTGTGATTGATCGACCCTTCCAACAATGGGGCCTTGATTTCATAAGGCCTATTAGCCCTCAATCAAGCAGAGGTCAAACCCATATTCTCATAGAAATAGATTATTTTACTAAATGGGTTGAGGCAATTCCTGTGAAGAGAACCACTTCGGAGGTGGTCTATGATTACATTAAAGAGAACCTTATAAACTAGTCACTGATAATGCAACAAGCTTCTCCTCTAGTAAAGTATCACTTTTCTGCTATGACCATGGAATCTCCTTATTACACTTGGCTAATTACTATCCACAAGGAAATGGTCAGGCCAAGTCCAGTAATAAAAATTTGGTAAACAAGAACCAGAAAGATTGGCATAAGAAGCTCCATGAGGCTCTGTGGGAAGATAGAATGAATTCGAAGAAAGCAATTGGGATGACTCCTTTTGATTTGGTATATGGAGTAGGAAGTGTATTGCCTCTTCCACTAGAACTATCTGCTTGTAAGCTGCAGATTGCAATTAAGGATCAAGAATTCCATGATGCTCTAGAAAAGAGAATCATGTAGGAAAAGATTGAAAAAAAATGTGATGAAATGGTAGATAAGATACCTATGCATTAGGCCAAGGTCAAGAATATCTTTGATAAGAAGGCTAGACTAGGGAAGTTTATGATTGGAGACTCAATATTGCTATGGGATAAATGTAGGGAGCCGAAGGGTGCTCATAGAAAATTCAATGCTCTATGGACTGGTCCATTCAAAATCACCTAGGAGCGTAGACCTAATACCTTCCATTTGGCCTATTTTGACGATACTCCTCTATCCATTCCTTATAATGGGTAAGGTCTCAATCTCTACCAGATTTGATTACCTTTCAGGGTTCCTCTTTGTAAATAGTTAGTCTAGGTTTTTGCTTTGGTTTTGGTTGTGTCTTCTTTCATTGTCTGAGGGTTTTGGTCTGAATGGTATTTTGACTTTGTTTCCCATCAGATAAAGCATTGATCATGTAATTTTTGCTTCTAGGTTCTTTGCTTCATCCTTATCAATCTTTGTCCCTAGTCAGAGCCAGTTGTTATTGTGTTTTTGGTCATCCTTGGAAAATATGTTTTATTCCTACTTTTGGAAGTTATGAGTCGGCGGTATTTTAAGTAAACATTATAATTCAGGTGATGTTTACCAAAATTTCTCTAACCTTTCATTTTTTCACCAGAATACTTTCCCTTGCTTTTTCTTTAACATGTGGTAGTGTTTTGTCAAGTTATGTGAACCTTTGTACTTCCTGCTCTGATCTATTTTCTTAGTTAAGTCAATGCTAGCGGTGTTTTGTTAAGTTTATCGAACTCCATCATATACTTCCCAGAGAAAGAACAATCAACTCTTCAGTGCTTATTAAAAGGCGGGTGGTGTTTTACAGGCGGGAGGTGTTTTACAATGAAAGATGAACTTGATTTACAAAGGTATATGAACTACCCATTTCTCTGCCCTTAGATCTTCCCTTTCAAATTTTTGAAAACCAGTTGCAATGAAGTGGTGATATGAAAGCTGACGCATGCCTATATGACAAGAGGATGTCATTTAATGCCTATCTACTCGCACATTTCCCATAGGGAATTAAAAGGAAATTCATGCAAGAAACAAATATTCTTCAGTTGCGACATTAACACTAGGAGACGTGACAAGGAAGAGCACACTAATGTAGATTTTCATCTTCTGAATCTAGGTGTTCTGAGGTATTTACATTTTTATCTATTTCTTTCAAATTGGAGTCTTCAAGCTTAATTCTCTCTACATTGTAATCTATTCAGTGAAATTGCATTCAAACCCTAAGATTTCAGTCATGGCAAGAATTAAGTGCTAGGGTTACAAGTATATCTCAGGGTTAACTTGTGGCATGCCTGAGATATAGGATACTAAGCTCGAGTAGGAAAATATGAATGGATTTAGAGAAAAATTCAATGCACCCAATGCACCACCCATCACACAAAAGGTAATCGATAGCGGATTGGTGGAGGTAGTTGCATTCCCCATGGTGGTCTAATGCCCAAAGTTAATTCTTGAATGCATTAGGCATTATGATTCTTAGGCTCATGAGATCAAAACAGAAGATAATAGGTTGGTGGTTAAAATTCAAAGAACCACCTTTACCTCATGTCTGAAGATTACGGAAAGAGAGGCTTACTCAGCCCTAGATTTCACTAATGCTCAAATTGAGTTCTCACTCAAAAAGGGCTATTATCATAATATTATGGTGAAGAATTGGTTGGTGAAGCCTAGGTGGGGAAAATCTCAATTGCCCTAAAATCTGCACAAGAATCATTTTGTAGATGAGATATCTGATATAGTTATGATGTTGCACAGAGTTTGGGGAAATGAGGATGCTTATGAATTTCAAGAGTGGATGTACTTTTTCATCCAGATTGTGCTCGATGGAAGCCAATTTTTAGACTAGGTGCATCTCATCAGTGACAGGCTGAATAGTTTTCTTGTTTTCTACACCCTTAATAAAGAATTTCACATGTCCTCATACTTAATATATGCCATTGAAAATACCAAGTCGTGGACATGCTTGAGAGCAAGTGACCTTCCCCGTGACCAAGTACTAATTTTTTAGTACCTTGATAAGTTATAGCTGAACAAGAGTTTCCTTCATCATAGAAGGATATCTCATACCTTTACCATTAGGATGACTAGGGAGTTACAAGGAAAATTTGAGATGTGGCTTTCACCAAAAGCCATATAGTTTGTAAATTTCTATGGTAGCCATTTTATCCAGTTTCAGAGGTTCTCTTATATAAGAGTGGGTGGTTTTACTGGTTTCCCTATAAAGCTCCCAAGGCACCCAGAAGATAAATTTGTAATGATTGAGGTTTGTAGGTAGCTAGCCAATGTTAATAAGAGGTGCCAAGAACAAAGAAGAGTGACAGTGCATTTTACAGTTGGTTTTGGTCCTTTCACTTGTGAATCCATGTCTGATGCTTTGAACGTAGAAAAGGAGATTTCCAGGTATAATCTGCATACTTATGATGAGTGTTTTCCTTTTGACCTCAAAGATTATGTGAAGGATAATTTGAAACTAGGACCTGGATTTCATCTGCTAACTTTGGAGGATTATTAGGCTAACTGCTTTGATGAATTTGAGGT
Organism: Sequoia sempervirens; assembly: GCA_007258455.2. Classification (NCBI taxonomy): domain Eukaryota; kingdom Viridiplantae; phylum Streptophyta; class Pinopsida; order Cupressales; family Cupressaceae; genus Sequoia; species Sequoia sempervirens. The sequence goes on along the minus strand of VDFB02000013.1, from coordinate 32,706,341 downwards.
TAGGAGAAGGAACTAGATGAGGTTATCTTTGAGACAAATAGTCACTTATGGCTTGGGTTGGGATGTACAAGGAATTAAGGATGATGAATCTGATCTAGTAGATCCAATCTTTATAGAATTGATAGAAAACTGACCCATCCCTACTATGGATTGGAGTAATAAGGAAATGGAGAAAATTGAAGAAAGGATCGCAAATTTTTTGGAAAGGACTCAGAAGTGGGTCACTAAAAATAAAACAGAACACTCCTGCCCCAAAACTTGGTTGTAGAACATTCAACCTGCAAGAGGCAATGATCAACCTTCTATGATTGCAGAGAATTCTAAAGAAATTTCACGTGTTATGCAATCAAAAGGCCAAGGTGACGGTGATGAGGAACCTCCTGATAGGAATGTGTTCCAGCAGACTTGTGGAGAAGATCTCTTTGATCTACCCCATCTAGACAAGCATAAAAGGGAAGAAGGAGAAGAAAGTTATTTAGGCAACATTGAAATTAGTACTTCCTCCTTATCTCATTGGTCAACACCTATTAGAGAGGTAAATGAACCTCCTAAGCAGAGGTCTACTCCACCTTCATCACAATACATACAAACTGGTGCAAGGGCACCATGATAGCTCAAATTTGCAAGTCTTGTAAATATGGTCATCTTTAGTCTTTTGATAGGTTTAAAGGTGTGTGAGTCTTTTTTTCTGTAAATAAGGTCATAATATACCATTGGTAAAGTAATTTGAGTCATTAGGGGTTTATTTTGCAAAAGTAGTCCATTTTTCCAAATTTTGTCAAGATGCACTATTGTAAAAATGCAAAAAAGGTGCAAAATCTGGAAGTTCAAGAGTCAAGCTAGTTTTTCTCAGTGGAAAGGTAGTTGAACTGATTAGTCACATTATGTAATGCTTTAAAAAACCTTTCAGAACATTGGGAGAAGGTTAGCTTTTGTAAGTTTGAAATTTTGAATTGAAAAGACATTAATTTCTTTGCCATTTTCTATAATTTTGCTGCTCTTTTGATCTGTACGGGTCCATACAGTAGGGTTTTTCTCTAAAATATTTAGAATTGGATGTCAATATGTTTTAGCTCCATTTTGGTGGAATTTTGATTGAATTTCATTAAGAAACAAAGATTTTACAGTCAATTTATTGACTATGGGTCTGAAATGTCTGAGTTAAGGGTTTTGAAGCCATAAAATGAATTAATGGCTCATTTAACCCATTGTAACTATTGTGGCTTTGTGGAATGAGTAAAAATGATAGGATTAGGTGTTAGGATGAGTCTTGTGAGTAGGGAAGGTCATTTGAGGGTTTGGGCATGATGCCCTAGTTGTCTAATTTGTGCATTTTTGGTGAAATTGGGTGGTTAAGAGTGGGTATTTGAGGGAAACCATTGGGGCAGAAAATTTTTAAGGTTTTTAGAGCTTGTGTAGGTCAATTGAATCATTTGAAATGCATTGGAAAGGCATGAAGAAGTTGGGAATGGTGATTTTCAATAAACCCTCCCTAAAACAAGCAAAAGTGAGGGTTTGGTGTTAAGGCAGCTTGGAAGGTGTTTCACCTAGTAAATTTTGTTGATTTAGAGTGTTTGATGACTGGTTATGAGTTCCCAATTGAGTTTTGGGCTTGAGGGAGTGATTGCATAGGTGTTGCTTTGTAAATGTGGCCTAATTGGCCTATTGGGACAACATAGAAGCATCTGATTGAGGGATTTGGTTTGAAACAACCTATTTACCCTTTGAGATATGTTGAAGAATACTATAATGGGTGCTTGAAATGGTAGATGGTTTAAGGTTTGGTCAAGGATTTTGCAAGATATGTATAGGAAATTAGGTATATAGACCTACAAGGTGAATTGTGTGATTGCATCAGGAATCACCCTAGATAGGGTTTGGTAGATTAAAGAGTTGTTGAAACCAATTGTAGTTGTGATTGATAATCAAATGCCCCCTACTCTACATCAATTGGTATCAGAGCTTAGGCATTAGATCATTTGAGGGTGAAAGGTGAGAAGTTGAAGAGTCAAGATGCCTCCCAAGGGTAATAATATAGCTAGGAAGATGCAAGAAATGGAAGAGAAGACTAAGAGAGAGATTATGAAGTTTAAGGAACTGTAAAATAGGTTAGTGGCAAGGCTGGAAAGTGTTGAAATAGGGTAGAAAAGAGGTATGGTTGTAGGTGATGAAAGTGACACTGAAGAGGAAGAGGATGAAGAGTATGAAGATGTGGAAGAAGAATTGGATCCTGCAGATCAAAGAATGGAAAAGCTACTGAAGGCAGCAAAAGGAAATAAACATAAGGTAAAAATTGATTTTCCTATGTATGGAGGTAACCTTAATGATGATGAATTGTTAGATTGGATTGCAAATTTGGATAACTAATTTGAATGTGAGGATGTACCTGATGAAGAGAAGGTGAAGATAGCAAAAACCAAATTGAAGGGGCATGCACTAGCATGGTGGGATTATGAACAAGCTGAAAGGAGAAGGAAAGGTAAGGAAAAAAATGTTTCTTGGGACAGAATGGTGGCCAAATTGAAAGGTAATTTTTTACCAAGTGATTATGCAATTCAAATGTCTAAGAAGCTTCAAGATTTGAAACAAAGGGAAATGGATGTTAAGACTTATAATAATGAATTTAATAAGTTGAGCATAAGAGCAGGTCACATGGTTGTTGATGTAGAAAAGGTGGCTAAATATCTTAGTGGGCTAAGGTTTAACATCCAGGATGAGTTGAGTTTGCACAATCCAAGGACAATCAAAGAGTGCTACCAAATGGCAATAAGGGTTGAAGAGAAACTCAAAAGAAGGAAAGACAAACAAATAAGAGGTAGAGACAACAACTAAAGAGGAAGAGGAATTTACCACTCCAAGGCAGCCACAAGAAAGTCAAGAAAACTCAAGCAAGGTGCATGAACAAGTTGCTCATCAAAGGGGTGGATTCAGAAGCTCTAGAGGAAGATTTGGTGGAGGTAGAAATTCAAACACATTTTCAGGTAGATGCTATCATTGCAATGAGTTTGGTCATCTAGCATGCAAGTGCTCTGAAGATCAAGGTTCTACTTCAAGTGGTGGTGAAAGGAGAAGTGATAAAAGAGTGCCATTGGTTCAAGAAGATGAATGTGAAAGTGTAAATTCTCCTAGTCATCTTGCTGCTCCAGAAGTTGGTGAGTCATTAATGGTGAGAAGAACATTACTCCAAGATTCCAAGGAGAAGGAGATGGCTCAAAGAAGACAATTGTTTAGTACCGCCTACAAATGTAAAGGCAAGGTATGTAAGGTAGTGATAGATTCTGGTTCTACTGATAACATGGTGTGAAGTGAAATGGTTGATAAGTTGAAGATAGAAAGAATACCTCATGAAATGCCATATAAAGCATCTTGGGTGAATGATGATTAGTCCATACTAGTTAGTGAACAAGCTTTAGTTGAGTTTCAAATTGTTGGGTATAGAGACAAGGTTCTTTGTGATGTTTTTCCAATGAGTTGTCATTTGTTACTTGGAAGGCCATGGAAATTTGATAGGAATTCACTTTATGATGGAAGAAATAACACATATCATATTGAAAAAGATGGTATTACTTTCACACTAACACCATTGTAGGAGGATGATAGAGTAAAGGGTAACACAACACAAGTCATCATGTTTGGCAAGAAGGAGATTGTGAAGCTTGTGGAAGGTAAACAAGAAGAGAAAATGGAATTTGCAGCCACTTCGAGGCTAGAAGATGTGAAGACAGTGAATTTGAAGGATGATACAATGATGGAAAGTAGCAAAGAAGGTGATTGTTTGGTGTCCAAGTCTAAGACAGAGAAGGTCACGGATGAATTCCTTGAGAAGACTAAAAGTGAGTTTAAAAAGCATGATAAAATTGTGGTTGGGGTAGTGATTTGTCCTTTGGTTTCAAGGAATGTTAAAGGGTAGTTAGTTTCAGTCAGTATAGGGGTTAGTACACCTAATAATACACTAGTATTTGAGGCAAAAAATTTAGGGACAATGGTGAAGATAAAAGGTAAGGTGAGTAATGATGTTTGAAAATCCCAAGAGAGTGAGTTTGAGTATGATTCAAGAGTGAAAGGAAGGACAGTCAGAGGTAAGGTTGACAGAGGTCAGTGTATAGGTGTCAAGGCATGTACAACATCATTTTATGATGGTGAAAAGGTTAGGGAACATACATCAAGACAGTTTGCAAAGATGAAGCAACACACAAGTGGTAACAAGGGAATAAAGAATGGTTCAAACTTGCAGCACCAAGTATAGTGGAAAGGATCACCACATGAAAGAGATTTAGGAGGTTAGAGGAATGAAGTATTCAGTTGTGGACAAGTTGTAGCTCAACTTCCAAGGGACTTGGAAACTTTTTGCAAGCCGGGTGTATGGTGCAGGGGAACCATGATAGCTCAAATTGGCAAGTCTTGTAAATATGGTCATATTTAGTCTTTTGGTAGGTTTAAAGGTGTGTGAGTATTTTTTTCTACAAATAAGGTCATAATAGACCATTGGTAAAGTAAGTTGAGTCATTAGGGGTTTATTTTGCAAAAGTAGTCCATTTTTCCAAATGTTGTCAAGATGCACTATTGTAAAAATGCAAAATCTGGAAGTTCAAGAGTCAAGGTAGTTTTGCTCAGTGGAAAGGTAGTTGAACTGATTAGTCACATTATTTAATGCTTTAAAAATCTTTTTGGAATGTTGGAAGAAGGCTAGCTTTTGTAAGTTTGAAATTTTGAATTGAAAAGACATTAATTTCTTTGCAATTTTTTGTAATTTTGTTGCTCTTTTGATCTGTACGGGTCCGTAGAGCAAGGTTTTTCTCTAAAATCTATAGAATTGGATGTCAATATTTTTTAGCTCCATTTTAGTGGAATTTTGATTGAATTTCATTAAGAAACAAAGATTTTACAGTCAATTTACTGACTGTAGGTCTGAAATTTTTGAGTTAAGGGTTTTAAAGCCATAAAATGAATTAATGGATCATTCCACCCAATGTAACTATTGTGGCTCAGTGAAATGAGTCGAAATGATAGGATTAGGTGTTAGGATGAGTCTTGTGAGCAGGGAAGGTCATTTGAGGGTTTGGGCATGATGCCCTAGTTGTCTAATTTGTGCAATTTTGGTGAAATTGGGTGGTTAAGAGTGGGTATTTCAGGAAAACCATTGGGGAAGCAAAATTTTAAGGTTTTTTGAGCTTGTGTAGGTCAATTGAAGCATGTTTAATGCATTGGAAAGGAATGAAGAAGCTTGGAATGGTGACTTTCAATAAACCCTCCCTAAAATAAGCAAAAATGAGGGTTTAGTGTGAAGGTAGCTTGGAAGGTGTTTCACCTAGTAAAGTTTGTTGATTTAGAGCATTTGATGACTGGTTATGAGTTACCAATTGAGTTTTTGGCTTGAGGGAGTGATTGCATAGGTGTTGCTTTGTAAATGTGGCCTAATTGGCCTATTGGGACAACATAGAAGCATCTGATTGAGGGATTTGGTCTAAAACAACTTATTTTCCCTTTGAGATATGTTGAAGAAGACTGTAATGGGTGCTTGAAATGGTAGATGGTTTGAGGGTTGGTCAATGATTTTGCAAGATATGTCTAGGAAATTAGGTTTGTAGACCTACAAGGTGAATTGTGTGATTGCATGAGGAATCACCCTAGATAGGGTTTGGAAGATTAAAGAGTTGTTGAAACCAGTTGTAGTTATGATTGATAATTGAAACCCCCCTGCTCTAAATCAAAAACCAACACTCCTCCCATGAAGAGAACATTAGTTGACTCTTCCAACTCCAAGGTGACCAATGTTCTTGTTACCCTTGTTTGGCAAGAAGATACTTTGTCAAAGAAAATGAAGGCAGTGCAGCTAGATCTTTTGAGGCAAGATATGGTAGTTCAATTGCTTCAAGGACCTAAAGCCTAAGAAGTTGAAAACTTCTTCTAGGTTAATAGATGATGGAAGCTTAGGGAATATGTGTCTAGAAGTTGCACATCACAGTACACAAAAGAGGTTACTCAGGTGACTACAAGTGGCTTCGGCATTGACAGGATTAACTTAGGACCTCCTATGAGGGATGGAGATGTGTACAAATTTTAAGTATTAACAGCAAGGATGGTTGAGTGATCTAAGAAAGAAAATGAGAGTAAGGACAAGTTAAAGAAACAAGTCCAAGTTTTAATTGAATTTCCATAATCAATTTTTTATCTTCCTCCTCTACCAATTTCTTAGGTTGAATTGTCCTCTAATCCCATGGAAATAATAGGGAAGGAAGCAATAAGTAAAATTAAAAGTTGCAAAACCTTTGGCAAATCTATCAAGGAGTGGAGTGGTGGTTTAGTAAGGAAAGGTAATTAGATTATTTTTGAATCTCTTAGATGTCTCCAAAGGGTGAATGCTTCAAGGTCTAAGATTGAAGAGGAAATCGTTGCTGTTGAGAAAGAGGAAAGAATATGGAGTTAGTACACAAATGAAATTAAAGAAATGATAAGTTTCGAGATGGAGAAGTTAGTCGTAGAGAAAATCATACCTAATGTTGCTAAAACCGGTTGCATGATCTAGAATAAGAGTATAGAATGGAAATTACAAGTCACAAGGGAATGCCTGCAGAAACTCCAAGAAATCCTAACTAAATACAATGTGATCTTAGATGAGCTTCATAAGAATATTGTCACCCTCAGATTGCAACTTAACAAGGGAGGAGATGAAAAGGGTGAGAATGTTAAAATCTTGGAGAATGATTTCCAAAAAATAGTTGATGGGATTTTTAGCTCCTAGACTTTCAATGCTAAACATCTAAAGAAGTTCAACGAGTTGGACCTTATCCTATCTCAGGCAACTGGGCTCATGGAAGCTTACGATCAGAGAATAGAATTTGTTTGAGATAGCCAACTGGTGTAGAGGTTACGAATGGCGAACATAACTATTTCCCAACACAAGGAGTTGCCACCTATCGCAAAGGCTTTCCAAACCCTATAAAAAAGACTCGCTACATTTGTGAAATCTGGAAGTGAAGCACCACCATCTTAACTTTTTCAGTTTATCTTTTATTTCTTGAAAATACTTTATAGTTTTAGTTAGTTATGGGCAAGAAAGAGAAGCGGTTACTCATCCAATTATATATATATATGTTTATTTTTAATCAGTTACTCTCTAGACATCATTTTGTAAAGACTTGATATTATATACTTTGAATACAATTCTGCTTTAAAGTGAATTGAAATCGCTAGTTTTTTGTGTGCATCTATTTTACGGGATAATTTGATATTCTTAAATTTGTGTGTTTGAGTATATCTTGATGTTTATGCTTATTCATGTGTGTGAGTGTACGCATCTATCTCTATAATAGATTTCATTTTTCATAAAATATTGTGCTTATATTTCAGTTATTGTTTCATCTTATACGAATTGGTCTTTGTGCCAATATCTTTATCGTCTTTCCTTTGCATATGATATTGGAAATATTTCTTATATCGGGTTCTACCTTTCCTGCTTTCGGATTAAAAGCATGCAATGTGTTTGTTTAGTTTTAGTTAAACTCATTGAATATCATATAAGGGAGCTATACCTTTAAATTCAGAGGATAATCACTTTCCTAAAGAGGGTTATTATCCATAGATGTTGGGATAGAGGCACCTTTTCTGGGAAATAAATCTACATTATCTCAAGGTTCCCAATCTAATAGCCAACACTATGTTACAATGTAAACTAGGTGTTCATTTATTACGATCTACATCCATATCATACTCTCTTAACCATGAAAATTTATATTCATTATAACCATACATGTAAGAGTATGCAACCTATTCAATACTTTAGATTTTATTTCCAATTTTTTTAATCAGCCGCATCACTTATACTACTTGATCTAAAATAATAGCAGTAATATCTCAAGACCAATAATTTCTTGATTGTATTGACTTCATAGTTAAATTATTTCATATACATATAATTTCTCTACAAGAGTATTCATAATGATATTTATTTAACTACACATCAATTAAAAATTGAATTTTACTTATGATCTATCTAGATATTACAAAATTCAGCTAGAGAAGTTCATATGCATAATAAAAAATTAATTTCTAACAACATCAATCACATTACAAAACTTACATGATTTATTGTAAAATAATATAATATAGATATATAATACGAAGGTGTGAACTAATCTTCATTAACATCCGATAAGCATCTAGAATATAATTGACACCTTCTCATCAAAATGAATAAATTTTAATGCCATAAAATTATATAAGTTTTGTTGACACTAATTCAAATTAAATTTTCTAACACATATAGATTTCAAGCTCATGTATCATAATATATAAATTTATCACCATACAACCTTTAAATATAAGAGACACCATGGTACAAGATAATTATCCCAAGGTGACTCTAACCTCATAGGTTTTAACACTACAACATAATGAATAAATTTCTAGGTATTCATGTCCAAAAGCCTTAATCACATGTATCATGGATATTATTTTGTTATAATAATATTATGGAGTTCATCTAGTAGCCTTGAGGAAATGACTAGAGCCATTATCAACCTTAGTGTTAACTTCTTTAAGGAGTTTCAACTTCCTAGCCATATCATTACTAATTTTATATTCATGTGCAAGTTGTGATAAATGATCAAATACCTCTTCTTTATATATATATAATTAGTTCTATTTATCCTTATTTCCCCTATTAATTAAATAAATCTACATTTGTTTAATTAGGTATAACATTTGACTTAAATAAATACAAATCATTTATTTAATTCTCCCCTTTTCCACATCAATCAAATTAGTTAGTTAAAAATAATTAATTAACTAGCTAATCACTTGAACATTCCTAAGTGTAATTAATTCAATTAATCACATCTAAAACCAACTTATCCCCAAAAAACTACAACAAATCTTATTCATCTATTATTTCTAGACAATCCTTACCCTCAATTTATCACATGTGACTCTCACATATGTGGAGATATCTATTTTCTCCTTCCTATATCCTTATTTTCCTCACACATATATGAGAGAAAACTTGTTAAATTCATTTTCCACTCTTCTCATGTGCTTGTTAGTGTAGGTTTTTTATTTTCCTTATATTAGGGAATATTTATTTTTCTGACACATTATTAAGCTTGCTTAGGTTGTATTAGAATGGTTAGGATGACGACATGTGGCATAATCCATCAATCACATGTGTCACACACCCACCTTTGGTTAGTTGAGTCTCACACCCTCTTTTGGATTTATTAGCCACCTCCCATAACCATTTGTTTGTCCTTACCTAAGTTGGCATAACCATGTAATCTAGCATTTACCAAGAAGGTAAAACTCCCACCTATTATGGGAACTTTGGAGTTATTACTCTTCTTGGAATTATCTGCCATTATTTTGCTATATAAACAACACTCACCCCTCCCCTTGGCTAGTAATATGGAATTCTACTTCAAAGATAATGGAGTGTTGAGTCTATTCATCTCCTGATCTCTTTTCTTGCTTTCCTTCAATCATTCTGATCTTGGGTGATTTCACAACCAAATCTAACATGGTATCAAAGTTGGTTGTGAGTTGTGAGTTATGAGCTTTTTCAATCCATTATTGAAAGAAAAGTATGCTCTTCTCTTGCATCTATGATGACCTAGAGAATCAAAAACACTTGATAGAGATCTTAGTTTCTCAGGGGCTTCCTTTCTATTGCATTTTATTGCAGGTATTTTGGAGCTTTCTAAAGACATTATAAGCTCACCATTGAGTTCAAAGTAGTCGAAAAAGTCAAAATTGACTTTTGTTTCATCCAAATCAGACATCAAATGTGAGATCTATAAAGGGTTGAAGAACAAAGGTTTTCTATGAAGATCTGGAAAGCTCCTAAAAATCTGGGCACTTTGAGGCAAAACAGACTGTGCCATCGCATCCAAAAGGCCCAAAAACCCTTGTTTCCATATAAAATTTATCAAATTTGGAGAAAGTCATTTTTGAGGCAAAAAAAATAGCAGGTAAAGCCGTACAAGCCCAACTGCAAAAGGTATGGTGCGCTTTTCAAAAAAAAACTTTTTTTGCGTTGAAAAATAAATATCATTTTGCAAAAATATTATCCACAATTTTTTTATTAAAAATCATTTGTTTTGAAAAAAAAATTATTCAAAAGTTACAAAAAAAAAAAAAAAAGAGGGCATTGCACAGGCCTTGTGTAGGCTCTGCATAGGCCGTACCCTACAAGGGTACTGCGAGTACCCTTAGGGACCCACACCCTTTTAAAAAGGGTTGATTTTTTTTATTGAAAATTATTATTTTTATTAAAAATTTCAAAATTTTAAATATTAAAAAATTAAAAATCAAAAAGAAATTATATGCCATACTTCATATACTATGTACCTTCGCCTCAAATTTTATGCCCAAGATTTGACAGTCCAGTAAAGTTAGCAGTCCTTTTTGGTGGTTCCCTAATTTTGGCAAGGTTCTAAATTTAGTTGGTAGACTTCTATTTTGGTGGTACTTCTAAACTTTATGGCAATTCTCTATACTTGACGGTTCGCTTAATTTGGAGACAGTTTGCCAAATTTGGTGAAGATTGATTTTTTGAAATTGAAGACCCATCTCCATTGAGATTTCCCTTTTTGCACCTAAACTTTAGAGCGTGATATCTCAGACATACGAAGGCCTTTTTAAGAGAATTTTTATTTATTTGGGGTAAAATTGTGTCCTCTTCAAAGAGGTGGAATCCATTTTTGCTCAAGTGATCCCATTTTTCTAGAAAATTGGTTTTCTCATCATATCTGAAGGACAATCCTCATTTTTTGAACTTCAAACAGATGTAACTTTCAAATACAACCTTGGATTGAGGTGATTCTTTTTTGAAAGTGATTTTTTTTTTTAGCACTACACATTGGTGCTATTTTGAAGTTCTCATTTTGATATTTCATTGTACTTTTAGTATTTGAGTCCATTTTTGGACATTGTAAAACTCTAGAAAGCAACTCCAGCATTGTAAATGCACTGATTTAGAAAGTACCAAATCATTATTTGTTGGGGGGATTCTTCATTGAGTCAAAAAGGGGGGGTGTCTCTCTATATGTTTCTTCTTGCATACTTTTACATTGCAACAACAATCTAAAATGGATAAAACAGTTCCTCTACTCTCACCATAAAATTACATTGAGTGGAAAAATGAAATGGAAATTCATTTAAGAAAGTTAAAATTGTATAGAATAACAATGGGTATTGATAAGGAACCTACAGAGGATGAATAAAAGCCTAAATGGTTCAACAAGTGTGATGAAGCTTTTGGCACCTTACACATGGTTGTATCTCCTAATTTACGCTTTCATATTTGTAGACACGTAAAATATACTAATTGACATTGTGCACTTGATCTCGACCTATTAACATCGTTTCTTCCTGAATCATCCCTCAGTCTAACCATTTAATCAAATCTCCTTATCTGATTAAATTCATTAACTTTCATCCCTTAATTAAATAAATCATTTTGTCTAATTAAGCCACTCTCTCTTGTTAATTAAATCAATCCAATCTGATCTAATTATCCCTATTTAATTAAATAATTAATTTTATTTGATTAAATCTCTAAAGTCTATCCATTAAATTAAATAAATTAAAACCTTATTTGATTTAATCTAACACCATCTCTTTTAATTAAATAAATCAAAATCCTTATTTAATTAATCTCTTATCATATTCCTCTCTTATTTGATTTAAATAAATCCATAAATTTGAGTCAAATAGGTCACATCATCTAATCTCTATTAAATTAATAACCCTTGATTAATTTAATCTCATCTCATGTCCCATCCTCTAGATTTTGCAAGTTGCACATGAAAATAGATTTAATTCATTTATTAAATCTCTATTTTCCTCACAAGGCATCTTTTGGAATATTCTCTCAATTTGAATTCAAAAATTCCAAGTTAGAATGTACATCCAACAAGGCACTAACTTCATCTTACATGTCCTTTGCCTTGAGCCAAGTGGCATTTATTGCATTTTCCCTTCCCTCTTACAAGTCATTTCAACAAATTTGAAATTCAAAATTATGCATTTATTGGCACAGTCCCCAAATCTTGCACATCCTCCATCCACTCATAGATTGAAAAGTGGCATCATGCCATTGGATGAATGTTAGTCCCACATTGCACAAATTTGGGCATTCATCCATCTTGGCATTCTATAAATAAAGAGCTCATATTCTCATTTCATCATCCACAATTCATGCAAAGTTACTCTCTTCACATTGAGAGCTAATTTTTCCCATTATCACTGGCAACATCAAGCTTATCAAGGATTGGGAAAGGGCTTCTTTCCACATCAAAGAAGCACCAATCCACAATGGGATAGATATGTATCTTTCTTTTATGCTCTCAATTAGTTTGTGTTGTTATCTTGTTTATGAAGGCATGATGCATTATTTCATAGGAGCATTTAAAAGGTCTGCATATCACTAATCCATGTTTAAGATTTTAGAGTGTTTGCAGATTTTGAAGGGTGCTCACATATGGTGCTCAGATTGCTCTATTTGTCAAAATGGAGCTAAAAAAGCTATTGGATATAGGGTTCATCTGACCAATCGATTATCCAAAATGGGTGTCAAACTTGGTACCTATTTCAAAACTCAATAGGAACATCAGAATCTGCACAGACTTCAGAGATTTGAACAAGGCATGTCCAAAAGATGACTTCCCGCTTCCCAACATCGACATGATAGTAGACATGAGAGCGGGACATGAGATGTTGTCACTAATGGACGGATTCTCAGGATATAATCAGATTGTGATAGCTAAAGAGGACCAGCATGAAACAACTTTCACTTATCCATGGGGGACATACTATTGGAACATGATGCCATTTGGCTTAAAGAATGTAGGAGCAACATATCAAAGGGCCATGACATTTATATTCCATGACATGATTCATAAGATAGTTGAAGACTATGTTGACGACATTCTAGCTAAGTCCAGAAAGAGAAAATATCACATAGTAACCCTTGGTGCCATCTTTGACAGATTCAAGGAGTACAAGGTCAGATTAAACCCAAAGAAGTGCATCTTCGGCATACAATTAGGAAAGATCCTAGGATATATAGTGTCAATGAGGGGTATTGAGGTGGATCCAACAAAAGTAAAAGCAATCCTCGAGATGGAGGCACCAAAAACATTAAAGCAACTAAGAGGTCTACAAGGAAGACTCCAATCCATCTGACGATTCATAGCACAACTAGCAGACAAACATAACCCATACTCTCACCTACTCCACAAGGGAGTAGTGTACAAATGGGATACCAAGTGTGAAGAGGCATTCAACAAAATCAAAGAATATCTACTAACACCACCAATATTAATGCCACCCATCCCAAAGAAACCATTGATCTTATACATGTCAGCAACGACAATAGCCCTTGGAGCTCTCCTAGCTCAGCATGACGAAAACAGAATAGAGAGGGCTATCTATTACATCAATATGACAATGGTTGGGCATGAGCTAAACTATTCATTCATCGAGAAAGCATGCCTCGCAATAGTGTTTGCATCATAAAAATTCATACATTACATGTTGGCACATAAAATAAAACTCATTGCCAAAATTGACCCTCTCAAGTATCTACTATCAAAGGAAATGCTCATAGGAAGAATGGAAAAATGGGTGATGATATTGTCAGAATACGACATCGAATATGTGGAGCAGAAAGCAATCAAAGGTCAAGTCATTGCAGATCAACTAGTAGAAGCACCAATCTATTCAAAGAACCCTCTCGTCTCAGAGTTTCCAGATGAATCTATTTTTAATCTCAACGTAGCTGACCACTGGAAACTATACTTCGATGGCTCATACACATAGTATGGATCAGGAGCTGGCATATTATTCATCACCCCACAAGGGGATTGCATACCAAGGTCCTACAAACTGACATTTCCTTGCACCAAAAACATCACGGAATACGAGGCTTTGACTATAGGTCATAGAATAGCAGTGAAATGGAACATCATAGCTCTCAAAGTGTACGAAGACTCTCAATTGATCATAAATGAAGTGAACGATGAATACCAGACCAAGGACGACAAGCTCACTCCATACAAGAAATTGGTGGAGACTCTCAAAAATCCTTCATCGAAATAACATTTGAGCAAAATCCTAGAACCAAAAAAAGAGCAGTAGACACCATGGCAATAATTGGATCCTTGCTTGATATCCCCCACAACATTCCAAAATATGAAAATCCAAAAAAATCAGAAAAAGGATTGAAAATAGTAAAGAAAAAAATTGTCCTCTAGTGAAAACCACTTCGGTGGCACTTTGGACAGGTACCTTGGTGAAAACCTAGCAAACAAATTCCTTGTGTAAATAAGCACTTTCCATCCACTAGGATCTTTACGGCTTGATTTGCATCATCCATTGCATCCACACCATAGCTTGGTCCTGTTTTCGTATCATGATCCCTCATAGTACTACTCGGCCCATCCTCAAGGCCAGTTTGTCTTGCCTTTATTGGAGTAGTCTATTGCATCACATTGGGGGAATGTTCTTATCGGATTGGATTCGTGTATGATCTTAAAGTCCTCAAATCAGAAAATCCAAAAACATCAAAAAATTAGAAAATCCAAAAACATCAAAAAATTATCAAAATCCCAAAACAGGTCAAAAAAGTCATTCAAAAAGTCAAAAATAGAGTCATCTTGCCGAACTATGGGTCTCTAAGCCTTGAACGTAGGCAAGGTTGATCTTTGATCATCCCCCGAGACACTTAGGTTAGTCCTTTAGGAGTCTGTCATAATAAGCTGACATTTTGTCATGTATATCTTCATCTGTAAATCAGTCAAGATGTTAGTCGAACTACGTGGTCTCTGCATGTATAACATAGGCAAGGCTAATTTTTTGATCAGCCCCTGAGGCCCCTAGGATAGGTCTTTAGATTAGTCTCTTGGTCAAAATTTCAGAAAACCCCAAAGCATTTAGAAAATCAAAAAATCAAAACATTTGAAATCTCCAAAAAAAGACCAAAAATAGCCTCAAAACATTGCAAAATGTCAAAAACATCCAAATATTTGAAAAAATTTCATCCATCTCATCTCGCTTGCACCTGAAATAACACCACTCATAATAAACAATCATCATCCTCAATCTTTGGTAGGAAAATCAGGAACAAGTCTAGTAGGTTGAAAGAGAAAACTCAAAACGTCAATTCTTAGGTCTAAGTCAGTGCATAAGCAAGTTGGTCATCTCTGCGTATCGATAACTCATCACCCATTTGGTCCCATATCAATCATCTTTTAGAATGCTTTGGGTAAATGAAATGACGTGCCGCCATCCACTAACATGTCCTAGGATGAATCCTTCCTACAATGGACATTATCTTTTGGCAATAAGTTTTGGTTCTTATCCTTAGAAAGCACATCCTCCTTTGGTTAGCGGTATTGAAGAACATCAGCTTGTTTGTTTACTTTGTCTTTATCTTTTGACTTATCTTATTGGGCTCATTCTGAGGACTTCTCAATGATATCCCAAAATAGAGGATTTAGAGAAATAGGAATGGGGCAACAATCATTATCTTTTGTCTGCTATGCTTGTTGGACGTTCTTGTAATATAACCTCGGCGAATACTTGCTTTGTTAGGTATGTATGGAGGAGGTCTAGGGAAACTTGTTGACTATTGCATGGATAGGTTTACCTTTCTGTGTTTTGGTCCAAGATGTTTGAAACTTCTAAAGTGCATCCTAGTGAGGTTTTTGTATGTCAGGTGTGAACAAGGATACTCCTATCTGCTTGTCAAGTCAAAGTCCATCTCACTAGGTACAATGCCATCCTGGTTTTCTATACCTTGATGCATCATACCACGTGTGTTATCAAACATAAGAAAATTTGGCCCTTTGAAAATCCCAACTCCTCGGCAAGTAATCACCATCATCATCATTTTCATTTGCATCATCTCATGTCTTATTGACATGACTTATTCTTTCCTTGCTAACTGCACTAACAAGGTACTATGATAGTTGATCATCATCATCATCGTCATTGATCCTGCATCCACAAATCATTAGCATATTGCATAAATATATCATATAGGAAATATATACATTGCATTTCCATCATCATATAAACATGTTATCATAAGCATCCATTTCATTACATTTCATCCATTACATTGCATCACATTACATCTATCACATAAATCATTGCATAACATCTATAGAAGAATTTCATAATCATTTTTGCATAATCATAAACAATAGGTATATAAGCTTTTAATTCATTTACATACATACTTGCATAACATCATGGCATCATCTCATCACATTACATTCATATTACATTATGCATCATCATATCACTTTGCATTAACATAGCATCGCATCCTATTAAGTGCATCACATACATTACATCATCATTCAATACATTTAGGATAATAGCATTTGTTATTCTAAGCATCTCATAGAACCATCTCATTTGCATTACACCATCTCATTTGCATCATATCACGACCATCGCATTACATCTCATAAATAGCATCATAGATCATTCATTGCATAAATCATTCCACATAGGCATAAACGTACAAAATTCATTACAAACAAAACATACATCCATTCATAAACATTTTATAAGCATAATTCACATATCATTTAGCATGTGCACCATAGATCATATCATTTTACATATCAGATCATCCCATTTTCATCAACATAAATAGATCATCATATAGACAGCATCATTGCACATCACATAAATACATCTCCATATCATAAGGTGACATAATATAGATATGTTAGTCATAATCATAACGCATACATCATTAGAAATAAATGCATCCATAACATATAGAAGTAGAACCATACATAAATAAAGAGAACACATTACATCACATCAAAATCATCATCAACTCATATATATATATATCAATAACGCAACTATCATAGTACAAAGAATAAATCGGATCACTGTACATATATGTCAATCAGTACAAAATGCCCATTGGACTATCAAAAATGAGCCCATAAGGCACAAAAAGTATCATATCATCTCGATCACGCTCTATCCCTGTGAATGTTGCCCTCGCCTCTGTCACTGTGACCCTCTATTGGTCTGTGGATGGCCCGCTCTGAGTACTCTAGGACCCACTCTTCTCTGGGTACAACCTCATGGTAGAACCTCTGATAGTACTCTACCTCTCGGATGACATCCTTGTAGAACCGAACTGACACTATACCCTAGGAAGACGAGGCTGCCATGCTCTCTAGCTGTTGTCTCTTGCCTAGCTCT
Organism: Sequoia sempervirens; assembly: GCA_007258455.2. Classification (NCBI taxonomy): domain Eukaryota; kingdom Viridiplantae; phylum Streptophyta; class Pinopsida; order Cupressales; family Cupressaceae; genus Sequoia; species Sequoia sempervirens. The sequence goes on along the minus strand of VDFB02000013.1, from coordinate 32,689,109 downwards.
ATGGCTGCCTGTAGCTCTGCAGCCTGTCTTTGTTGTACGGCTTGATCCCTCTTGGCCCTGAGTTGCTCTCTCTCAGCCCTCGCTTGATCTCTCTCGGCTGTCACAGCCTAGATTTGAGCCTGTAACTGTGTAATCAGAGCATCTCGAGCATTCGCCTATCCTACTGGCTATACCTGAGGCTGCACATGAGGCTGATCCTCACCCTCAGCTCATGGTGGTGGAACTGGTGGCACCTGCTACTAGTCTTGTATGTGCACTTCTCCCTGATCTGGCTAGACTAGAGGCACAAATGGCGGGTCCTGTTGAATCTCAACTCTCCGTCCTCGTCCTCCCCCTCTACCTCTGACTCTCCGCAGATATGGAACTATACCTAGAATCGTCAACCGAAGAGGAGGCTGGAACCAATCCTTGTAGGCCTGGGTAGTGTCTGGATCTACTAGCCCCTGATCATAGGCCCATGGCTGGGCTACCAGCTGCCTGAAGCTGTCAACCACCTCCGAGGTAGGAATGTATCACCCCCATGAAACCTGTGTCATGGTACGGGCGAAGACGGCTACGTAGTCGTCATCTGGCTGATCCTACGACTCCCCAAACTAACGCTGCACACTCCCAGGAAGGTACCTCTCAATCATAGTGTGCTCCTGCCCCTGCATAAAGCGATCCTGGCAGTAATAGAACATCTAATCGGCATCATCAACCCATCCAGGCTGACCAAGGTAGGGTCTCCAGGTAAAAACCTACATCTCGTCCAAGACCCACCTCGAGTAGGGGATCTTGTACTCACCGGTGTATGTGAAGGACACACCGCCTTTGTATCGACACACGAGGGGATCGTCTAGAGGCATCAGAACTTAAACAACATGTGACCAAAGCACAACAATCTGCTCCCATGCCCAAATGTGAAGTAGTGTCACCCCTGCTCCCAACGCTCTATCGTCCATGTAGACGTACTCATGGAGATCTCTGTAAAGTGAAGCAAGAAGAACAGGCCCCCAAGAAAAATGAACTAGCCTGTCTCACACCATTCGCTCCCAGTAATACCCCCAGTCGGGACTGAAGTATCACCCTCGCCTGTCAGGGGCAACAAGGCCCGAAATGATGTCTACAATCACCCAGCAGTAGGGAGGTGCTAGGATCCTGTGCCACTCGAGCTCTATCTGCCCCTCGCAAAACATAATATCATCAGTGGCAAGGACTCTGAAGCAAGCCTCGCACCCCTCATCCATGTCAAAAATTGTTCGACGACCATGAATAGGCAATCTCAAAATCTGCCAAAAGTCCTCTAGAGTGACGATGGCCTCACCAGTGGGAAGATGAAACGAAGATGTCTCGTTGTGCCACCTCTCGGCCAGCGCTGACAACATCCCTAGGTGAGTACGAATGGGTGCCGCATACACAATATGCCACAACCCCACAATCCAGAGTCAATCCTGGTCCATGTTGCTCAGGTCCCGCAAATAGCCAGCTAGGTCCCGCGACCTATGCTCCCGAGAGTAGAGCTCCCTCTCTGTATCCTGCATCAAGGAAGGTCACCGTGTTAAAAACTTTGAAAAATTCTTCATCGAGCGTCCAAAAAACTTCTCTAGCGGTGCAACCCATGATGGCGTCGCAGTTTGATTTCTAATCAAACTCCGACGCTAGGGCTTAAAACAGCAAAATCGCACCGCCGTGATGCACTTTCTCAGTCAGCGATGCAATTTGGACAAAATCGCACTGCCGCATCGTACTTTCCAAATCCTTTCACCGGCCCCGAGCTTAGTGTTGGAGTTTTAAAACTCTTAACTACACCACTGCGGCGCTATTTAACACCGAGCAGCGCAGTTTGATTTTTGAGCAGCGCCATGTAGCCCCACTGCAAAAGGACTGACCCTTTGAAACATTAAATAAAACAACAAATGAAAAAATGAAGCTCAAGTAAGGACCACTTACCGGTGCCCCGATGCCAAGTGGCCACTGGTACATTCGAACTCGATCAAAAATGTGTAGGGGAAGCTATCGTTGTTCCATATTCTTAGGAGGTAAGAGCTCAAATCTTGAGGTTACTATTGGAGGTGTTTGAAAATGACTTGAAAGTGACCCCTCAGGCCCCTTTTAAGCCTAAAAATTAGGGTTTTTTCACCCTGATTGGCTGTTCTACTAGGTTTTTGGATCCCTGAACCACTTTCTATCTGGTTGAGGCTTTTTTTTCAACGTTTTATTGCGTTTAGACATGTGTTTAGCCTCTTGGGGCCTTTTCGGACCGATCGGGTACTTTGTCCTCTTTTTTCGCGAGATCACCCAGAAATTGAAATTTTCGTCCAATCTCTTGAGGGGGCATTATAATGGCATATTTTCTCTTGCCCAAGCGGCAGTGGGCCAAGTTTTTTGAAGAAAAAATATCAAAAATTTTGGCTTCAATCGAGACTGTTTATTCTTTGAACCAATGCAACAAGTGCATTGCTTTAAAGAGGGGCAAAATGTAGACATGTAAAATATACTGATTGACATTGTGCACTTGATCCTGACCTACTAACATTGTTTCTTCCTAAATCATCCCTCAGTCTAACCATTTAATCAAATCTCCTTATCTGATTAAATTCATTAACTTTCATCCCTTAATTAAATAAATCATTTTGTCTAATTAAGTCACTCTCTCTTGTTAATTAAATCAATCCAATATGATCTAATTATCCCTATTTAATTAAATAATTAATTTTATTTGATTAAATCTCTAAAGGCTATCCATTAAATTAAATAAATTAAAACCTTATTTGATTTAATCTAACACCATCTCTTTTAATTAAATAAATCAAAATCCTTATTTAATTAATCTCTTATCATATTCCCCTCTTATTTGATTTAGATAAATCCATAAATTTGAGTCAAATAGGTCACATCATCTAATCTCTTATTAAATTAATTAACCCTTGATTAATTTAATCTCATCTCATGTCCCATCCTCTAGATTTTGCAAGTTGCACATGAAAATAGATTTAATTCATTTATTAAATCTCTATTTTCCTCACAAGGCATCTTTTGGAATATTCTCTCAATTTGAATTCAAAATTCCAAGTCAACATGTACATCCAACAAGGCAATAACTTCATCTTACATGTCCTTTTCTTGATCCAAGGGAATTTATTGCATTTTCCCTTTCCCTCTTACAAGTCATTTAAACAAATTTGAAATTCAAAATTATGCATTTATTGGCACAATCCCCAAATCTTGCACATCCTCCATCCACTCATAGATTGACAAGTGGCATCATGCCATTGGATGAATGTTAGTCCCACATTGCTCAAATTTGTACATTCATCCATCTTGGCATTCTATAAATAAAGAGCTCATATCCTCATTTCATCGTCCACAATTCATACAAAGTTACTCTCTTCACATTGAGAGCTAATTTTGCCCATTATCATTGGCAACATCAAGCTTATCAAGGATAGGGAAAGGGATTATTTCCACATCAAAGAAGCATCAATCCACTATGGGATAGATATGTATCTTGCTTTTATGCTCTCAATTAGTTTGTATTGTTATCTTGTTTATGAAGGCATGATGCATTATTTGATAGGAGCATTTAAAAGGTTTGCATACCACTAATCCATGTTTGAGATTTTAGAGTGTTTGCAGATTCTGAAGGGTGCTCACAATATTATGTCTGCAAAATCACCAAATGAAGTGTGGAATACTTTGAATTCTCTCTTTGGTAAACAAGATGATTTGAGAGCACATTTATTGGAGAACGAGCTCATAGGAATGAGCCCTTGCAATTTTGACACCATTCAGGATTTCTTTACTAAGTTGAATGCCATAAGATTACAATTGGAAAAATGTGGAGTTAAAAAGGATGACTCACAATTGATTTTAAGCATTCTTTCAAAACTTGGTCCAGATTATGCAGCATTTGTTTCTACATTTCATGCAATGAAAAAAGCCTTAGGAAAAGCATTTACTATGCCTTCTCTAGGTGAGTTCGCTTCTGATCTCACAAAGGAGCAAGATAAATTGATTCAAATAGGCATTATTAAATCTTCTAAGTCTCATGCATTGGGTGCAAAAAAGGCACTAATAAGAAAAACAAGAAACATAAGAACCAAGGAGGTAGAAAGAAATATTCAGATCAATTTTCATCTACTTCTAAAGTAGAATCTAAATTCTCTTCAAAAGAGGATTCATCTAAGAAGGAGAAGCCCCACTTGTGCATATTGCAAGAGGAGTGGAAATGAAGAACATTCTTGTTATAAGAAGGATATTGATGAACTAAAACATCTTCTTGAGAAGAAAAAAAACATTTTTCCTTCTCAAATGGTTGATTTGGCTTATTCTAATTCTAAAAATTTAAAACAATCAGAATCTAAATAGGAAAAAGGTCATACTACTGGGATAGGTAAATTGAAAGGTAAAGCTCTTGTACTTCTATAGGTCTTGGATCAAGGAGATGGCTCCTCGATTTTGGAGCTTCTCACCATATGGCTTCTACACAATCTATGTTCTCTTCTTTTGAGCCTTGTGTTCTGCCACCTATTCTGATGGGAAACAATACTTACATGAGTGTAAAGGTTCTGTTGATATTGGGGATGGAACCTTCAATGATGTTTTGTGTGTACCTCATTTGATGAATAATCTTCTTTCCATCTATTAGATCACTCATGGTGGAGTAGGGAAGATTGTGGAATTCACACCTGATTTAGTTATTATTCGAGACTTGGAACATAGAGAGATAATTGCTACTGGGATGGTTGATCATGTATCTCAGTTATACACCTTTTCATACATTGCATCTAATGATGGTTTTGATCCTTTGGTTTTTTTTTTGTTGGAAGAATGAATAAGAATGATCATCTTTACATTTTTGTGTTGTCATTGATGTCACCATGTTGTGGTTACAAGTCTAAGTGAGTGCCTGATCTAGTATTTTGGTCCAGTATCTGAACCGGTATTCAAGTTGCACTCTCTGGTATTCTAGTCTGCAATCCTCCACAGTTGGTATTTGTTGCTTGCGGCTTTGGGAAATGGTTTATGGTTGTTGAAGGCATGTATGTTCATAATTTCATGCTCTTCAGAGCTCGTACGGCATATTGGCATTATTTTATTGTTTTCTTTTTGCAATGAAGTCTATTTCTGGCTGACTTCTTGGATTAGTGGTAATATGGTGAATTAATTTTGTTATACGGATATATGTGCAACCTATCTTAGGTCTATGTCGACATGATGTAGCATATCAAGCATTTCAATTGCTATTTGAGAAGTTTTTGGTGAATACTTGAATCCGACAGGTTGGTATTTTTGGGAAGCAAGGAGATGTATCTAATTAGGCTGACCTAATTAATGCTCGTGGATAGATCAAGTATATATATATGTGTGTGTTGGACAGTTTTTGGAGTGAGGTGTGCATGTGTGTGTGTGATCGATGAAGCAATAGTGAATACAAAAGTGAAGAAGAGCAAAAATGATGAAGTTTTTCAAGTCAGTCTATTAAGCATCACCGGAACTACATCAACACTTGTTAGGTGCACTATTCTCAGTTCATTTTGGCTGTGAATCCCAAAAAAAAATTGTGAATCTTTTGTAGGCAATGAGCCTCCCTTGTAAGTAGTGACCTTTTGTATTTGGACAGTGAGTCCTCTTCTGGGCAATGAGCCTCTGTATTTAGTTTTATAATCTCTTTATATTGTGAGTTAATCCTCACCATGGTTTTCCCTCATTGGGTTTTCCATGCAAAAATCTAGTGTTCATGTGTTGATTTTACTTTCTGTTATCTACATAAATCATGTTCATACTTAATAACAAAATATTGTGGCTATAGAATTGATAAGTGTTGAAGTTTTGAATTTGAATTTGTGTGACAACTGATTCACCCCCCCTCTCAATTGTCCTGTGCCTTTTAACAATTGGTATTAGAGCTTTGGTTCCTTGGTATAGAGCTTAACCGATTGAGGTAGATCCGGAAGGTTGATCAAATGGATGATAAAGAAGAAATATGGACTACACTTGAGGATTTTGACAAAGTTGAAAATGAAAAGAGATATCTGAAAGAGAATCTTGATTAAGCAATTGAATGTGTCTAAAAGCTGAAAGAACAATTAAAGAAATTCAAGGAAAGACACAGAGAAGTGAGTGAGCAGCTGAAACAAGAGATAATTGGGCTAAAAGTGACTGTAGAAGAAAATAAGAGAATTGAAGAATGTCTAAATACAATGGTACAAAACAAATCTGATGAATCCTCTAAACTTGAATATGAGGTAGTAAACTTTAGAGTAGAACTAGAAAAGGAAAAACTCTATGAGAATAATTTCAGATCTAGCTCCGATAAGCTTGGAGAGCTACATGATGGACCAAAACCAAGTAAAGACAAAGTTGGCTTGGGAAATGATGTAGGAGAAAGTTCTAAGGAAAATCAAATGACTCAGAACAAAGGGAAGCAAAAAAGAAAGTTTGCAAGAAGACAGTCTGTGAGACAACCTAATGTACAAAGGTATCCCTCTTTCAATGGTATTTATTTTTCCTGTGATAAATATGGTCACAAGGCAATAGAATGCAGGAGCAAGAAGAACCAGTTTTTTGGTCCCTTCACCAGACAATGTTTTAAATGTAAGAAGGTTGGACATAAAGCTACTAAATGCATATCTCAGGTGAGAAAGACCAGTCGAGTGATGATGAACAAGTTTAATGGAGGTAGAATGAATCAATCCTTTAATGGCTACTACTATACCTATAACAAATTTGGACACAGAGCAAATCAATGTAGATCAAGAAGTAATGGAGGTCAGACTAATTAGAAAAATGTTGTCTGCTATAATTGCAATAAATCGGGACATATCTCAAAGGACTACAGAAGTAAGAAGGGAAAGCAATCTACTCCAGTAGAGAAGAATGCTCCAGTAAAGAAGATCGATAAAGAAGAGATGGAGCAAGAGATGAATAAGATATGGAAGAAGAAAGAACAAGAAGAATCTGAAACTACTAATGTGTCTATGCCCTCATCCGGTACAAACAATTCCTCTGAGAATTAGACCTAGCATGATCTTAGGGGGAGCATTATCAGAAAATTATAAAAACCCCCTCGATAAATGGTGTGTCAGAGGCTGGCACAAGGATGAAATGTGAAGAATGAAGAATCAAAGGTTTTGGAAAAGGAATTGGAAGAAAACATGTTGACATGATAATTTGCAAACTGAATTAGGGTTTTCTGAGTCGAGAAAAATGTTTTTAGCAACTTTTTGATGTCTGCCACATTTAATGCATTTTAGGGAAAATTGATGATGTGTAAGGTGAAATTTGCAAGCCTTTTTTATTAGTTGAGCATCTGAAGAGCTTGAAAAGTTCCTTGAAGTGATCTTGAAGTAGTTTGAAGCAATTCTAAAGGAAATCAAATGAAGAAATTGTCACAGGTAATCAGGAATCATTTCTCAGTTTGCAAAAGGGAAGAAGGAAAATAGAGAAGTTTCGATTAATCTTTAATGAATTCAAGAAAGTTAAGCATGGAAATGGATAGAGGATCAAGTGGTGACATTCCACTGAAGATGAAAGGAGTAGAATTGGAAGAATTTGATCATAGGAAGATGAAAGAAATGGAACTAGGGTTGAACGAAAACGAATTACAGAGCATAAAAACCCTAGGTATGGATTTATGGGGAGAATTTTCATGGTTTGCTAATAAAGAATTTATTCTATTCTTGTTGAGTCATTTCAAGAATGGCAGAATTGTATTGGAAAAACCCTACCTAATCACAAAGGAAGCGATCAAAGCGATTACTGGCTTATGCAGCATTGGGGATCTTCTTGGAAAGAAAACTGTGAAATACAAAGATGTGGAAGAACTTACTGGCATTAATAAAGACCCACAAGCTCTATTGATAAACACTCTTGTAGATTCGGTTGTCAGGTATGTGGTGTACAATGTTTCTTACAAAATCTATTTTAGAAATCATGAAGGCTCGACATCGGCTATTGTTGTTTACATTGCACATATGAGGGTTAAGGAAAACATGTAGTTTGATTTGTGTAGCCTATTACTTGAAAATCTATCTAAAAATGCTCAAATGTCGGTTATTGAGGGTTATCCCTTTTGATTTGGATATTTCAAGTGTGCTTGGTCTTTTACTTTTTGTGCTCCCTACCGGGAAGAGAAAATGTTGTGTTGGAATTCGGTATTCCTATTGGGAAACAAGTCTACAAATATTTGGAATCGTTGGCAGATAATGTAACTATGTAAAAATTATATTCCACATCCTTAAGAACAACTCTATGCTCTGGTATGTCAGCATCGAGTCAGTTTGAAGTAGGTTCATCCTCTGGTAAGAGAAAATTGGAAGCTACCATTAGTGATTCCCCTCCAGAATCGAAGAAAAAAAAAGCTATAATTGAAGGCATCATTGTCTTTTCAGAAGAGAAGGAAAAATAATCTCTACCTAGATCTAAATCCTCTTATCCGGATGACATCCAGTCTATGTTGGTTAAAGGAAAGATGAAGAAGATTGGTGAGCTATGGAATGCAACTTCCCCAGTTGACAGAATCAAAATTAATGATGCTCTAGTAGAGTATCTACTTCGAAAAGGTATTGATGTATCAACTATTTTTGACTCCTTACCAAAAAATTTAGTTGATATTTTTGAAGAAAGAATGTTGCTTGAAGGTCCAAAAGGATGCAAGTTGGAAGCCTTGGTTGAAAAGAGATGTACTAAAGCTAAGCAGAGATTATCTAAACTTATCTTGGAAATGAAGAAATGCATCAAAGAAATATCAGATATCTACAAATATTGTCTCTAGTGGCCTGTTGTGGTAGACAATTTCAGAAGTAGGATTGAAGCAATTGAATTTGAGGTAAACATCAGAAAGAACTTTAATATCTTTGAAGACAAACAAGGGAAATTGAGGCTGAGAGTTGATGAATTGCAAGCTGAGTTGATTGTTGTACAAAGACAAAGAGATGATGTAGTGAAAAATTTCTGGCTCCTTAAAGAGATTGTTGAGGTCCGGTTAGACCATCTTTCTGGAATACTTACTGACGCAAAAGATTGTGAAAGACAGTACTCATACTGGTCATCTTCTTTTACACTGTTGGCTCTATTAGAAAGCATCTACATGAGAATGGATTTAGCTACATTTAACTGGAAGAAGTTATATCCAGTTATCAAAGAAAGATACAAGAAGGTGTTTGAGATGGAGAATGTCATTCTTACATGAATTTTGAATGTTCAATTTTTACTGTTTTGTTTGTTTTGGAAAAGAAGAAAAGAAAAAGAGAAAAAGGAATCTGAACAAGATGAAGAAAATTGAATTGTTATTGAAAGGCTGAATGTTTAAATTTTTTTGGATGGCTGGAAGTTTTTGGAAGAATTGGAACTTTTTTGCACTTTTGATGTCACCATGTTTACATTGTTTTGGTCACCCTTTGCCATTGATGTCAAAGGGGGAGAGATTTGGAAAGTTGGGAGAGATTGGAGGAGAGTTTTTGAATATATTTTTTTTTGGCACATGTTGCCATCAATGACAAAGGGGGAGATTGTTGGAAGAATGAAGAAGAATGATCATCTCTATAGTTTTGTGTTGTCATTGATGTCATCATGTTGTGGTTCCAAGTCTAAGTCAGTGCCTGATCCGATATCTGAACCAGTATTCAAGCTGCACTCTTTTGTATTCTAGTCTGCAATCCTCCAAAGTTGGTAGTTGTTGCTTATGGTTTTGGGAAATGGTTTATAGTTGTTGAAGGCATGTATGTTTAGAATTTCATGTGCTTCAGTGCTCATATGGCGTATTGGCATTATTTTGTTGTTTTCTTTTTGCAATGAAGTCTATTTCTAGCCGACTTCTTGGATTAGTGGTAATATGGTGAATTAATTTTGTTATGCGGATATATGTGCAATCTATCTTAGGCCTATGCTGACATGATGTAGCATATCAAGCATTTTAATTTCTATTTGAGAAGTTTTTGGTGAATACTTGAAGCTGGCAGGTTGGTATTTTTGGGAAGCAAGGAGATGCATGTAATTAGGCCAACCTAATTAATGCTCACGGATAGATCAAGCATATATATATGTGTGTTGGACAATTTTTGGAGTGGGGTATGTGAGTGTGTGTGTGATCGATGAAGCAGTAATGAATGCAAAAGTGAAGAAGAGCAAAAATGATGAAGTGTGTCAAGTCAGTCTATTAAGCATCACTGGAACTGCATCAACACTTGTTAGGTGCACTATTCTCAGTTAATTTTTGGCTATGAAGCCCAATTTTATTTTGTGAATCTTTTGTAGGTAGTGAGCCTCCCTTGTAAGTAGTGAGCTTTTGTATTTGTACAGTGAGTCCTCTTCTGGGCAGTGAGCCTTTGTATTCAGTTTTATAATCTCTTTATATTGTGAGTTAATCCTCACCGTGGCTTTTCCCTCATTGGGTTTTCCACGTAAAAATATGGTGTTCATGTGTTGATTTTAATTTCTATTCTATGCATTTCATGTTCATACTTAATAATAGAATAGTGTGGTTGTGGAATTGATAAGTGTTGAATTTTTGAATTTGAATTTGTGTGACAACTAATTAACCCCCCCTCTTAGTTGTCCTGCACCTTTTAATACTTTTTGATATGACAAGTAGCATTTACAGGGTGATGTACCCTTTACATAGCAAGCCACAAGGGCCAAAAAAGATCAAGTCCAAAAAACTAAAACAACTTAGCCAAAAAACATAGACACAATAGACCAATAGTCGATAGACACACCACACAGCAACAATAGATTAACTGGCATTATCCCAATTATGAGAGAGGAGATTAATAACATCATCCTCGACCCATTCGGGGCCTTTTTCAATAGTCTTCTTATCCATCTCATCCTTGATCACCACATAGAGGGTGTTGGTAACACAGTGGACTAACTTGACAGTGAAACGGGTCAAGCCACTGAACTTCTTCTCCATCTTCCCCATCCTTTCTTGTAGCACATGAAGATCATCCCCTTTATTCACATTCTTCACAATATTAGCACTCTCCACATCCAGAGGGTCAGAGGACTGGGAAGCCGAGTTCTCCTTATGAACTTTGATAAAGTTTGAAATGTTGTGGGGCCCTTCAACACGCTCCTCTTCACCATCCCTAGACTCCACATCCCTAATACCTTTGTTGTCAGACCGCTCCTCATCAGAATCTATTTCATTAATCCGCATTTTCTTGTTATTTTTTTCCAGCCTACCAAACCTCCTACTGTTGGGATTTTCAACACCAGTCTCAATCGTAGTAGCAACCATAGTATCCCCCTTGGAATTCATTCTCACCACATTTTTTCCTCTGTTGTCCATTGCTGACGGCTCTATCAAACCCTTCCCCTCATCCTTCACTTTCTTTTTAGTGGTAGGTTCGCTGACAGACTTGGCAGGGGTAGAATTAAGCTCATAAAGACTAGTCACAACACTAGATTGGGAAATCCTCGCACTCCCCTTAAACTTCTTGGTGGCCAGTTTAGACTTATGAGTTTTGGTGATAACTGTAGGGGTTTTTCTTATGGGACCCTTGGAATCATTCGGGAAGATATTGGTTAGAATAGGGGGTTCCATTTCCTCAACACAGACAACAGAAATAGGCTTAGGTGGGCATAACTCAAGATGAAAGTGGTAGAGCCTCAAAATGAGGCCTTGGTGCAGCGGCAGGGGAGGAGGATCCTTTGGGTTTTGGCCAACAAACTCAATGCACTTTTCAATAGAGCTTTCCAAATCCTTAAGTAAGAAAAAAGGGAAGCTTAACAGAATTTTGTGGTGGAGATGATTCTTGATCCTTTGGTTGTTGATCACACTCCTAGTGTGAGTTTTGATTTTGAGAGCTTTGTTATTCTCACATTAGATCCAATTCTTGAGCCTTACATTCCTTCTCCTTCACCTATTGTTGCTTCTAAGGATACTGGTGTTGCTACATTCATGGCTACTTGTGATTCAATACAATAGGATCTACATTGTCTTCCAGATATAGCTACTTCAGATGACTACTTGGAAAACATTGCAAGTTTATTTATAGTCTCATATTTCAAATTTGGGAGACACTATTCATGGCATTCATCTTCTCTTTGATGAAGTTGATTCTTCTTCAGTTGTTATGGAGGAACCCTTGGATCCTCTTGTTCATTCTCCACATGTTCATTCATCTTAGTTTGACATGATTGTGGATAATTTTAAGTAGCATTTGGAGGAGGCATCATTGTCTTCAGAGGAGATATTGGAGTCTTTGGATTTTGTTCCACATACATCTCTACTAGGTTCTGGATTGTCATCTTCATCAGTGTGGCCTATAATGCTTGATTTGATGGTGGTATCTTTTAGCATTGACATGGAGACACATGAGCATTTTTTAGAGACTTCTTACATTTTAAGCTTTCTTCCCTTATATTCCTTTCAAGAATGGGAAGACATTCTTCATACACCTTTGGTTTGTTTCTTCCTAAGTGGAGGAATGATGCTCGATGATCATGGTCCATCTTCTACATCCAGTTTCGAGCATCAACCATTAGCACCATTGACTACTTGAAGGAAGGCTATATGGTCTTTCTTATCCTTTCTATTTTGGAGGGGACTTCTTCCTTGCATGGGATTCTTCTTGTGTTGGGAAAAAAAAATTATTTTCTCTCTTTTGGGGAGGAGTTTTGTCCCACTGGGTTTTCTCCTTTTCTTTAGTTGCGAGAGAATGCATTTGTACATGGGTACCTAACATGGCCTAGTAGTCGGGACCCATCTTTGTATCTTTTCATTCACCTAAGCTATGCTTAAGGGGTGGTGTTAGTGTAGATTTTTTATTTTCTTTATTTTAGGGAATATTTATTTTTCCTACAAAAATTATTAAGCTTACTTAGGTTATATTAGAATGGTTAGGATGAGGACATGTGGCATAATCCATCATTCACATGTGTCACTCACATCCACGTTTGGGTAGTTGAGTCTCACACCCTCTTTTGGATTTATCAGCTACCTCCCATAACCATTTGTTTGTCCTTACCTGAGTTGGCATAACCATGTAATATGGCATTTACCAAGAAGGTAAACTCCCACCTATTATGGGAACTTGGGAGTTATTACTCCTCTTGGAATTATCTACCATTATTTTGCTATATAAACAACACTCACCCCTCCCCTTGGCTAGTAATATGGAATGCTAGTTCAATGCTAAGGGAGTGTTGAGTTTATTCATCTTCTGATCTCTTTTCTTTCTTTCCTTCAATCATTATGATCTTAGGTGATTTCACAACCAAATCTAATAGCACTCTTACATGTGTGAGACAATTCATCCTTAACCCTTGGATTTGGTCAAACCAATCCAACACTCCATATCTATTTGATCCTCCTCCTCCTCAAGAGTGCCAAGCTAATGAAGACACTTGGAATCCTCTCATTGATTGTAATATATTTGTAGCATCATTAAATATAAGGTTAATTCACATACTAAGTGACCTAGCAAGTTTAGAAGCATCCAAGCATTCAAGCATTAGAACATTATAGAGCATTTCAAAGGAATTCAAAGAAAAATTATTGAGGTCTTGTTGCAGCAATTCAAGATCATATCATCATGTCAAAGGCATAGTGAATCAAGCATTTTGTTGAGCTAGTGTGTTGATGTAGTATTGAAGATCCATTTGCAAGCATTGTTTCACATCCAATTCAAGATCAAGATCCACATTCTTCATGGACACTTCATGTTAGATTGTATATTTATATTCCAAGACATCATCCTAGGTATTATTGTTCCATGTTTCATGTTTCATGTCCATGTTTATTATTTCATCATAAAGTTTAATTACCTAAATGGGGTTTGACCAAGGAAAACCCCATTCCCTAACAATCAAAAAGCTTTTCTTCTCTTTTGGTGTGTGATTGCAGGTTTTAGGTTGAAGATCAAGTGGAGAAAAATATTGAAGCCAAGTTTTCAAAATTGAAAAGTTGCAAAGTTGTCATTCATATTGCAAGATCACAAAAATAACTCCACATAATTGATTTCAAAATTTTGGGTGTTGGTCATCTGGGAGCTGAGAGTGCAAACATTGAAGTACAAAACCTAAAATTCAGTTTTCAAAAACCCTAATAGATACCCATTCTCCACTAAAGGAAAATGAGTCCTTAGTGAGGCCTGAAGTAGTGAACATCTAGAATCTGGAGTTGCAAACTAAGAGGACCAAAACCCAGAAAGCACTTTCTAGAAACCCTATCAGGGACCCATTCACCACCTTGGGCGAATGACTTCTCAGTGGGCCCCAAAGCAACACTTTCCCAAAAATTTACACATCATTCGACCCTCTTAAAACATACCTTTTTTATTATAATAGTTAGGTTTAATTTTTGCACCTTAGTTGCATCATATTGCACACATAATTGAATGAAACACACACCTAGTGAAAATTAGGTTTATCATTGATACCTTATTGATGGTGAACCTCTTTTTTGATGTTTCAGAGATCTATCATTACCCATGTAAAAATTGTACTCCCTGATTATCTTCTTGTCCTATTTTGTACTATTAGGGGCATGTCTATATGTTATGTGGACAAAAAAAGCAATTTGAATAGAATTGTAATATTGTGATTGTACCTCATTTTGTAGTTGTAATGTGTATTTTTTAGAAAAATAAAGCACGTATATAATTTTTCCAATCGAGAAAGAGTCCTTATACATCCTGAATTTTCGATCCAGCCACTGGGACCTATGGCTATGCCTTGCATACTTGTAGAAAATATTTTTCTTATAATTAGAAATAAATTCAGCAATACTTACCTCTCTTGTAATCAACTCACATCTAGAACCTTCACCTCTACTATTCAATGTGTATTTGACTATCTCAAACCTTTTTTTCTCAACAATCTTGTTAGAAAAATCATGTTTGCTACTCTCATGAAAACATGTTACAAACTTCGATAAGCCACCACATTGTAAACACGTTTCATTTAAACAATCATTTCTATAAAAAAAGCAACCATCACCTCTAATACGTAAAAATGAATCTAACAAGTCCCTAGATGACTTGGGAAGTTGCATTGCATGAAACTCCTGCAACATTTCGTTAGTATACATAGTAGAACGAATATAGCATAATAATTCATGATACATTGAAAACTCAACGTGGTATTTACAACATGTATTATGAATATTAATAGGTACACAATAAAATGGCTTGCAAGACTCAAAATCCCTATGTGAGATTTGAAAATTTGGATGTGCTTCACAAATTTTTTTGTATAATATTGTTTGGCTACATTCCAAGAAATGTAACTTAGTATGCAGTGTGCATCTCAATTACCAATTATTAACTTTAAAACATCCTTTACATTCAATGATACTCTAGATTGAGAGTGCCAAAATTGTTCAATTTCCTTCTTTACATTATTGGTTAGCTTCTTATCAACACATGGAAGCCTCCCACTAAAATCCCATGTATCATTTTGAAGAGGACTATTGAGTCTTCCTCTTCTTGAGACTACTCTATTCAATGCTTTATAATTTAGATTTAAATCAATACAAGTTTGTCTCATTAAACAAGCATTTGTCAAATGATGGCTTACTAGTGAGGTTGTGATCACTCTACGAGCAACTCTTTTATCTTTTTCCTTACTAGTCTTTCCAATAGAAGTTAGAGCATTAAAAACATTTTTACAATAATACTATTTTTTTCTAACTTTTTGGTGACACGAATCTTCAATTTTTTTAATAATGGTCTCATTTTGTAAGACTTTAGCAATTTCACAAAAAATTGAAATTGTTTGGTTAATGTCTTATC
>VDFB02000013.1:32608034-32673290 GCA_007258455.2 Sequoia sempervirens | reverse complement strand
AACATTTTTCTCAACATGAAAAACCCTAATTCAGTTTGCAAATTATCATGTCAACATGTTTTCTTCTAGTTCATTTTCCAAAACCTTTTATTCTTCATTCTTCACATTTCATCCTTGTGCTAGCCTCTGACACACCATTTATCTAGGGGTTTTTTATAATTTTCTGATAATGCTCCCCCTAAAATCATGCTATGTCTAATTCCTAGAGGAATTGTTTGTACCAGATGAGGGCATAGACACATTAGTAGTTTCAAGTTATTCTTCTTATTTCTTCTTCCATATCTTATTTATCTCTTGCTTCATCTCTTCTTTATCGATCTTCTTTACTAGAGCATTCTTCTCTACCAGAGCTGACTGTTTTCCCTTCTTACTTTTGCAGACCTTTGAGATATGTCCTAGTTTATTGCAATTATAGCAGACAACATTTTTCTGATTAGTCTGGCCTCCATTGCTTCTTGATCTACATTGATTTTCTTTGTGTCCAAATTTGTTAGAAGAATAGTAGTAGCCATTAAAGGATTGATTCATTCTACCTCCATTAAACCTGTTCATCATCACTCGACTGATTGTTCTCACTTGAGATCTGCATTCAATAGTTTTATGTCCAACCTTACATTTAAAACATTGTCTAGTGAAGGGACCAAAAAATTGGTTCTTCTTGCTCCTGCATTCTGTTGCCTTGTGACCACATTTATTATAGGAAAAAAAAATACCATTGAAAGAGGGATACCTTTGTGCATTAGGTTGTCTCACAGACTATCTTCTTGCAAACTTTCTTCTCTACTTCCCTTTGTTCTGGGTCATTTGATTTTCTTTAGAACTTCCACTTGCATCATTTCTCAAGCCAACTTTGTCTTTACTTGGTTTTTGTCCAGCATGTAGCTCTCCAATCTTATCAAAGCTAGATCTGAAATTATTCTCATAATTTTTTTCCTTTTCCAGTTCTACTCTCAATTTTACTACCTCTTGTTCAAGTTTAGAGCATTCATCAGATTTTTTTTGTACCATTGTATTCAGACATTCTTCAATTCTCTTATTTTCTTCTACAATCACTTTTAGCCCAATTATCTCTTGTTTCAGCTACTCACTCACTTCTCTGTGTCTTTCCTTGAATTTCTTTAATTGTTCTTTCAACTTTCAGACACATTCATTTGCTTCATCAAGATTCTCTTTCAGATCTCTCTTTTCATTTTCAACTTTGTCAAGATCCTCAAGTGTAGTCTGGAGTTCTTATTTATCATCCATCTGATCAACCTTCAGGATCTACCTCAAGCTGTTAAGCTCTATACCAAGGAACCAAAGCTCTAATACCAATTTTTAAAAGGCGTAGGACAACTGAGAGGGGGGGTGAGTCAGTTGTCACAGAAATTCAAATTCAAAAATTCAGCACTTATCAATTCCACAACCACAATATTCTGTTATTAAGTATGAACATGAAATGTAGATAACAAAAATTAAAATAAACACATAAACACCAAATTTTTACATGGAAAACCCAATGAGGGAAAAACCACTATGAGGATTAACTCACAATATAAAGAGATTATAAAACTAAATACAGAGGCCCACTGCCCAGAAGAGAACTCACTGTCCAAATACAAAAGGTCACTACTTACAAGTGAGGCTCACTGCCTAGATAAAAGATTCACAAAAAAAATTGGGCTTCACAACCAAAATGAACTGAGAATAGTGCACCTAACAAGTGTTGATGTAGTCTTGGTGATGCTTAATAGAATGACTTGACACACTTCATCATTTTTTCTCTTCTTCACTTTTGCATTCACTACTACTTCATCGATCACACACACACTCACACACCTCACTCCAAAAACTGTCCAACACACATATATATATACTTGATCTATCCATGAGCATTAATTAGGTCAGCCTAATTAGATGCATCTCCTTGCTTCCCAAAAATACCAACCTATCAGCTTCAAGTATTCACCAAAAACTTCTCAAATAGTAATTCAAATGCTTGATACGCTACATCATGTCAACATAGACCTAAGATAGGTTGCACATATATCCACATAACAAAATTAATTCACCATATTACCACTAATCCAAGAAGTCGGCCAAAAATAGACTTCATTACAAAAAGAAAACAACAAAATAATGCCAATACACCATACGAGCATTGGAGCACATGAAGTTCTGAACATACATGCCTTCAGAAACCATAAACCATTTCCCAAAACCACAAGCAACAACTACCAATTGTAGAGAATTATGGACTAGAATACCAGAGAGTGCAACTTGAATACTAGTTTAGATATCAGACCAAAATACCGGATCGGGCACTGCCTTAGACTTGTAACCACAACATGATGACATCAATGACAACACAAAAATGTAGAGATGATCATTCTTCTTCATTATTACAACAAAAAAAAACAAATGATCAAAACCATCATTAGATGTAATGTTTGAAAAGGTTTATAACCAAGATACATGATCAACCATCCTAGTAACAATTATCTCTCTATGTTCCAAGTCTCAAATAATAACTGAATCAGGTGTGAATTCCATAGTCTTCCCTGCTCCACCATGAGTAATCTAATAGATGGAAAGAATATTATTCATCAAATGAGGTACACACAAAAAATCATTGAAGGTGTCATCCCCAATATCAACAGAACCTTTACACTCATGTATGTATTGTTTCCCATCAGAATAGGTTGCATTTTACAAGGCTCAAAAGAAGAGAACATAGACTGTGTAGAATCCATATGGTGAGAAGCTCCAAAATCTAGGAGCCATCTCCCTGATCCAAGACCTATAGAAGTACAAGAGCTTTACCTTTTGATTTACCTATCCCGGTAGTATGACCTTTTTCCTATTCAAATTTTGATTGTTTTAAATTTTTAGAATTAGAATAAGCTAAATCAACCATTTGAGAAGGAAAAATGTTTTTTTTCTTCTCAAGAAGATGTTTTAGTTCATCAATATCCTTCTTATAACAAGAATTCTCTTCATGTCCACTCCTCTTGCAATATGCACAAGTGGGCTTCTCCTTCTTAGATGAATCCTCTTTTGAAGAGAATTTAGATTCTACTTTAGAAGTAAATGAAAATTGATTTGAATCTTTCTTTCTACCTCCTTGGTTATGTTTCTTTTTTTCTTATTAGTGTCTTTTTTGCAGCCAATGCATGAGACTTAGAAGATTTAATAATTCCCATTTGAATCAATTTATCTTGCTCCTTTGTGAGATCAGAAGTGAACTCACCTAGAGAAGGCATAGTAAATGATTTTCCTAAGGCTCTTTTCATTGCATGAAATGTAGAAACAAACACTACATAATCTGGACCAAGTTTTGAAAGAATACTTAAAATCAATTGTGATTCATCCTTTTTAACTCCACATTTCTCCAACTGTAATCTTATGGCATTCAACTTAGTAAAGAAATCCCGAATGGTGTCAAAATTGCAAGGGCTCAATCCTATGAGCTCGTTCTCCTATAAATGGTCTCTCAAATCATCTTGTTTACCAAAGAGAGAATTCAAAGTATTCCACACTTCATTTGGTGATTTTGTAGACATAATATGAAAGCATAAATCATGAGATACAACCATGCATAAGGTGTCAAAAGCTTCATCACATGTGTTGAACCATTTAGGCTTTTATTCATCCTTTGTAGGTTCCTTATCAATACCCATTGTTATTCTATACAATTTTAAGTTTTTTAAATGAATTTCCATTTCATTTTTCCACTCAATGTAATTTTATGGTGTGAGTAGAGGAACTATTTTATCCATTTTAGATTGTTGTTGCAATGTAAAAGTATGTAAGAAGAAACATACAGAGAGACACCCCCCGAAAAAAAATGATTTGGTACTTTATAAATTAGTGCTTTTACAATGCTAGAGTTTCTTTCTAGAGTTTTACAACATCCAAAAATGGACTCAAATACTAAAATTACAATGAAATATCAAAATGAGAACTTCAAAATAGCACCAATGTGTAGTGCTTAGAAAAATATTCACTTTCAAAAAAAAATCACCTCAATCTGAGGTTCTATTTGGAAGTTACATCCATTTGAAGTTCAAAAAAGGGGGTTGTCCTTCAGATATGATGAGAAAACCAATTTTCTAGAAAAACGAGATCGCTTGAGAAAAAACAAATTCCACCACTTTGAAGAGGACAAAATTTTACCTCAAATAAAAAAAATTGTTCTGAAAAAGGCCTTCATATGTCTGAAATATCACGCTCTAAAGTTTAGGTGCAAAAAGGGAATTTCAATGGAGAGGGGTCTTCAATTTCAAAAAATCAATCTTCGCCAAATTTGGTAAACTGCCTCCAAATTTAGCGAACCACCAAGTATAGAGAATTGCCAGAAAGTTTAGAAGTACCACCAAAATAGAAGTCTACCAACTAAATTTAGAACCTTTCCAAAATTAGGGAACCACCAAAAAGGGCTGCTAACTTTACTAGACTATGAAATCCTAGGAACAAAATTTGAGACGAAGGTACATAGTATATGAAGTATGGCATATAATTTCTTTAGTTTAATTTTTAATATTTAAATTTGAAATTTTTAATAAAATACACTTTTCAATAAAATAAATCAACTTTTGTAAGGGCGACGTCCCTAAGGGTACTCTCAGAGTACTTTTGTAGGGTATGGCTTGTAAAAGCCTACGCAAGGGCCCAGATAGTTATTCCCCCTCTTTTAACTTTGAATTTTCAAATGATTTAAAAAAAAAAAATTCAAACAAACATCTTTTACTTCAAAATATTGCATATTATTGCAAAACTATATCTATTTTCTGTACACAAAAAAATATTTTTGAAAAGCACACTGCATCTTTGTGTGGGCTGCATTTGCTTCTACCTACTAAATTTTTGTCTCAAAAAAAAAAAAAAAAAAAAAAAAAAAAAAAATGACTTTCTCCAAATTTGATAAATTTTATATGGAAACAAGGGTTTTTGGGCCTTTTGGATGCGATGGCACAGTCTGTTTTGCCTCAAAGTGCCCAGATTTTTAGGAGCTTTCCAGATCTTCATAGAAAACCTTTGTTCTTCAACCCTTTATAGATCTCACATTTGATGTCTGATTTGGATGAAACAAAAGTCAATTTTGACTTTTTCGACTACTTTGAACTCAATGGTGAGCTTATAATGTCTTTAGAAAGCTCCAAAATACCTGCAATAAAATGCAATAGAAAGGAAGCCCCTGAGAAACTAAGATCTCTATCAAGTGTTTTTGATTCTCTAGGTCATCATAGATGCAAGAGAAGAGCATACTTTTCTTTCAATAATGGATTGAAAAAGCTCATAACTCACAACTCACAACCAACTTTGATACCATGTTAGATTTGGTTGTGAAATCACCCAAGATCAGAATGATTGAAGGAAAGCAAGAAAAGAGATCAGGAGATGAATAGACTCAACACTCCATTATCTTTGAAGTAGAATTCCATATTACTAGCCAAGGGGAGGGGTGAGTGTTGTTTATATAGCAAAATAATGGCAGATAATTCCAAGAAGAGTAATAACTCCAAAGTTCCCATAATAGGTGGGAGTTTTACCTTCTTGGTAAATGCTAGATTACATGGTTATGCCAACTTAGGTAAGGACAAACAAATGGTTATGGGAGGTGGCTAATAAATCCAAAAGAGGGTGTGAGACTCAACTAACCAAAGGTGGGTGTGTGACACATGTGATTGATGGATTATGCCACATGTCGTCATCCTAACCATTCTAATACAACCTAAGCAAGCTTAATAATGTGTCAGAAAAATAAATATTCCCTAATATAAGGAAAATAAAAAACCTACACTAACAAGCACATGAGAAGAGTGGAAAATGAATTTAACAAGTTTTCTCTCATATATGTGTGAGGAAAATAAGGATATAGGAAGGAGAAAATAGATATCTCCACATATGTGAGAGTCACATGTGATAAATTGAGGGTAAGGATTGTCTAGAAATAATAGATGAATAAGATTTGTTGTAGTTTTTTGGGGATAAGTTGGTTTTAGATGTGATTAATTGAATTAATTACACTTAGGAATGTTCAAGTGATTAGCTAGTTAATTAATTATTTTTAACTAACTAATTTGATTGATGTGGAAAAGGGGAGAATTAAATAAATGATTTGTATTTATTTAAGTCAAATGTTATACCTAATTAAACAAATGTAGATTTATTTAATTAATAGGGGAAATAAGGATAAATAGAACTAATTATATATATATAAAGAAGAGGTATTTGATCATTTATCACAACTTGCACATGAATATAAAATTAGTAATGATATGGCTAGGAAGTTGAAACTCCTTAAAGAAGTTAACACTAAGGTTGATAATGGCTCTAGTCATTTCCTCAAGGCTACTAGATGAACTCCATAATATTATTATAACAAAATAATATCCATGATACATGTGATTAAGGCTTTTGGACATGAATACCTAGAAATTTATTCATTATGTTGTAGTGTTAAAACCTATGAGGTTAGAGTCACCTTGGGATAATTATCTTGTACCATGGTGTCTCTTATATTTAAAGGTTGTATGGTGATAAATTTATATATTATGATACATGAGCTTGAAATCTATATGTGTTAGAAAATTTAATTTGAATTAGTGTCAACAAAACTTATATAATTTTATGGCATTAAAATTTATTCATTTTGATGAGAAGGTGTCAATTATATTCTAGATGCTTATCGGATGTTAATGAAGATTAGTTCACACCTTCGTATTATATATCTATATTATATTATTTTACAATAAATCATGTAAGTTTTGTAATGTGATTGATGTTGTTAGAAATTAATTTTTTATTATGCATATGAACTTCTCTAGCTGAATTTTGTAATATCTAGATAGATCATAAGTAAAATTCAATTTTTAATTGATGTGTAGTTAAATAAATATCATTATGAATACTCTTGTAGAGAAATTATATGTATATGAAATAATTTAACTATGAAGTCAATACAATCAAGAAATTATTGGTCTTGAGATATTACTGCTATTATTTTAGATCAAGTAGTATAAGTGATGCGGCTGATTAAAAAAATTGGAAATAAAATCTAAAGTATTGAATAGGTTGCATACTCTTACATGTATGGTTATAATGAATATAAATTTTCATGGTTAAGAGAGTATGATATGGATGTAGATCGTAATAAATGAACACCTAGTTTACATTGTAACATAGTGTTGGCTATTAGATTGGGAACCTTGAGATAATGTAGATTTATTTCCCAGAAAAGGTGCCTCTATCCCAACATCTATGGATAATAACCCTCTTTAGGAAAGTGATTATCCTCTGAATTTAAAGGTATAGCTCCCTTATATGATATTCAATGAGTTTAACTAAAACTAAACAAACACATTGCATGCTTTTAATCCGAAAGCAGGAAAGGTAGAACCCGATATAAGAAATATTTCCAATATCATATGCAAAGGAAAGACGATAAAGATATTGGCACAAAGACCAATTCGTATAAGATGAAACAATAACTGAAATATAAGCAAATATAAGCACAATATTTTATGAAAAATGAAATCTATTATAGAGATAGATGCGTACACTCACACACATGAATAAGCATAAACATCAAGATATACTCAAACACACAAATTTAAGAATATCAAATTATCCCGTAAAATAGATGCACACAAAAAACTAGCGATTTCAATTCACTTTAAAGCAGAATTGTATTCAAAGTATATAATATCAAGTCTTTACAAAATGATGTCTAGAGAGTAACTGATTAAAAATAAACATATATATATATAATTGGATGAGTAACCGCTTCTCTTTCTTGCCCATAACTAACTAAAACTATAAAGTATTTTCAAGAAATAAAAGATAAACTGAAAAAGTTAAGATGGTGGTGCTTCACTTCCAGATTTCACAAATGTAGCGAGTCTTTTTTATAGGGTTTGGAAAGCCTTTGCGATAGGTGGCAACTCCTTGTGTTGGGAAATAGTTATGTTCGCCATTCGTAACCTCTACACCAGTTGGCTATCTCAAACAAATTCTATTCTCTGATCGTAAGCTTCCATGAGCCCAGTTGCCTGAGATAGGATAAGGTCCAACTCGTTGAACTTCTTTAGATGTTTAGCATTGAAAGTCTAGGAGCTAAAAATCCCATCAACTATTTTTTGGAAATCATTCTCCAAGATTTTAACATTCTCACCCTTTTCATCTCCTCCCTTGTTAAGTTGCAATCTGAGGGTGACAATATTCTTATGAAGCTCATCTAAGATCACATTGTATTTAGTTAGGATTTCTTGGAGTTTCTGCAGGCATTCCCTTGTGACTTGTAATTTCCATTCTATACTCTTATTCTAGATCATGCAACCGGTTTTAGCAACATTAGGTATGATTTTCTCTACGACTAACTTCTCCATCTCGAAACTTATCATTTCTTTAATTTCATTTGTGTACTAACTCCATATTCTTTCCTCTTTCTCAACAGCAACGATTTCCTCTTCAATCTTAGACCTTGAAGCATTCACCCTTTGGAGACATCTAAGAGATTCAAAAATAATCTAATTACCTTTCCTTACTAAACCACCACTCCACTCCTTGATAGATTTGCCAAAGGTTTTGCAACTTTTAATTTTACTTATTGCTTCCTTCCCTATTATTTCCATGGGATTAGAGGACAATTCAACCTAAGAAATTGGTAGAGGAGGAAGATAAAAAATTGATTATGGAAATTCAATTAAAACTTGGACTTGTTTCTTTAACTTGTCCTTACTCTCATTTTCTTTCTTAGATCACTCAACCATCCTTGCTGTTAATACTTAAAATTTGTACACATCTCCATCCCTCATAGGAGGTCCTAAGTTAATCCTGTCAATGCCGAAGCCACTTGTAGTCACCTGAGTAACCTCTTTTGTGTACTGTGATGTGCAACTTCTAGACACATATTCCCTAAGCTTCCATCATCTATTAACCTAGAAGAAGTTTTCAACTTCTTAGGCTTTAGGTCCTTGAAGCAATTGAACTACCATATCTTGCCTCAAAAGATCTAGCTGCACTGCCTTCATTTTCTTTGACAAAGTATCTTCTTGCCAAACAAGGGTAACAAGAACATTGGTCACCTTGGAGTTGGAAGAGTCAACTAATGTTCTCTTCATGGGAGGAGTGTTGGTTTTTGATTTAGAGCAGGGGGGTTTCAATTATCAATCATAACTACAACTGGTTTCAACAACTCTTTAATCTTCCAAACCCTATCTAGGGTGATTCCTCATGCAATCACACAATTCACCTTGTAGGTCTACAAACCTAATTTCCTAGACATATCTTGCAAAATCATTGACCAACCCTCAAACCATCTACCATTTCAAGCACCCATTACAGTCTTCTTCAACATATCTCAAAGGGAAAATAAGTTGTTTTAGACCAAATCCCTCAATCAGATGCTTCTATGTTGTCCCAATAGGCCAATTAGGCCACATTTACAAAGCAACACCTATGCAATCACTCCCTCAAGCCAAAAACTCAATTGGTAACTCATAACCAGTCATCAAATGCTCTAAATCAACAAACTTTACTAGGTGAAACACCTTCCAAGCTACCTTCACACTAAACCCTCATTTTTGCTTATTTTAGGGAGGGTTTATTGAAAGTCACCATTCCAAGCTTCTTCATTCCTTTCCAATGCATTAAACATGCTTCAATTGACCTACACAAGCTCAAAAAACCTTAAAATTTTGCTTCCCCAATGGTTTTCCTGAAATACCCACTCTTAACCACCCAATTTCACCAAAATTGCACAAATTAGACAACTAGGGCATCATGCCCAAACCCTCAAATGACCTTCCCTGCTCACAAGACTCATCCTAACACCTAATCCTATCATTTCGACTCATTTCACTGAGCCACAATAGTTACATTGGGTGGAATGATCCATTAATTCATTTTATGGCTTTAAAACCCTTAACTCAAAAATTTCAGACCTACAGTCAGTAAATTGACTGTAAAATCTTTGTTTCTTAATGAAATTCAATCAAAATTCCACTAAAATGGAGCTAAAAAATATTGACATCCAATTCTATAGATTTTAGAGAAAAACCTTGCTCTACGGACCCGTACAGATCAAAAGAGCAACAAAATTACAAAAAATTGCAAAGAAATTAATGTCTTTTCAATTCAAAATTTCAAACTTACAAAAGCTAGCCTTCTTCCAACATTCCAAAAAGATTTTTAAAGCATTAAATAATGTGACTAATCAGTTCAACTACCTTTCCACTGAGCAAAACTACCTTGACTCTTGAACTTCCAGATTTTGCATTTTTACAATAGTGCATCTTGACAACATTTGGAAAAATGGACTACTTTTGCAAAATAAACCCCTAATGACTCAACTTACTTTACCAATGGTCTATTATGACCTTATTTGTAGAAAAAAATACTCACACACCTTTAAACCTACCAAAAGACTAAATATGACCATATTTACAAGACTTGCCAATTTGAGCTATCATGGTTCCCCTGCACCATACACCCGGCTTGCAAAAAGTTTCCAAGTCCCTTGGAAGTTGAGCTACAACTTGTCCACAACTGAATACTTCATTCCTCTAACCTCCTAAATCTCTTTCATGTGGTGATCCTTTCCACTATACTTGGTGCTGCAAGTTTGAACCATTCTTTATTCCCTTGTTACCACTTGTGTGTTGCTTCATCTTTGCAAACTGTCTTGATGTATGTTCCCTAACCTTTTCACCATCATAAAATGATGTTGTACATGCCTTGACACCTATACACTGACCTCTGTCAACCTTACCTCTGACTGTCCTTCCTTTCACTCTTGAATCATACTCAAACTCACTCTCTTGGGATTTTCAAACATCATTACTCACCTTACCTTTTATCTTCACCATTGTCCCTAAATTTTTTGCCTCAAATACTAGTGTATTATTAGGTGTACTAACCCCTATACTGACTGAAACTAACTACCCTTTAACATTCCTTGAAACCAAAGGACAAATCACTACCCCAACCACAATTTTATCATGCTTTTTAAACTCACTTTTAGTCTTCTCAAGGAATTCATCCGTGACCTTCTCTGTCTTAGACTTGGACACCAAACAATCACCTTCTTTGCTACTTTCCATCATTGTATCATCCTTCAAATTCACTGTCTTCACATCTTCTAGCCTCGAAGTGGCTGCAAATTCCATTTTCTCTTCTTGTTTACCTTCCACAAGCTTCACAATCTCCTTCTTGCCAAACATGATGACTTGTGTTGTGTTACCCTTTACTCTATCATCCTCCTACAATGGTGTTAGTGTGAAAGTAATACCATCTTTTTCAATATGATATGTGTTATTTCTTCCATCATAAAGTGAATTCCTATCAAATTTCCATGGCCTTCCAAGTAACAAATGACAACTCATTGGAAAAACATCACAAAGAACCTTGTCTCTATACCCAACAATTTGAAACTCAACTAAAGCTTGTTCACTAACTAGTATGGACTAATCATCATTCACCCAAGATGCTTTATATGGCATTTCATGAGGTATTCTTTCTATCTTCAACTTATCAACCATTTCACTTCACACCATGTTATCAGTAGAACCAGAATCTATCACTACCTTACATACCTTGCCTTTACATTTGTAGGCGGTACTAAACAATTGTCTTCTTTGAGCCATCTCCTTCTCCTTGGAATCTTGGAGTAATGTTCTTCTCACCATTAATGACTCACCAACTTCTGGAGCAGCAAGATGACTAGGAGAATTTACACTTTCACATTCATCTTCTTGAACCAATGGCACTCTTTTATCACTTCTCCTTTCACCACCACTTGAAGTAGAACCTTGATCTTCAGAGCACTTGCATGCTAGATGACCAAACTCATTGCAATGATAGCATCTACCTGAAAATGTGTTTGAATTTCTACCTCCACCAAATCTTCCTCTAGAGCTTCTGAATCCACCCCTTTGATGAGCAACTTGTTCATGCACCTTGCTTGAGTTTTCTTGACTTTCTTGTGGCTGCCTTGGAGTGGTAAATTCCTCTTCCTCTTTAGTTGTTGTCTCTACCTCTTATTTGTTTGTCTTTCCTTCTTTTGAGTTTCTCTTCAACCCTTATTGCCATTTGGTAGCACTCTTTGATTGTCCTTGGATTGTGCAAACTCAACTCATCCTGGATGTTAAACCTTAGCCCACTAAGATATTTAGCCACCTTTTCTACATCAACAACCATGTGACCTGCTCTTATGCTCAACTTATTAAATTCATTATTATAAGTCTTAACATCCATTTCCCTTTGTTTCAAATCTTGAAGCTTCTTAGACATTTGAATTGCATAATCACTTGGTAAAAAATTACCTTTCAATTTGGCCACCATTCTGTCCCAAGAAACATTTTTTTCCTTACCTTTCCTTCTCCTTTCAGCTTGTTCATAATCCCACCATGCTAGTGCATGCCCCTTCAATTTGGTTTTTGCTATCTTCACCTTCTCTTCATCAGGTACATCCTCACATTCAAATTAGTTATCCAAATTTGCAATCCAATCTAACAATTCATCATCATTAAGGTTACCTCCATACATAGGAAAATCAATTTTTACCTTATGTTTATTTCCTTTTGCTGCCTTCAGTAGCTTTTCCATTCTTTGATCTGCAGGATCCAATTCTTCTTCCACATCTTCATACTCTTCATCCTCTTCCTCTTCAGTGTCACTTTCATCACCTACAACCATACCTCTTTTCTACCCTATTTCAACACTTTCCAGCCTTGCCACTAACCTATTTTACAGTTCCTTAAACTTCATAATCTCTCTCTTAGTCTTCTCTTCCATTTCTTGCATCTTCCTAGCTATATTATTACCCTTGGGAGGCATCTTGACTCTTCAACTTCTCACCTTTCACCCTCAAATGATCTAATGCCTAAGCTCTGATACCAATTGATGTAGAGTAGGGGGCATTTGATTATCAATCACAACTACAATTGGTTTCAACAACTCTTTAATCTACCAAACCCTATCTAGGGTGATTCCTGATGCA
This sequence comes from Sequoia sempervirens, assembly GCA_007258455.2. Classification (NCBI taxonomy): domain Eukaryota; kingdom Viridiplantae; phylum Streptophyta; class Pinopsida; order Cupressales; family Cupressaceae; genus Sequoia; species Sequoia sempervirens. The sequence goes on along the minus strand of VDFB02000013.1, from coordinate 32,660,308 downwards.
ATCACACAATTCACCTTGTAGGTCTATATACCTAATTTCCTATACATATCTTGCAAAATCCTTGACCAAACCTTAAACCATCTACCATTTCAAGCACCCATTATAGTATTCTTCAACATATCTCAAAGGGTAAATAGGTTGTTTCAAACCAAATCCCTCAATCAGATGCTTCTATGTTGTCCCAATAGGCCAATTAGGCCACATTTACAAAGCAACACCTATGCAATCACTCCCTCAAGCCCAAAACTCAATTGGGAACTCATAACCAGTCATCAAACACTCTAAATCAACAAAATTTACTAGGTGAAACACCTTCCAAGCTGCCTTAACACCAAACCCTCACTTTTGCTTGTTTTAGGGAGGGTTTATTGAAAATCACCATTCCCAACTTCTTCATGCCTTTCCAATGCATTTCAAATGATTCAATTGACCTACACAAGCTCTAAAAACCTTAAAAATTTTCTGCCCCAATGGTTTCCCTCAAATACCCACTCTTAACCACCCAATTTCACCAAAAATGCACAAATTAGACAACTAGGGCATCATGCCCAAACCCTCAAATGACCTTCCCTACTCACAAGACTCATCCTAACACCTAATCCTATCATTTTTACTCATTCCACAAAGCCACAATAGTTACAATGGGTTAAATGAGCCATTAATTCATTTTATGGCTTCAAAACCCTTAACTCAGACATTTCAGACCCATAGTCAATAAATTGACTGTAAAATCTTTGTTTCTTAATGAAATTCAATCAAAATTCCACCAAAATGGAGCTAAAACATATTGACATCCAATTCTAAATATTTTAGAGAAAAACCCTACTGTATGGACCCGTACAGATCAAAAGAGCAGCAAAATTATAGAAAATGGCAAAGAAATTAATGTCTTTTCAATTCAAAATTTCAAACTTACAAAAGCTAACCTTCTCCCAATGTTCTGAAAGGTTTTTTAAAGCATTACATAATGTGACTAATCAGTTCAACTACCTTTCCACTGAGAAAAACTAGCTTGACTCTTGAACTTCCAGATTTTGCACCTTTTTTGCATTTTTACAATAGTGCATCTTGACAAAATTTGGAAAAATGGACTACTTTTGCAAAATAAACCCCTAATGACTCAAATTACTTTACCAATGGTATATTATGACCTTATTTACAGAAAAAAAGACTCACACACCTTTAAACCTATCAAAAGACTAAAGATGACCATATTTACAAGACTTGCAAATTTGAGCTATCATGGTGCCCTTGCACCAGTTTGTATGTATTGTGATGAAGGTGGAGTAGACCTCTGCTTAGGAGGTTCATTTACCTCTCTAATAGGTGTTGACCAATGAGATAAGGAGGAAGTACTAATTTCAATGTTGCCTAAATAACTTTCTTCTCCTTCTTCCCTTTTATGCTTGTCTAGATGGGGTAGATCAAAGAGATCTTCTCCACAAGTCTGCTGGAACACATTCCTATCAGGAGGTTCCTCATCACCGTCACCTTGGCCTTTTGATTGCATAACACGTGAAATTTCTTTAGAATTCTCTGCAATCATAGAAGGTTGATCATTGCCTCTTGCAGGTTGAATGTTCTACAACCAAGTTTTGGGGCAGGAGTGTTCTGTTTTATTTTTAGTGACCCACTTCTGAGTCCTTTCCAAAAAATTTGCGATCCTTTCTTCAATTTTCTCCATTTCCTTATTACTCCAATCCATAGTAGGGATGGGTCAGTTTTCTATCAATTCTATAAAGATTGGATCTACTAGATCAGATTCATCATCCTTAATTCCTTGTACATCCCAACCCAAGCCATAAGTGACTATTTGTCTCAAAGATAACCTCATCTAGTTCCTTCTCCTAACCTCAAATTCATCAAAGCAGTTAGCCTAATAATCCTCCAAAGTTAGCAGATGAAATCCAGGTCCTAGTTTCAAATTATCCTTCACATAATCTTTGAGGTCAAAAGGAAAACACTCATCATAAGTATGCAGATTATACCTGGAAATCTCCTTTTCTACGTTCAAAGCATCAGACATGGATTCACAAGTGAAAGGACCAAAACCAACTGTAAAATGCACTGTCACTCTTCTTTGTTCTTGGCACCTCTTATTAACATTGGCTAGCTACCTACAAACCTCAATCATTACAAATTTATCTTCTGGGTGCCTTGGGAGCTTTATAGGGAAACCAGTAAAACCACCCACTCTTATATAAGAGAACCTCTGAAACTGGATAAAATGGCTACCATAGAAATTTACAAACTATATGGCTTTTGGTGAAAGCCACATCTCAAATTTTCCTTGTAACTCCCTAGTCATCCTAATGGTAAAGGTATGAGATATCCTTCTATGATGAAGGAAACTCTTGTTCAGCTATAACTTATCAAGGTACTAAAAAATTAGTACTTGGTCACGGGGAAGGTCACTTGCTCTCAAGCATGTCCACGACTTGGTATTTTCAATGGCATATATTAAGTATGAGGACATGTGAAATTCTTTATTAAGGGTGTAGAAAACAAGAAAACTATTCAGCCTGTCACTGATGAGATGCACCTAGTCTAAAAATTGGCTTCCATCGAGCACAATCTGGATGAAAAAGTACATCCACTCTTGAAATTCATAAGCATCCTCATTTCCCCAAACTCTGTGCAACATCATAACTATATCAGATATCTCATCTACAAAATGATTCTTGTGCAGATTTTAGGGCAATTGAGATTTTCCCCACCTAGGCTTCACCAACCAATTCTTCACCATAATATTATGATAATAGCCCTTTTTGAGTGAGAACTCAATTTGAGCATTAGTGAAATCTAGGGCTGAGTAAGCCTCTCTTTCCGTAATCTTCAGACATGAGGTAAAGGTGGTTCTTTGAATTTTAACCACCAACCTATTATCTTCTGTTTTGATCTCATGAGCCTAAGAATCATAATGCCTAATGCATTCAAGAATTAACTTTGGGCATTAGACCACCATGGGGAATGCAACTACCTCCACCAATCCGCTATCGATTACCTTTTGTGTGATGGGTGGTGCATTGGGTGCATTGAATTTTTCTCTAAATCCATTCATATTTTCCTACTCGAGCTTAGTATCCTATATCTCAGGCATGCCACAAGTTAACCCTGAGATATACTTGTAACCCTAGCACTTAATTCTTGCCATGACTGAAATCTTAGGGTTTGAATGCAATTTCACTGAATAGATTACAATGTAGAGAGAATTAAGCTTGAAGACTCCAATTTGAAAGAAATAGATAAAAATGTAAATACCTCAGAACACCTAGATTCAGAAGATGAAAATCTACATTAGTGTGCTCTTCCTTGTCACGTCTCCTAGTGTTAATGTCGCAACTGAAGAATATTTGTTTCTTGCATGAATTTCCTTTTAATTCCCTATGGGAAATGTGCGAGTAGATAGGCATTAAATGACATCCTCTTGTCATATAGGCATGCGTCAGCTTTCATATCACCACTTCATTGCAACTGGTTTTCAAAAATTTGAAAGGGAAGATCTAAGGGCAGAGAAATGGGTAGTTCATATACCTTTGTAAATCAAGTTCATCTTTCATTGTAAAACACCTCCCGCCTGTAAAACACCACCCGCCTTTTAATAAGCACTGAAGAGTTGATTGTTCTTTCTCTGGGAAGTATATGATGGAGTTCGATAAACTTAACAAAACACCGCTAGCATTGACTTAACTAAGAAAATAGATCAGAGCAGGAAGTACAAAGGTTCACATAACTTGACAAAACACTACCACATGTTAAAGAAAAAGCAAGGGAAAGTATTCTGGTGAAAAAATGAAAGGTTAGAGAAATTTTGGTAAACATCACCTGAATTATAATGTTTACTTAAAATACCGCCGACTCATAACTTCCAAAAGTAGGAATAAAACATATTTTCCAAGGATGACCAAAAACACAATAACAACTGGCTCTGACTAGGGACAAAGATTGATAAGGATGAAGCAAAGAACCTAGAAGCAAAAATTACATGATCAATGCTTTATCTGATGGGAAACAAAGTCAAAATACCATTCAGACCAAAACCCTCAGACAATGAAAGAAGACACAACCAAAACCAAAGCAAAAACCTAGACTAACTATTTACAAAGAGGAACCCTGAAAGGTAATCAAATCTGGTAGAGATTGAGACCTTACCCATTATAAGGAATGGATAGAGGAGTATCGTCAAAATAGGCCAAATGGAAGGTATTAGGTCTACGCTCCTAGGTGATTTTGAATGGACCAGTCCATAGAGCATTGAATTTTCTATGAGCACCCTTCGGCTCCCTACATTTATCCCATAGCAATATTGAGTCTCCAATCATAAACTTCCCTAGTCTAGCCTTCTTATCAAAGATATTCTTGACCTTGGCCTAATGCATAGGTATCTTATCTACCATTTCATCACATTTTTTTTCAATCTTTTCCTACATGATTCTCTTTTCTAGAGCATCATGGAATTCTTGATCCTTAATTGCAATCTGCAGCTTACAAGCAGATAGTTCTAGTGGAAGAGGCAATACACTTCCTACTCCATATACCAAATCAAAAGGAGTCATCCCAATTGCTTTCTTCGAATTCATTCTATCTTCCCACAGAGCCTCATGGAGCTTCTTATGCCAATCTTTCTGGTTCTTGTTTACCAAATTTTTATTACTGGACTTGGCCTGACCATTTCCTTGTGGATAGTAATTAGCCAAGTGTAATAAGGAGATTCCATGGTCATAGCAGAAAAGTGATACTTTACTAGAGGAGAAGCTTGTTGCATTATCAGTGACTAGTTTATAAGGTTCTCTTTAATGTAATCATAGACCACCTCCGAAGTGGTTCTCTTCACAGGAATTGCCTCAACCCATTTAGTAAAATAATCTATTTCTATGAGAATATGGGTTTGACCTCTGCTTGATTGAGGGCTAATAGGCCTTATGAAATCAAGGCCCCATTGTTGGAAGGGTCGATCAATCACAATAGGCCTAAGTGAGAGCACTGCCAATTGGGGTCTACCTACGAACAATTTGCATTTTTCACATCTGCTACCCAATAATAAGCATATTTAAATATACATAGCCAATAATAACCATTCCTTAGAAATTTGAAGGCAGTCACAGGTGAAAAAAAAAATCCTCCATAGGCTTCATTTGGAAACATTTCTAGCAACCTCCCTTATTGACCTTTGTCCACACATTTTAGGAATTCAATATCCTATCCTCTTTTGTACAAAGTGTCTTCCTCGATTACGTACTTGGCTACCTTCAACTTCAAATTCCTCCTCTTTCCTGAAAGATGCTTTGGCCATTCTTTTTAAGTGAGGCAATAGGCTATATCTGAGAACCGTTCATCCTAGAGGCTAACGGTCAATACCAGAGGAAGGTCTTCTTCATCTTCTAACTCATTTCGATCTTCCACCATTAGTTTGCAAATTCCTCTACCTCAGACTAATTTTTTAGGCTTGAGATCTAGGCCATATTCTTGCACATTTGCAATCCATCCTCCTCTTTTGTTACAACCAATATTCTATTGAGTGAGGATGCTTTTAACAGTAGGGTCTAGCACATATACAATTGAATGTGAGTGCATTATATAGAAATGAAATTATTTTACCGCTTTAACCACTGCAAAAGCATGCTTTTCTATTTGGGAGTAATTAAGTTCATGCTTCTTCAGCAGTATGCTCATGAAGGATATGGGCACTTGTACATTCTACTCATTGGCCTGAAGTAGGATAGCAGACATAGTGTGCTCTGAAGCATAACAATAAATGGTGAAATAATTTTTGAAATCAGGGTGGACTAGAATAGGAGCCTATGCAATAGCTTCCTTGATGTCACTGAAGGCTTGCTTTCTAGCTTCATTCCACCTAAAGACTTGTTTTTCTTTCATCATCTCCACTATATGTTTGGTAATCTTAGAGAAATCCAAAACAAACTTCCTCAAGAAGTTAACTTGGCCAAAGAGAGATTTTACACATGTTTTGCTAGAAGGAAGACTTAGAAGAAGGATAGCTTTAAGTCACTTTGGGCCTACCCTTATCCCCTCTTTGGACATTATGTGACCTAACAGTTTACTCTTAGTAACTCCAAATACCGACTTCTTAGGGCTAAGGGAGATACTATGCTCTTTACACCTTTGCAATACTTGCTCCAAATCCCTCAGATAATTCACTCTTTTCTTAGAAAACATCATCAAGTGATCAAGGTAGATGACTATGATCTTATTCCTAAGATCTCCAAAGGACAAGTCCATAGATCTCTAAAATGTTGCTCCAGCATTGATAAGTCTAATGGGAATCCTATTGTAGTTGAAGTTTCCCCAAGGTGTGGTGAACATTGTTTTATGTTGGTCTTCTCTTGCCACACTAATCTAATTATAGCCGAAGAAACCATCCAACATGGACATCATCTCCAAGCTAGCAATTGTCTAGAGAATATGGTCCATATTCAGAAGTGGATAATTATCCTTCAGAGATGCCTAGTTAAGGTTCCTAAAATCCACACATATTCTTATTTCACCATTCTTCTTGCAGGTTGGAACAATGTTTGCTACTGAGGTAGAATGATGAATTGGGTAGATTATTTTGGCTTTAAGCATCTTGACAATCTCCCTAAAAATCACATCAGCTACCTTAGGGTTGTAATTCCTTTGTTTTTTCCTAAAGGCAGCTATCCATCCTTTCAATGGAATGTGATGCTAGAATTTTCCACCAACAAAGTTCTTAAGATCATCATAGCACCAGGAAAAAAATTCCTTGTACTTAATGAGTAAGGCTATCAATCTTTCCCTTTCTTTCGGAGAACAACATTTTCCATTGTAAACTAGCTTAAGGGAGTCAAGATCACCAATGTTTACTACTTCAAACTCTCCTAAGCTATCAATAGATTCAATCATTTTCCATTTAATAGATTGATCATGACAGTCGAATAGGTCCTCCAAAGAGACCAACCCTTTAGAAATTTTATTACCTTTCAACAGAATGACTCCATCCTTCAGGTCATTGATATCATCAGGGCATAACTCTTTACACTCACTGGTGCTCACTTAGAAAAAGGTTTTGGAAAATATCACAACATTCTCCAAGAAGGCCCGAATCTACTTATCGTTCTTGAATACTTGCTAGTGGTTAACATTATTAGGGATGCTGGGTCGATAAATTGGCTCAACCCTATAGGACTTATTCTTGAAATCTAGATGTGGGAGTAATAAGGAAGCAAAAAATGCTAATGAATCAACCTTAGAGTTTAGTTCTCTAGGAACAACCTCTATTGAAAAAGTGTCAAAACACTCAATAGAATCCCATACCTTGTTCCTATAATGTCTTATCTTTTCATTTTTCACAGTAAAAATTTTCCACACCTGTTTGACAATCAACTATGCATCTCCTAAAACTTTGAGCATCTTAATTCCCATACTTCTTGCTTCAGCCAACCCAAATAAGAGAGCCTCATATTCTATAGTATTGTTGGTGTTGAATTTTTTTGATTTATAAGAAAAAGGAAATTGTTCACCTGAAGCTGAAATAAGCACCACATCTACTCCTGATCCAGAGTTAGAGCAACTCCCATCAAATTCCATTGTCCAAAGTTCTGAATTTGAATTTGGAGCAACCATACTGGATTCTTTATCTTCATCTGAGAAAAAGATATACTTACCAAATTCAACTTCCTTGAAAAAAAATTGTGCCTTAGGATCTTCCGATTTCAATACTGTTATCTTAGCCTTAGGCTTAGGCTCTAAGCACACATTCTTATTCCCAATAGGTATGGTAGCATAGGACTAATCCAACTAATTTCACCACCTAGGTCTTTACAAAAACTTCTACTCAGGAGCATATCATAACTAGTAGGTCTATCAACCACCAAAATTGTGAGTTTGAGTCATTTGTTTGGATGAGCTGCAAGTGCAACTTGTGCATCTTTAATTTTTTTGATCAAGGGAACTTGCTTGGATTCCATAGAGTAAAATTTTCCAAATGTCTTAGTTAAGTTTAGCCCTAGGGCATGAGCAGTTTGTGTAGGAATAACATTGTTGGAAGTACCAGAGTCAATAATGCAACTATTCAATCTGAACCCACTCATGAACAATGATACACATAAAGGATTGGGTTTATCCTTAAAGGTGTATGATGAATATGTTTTACTATTGGATGCTACATTAGCAACCGAGTCTTGAGAACTAACCATTTGCTTATCTAAGCCTGCATGGGACTCAAACTGTCCTAGCCTAACCTATTTGATTATTCTATCCAACTCCTTAGGATTGATCCATAAATATTTTGCTTGTGAAATTTTCACCTTAGAGTTTTTCCAAAATTCAACAATATCAAAAGCTCTGGTAGATTTTTTGACATGTGAAAAATTGAGGATTTAGAAGAATCCTCTATTACTGTGTTTGACACATTTTCACTTTTTTAAATGACACTAGCTCCAGTATGCAAAAATTTTGGAGAGTTTGGAGCACCTTTTTTATTAGTATTTTTCTAACCTCTTGTGACAACAGCATAGGTGGGCTCATCTAGAGTGATGTAGACATCTCCTCCTCTATCATCATTATGTTCAAATTTGAGGTACCCATTTGCAGAGTCACCATATTGATTAGAAGGATTACCTTCCTTAGTGACATCTTCAATGACTTCCTTCATAGTAGTCATATAAAAACATCAAAACTCAAAATTTTAAAATTATAGATATGGTCCTAAAAGAGAATCAAAATAATCAACATGATAGATACAAGAAATGAAAGGTTAAACCTAATTGGTTAGGACTTTTATAATTATAGTAGACTATTGTTTAAGAGCTTATAAACTTGCTACACTTGAAGGAGAACCTTGAGAAGAGCCTATTAACAAAATTTATATTAAGAAATTTTATGCATGACCCTCAAGGTATCCTAGTAGTTTGTACATACTAGTTTCATCATTGCATTCCATTTTGTTCACCTATCATTTTTACTCTATTGAATTTTCCTATCATTAAGAATTTGCATGTCCTTTTCCTTTTCTACCATGACTTGGTTGTTCATATCTATCGTTTTTATTTGGCTATCTTGTCATGTCCTTTGTCCATGTCAATTTTTTTCCCTAACTTGGGGAAATTTTCCTTTTCCCTTAGCTTTTAGGTTGGATTCTTGTATCTTGAGATTATTTTCATAATCGAAAAACATTGAGCTTTAACAAAAATCATGAGCAAAACAAATTTCAGTTGTTGAGCTAAATCTTTGGCTTGCATAGCTTATTTCCTACCTTTCATTATAACTATAGAAAACAATTTCCATGCCTTAACAAAATTATCTTTCCTACAATGGGAATTATCAAATTGAGTAATGTCCTAACAAATGCATCCTTCCTAAAATTGGCTATTGATTTCATTTCTCAGTTGATTTTCTTTTGCTTTCTTGATTTTATTTTTTCTCCCACATTTACTCGATGAAAGCCTATATCTTAATGAGCATAGAGAAGCTTGGATTGAGGCTTGATTTTCTTCCTTTGCATGTTTAGATTTCTTTTTTCTCCTATTTTCTCAATGAAGGAATATCTTTATGTGCTTAGAGCAACCTGAGTTTAGACATGATTATCTTTCTCTACATGTGTGATTGTGTGATGTGTCAAAGTCCATGCAAGGTGGGTAATTGACAAACGATATCCACTTTCTATGGTTTCTCTTCAAAGTAACAAAGAGTTGTTTTTTCCTTTGCATGTTGTTCATCTTGCATATTTCCTTTTGTTACATCTTCTCTTTATAGGTTTCATTTTGATATTTGATCCCTAGTGGAGATTGATTTCACTAAATATCCTCCATAAATAAATGTTAGAATGCATCATAATATCATAACCATAACATGTGCATCATAATTATCACAATAATAAATATTCATAATCATAATAAATCATAGCATCTATCCATCATGATATATATGCATAATCATAATTAACATCATCATCATCATCATATCATCATCATTATCATAGAATTAGCTAATCCTTCTTGTCGTGAGCTCGACCAAAAAAAATTCCTTGGTCAATCTCTCGAGGGGGAATCTTACGTCCATCTCTTAGTTCACTGAGGCATATCGGGGCATATAATCAATATTTTTCTTTGAAACAACGCTATAAAACACATTGTCTCAAATAAGGGAAAAATGTAGACACCTAAAAGTGACTAATACATTTTCACCTTATCATTTTATCATTATCGTCATCATTTCTTCTATATACATATTAATTAAATAATTTTTAATTATTTAATTAAGCTAATATTTCCCCCTTTCATTCATAATAACTAAATAGTTTTAATTCCGTTGCGGCTCTACTGGTCACGAGTTCTAGTCTCCCCCCGTCCCGTGGTACCGGAGGGCGTGTCACGCTAGCGCCGCCGGTCACGTTAAAAAGTTTACCAGGCGCACTTCAGTTTATAGGGGGTCGTGCTACCCGATTCCTGCAGTCTAAAAAAAAAAAAAAAAAACTAAATAGTTTTAAATTATTTAATTAATTTATCACTTTCCCTCAAACATTAATTAAGCTCAATTTATCTTTGGTCCTCCATAATTAAACATTTTTCAAAAATTATTTAATTAGCTAACACTCCTCTTTTAAATAAATTAAAATAATTTATTTAAATTAAATCTTTTCCTCTAAAATAAATATATTAATATTAATTTATTTCTCCAACTATCATTTTGAATTAATTTTATTTATTTATTTAATTCCTTTAATCTTTCCCTCCATCAAAATTCAAATTTAGGTCTTACCCTATCTTGAATTTTCCTATCCATTAATCTTGGAAATTAATCTCCACCATTGATTAAATATCAAGTGAAGCATATAAATAATAAGCTTTCATTTCATTCAAACCCCCTAGCACTCGTATGATAAAAAAATCACCCTATCACTTTCATGATCAAACATTATCAAGCATTATCAAGTATTATCAAGCATTTATGGCATTATCATTGTCAAGCACAAGTATCATTTATCTTTGATCATTTTTCATTACCATTCCATCATATCATTATTGTTCTTTCATAGTTTTTTACTTTAAAGAGTAACCCACAATGGAGAAAATAAAAATCTTAGCTATGATGACTTTTATTGTTATCTAAATTCTAATTTTTGAGCCAAGACCTTGAACCTTATTGAAGTGATTGTTGAAGTGTGAGTTTTGCACTATTATTTTTTTTTATTCACACTTTCATCATCCATAATTGTATCCTAATCTATTAAGGCCTATACTCTAGGATGATTATGGTTGGTTGGTCCATTGGTCTAAGCTCTATGAATATCTATATGGATCTGTTGAACCTAGCTCTATAGAGTGCCATGTGTCATCTCGACACTCTTTTCTCTCATCACATCCTAGTATTTCTCTCATATAAGCACATCAACCTCACGCCCCATCTTATAAAACTGTGCAATCAATACCTAAACCTTTGATACCTTATTATCCCTATAAGCAATGAGTGTAACCAAATCTATAGCTCTCTCTCCTATACTTAAGACTCCTCGTATGCCATGCTTAAAGTTACATTATGGGCTCAAAAATCTCTAGGTAAGTGTATTGTCGAAAAATGTACTCCTTTACATTTTCACACTATTTTTGGGTCCCTTAATTAATTGGACTTAATTAAGCCTCTAATTGCCTAAATTTTGCTTTTACAAGCCTAAGTAATTTCAATTTCTAAAAGGGGAGTTGAGATTTAATTAATGCGTTTATTATTTTTATCACCAAGAAATGAATAGGTCCTAATTATTTAGGCTACAACCCATTCGCCCTTGGAAAAATGGGTACCCCTTAAGATCACAATTTTGTAAGGAAAGCTAGATGCAGAAACAACTCTCCTAATGTAAAAACCTTAGGGAAGAATGCAAATATACTTTTAAAATTTTACAATTACAGTTCAATTAAGATGCACTTTGAAATAGATAATAGAAACAAAGTATTTGACAAACACATATGGACATGAAATTTATGTGGGAAAACCCTTATGGGAGAAAAAACCACCACACCAAGAGAAATCACTTTGTATTACAGTAAAAAATAATTACATTAAGAGTTCTGACTTATCTCTCTGATGCCAGATTATAGCAGCTTTCACAATGATCAATCTTGTACAGGAACCTTCAAGTTACAAACTTTACAGAATAGAAATCACTCTGATACAATTCAAACTATTCACCCAATTGTTCTTCGAACCAACCATCGAACCCACAAGCATCTGCAACTACAAACTATATTCATTTCGTTCCCTGTCTATCGAGCTTCCTCACAGAACTGCCACAACGAACTACCTCCCAACGGTTCCAATTCAGCTCCTCTGATTAGTTGAATACCAGCCACGTAGACAGTCATCTCTCAGTCAAAAGAATTCAAACTTATTTGGCATCTCGGTGAGACACTAACAGTGTCTCCCCGATGCCACAAAGTCTTCACTATCGATATCGACAAGAGTCTTCCTTATCGCCAATATGTTTTACCGAGCTTCACATGTTGCATAGACTTCATTTTTCTATCGGCGAGACATACCACTCTCGCTAAGACCTCCCACCAAGTCTCCTTACATTACACCAAAGCATCCACCAGTCGGCAAGACTCATCGCTTTTGCCAGGACATCCCACCGAAGTCTCAAGGTTACTCCGAAGTGTTCATTTGTCACCAAGACATATCGCTATCGCCGAGAGTTCTTATCGAAGTCACATGTGTTACACCAATGACCATTTACTATCGGCAAGACTCTCACAAGTCACCAAGACTTCATACCGATCGGGTTGAGCTACTCTGATGACCTTTATGTTATAACAAACACCGAATGGTCACCAAGACTTCTGTCCATCACTAAGAGTTCTTAGCGAACCCTTAGTGTTACCCCAATGCCTCCAAGTGTGTCCCCATCGGCAAGACCTTCATCGATCGCTGGGACTTCTTACCGAAACTTTCATGTTACGCCAAAGACTCCAAATGTAATACCATTCGGTAAGACATTCACACATTAGTAAGACTTCCTACCAATAGAATATAAGATACGCCGAAGACCACAAAATGTAACATACTGTCGACGAGACTAAATATCTCAATAAGACTTCTCACCGAGCCACCATAAGCTATCCTGATATACGATATGAGTGGCTTGTCGGACAAAGATCTCCTATTCGACAAAAGGTCACAATGAATGCTTCTAGTCACAGCGATAACATCATTCGGCAAGACATCTGCATTGTCTCAGTGACTTGTTCAAAACATAAGATCCAAAGCTGCTAGTCGGCCAGACCTAAAGCATGTCACACCAACTTGGCTCCAATAGAGGTTACAGCTTGTGATGATTGAGACACACATTTCTAATAATCTCCCACTTTACGAAGATCACATAGGAACCTCCAGAGTACTACAAAACTTACTGAAAATCATGGGCACTAAGGCCCATTGAATTGGCACACCACCTGAACTTGTCTGTGCTCACTGGCTTCATCAATGCATCTGCAACATTCTCCAGAGTATCAACTTTTTCCAAACTGACCTTTCCATCCTCCACCATATCTCGTACAAAGTGGTACTATACATCTATATGTTTCATCCTGGCATGGAAAGTAGGGTTCTTTGCCAGAAAAATTGCACTCTGACTATCACAAAAAATAGTTATATTCCCTGCATCAAAACCAATGTTAGAACACAAACATTTTAACTAGACTGCTTCTTTACAAGCATGTGTAACTACCATGTATTCAGCTCCGTAGTGGACAAAGTGACTACAGCCTACCGCTTACTCATCCAACTCACTGCACCACCATTCAACATGAAAATGTATCCACTAGTGGACCTCCTGCTGTCAATGTCCCCTGCCCAATCAGAATCTACATAACCACGAATGCTGAGAGTCTTTTGTGATTCAACCAAGTTCCCATGGTAACACAAAGCATATTCTGAAGTCCCCTTCAAATATCTAAACACTCTCTTCATAGCATCCCAATGTATTCTTCTAGGATTAGCCATAAACTGACTAAGAACCCACTGCTTGGGCAATGTCTGGCCTTGTACAGACCATTGCATACATAAGACTGCCAACCACACTAGCATAGGGTACACTGGTCATGTCCTCCATCTCAGTAGGAGATTTTGGACAGTCTTCAACAGATAGCTTTGTTCCCTACAAGACTGGAACAACTAACTGCTTGCAACCATTCATGCAAAATCTCTCTAGAATAGTCTTGATATACTTACTCTGACTGAGCCAAAGTTTTCTACTATTCATGTCCCTGGTTATCTCCATCCCTAGAATATACCTTGCTGCACCAAGATCTTTCATTTTGAACTTAGTAGACAATTGAGACTTAAGATAAAAAATATTAGCTTACTATTGCCTATGAACAACATATCATCAACATAAAGAGCAATAATAAGAACTTGATCACTTTCAACTTTGTAATAGACACAATGATTAGATTTTGATCTTACAAATCCCAAAGACAATACAAAATTATCAAATTTTTGGTACCACATTCTAGGTGACTGCTTTAACCCATACAGAGACTTCTTTAACTTGTAAACCAGTTTCTCTTTACCTTTTTCAACAAAGTGCTCAGGCCGGGACATGTAAATCGACTCTTCTTCAAGATCACCATGAAGAAATGTTGTCTTCACATCCATCTGTTTGACCTCTAAGTCATATGTTGTTGCAAGTGACAAAAGAAATCTGATAGATGTCAACTTAGCTACAGGAGAAAAAATTTCCCCATAATCAATTTCCTCTTCATGGGAATAACCCTTTGCAACCAACCTCACCTTACATTTTTCCACACTGCCATCCAAACCTATCTTCTTTCTGAATACCCATGTGCAGCCCACAACTTTTCTGCCTTAAGGAAAGAGCACCAAACTCCAAGTTTCATTCTTTTCTAATGATGCCATTTCTTCATTCATGGCTTCCAACCAAGAGTCTGAATCAGACATTCTAAATTCCTCTTTCACATTCCTAGGCTCATCAGTGCTAGAAATCAAAGCATAGGCACAAGTAGAATCTATCAAAGAGAACCCATACCTATCAGGTTGTTTTCTTTCACGGGTTGACCTCCTCACTTGCTAAGGCTGAGGTTCTTTTTCTTCTTTAGAACTTTTAGAATTGCTTGAGCTCTCCTCAGTTTCAAGTACATTTTGAATTTTCAAGTCCTCTTTCTTTGGTGTAGGAGGAATTCCAACTACATCATTATTGTTTCCTGACTTTATCTCTGACTGCAAATCCAAGGTAGAAGGTTTCAGCTCATGAAAGATTACACTTCTGCTGTATACAACCTTCTTTGTATCAAGATTCCAAAGCTTGTATCCTTTTATGATAACACTATAGCCAATAAAAATACATTTGACAACCTTGTTCTCCAATTTAGATCTTTTCACATCCATCACATATGCATATGCCTCACAGCCAAAAACACAAATATGTCTTAAAGAGGGCTTCTTACCAAACCACGCTTCTAAAGGTGTTTTCTCAACAAGAACAGAATTTGGAGAATGATTTATTAGGTAACATGCAGTAGATACAGCCTCAGCCCAGAACTTCTCCTCCAAGCTAGCACTACTGAGCATACTTCATGCTCTCTCCATCACTGTCTTATTGAACCTTTTTGCAACTCCATTTTGCTGTGGAGTATAAGGTGTAGTCTTATGTCTTTTAATCCCATGGTATTTATAGTATCTTTCAAATTCATCAGAACAAAATTCACCGCCATTATCAGTCCTTAAGCATTTTATTTTCCTTCTAGTCTGATTTTCTATAGGGTTTTTAAATTCCTTAAACCGACTGAATACTTTTGATTTACTTTTCAGAAAATATACAAATGCTCTTCTTGAATAATCATCAATGAATGACACATAGTATCTTGACTTAGACAAAGAAGGAACATTCAATGGACCAAATACATCATAATGAATATAATCTAGCAAACCAGAAGATTTATGAGGACTGGAATAAAAAGAAACATGGTGTTGTTTTCCATATATACAATGCTCACATAATTCAAATTCGAGATTACAATCTTCAAGCCCCTCAACTAGGTTTTTAAACCTTTCTCACCAATATGGCCAAGCCTATGATTCCAGAGCATAGTCTTTTCTGCTAGAAGTTTAACTTCCATAGAGTTTACACAATCAGGAATTTTTACATTCTTTTCCCCATGAGTAGCCTTCTGTGACTTTACAGAGACATTGTTACATTGAACAACATGTGCATCCAGCTTGTACAAGGTACCAATACGAGCACCCCTTGCTAGCACTATTGAGCCTCTAGTCATCTTGTAGCCATTTCTAGAGAACATAACTTGCACTCCAATATCATTTAGCATACTTACAGAAAGTAAGTTTCAAGCCAGACTTGGTATATGCATTACATTATTGATTCCCTTTAATCTGCCATCAGGGAATTGGATTCTGAGTCTTCCATGGCCAACAATCTCCAAAGTTGAATCACTTGCCAAGTACACATTTCCACCATCATATTCTTCATACTTCATAAACCAGTCTCTATGAGATGTCATGTGGAAAGATGCTCTAGAATCAATCAGCCAGACATCATCTGATGCCTGTGTAGCCAAGGCTACAATGAAGGCGTCTACATCACTATGAGAAGAGTCATTGTTAGAAGAATACTTCTTCTTCTTCTTCTCCTCTTTACAATCCTTTCGAACATGACCAGGTTTACCACAGTTCCAACACTTCACCTTTGACTTCTTTCCAGGAGACTTTGATCTCCCCTCTAATTTCAATTTCAATTTCTTATCCTTCTTCTTGCCTTTCTCTTTCAACCTTCCTCTGACAGCAAGAGCTTCCTTTGCCATCTCAGAAGATTTCCTTCTCATCTCTTTTGACAACAAAGAACCAACAACATCTTCCATCTTGAAACTGGATGTTGTACTCCCAATAGCCATCACCAGATGATCCCAAGAGTCTGGCAAAGAACACAATAGAAGCATACATCGATCCTCTCCTTCAATTTTTACACCAACAGATGTTAATTGAGCAATCAACATATTAAATGTGTTCAAATGATCAGCTACAGACCCTCCTTCCTGCATTCTCAAACTATATAGCTTCTTCCTTAGGAACAGTTTATTCACCAAGGACTTCCCTTGATAAATAGACGCCAGTCTCTTCCACAAGGAAGATGCAGTCTTCTCCTCATGCACATTCAGAAGAATGGAGTCTGCCAAATAGAGCCTTATCAGCCCCTTAGACTTTCTATCTGCAAGGTCCCAATATTCTTGCTTCATGCCTATAGGTTTAGTTCCAGACACAACAATCCACATATCACGATCAACTAGAAGATCTTCCATTTTGAGTTTCCACGACTCAAAATTGCTGCCATTGAATTTCTCTATTTCAATCTTTCCTGACGTGCTAGCCATCTCAATCTGTAATTAGAAATTGAAAAACTTCTACAAGACTCCCACTGAACAGAATTGACACAAAAAACCCAACGTACCCACAAGGATAACACAACTAGCCAGGCTCCGATACCACTTGTAAGGAAAGCTAGATGTGGAAACAACTCTCCTAATATCAAAACCTCAGGGAAGAATGCAAATATACTTTTAAAATTTTACAATTACAGTTCAATTAAGATGCACTTTGGAACAGATAACAAAAATAGAGTATTTGACAAACACATATGGACACCAGATTTATGTGGGAAAACCCTTACGGGAGAAAAACCCACCACACCAAGAGAAATCACTTTGTATTACAGTAACAAATAATTACATTCAGAGTTCTGACTTAACTCTCTGATGCCAAATTACATCAACTTTCACAATGATCAATCTTGTACAAGAACCTTCAAGTTACAAACTTTATAGAATAGAAATCACTCTGATACAATTCGAACTATTCACCCAATTGTTCTTTGAACCAACCATCGAACCCACGAGCATCTGCAACTGCAAACTATATTCATGTCGTTCCCTATCTGTCGAGCTTCCTCATAGAATTGCCACAACGAACTATCTCCCAACGGTTCCAATTTGGCTCCTCTGATTGGTCGAATACCAGCCACGTAGACGGTCATCTCTCAGTAAAAAGAATTCAAACTTTGTTGGCATCTCGATGAGACACTAACAATGTCTCCCCGATGCCACAAAGTCTTCACTATCGATATTGGCAAGAGTCTTCCTTATCGCTAACATGTTTTACCGAGCTTCACATGTTGCATCGACTTCAATTTTCTATCAGTGAGACATACCGCTCTGGCCAAGACCTCCCACCGAGTCTCCTTACGTTACACTGAAGCATCCACCATTCGGCAAGACTCATTGCTTTCACCAGGACATCCCATCGAAGACTCAAGGTTACTCCGAAGTGTTCATCTGTCACCAAGACATATCGCTATCGCCGAGAGTTCTTATCAAAGTCACATGTGTTACACCGATGACCATTTACTATTGGCAAGACTCTCACAAGTCACCAAGACTTCATACCGATCGGCTTGAGCTACTTCGATGACCTTTATGTTATAACAAACACCGAACGGTCGCCAAGACTTCTGTCCATCGCTAAGAGTTCTTAGTGAACCCTTAGTGTTAACCCGATGCCTCCAAGTGTGTCCCCGTCGGCAAGACCTTCATTGGTCGCTAGGACTTCTTACTAAAACCTTTGTATTACGCCGAAGACTCCAAATGTAACACCGTTCAGCAAGACATTCGCACATCGGTAAGACTTCTTACCGATAGAATATAAGATATGCCGAAGACCACAAAATGTAACATACTGTCGACGAGACTAAATATCTCGATAAGACTTCTCACTGAGCCACTATAAGTTATCCCGATATACGATATGAGTGGCCTATCGGCCAGCAATCTCCTATTCAACAAAAGGTCACAGCGAATGCTTCTAGTCACAGCTATAACATCATTCGGCAATACATCTACATTTTCTCAGCGACTTGTTCAAAACATAAGATCCAAAGCTGCTAGTCGGCTAGAACCAAAGCATGTCACACCGACTTGGCTCCAATAGAGGTTACTGCCTGTGATGATTGAGACACACATTTCTAACAAATTTCAAATTTTATATATGTTTTTGGTGTCATCTTAAGGTCCTAAATTCAATATTTAAGTGTTGGCTTGTAATGTTTAATTTTTGGGAAATTAGAAAATTATCTATAAATACAAGGTCTTTTTATCAAATTGAAATCCTAAGATATCTAGATTTCAAGTGCAAGTTTCACAAGAGCTAAGATTATTGCCAAAAGTGTTCAAGAGTAGTTTTTTCAAGTATTTATTGCAACAATCAAGATATCAAGCATCATGTATGTTTTTGGAGCTAACATTGTGATGTAGGTTTCAAGCATCCAATCAAGCCATTCATGCAAGATCTAGACCTTGGAGATATCTACTAAGTTGCAATCCTTCAAGGTTTTCAAATCAAGGGTTTGGTGAGTTGCAACATAGCAATTGTTCATTCATCATTCTTTTCATGTTTCATTGTTTCAATTCAAGGTTTAATTACCAAAATGAGGTTTGACCAAGGCAAACCACCACTCACCAAAAATAAAAAATTTTGTGTTTGTGTTGAAGATATTAGGTTGAAGAAGCATTGATCTATCAAAGAGAAAAATTGTAAAAGTTGTCAAAATTTATCATCAAGCCACGGAAAATCATCTACAAGATTTATTTTCAAACTTCTAACTATGAAATCTAGAGAATTCGAGAGTGCATACATAGAACTAGAGAACCCAAAAACTAATTTCATAAAGCCCTTCAAAGACCCATTTTCCCTTGGGTGAATGAGTCCCAGAGGACACTCAACAACAACATTTTGATGGTAGATGCAAAAATACTAAACCATCTCAGATATGTTTGAAAGTTGTGAGTCCCATTAGATTAAGGTTTAATCTTCTGATTTCAAGTGTCACTTTGCATTTTTGGGTTTATTTACTATTTTAAGTCTTTCTCCCAAAGTGTTGTTTTAGCATATCTGCCCCATCCTAGATCATAAAGAAAACAACATGATCTCCTTCAAGGTTGAGTCACCTAAGGGCTGAAATTCAACCTTGGCTTAAGGGATCTCTTTTTCCTAATGAGATAGAGGACAATACGTGCATTATACCCCAGTTTTACCTTTCTATTTGTACTAAATTATTGGTGAACCCCCATTTGAATAGAACACACCCATTTTCACATCATTTCAGTAACAACTAGTAGTATATTGTGGCATGTAATCATCTCACATTTCTCCCTCAAAATAAATAGTGGGGACCATCTTGGCTATGACTTGATTGAAGAAGTTGAGCCACTCTCACATCCTAACTATAAATTAAAAAAATATATATACATCATAATGTATCATAAATGAATGCATAAAATAAAATAAATTATAAAAATACCATGTATATAAAAATAAAAATAAAAATCATATCAACTAGGTCCTCAATCTTCCAATTTGGATCTTAAGGAGCAAGTGATCTCATAGGGGCTATATCTATAGTTGTAAGTGGTGTGGTAGAGATTCTCGTAGAAGTATTACTACTCAACTCTCTTCTCTCTATTTGGCTCAGGGTGTATATTATTGTAGGTAGCCCTGCTAGCCTCACTTTTACTCTAGGCCTCTCCTCTACCAAGCTCTCCAAGTGCCATTGAATTATTTTACTCCTCACTTGATCCATATGCACCAAGATATCCTCTAGGATAATACTCAAGAAAAATAGGGGTCAATTTAGTAGTCAAACACCAATTGATGTAGATTGGAGTAATTCCTACATCTTTTGTATCTAAAATTAGGTAAGAATCATCTCCCTCACATCAGGGTTGCTCAATGCAATATCAATGACAATAGATCAAGGTAGGTCACCCCCTCTCACAACATAGGTGGGTAAAAATCTAGGACCCTAATTTACTCACTTGAACTACCTTATCACCCACATGTAGTAGACAGACATAACTATATAGTCATATCAACCAATAAAATATCTATTTCACTGCATCTAGGCTAGGTATCTCAAAATGTCCAACCATGATCACATCTATAAATATGGCCACCATATAATATTTTTACTTTTAAATCTATCAAATTTATATCTCAAAAATAATAAATCACCAAATCTCCAATATTGACATATAAAATAAATTTGAGCCCTAGGAATATCCATCAAAATTTGGCCTAGGAAACTTATTGGCCTCATGTAGGTGATAATATTGAAATTCCAAACCTAAATTAGTTTACATGTCATGAGGTTATGGCCCTTGTGATACATGAAGCAACCATGGCCATGATATAGGTGGGTGATCATGCTTTCTCCCCACATCAAAAATATTTGATTCTCACACATATAACCCAAATGTTATGCATGAAGCCCCATGCTGGTGTGTTCCCTACCCATCCATCACTACACACATGGCTATGGTCACAATCATAATATGTCTCACAAAAGGAACAAGAAATAACCATTTCTCTATCAATCTCATATAGACTTTTTCTATAGTATCACCTCCTACCACCTAATTGATAGCATATTGATGTATGTCCTATATAGTGGAAAATGATCTTTTCTCCTCAATGGTAATAGTGTAACCTTGAATAGAAAATACTAGGATAGAGTAGACATCCTCTAAGTTCATCATCATCTCCTCTATTGGTAGCATGAAGGTGGATATGTCTACATACCATTGCTCCATCACCACCATCAACGTGCTATCATAGTACATCTCTAGCTTAATGAAGATCCTTTAGATCCTCACTCGCTAGAGGAGTGAGGTCTCATTTGTTGAGAGGTTTGATAATTGGATCCATATAAGAGATAGAACTACCCCTCCTATGTACTCCCGCATAGTAGGCATGGTTGAAAGTAATAAAAATCATTCACACATCAATTGCTACTCTAACTTATATATTTTATTCTTCCCAAAAAATTAAAAAAACTCATTTTTTATTGGGAACTAGCATGTCCTTGGATGCTAGTGCATCCTAAAAATTCTATCACATAGGCTAGACACATATGTTTCCCCTAGACAACCCCATGCCAATTGAATGCCAACGTGCATTGTGAGACCACCATATCAAAATATATTAAAAAATCATGGTAAAATTTTCATTCACCTCACATGAAGTTTCCCCCTACTTGAATCCCTCATAGAGATCATCTAGCTTGTTTCATTGGTAGTTTCATTTGTGTAATGTCCCCTTTTCTAAAAATAGCAGTTACTATTTTCAGTAAACTTGGTTTTCAAATTTGCCAATCAGGAGTTGCAGATAAATCAGGTAATTTAGTGTTTCCTGAAAAAATTATTAAATCAATTTTGGGGGATAAATTAATATTTATTTTTAATTTATCTTGGAGCATGTTTTGGATAAAAGAACCAGATTTAATTGCTTTTTATGTAATGGTTGTCATAAAAGCTAATGTTTTTGGGAAATGACTAATTTATTGGAGGCCAATTTGGAAAAGGAGTTACAAAATCATGAGAGACAAAATTCCTTCCATTTTTGCATGTATTCTGGGCATCTAAGAAGATTCATGAAGAAGGAAACTCATATAAAATACAATTTATTACTTTTTTTGGATCTATTTTATGCATATTTTCTCACACAGCTTGTGAATCTTCTTCAAAGGTTGATAAAATGATGAAGGAAAAATATCTAAGGCTGATAAACCAAGGAGATTGAGGCTTGGAGATAGTGGTTCCAAAGGTTTCCATAGGCAATTTCACTCAGAGATTGCAGTTGTGCTTCAGAAGCTTAGTTGTTGCATTGTTGCAGGTTCTTTGTTGGGATTTTTCAGTGAGTTTTGATCCATAGTTTGTAGTCTATTTTGTTGGTGCTGTAGCAGAATATTAATGGATCGATTTTTCTATATAAATCATACCCATGTACTATATATTTCAGATATATTCTTATTTTCAAATGCTGGAGAGTTTTTGGCAAATCTATTGGGGTTTCAAGTGTATTTTTAAGTGCCAAATTGGTGGCAATTGTGCATATTGTAAGGGAAGATCTGTAGAATATCCAAAATGCATTTTTATAGGCTATTATTCTACCAAATTTTCTATATAACTCTAATATTTATAGCTGCAATAAAATTATAAGTGTGGTTGGCTTCATTGGTGCAATTTTCAATGTACCCGATTTCACAATTTTTACTTGTTGCACATAAAATCTCAGAAATTGATAAGCATTGAAAAAATTAGATTTAATAATTTTATTGGGGATATTACAGTGATATAGAGCCATGATCTTTCCTGCTTGAGGGTTTGATCATATTTTTCAAAATAAAGATGATTTAAAAGATGGTTTATCATATGGAAGATTTGGCTAGGGATCTTGCATCCATTAGAGAAACATATCTTAATCAAGATGAAGGATTTAGAAATTCTATCCCATACAACGATTTTATCACTCAGATGCAAAACATGATGGAATTGAAGAGTCATAAACAATATTCAAATGTAGGTGGAAGAGATCTCGGGAGGAAATTCATGAAACCTTCAACTTCCACTTTTGATGGATCAAACCAACTCTCAATTAGAGTTTGGTTATTTGAGATGCAAGACTGCTACTATTCTAGTTCCATGGAGGAGCAAGTTTCCATTCAGTATGCGATCTTGAACCTTGAAGGAGCTGCTCATGATTGGTGGTACCAAGGTATGAACACCCATGATCACATTCAAGTCAATCCATTTGATGAGTTTTGTCAAAGGTTAATTGATAAATTTGAACAAATGGTTGAAGAGGAGAAAGTAGTTGTAGAAGAGTCCATAAAAAGAGAGTCTATTGCAGTGAGTGTTTTGAAGCACGATGAATATGTGACCAAGTTTCAAGATGATTCTTTGGACATGCGTGCAATAATGGAGGATAAGGTTGTGCATGAAGAACATGACAAGTTGATAGCCTTGAATCCCATCTTGGATTCATCCAATGATCATTCCAAGCTTAATGTCTACTTTGATGTTTCTAGTAGAGTAGATAATGATTAAGAGATCTTTGATACACTTTCAAATTATGGAAATAGAGGAGACAAAGATAAATATGTTGATGAAGATTTCAGTCTTAGGAGGATGGAAAATGACTCCCTCAAAAGGGTAATCACACATGAGAAGCACATTGGACATTTACACATTGATTGCAGCAACCAACCTTCTTTTACTTGGGATCTAGGTGTGTCAACATCTAAGTATGATTTAGTACTACCTTGGGATTAATTTATCTTTCATTCCAATGTTGTTTTAGATTCATCCTAGGAGACATGCATGGAGGATGGAATTGAGGAAGTTAATGCTAGAAGGTATGATATTGATCATAAATCTGATTTATTATTGCTTGGTGTTGATTTTGAGAAAAGGTATAGAAGTTTTGATTATGAGAAAAGAAACAATAGCATTGCTGATTTGGATCCTCAAACCCATGCTACAATTTTTCATCTAGAGGTAAAAGGGGAATTTTATGAGATGCGGGATAGCCATGGTGATGACAGGCATGGAGAAGCTTCTTATTTTTGCATGCAATATAATAATAGTGCTTTAAGCTCGTTAAGATTTACAATTCATGAGGAGAGTTTTAAGAATAAATTCTTGGTGTCTGCTGAAAATATAGTGCGAGTTTTATCTAGAATGGATAGTACATAAAGGCATGTAGAAAGCATAATTCAAATTGCACCAAGAGGCCAAAATAAGATTGATGTTTCCTTTTCTAATTTACAAACAATGAAGAACACCATGGTAGAGATTATAATATCCTATTTGCAAATGATGCATGATAGAGGTGCAACTAACAAGTTTGTAGATGAGAGTGTGTACATGACAAAGAAATTAAGGGAAGAGGTTTGTGAGCTCACCAGTGAGTTTAATTCCATGAAAATTTCTCTCGAAAGTGTCCAAGAGGCATTTATTAAAGATAATGATCAACTCTGTGAAGCTCCCCAATTTAGGAAGAAGGTGAGCAAAGGAGGGGCCAAGGAGTACGAATAGGTAATGGAGGATCTAGATTGCATCCGAAAGTATAATTTGGCACATTTAGATAGTATAAGTTTGGAATAGGATGAGGATGAAGATAATTTTTAGATTTTTGATAATCCTATATTTATGATGGAAACTAATTTGACCCATGATAATCCTTTATTCGAGTTGGAACTAATAGATTACAGTGATGAGATTGGAGTTGATTGTAGGACTTGGGACCCAAATGCAGTTTCTTGCTATGAGATGTTGTCTCAAGATGGGAGAAATGATCAACCTTTAGTGTTTGTTGTGCTACCCAAATTCCAATCAATTTGTGCATGTCTCTAGCTACCAATTTGTAGATAAGTTGGATGGAATTTTCAGCCCTTTAGTAGAATAGTTCTTGGGTAAGGTTGGTTGGTAGAGATATTTTGACTATATGGGATGATCCTCATGTTACTAAAATATAAGAATCTCCTATCTTTTCAGTTGAATTTAAGTTTAGTGGTTGCTGCCCTCACATCATTTGGATTTTATGGAGATATCATTTCATGAGAAGATTTTTATTGAGCATCAAGTTAATTTTGGACAGTTGGATGTAAGTATTTTCCTAGATCCAATTCATTCTTTCATTGGTTCCACCTTGGTGAGAGATGGTCACTACAGTTAATTTGTGGAGTTGACATGCATGATTACATTTGATAGTTTAATGTTTCTATTGGCTTGTTTATTTTTGTGTGCTTGGGGCCTTCCTTTGGACACTTGGAGTTTAAGTGTTGATGCCATGATTCAGAATGGTGACAAAAAAAGTATTTCTTCATTGGTGAATTTTAGAGATAGGGGTGGTAGAGCATCTAAAGTTTTTGAAAAAATTGAGGTGGTTCTTGCTTTTTCATGATTTTGAGCCTCTGTGTCCAAGAGTTGGGTTTAGGGTTTTGCTTCAGAGACCATTGTTTCAAATTTTAGTCATAAACCCTGAATGTTCTAATCCTCTATTGACCTACCACACCTGGTTATCGGTCACTTAAGTTGTAACTTGAGCTATTGAAATCATCATTTTTACCAGCCCTTTGGTTTAGGCTTGTCAGTCACTGAACACATTCCCATTGTTTTAATTTTCTTATAGATGGGCAAAAATATTTCATGTTGAGAGACTTAAGTTTTTGGCCTTTATCCCCAAGGGTCTAAGTCCCATCAACCTAGTAGGGCCCTTTGTTAAAACTAATGTTTTGTGATTATGTAGATTGCCCACTGTCAGATCAGAAGATGTGATCTTGATCGTTCCCTGTCAACCCCATGTAAATAAAATAGTGGTTTATTAAAAGTCACAGGGTGAGTGGGCTATTTCCACATGTACCACTGCAAATGTGGGGCCCGGTCTCCACTATCAATCCCAACACCGAAAGTTTTAAATCAACAGCCGTGGTGGAATGCTGAGAGTTAATCTCAGTCGTTCCCTATTGATCCTTTGGGATATGAATAATGCTTTATCAAAGATCGCAGGGCCAACGGGCTTGCGACACATGGATCTCTTCCTCCACTCAGAGAAGAATGGTGGATCCCACGGATGGATGAGTTGGTATCTAGCTGGTCGAGTCTCATTGGCCGAGGGATTGGTGAGCGATAGCGGTGGAAATTCAAAACTTGTGGACTTAATTTGAGTCATTCAACATACCATCTCACAATAGATCTAAGGCTATTATTCAAAACCAAAATGTGGACATGATAATCGTTTTGCTTCACATGAGCAAGTATTAATGGTGGAAAAAATATGCAAGATTACTCAAACCCAATCTTGATGCATGTGAATGATTGCATTTTTGTAATGATTGAAGATTATACACAAATTTTGATGCACCTGAGAGATTAACGGTTGTGATTCAAAATCCAACCATTAATCATCTGCTTGCTCGTGTTGGATTTCTTTGAGAATTGATAATAGACATGCTCAAATTGCTCAATAAATGGGAGTTAATAGCCTTTGTTTCTTCACAATTACAAGTAAAACCTGAGAAATTCTAAGTCCGAGAAAAGGGTGGTGAGAGTTTTATATTTTGCAATCTCTTTAAGTTGATAGGAATTGTGAGGATTTGAGTGTTGTGTTTTTACAAAATATTTCGAGAAACCAGTGAGGGGTCTATCTGCAATTGTGAAGTCTTATTGTTCCCATCTTATCCCCGTTGAAAATGAGTAAACCCATTATATCCGCTTCCCCAGTATGAAGGTCGAGACGACTCAATTTATTGGAGTCACATGATGATATTCCTAAGAATGAACAATGCACACCCAGAGTTCTTGTGACTCCAAAGGAGAAGGGAAAGATGAAGGCCTGTAGTAAGAAATCTTTCCAGATTAGTGTCAAGAGTACTTATCATTTGAGAAGCAAGGTTGTTCTCGGAGAGTCAGCCAAATTTAAAGGGAAAGAGTAAGTGAAATCTGTGAGGGAAGCAAGAAGGAAGGATAAGTATAACCAGGCTTACATGGGACAACATAATTCTCCCATTGAGATCTTGGATGGTCCCTTAGATAGTGAGACTGAAACTGATTCAGGTTACTGCCACTACCTACTCACCATGGCTAACCTGATGGACTCTAATGAAGAGGAAGTGGTGACTTCCCCTGCTTCTGCAAGGAAATGAAGTGGGTGTGTGTATTCTGGTTCTAATTGACCAGGATTGTGTTTTGGTCCTGGTTTTGGTTGTTGGTGTTAACATTTCCTTGGTTGCGTTTTGTGTCCTTTGTGCTGACTTGGGTGCCATTTGGCTAATATCATGAAGAATATTTTGTTCAATATGGACGTGGAATTTGGAAGCTAGTGCAATGACTAATGGTTCTTTTGGTGGTACTGACTGGTTCTTCTTCAACGAATGGTGTTAAATTTCATTTTCCACTATTTTGTAAATGATTGCGTATAACCGTTAGGGGAATATCTCAAATTCAGATGAAATTAGTTTTGAAATGAAATGTAACTATAGTCGAGTTGGTTGCTTGTTGCTCCCTTGTTCTATAAAATGGATTTCAAGGTTCATTATAGGGGATTCAAGTTCTGAGTCTCATAATGGTCTGGGTAAAAAGCTAAGCTGAAGAAGAAGCATATTGAAAAATGCCAATGAATAGAACAATAAGGAGTCTAGGGTATGAGTCATGTGTGTAATGATCTTAAAATAGTTTTACAATAGCAACAATAATATAAGAAAGTGTTAGTTCTAAAGCATATTCTCTCCTATGTAATTTTCTATTAGATTATGAATGAAAATGGTTAATGATCTTTTCATTCATCTTCAATGGTTTTAATTGAATGAGTAAATTTATTTTTTGCTTCAATTCAAAGAATTGATTAAATGCTAAAATAAGGTTACTAGTCTAGGAGGAAAGAACATGGGATTTGATAAGTAGTTGTGTTTTAGACATAGTGAGTTGAATACTACAAAGTAGTATAACAATAGTCCACCAATTGCTGAGTTAAATGGATAATGTATTACTGGTTGTTACAAATTTGACTCCATTATCCCAATAGATGAAGCACTGGTCTCTTCATTAGGTCTTTTTTAAATATAAGTGAGCTAGTAATGCATCTGAATAAGGATTTGAAACGAGAATGAAAAATATTAAGAAAATTTCAATTACAATGTACCAATTCGATGTACCATCCCAATTCCTTGCAATAGACTATAATTTATTTAAAGATCTGCCAAATCTTTAATAAAGGATATATCTGCACTTTATAGGAGTTGATTTACAGGTAGAAGTGTTCTCAAATAGCTAAATGTCACATGAACACGACAAGGAATACCCTCCTTGGTCTTACAAATCCCAAAGAGTATAAGTAAGGGCCTCAAAACTCTTACTTGTTTATTGGCCACTAACTTTGAAGATCCTTGAGCATAAGGGTTGGCTACCCTTTAGAGGATTTCAATGTTCTACTGGAATAAATACCAATAGAATTGGAAACTTTGCTAGGGAGAACTTTCAATCTCCAGTTGTAGACTGTTGTATCAAAGAGTCAATTATTTAGTGAATCTGAACTTTTGGTTCAGATGTT
Organism: Sequoia sempervirens; assembly: GCA_007258455.2. NCBI lineage: Eukaryota > Viridiplantae > Streptophyta > Pinopsida > Cupressales > Cupressaceae > Sequoia > Sequoia sempervirens. The sequence continues at coordinate 32,631,373 of VDFB02000013.1, read as the reverse complement.
GAGAAGTTCTTGGACCTAGAAAAGGTTTGGTTGCAGTAAATTTCAAAGGATTTGGGTGTGACTCTGCTATTGGAGAAGACCTAGAATGAGATTTACCTTTGAAAGAACTTCATACTGCTTGAAGTTTAATCCTCTCTGAAGAGAGGTGACGACTCAGTTGGGGAAAACTTTCAATCTCTAGTTGTAGACTATTGTATCAAAGAGTCAATTATTCGGTGAATTTATACTTTTGGTTCAGATGTTGAGAAGTTCTTGGACCTAGAAAAGGTTTGGTTGTAGCAAAGTTCAAAGGATTTGAGTGTGACTCCGCTGTTGGAGAAGACCCAAAATGAGATTTACCTTTGAAAGAACTTCATATTGCTTGAATTTTAATCCTCTATGAAGAGAGGTGGTGACTCTATCTAAAGAACCTGATAAAGAATACAGAAAAGTTCTAGATCTACAAACTTTCAATCAAGAAGAAAGGTTAACAACTGCTACAAGTTTCTAGGTATTCTCATAAATCTAAAGAAAATATTATTATGTTTGCAAGCAGTTTATGAGAAGTCTTCAAGACTTAAGATGTAAATGGTTCCCAATTAGGTGAAATGGCACTAAGAGAGCAAATAGTAGTGGTAATTTTACATGCTTCTAAAGTGTAACTTGAAATTTATGTAGTATGATGAAGTATGTTATATCTTTGAACTTTACCTATTAGAGGATCTTAAGCAAAGTAGAGATAAAAAATTTGCATTGTAAAGGCTTAAGATCATAATTGCAAAGGGAGTTTGAATTGCCTTGTGTAATTATAAGGAAAATGTGATAAACCTTGTAGATGTGTGAGAAAGTGCATTATCAAACTGTGCACCTTGGTGTGGACCCAAATGTAACAATGCATAGTGGACAACCCCTGTCATGTCAAAGAAATTTCAGTATTGAAAGGTATAGAGCTATAAATTTTAGTAGCATTAATGGTTATTCTAATGTCATTCCGTCTAAAGTCAGAAATAAAGTACCAAAATTCAATGGTGAGAAGTTTGAATCAGTAAGCAGGCATTTGCAAGAGTTTTTGGATGTGATGGGAGATTATGAACTTGATTTTGAGGACGTTGTCATGAAGTTGTTTATTCAGTCTCTGAAAGGAGATGAAAGATATTGGTTCTCCTATTTACCAACATCCTCTATACACTCTTGGGATGAGTTTAAAGTAGTGTTCATGGAGCAATTTGGTGAAAGAAGAGGATGAGCTAGTCCCAACCTTCAATCTTAGATTTTCAAAGGCAATAAGGAGTATTCCAAAAAGTATAAGACCAAATGATGCAGTGTGTTTGGTTATGTACTTAGGTGCATTTGATTATTTGTTAAGAGACAAAGAGCCCACAACATTGCATCAAGCATATCAAATTTCCATGAATATTGAAAACAACTTAAAATATTCAATGATGAAGGGGTATTTGGCTACCAGTGTTGGTTATCCTAGCACATTTCATGCAAATGGAACCAGTAGATCATGCAATAGAGATGTCTGTCAAGATGATAATGATTTTGTTGTTATGATTTCCCCATCACCACAACATGTGGATTGTAGTGAGCTCCTTGCTAAACATCAACAAAATTTGAGCAAATTTGATCAAATGTCTTCTATTAAAGAATTGTATGAAATGAGAAGACACGAAGAAGAATCTCCCTATTATTTGTTCTCAAGATTTTTGGATGCCTTGTTGGAAGTAACCAAAAGTGTCAAACCCGAGGATTCAATGTGCATTGATCTATTTTGTGAAATCTACAAGTCAAGGCTGAGTACCCTACCAAAGGAGTTGAAGCCTCATAGCTTTGTCCAAGTACTTGATTGGATAAAGATTGTAGAGGGAGCTAAGTGGGATTATGCACAACATGTGATGCTTCAAAATGTTAATGGTGGTTGTCTTATTGAGAAACATCATAAAACAATGCAAACAAGTGAGGAGAGTGTATCATAATATGAACATCCATCTTGTTGTATGGGAGAATGTAATGATTGTAATCAATTCACAAGTAGCATATACACATATCAATACAACAATGATGAAGATGAAGATACATAGTATGATGACAAAATAGATGTGCATGAATTTTGTCCCTGGGATGTCCTAGATAGTGAAGAAGTAAAAGAGATATAAGAGGTCATCCCATGTCATGATTTGATCAATGATAGTGGTGTAAATGTTGTTGATATCCTATTGCAAATCAATGATCAAAATATTAGAAGTGAAATTTTAGGCATTCAGTTTGAAGAACCTGAACATAGTCTCAGTATTGGTGAGTTTTTTGGTTGTAGTACTTATGATGGCATTGAGTTTGGTCATTCCTTTGTTGATCATGATTCTTCTTAGGAAGTAGAGATGGGATCCTTTGCTTCAAGTAGGGGATATGCTGATAACAATGGAAATGAATGTTTGCTTGAGAGTGAACAATTTTCTTCGTGTGAAGAGTTTTTAGAATGTGAGTCAATGATGTTGACTATAAATGATGGGGATGAAGTTGAAAATTTGTCTATATTCTCTTCTAGTGATTATAATGAATTTGAGTACAATAATGATTTGAAAGATTTGGGCCTTCATGTTGAGGAGGAAGAAGTTCTTATGACAACAATAAATGTACAACAAAATCCCTTATTTGATGAGCCTCCAACTTTACTTGGGATGAGAAATGATGATCCTTATTGGTATAGAGGTAACCCACTCTTTCCTGAGAACTCAGATGACACATCTGACACAGGGTTAGAATGTGGCCATGAGTAAACAAAGCAACACATTGATGAGCTCGAACATTTCCTATGAACATTTTACATTTGATACTGATGTTGTACGTAAGATTAAGGATCATGATGAGATTGAAGTTTTTGATTGTTTCTTTGAGGATTGTGACTAATCTTATGAGGATGATCCAAGAATACTTCATTCGCATGAAGGATGCAATGATACAAATATTCATGAATTTGCTTGTCCACAAGTGAATGAACAAATTGCATATGATGAACACCTAGAATGTAATTCAGGTTTACCATCAATTGGGCATGCTACTTGTATAAGTGATGAGGAATTTGAAGATTAAAATGTGAGTGTTCAGTGTGTTGATCTTGAACACAGTGCTAGAAATGATGAATATGCTGATGAACATGCTTATATCCCAGTTTCTCATGATTGTTTGTATGAAGCGGAGATGGAAATGTCAACTATACATGAAAATGATGAGGGTGTACACATTGATGAAAGAGGGGGCTCATTATTGAATCACTAAGTTATGAATTATGATAAACACATGGATCCTAGATCAACATTATTTCCCACTGATAATGAGAAAAAAATTCATGAATCTTCAGATTGTGATGAAATTGTAATACTTTTTGATCTAGGTGGAGAGTAGCCAAATTATGCAAATAGCAATAGGTGTGATGCTAGTCAATATGAAATTGAATATGGGTGCTCCTTTGCTGGTGTTTCTTATCTTCACAATATGAACATGGACATGTTTTCATTTAATGAGGAGAGCATTTATGTGGAGGAGAACAAGGACGCTTATTCAATTGTTAATGGATAACATTTAGATCATGAATGCCTGAATATGTGCCCATATTATGATGCCCAATTCAAGGATGCTCCCAAATACACATCCTTTATTTTTGATACATCTGGGGATTGTTTGCATAGTGCACAATAAAGTGCTTAAGAAATTTTTTAGTTTGATGTGCAAACCGAATATGATGTCAAAGTTCATGATGTTAGTGATCAAGTGGATTATGAATATTTCACTTTCTTAATTCAACCAGAGAAGATAGAATTAGAGCAAGCTAATGAGCAGATTGGTTATATACTTTATAGAATGTATGTGTTCTAAATTTTATTTGATTGCATTCTCCATTCAGACACATTTTATGACACTGATGGCAGTTTTGGAAACATGGCATGTATGGTTGATTGTGTTAATCACAATGGACTTGATTGTTTGGAAATGCTTGGTAGAAATGTTGATCCATTATAGATAGTTGAGAATAAATTCTTTGATAGAGGTAAGAGTTGGTTCCAAGTTCTTGGGGGCCTTGGGCCACAAATTTGAAGATTGAAGCCTATGGAGTTGCATGAGGTAGGCTTAATGGTCTATACATCAGTAGAGGCTTCTGTAAATTTAGAAAAAAAGGGAAGGAACAATGTATAGTTATGTAAAAATTGTATATGAGTTTGGTGTGTTTGCTTCTGGTTGTGTCTACTTGCCCTGTCCTGGCCAGCTCCTAGTTTTTTGTCTCTTTTTGTTGGTCTGCTTCACCATGAGATCTGAATTCTTGCCATACCCACCAGGGGTATGCATCCCCGAACATGAGCCATTGGTAGAGCTTCTAAAGTTTCTAAAAAATTTGAGGTGGTTCTTGCTTTATCGTGATTTTGAGCCTCTATGTCCAAGAGTTGGGTTTAGGGTTTTGCTTCAGAGACCATTGTTTCAAATTTTAGTCACAAACCCTGAATGTTCTAATCCTCTATTGACTTGCCACACCTGGTTATTGGTCACTTAAGTTGTAACTTGAGCTATTGAAATAATCATTTTTACCAACCCTTTGGTTTAGGCTTGTCGGTCACCAAATGCATTCCCATTGTTTTTATTTTCTTATAAACAAGTGGAAACATTTCATATTGAGAGACTTAAGTTTTTGGCCTTTATCCTTGAGGGTCTAAGTCTTGTCGACCTAGTCAAACCCTTTGTTAAAAGCAACATTTTGTGCATGTGAAAATTTCCCACCATCGGATCAGAAGATGCAATCTCGATCGTTCCTCGCCAACCCTACACAAATAAAACAATGGTTTATTAAAAGCCATAGGGTCAGTGGGCTATTTCCATGTGTACCGTTGTGGATGTGGGGCCCAGTCTCCACTATCAAGCCTAACACCGAAAGGTTTAAATCAACGACTGTGATGGAATGATGAGAGTTAATCTCAGCCGTTCCCCGTTGATCCTTTGGGATATGAATAATGATTTATCAAAGGCCACGAGGTCAGCGGGCTTGTCACACGTGGATCTCTTCCTCCACTCAGAGAAGAATGGTGGAGCCCATGGATGGATGATTTGGCATCTAGTTGGTCGAGTCTCATTGGCCGAGGGATTGGCGAGTGATAGCGGTGGAAATTCAAAACTTGTGGACTTAATTTGAGTCATTCAATAGACCATCTCACAATAAAATCTATGGCTATTATTCAAAACCAAAATTTAGACATGATAGTCGTTTTGCTTTATGTGAGTGAGCATTAAAGGAAAAAAAACATATACAAGATTACTCAAACCCGATCCTAATGCACGTGAATGATTGCATTTATGCAATGAATGAAGATTATACACACATTTTGATGCACCTGAGAGATTAATGGTTGTGATTCAAAATCTATTTGTTAATTGTCTACTCGCTTGTGTTGGATTTCTTTGAGCATTGATGATCGACACACTCAAGTTGCTCAATAAATGGGAGTTAATAGCCTTTCTTTCTTCACAATTACAAGTAAAACTTGATAAATTCTAAGTCCGAGAAAAGGGTGGTGAGAGTTTTATATTCTACAATCTCTTTAAGTTGATAGGAATTGTGAGGATTTGAGTGTTGTGTTTTTGCAAAATATTTTGAGAAACCAGTGAGGGGTCTATTTGAAATTGTGAAGTCTTATTGTTCCCATCTTATCCCCTTTAAAAATGAGCAAACCAATTGTATCTACTTCCGCAGTACGAAGGTCGAGACAACTCAATTCACTAGAGTCACATGATGATATTCTTGAGAATGAACGAGGCACAACTGAAGTTCTTGTGACTCCAAAGGAGAAGGGAAAGATGAAGGCTTGTAGTAAGAAATCTTTCCAGATTAGTGTTAAGAGTACTTATCATTTGAGAAGCAGAGTTGTTTTGGGAGAGTTGGCCAAATTTAAAGGGAAAGAGCTAGTGAAATCTATGAGGGAAGAAAGAAGGAATGATAAGTATAACCGGGCTTACATGAGACAACATAATTCTCCCATTGAGATCTTAGATGGTCCCTTAGACGGTGAGACTAAAACTAACTTAGGTTACCGCCATTACCTACTCACCATGGATAACTTGATGGATTCTGATGAAGAGGAAGTGGTGGCTTCTTTAGCTTCTGTGAGGACACAAAGTGGGCATGTGTATTTTGGTTCTAATTGAGAAAGATTGTGTTTTGGTCCTAGTTTTGGTTGTTGGTGTTAACATTGCCTTGGTGGCATTTTTTGTTCTTTGTGCTGACTTGGGTGCCTTTTGGCTGATATCATGAAGAATATTTTGTTCAATATGGATGTGGAATTTAGAAGCTGGTGCAATGACTAACAGTTCTTTTGGTGGTATGATTGGTTCTTCTTCGACGAATGGTGTTAAATTTTATTTTCCCTTGTTTTGCAAATGATTGCGTTTAACTATTAGGGGAATATCTCAAATTTAGATGAAATTAGTTTTGAAATGAAATGTAACTATAATTGAGTTGGTTGCTTGTTGCTCCCTTGTTCTATAAAAGGGATTTCAAGGCTCATTATAGGGGATTCAAGTTCCAAGTCTCATAATGGTCTGGGTAAAAAGCTAAGCTGAAGAAGAAGCATATTGAAAAATACCGATGAATACAACAGTAAGGAGTCTAAGGTATAAGTCATGTATGTAATGATCTTAAAATAGTTTTACAATAGCAACAGTAATATAAGTGTTAGTTCTAAAGCATATTCTCTCCTATGTAATTTTCTATCAGATTATGAATGAAAATGGTTAATGATATTTTTGTTCGTCTTGAATGGTTTTAATTTAATGAGTAAATTTTTTTTTTGCTTCAATTCAAAGAATTGATTAAATGCTAAAATAAGGTTACTGGTCTAGGAGGAAAGAGCATGGGATTTGATAAGTAGTTGTGTTTTAGACACAGTGAGTTGAATGCTACAAAGTAGTATAACAATAGTCCACCAATTATTGAGTTAAATGACTAATGTATTACTAGTTACAAATTTAACTCCATTATCCCAATAGATGAAGCATTGATCTCTTCATTAGGTCTTTTTTAAAGATAAGTGAGCTAGTAATGCATATAACTAGGGATTTGGAATGAGAATGAAAAATCATTAAGAAACTTTCAATTACAATGTACCAATCTGATGTACCATCCCAATTCCTTGCAATAGACTATAATTTATTTAAAGATCTGCCAAATCTTTAATGAAGGATATCTATCTACACTTTATAGGAGTTGATCTATAGGTAGAAGTGTTCTCAAATAGCTAAATATCACATGAACATGACAAAGAATACCCTCATGGGTCTGAAAGAGCCCAAAGAGTAGAAGTAAGGGCCTTAGAACTCTTACTTGTTTGTTGGCCACTAACTTTGAAGATTCTTGAGCATAAGGGTTGGCTACCCTTTAGAGGATTTCAAGGTTCTGCTAGAAAAAAACACCAACAAGGGGTATGTATTATGGCATTGATTTTAGTCATCTTAATAATTCCAGTTGTGAATTGGATGGTGTCTTCCTTTTGGTATTCTGAGAGAGAAGAGTTCATTTTGAGTATGGTGGATCATTAGTTGCACATTATCATCATGGTGCTCAAGAGAAATGTTGGCGACTAGGGGAGTATTGTCAGCATATTTCCTTTGGTATGTCTCCATTTTTGGTTCTCTATAGTTATGGTTCTCTCTTTTTGGGTGAGTTATTAATTTCAAATAGTAGAACCCCTATAGGAAGTGACCTTGTCCTACAAATTCAAGAGGACTTGGGATCACTTAGAGGCAATGCACATCTTGTGTAGTTAGTGTGTGTTATCTACAGGTTTTCGATGAAGTTGTGTGAGGTTTTGTGGGTCTTGTGTATTGGAGAATTTGCTGCTTGGGTAGAACATTTTCAAACTATTTTAAGTCATTTCATATTTTTAATTTCCCAATTCAAATCAGCTCCCGAAGTCATGGTTTTAGTTTTTCAATTCAGAGCAGAACAATGTTGGCGAAATTATGTGATTTGGGAATCTATGAGTATTTTATGGAATTTATATGTATTGGGAATTACAACATGTTGTTTGCTTGGATGTATCTAAAAATGTATTGTACTCTTTGGCAAAATATTTAGATTGATGATTCACATAAGTGGAGTGATAAGTTTATGCTTACGTATAGTCTCAGAAAGAACAACTTTAACACAAATGGGTTATTTCTTATAAATTCAGACTTGGGAGAATTGTGCTATGTATGTTGCTGTTGTATGAAGTTATTCTCTACTCTTCTACAATAATTTTTCTGCCTTAAATCATTCCATGAAACTGAAAGTAATATCTCCCAAGTTGAGGTAAAGTATGGGCTTTATGCTACACATCCTTGCACTAAATATTTTACCATTACAAAGGTAAGATAAGTAACTATTTCCAAAATTAATATTTTATGTGATGAGGAGTGTATGATATCTTATAATAGTCCTAAAGGCAGCAAAAATAAGATTTGCATCATTGGGAAAGGTCTCAGGAGATACAGGTTTGTCTCATATCACACTAGTGCTTTTGGAAAGTTGATTAAACCTTTGGGGGAAGATGTGTTTCAGTGGGAGAATGAGAATGTATGCATCAATTAATTACACATAAAATATCTTAGATTGCATATATATTTTTGGATACATAGCGTTGGAAGAAAGGAATTTGAGTCCTCATTTTTGCATAATACTCTTTGGCAAAGAATGCAACTCTTCACAGGTACAAGATCGGGGCTTAATATGCATTTTGACATGACATATCATTTTGGCATAAGATTTTTGGAGAATAATTTTTGTAATTTCTTGAGGAAAAACAATTTTTGGGAGGGAGGACTTGTAATTTCCCCTTTTCTAAAAATAGTAGTTACTATTTTTTAGTAAACTTGGTTTTCAAAGTTGTCAATCAGGAGTTGTAGATAAATCGACTAATTTAGAGTTTCCTTAAAAATTTATTAAATCAATTTTTGGGGATAAATTAATATTTATTTTTAATTTATCTTAGAGTATGTTTTGGATAAAAAAAGAAAATTTAATTGCTTTTGACAATAGTTGTCATAAAAGCAAATGTTTTTAAGAAATGACTAATTTATTCGACACCAATTTGGAAAAGGAGTTACAAAATCATGAGAGGCAAGATTCCTTCCATTTTTTCATGTATTTTGGGTGTCCAAGAAGCTTCATGAAGAAGTAAACTTATATAAAATACAATTTATTGCTTTTTTGGATCTATTCTATGTATATTTTCTCTCACAATTTATGAATCTTCTTCAGAGGTTGATAAACCGATGAAGGAAAAATATCTAAGGCTAATAAACCAAGGATATTGAGGCTTGAAGGAAGTGGTTCGATAGGTTTCCAGAGGCAATTTCACTTAGAAATTGTAGTTGTGCTTCAGAAGCTTAGTTGTTGCATTGTTGTAGGTTCTTTCTTGGGATTTTTTAGTGAGTTTTGATCCATAGTTTGTAATTTGTTTTTTTGTTGTTCTAGCAGCATATTCATGGATTGAATTTTCTATAGAAATAAGACCCATATCATATATATTTCATTTATATTCTTATTTTTAAATGCTAGAGAGTTTTTGTGTAAATCTATTGGGGTTTCGGGTGTATTTTTGAGTGCCAAATTGGTGGCTATTTTGCATATTGTAAGGGAAGATCTATAGACTATCCAAAGTGCATTTTTATAGGCCATTATGCTGCCAAATTTTCTATATAACTCTCATATTTATTGCTGCAATAAAATTCTTAGTGTGGTTGACTTCATTGGTGTGATTCTTAGTGCACCCGATTTCACAATTTTTACTTGTTGCACATAAAATCTTAGAAATTGATAAAGCATTGCAAAAATTAGATTTAATAATTTTATTGGGGATATTACAATTTGCATGACATTTTCTCTTGGGTATCACTGAAAACTCTTTGAAAATGCAATACTGAATGGTGAAATTGAATAGTAAGTTTTTATAAATTTTTATATTTATAAAAATATTCTCTCAAAATTTTCAAATATTTCATTCTAATGGTGAATTTACTTTTCTATTTTTTCCTTTTGTAAATTAGGAAAAAACATGAGGGGGCACATATTCACCCTTTTCAAAAGATTCTTTTTAACTTTCTTCTCCAAAACATTCCTCTCTTTGTATTAGCTTTCTTTGAATTTCGAGATTGGTACATTTTCTTTTGTAGGATATGTATAAATTTTTCCTAACATTTAATCCTACATGAATATGAAGCTGAAAATTATGAATTTATAGAATCCAAGTCTAGAGCGGCATCATCGGTCTACCTAACAAGCTTTTGTGTCCTCTATAGTATACTTTTTAAGGTATCATCTTTTATGTTCCCTACATGTCATCATCTACTTTAGTGTAGCTTATTTCTTAGTACAGCCAACTCACTAAAGTGGGGGGAAAATGTATTGTCTAAAATTGTGTACTTGTGTAATTTCACATTATGTTTTGAACTCACCTTAGCCCATGTTTTGATAATAAATTTTAATATTTCTATAACAAATATTTTAACTCACATTCAAATAGTATAATACATTTCAAGGATGTATGAAAAATTCTATCATAATTATTTTGGATGATAGCATGACACATGGACATCTACATGATGCCCTAACATCCTACAAAATGTCAATATTCAAAACCATACTTTCCACATGGCTTGTTTATGACACATGTCCTAACTCTTGAATGAGAAAGTAATATCTCTTTCTCTCCCACTAGAGAGAACAAAAATCAAACCCTTGTCATTTTTAAGAGAGTTTTTATATTCTTTCTAGCAAGCTCTCCATCTAAAATCCTTAGTGTAACTTTTCCAAAATATTCACAACCATCTGAGTTAGTGCTTTAATATCATACCATTTGATTCTCTCCTTTAGCAATTCAATATTCTCAAGAAGAGGTATTCCTTGTTATATTTAGAACCTTTATTGTAGATGTCTTCTACAATAATTTATCATTTATTCTTCTACATTCTCTTTAGTGTGAGACAATCTCTTTGTTATAGAAGTGAATAAATATATTATTATTGTTTTACTTGCATGCAATGGTGGTTCACCCTATAGATAAAGATTAATACAATTATCATTTCATTTTATTATTTTATTTTGGTCCTTAATACACTTAGGATTTACAAGAATGTTTTTTTTGTCAATAATTTTCCTTTTGTCTATCCATGGAGGTCAAAATACCAAAATGGGAGTTTGATAGAGGAAAACTCCTAAATAGCCCCAACAATTTTTCTTGTCTCATTGTACTTGTAGGTTAGAGTGATTATGGAATATGAGTCATACATTCTACAATATTTTTGAGTGATTGGTGAAGGATGACAATGTGACATGAGGACCTGCACATGATATGTTGGCATCCTAGACAAAGAGGTTCATTCTTGGTCTCTAGGTTTATCTTAGGTCTTATTTTAAATTTTGGATGTAATAATATTTTAGTACTCTTAGTGCTTTATGTAAATTAGTATTTTCATAGTCTCTTTAGAATTCTATATCATAAGAGAAACCAAGTCATTTCATTATAAGTACATTTTTTCTCTTATTTAGTATTTTTTTCTTTTTGTCTAGATGAATATAAATATTCCCTTTCATTTGAATTAAAATAGGATTTTAATAGTTATTAAAATAAGGAAATTTTAATAAAACTATAATTTTCCCTATCATATACTTGCTCTACCAAAAAATTGCGACTAGAACCAAGGTGAAAGTTGTAGCCAGATGTGGCCAAGATCACTGGAACAATAAAAAATATACGTCTCTACCAAAAAATGGGACTAGAACCAAGGTGTAAATTGTAGCTAGATGTGGATAAGATCACTATAACAATAAAAATATGTGTCCAATAAAATATGAACATGTGCTTGTTACATAGTGAATCTTATAACTATTAGTACCCTATATGTAATGCAAAATGCATTTAGTTTCCTTCCAATAAAGATCATGTGCCTCTATAGGAAGCATTAAACCATGTCATATACAAATGAAATATTGGGGCATGTATGAATTAGGTAGATGATACTACAAACAAGTTGAAAATACAAAGTGGCATAAAAAAGTGGGACACTTGAACACCCCAATATTCACTTCAAACAAAAAGGGAGTCAATGCAATCTTACAATCAACCATGCAAAAATGAGCTAGAAGATCAACAACATATTACTGAGGTTGGTAAATAGAGATCTCAAAATAGTTATGAGTGGTCTTGATCCCAAAAAAATTATGCAAAATACCCACATTAGTGATGTAAAATATATCATGAAAAGTATTATTAACTCCAATTATTATGGACAAGGTGATTCCTATGACAATCAAATCATCAACATAGAGAACCAAGAAGAGAAGATAATCATCTTATATCTAGATGCAATAATTCAAATCTAAGTGAAATCTAGAGAACCTAATGGAGAGAATAAAGGAGTCTATCTTGGAATACCAAGCCCAAGGTGTCTACTTTAGTCCATAGAGAAGTGAACTTTAATTGAAAAACTAGTGAAGAATCTTGAACAAATCCCTATGGTTGTTCCATGTAAATCTCTTCTTGTAGACCCTTGTGATGACATATGCTCCTCACATCCATCTAATATACAACCCAACCATGAGTTATAATAATAGCAAGAGTCAAGAAAATTGAGTTCATTTTAATGACAGTGGCAAAGGTCTTAGTGTAATCTACACCTAGAACCTATAAGAAACCTTTGTCCACAAGTCCTACCTTGAACTTGTTAACTAATGTATCCACTACAAATTTGGATTGATAGATCCACTTACATCAAACCAATTTTATTCCCTTAAGATGTGAAACAATCTCCCATGTGTTGTTTTGAATCAAAGAGTTATACTCTTGCTCTATGACTAAATCCCACTTAGGAATGCATGATTCTTCACAAAATAAATATGGATCTAAAGTTGTAATGTACGAATGTGGAATATCCTAATGATATGATCGACTCCTCCTAGTGTCTAAATGATTCCCAACAAGAATTCCAATATGCTAAAGTGTTTGGTGAGCTCAAAGAGGCATTATAAAAGGATATGGAGGACAAGATTCCTAGAATTTGAATTTGAACTTGACGAAGGGGGAGGTGAACCCTTATGATGAACCCTATTAGTAGAATAAGTTGGAGGAAAATCCTTTTGAGTCACTATCATGTGAATCCACTATGGAGGAAGGAAGAATGTGAGAGGATGAGCTAGGAAGTTTTCCTCTAAATGTATACTACACTCAATAAATATTTCATGTGTCTCAAGATCTAAAATTCAATATCCTTTGACACCATCTAGATATTCATTAAAGATGCAAGACCTACTATGAGGTTTTAAGGCCCTACACTTCTCTAAAGGAATGATTGACCATGCTAGAGATATAAAGACTCTGAAACACCACACAACATGTTTCCTACCACACCAAACTTCAAAGGGAGTGATTTTGTTCAATTCCTTATGGGGAACCCTATTCTAAATGTGAGCAACATAGTTGGTAGCTTCATTCAAGTATTTAGGTACAAGGGAGTGTGTGTGGACTATATAGCCAACCATCTCTTTTAGGGATTACATTGAGACCTTTGTCAAGGTGTGTAGGAAATTGAATTATGAAGATAAATACCTTTAAGAGTAAAAAAATATCAAACTGATTATTCACATATTCTCGTCCATCATCTATGTGGAGAATCTTGATATACTTTCCAGATATATTTTTCATAGTTGTATGGAGTTAACAAAGGAAGCTCAGATTACCCATGTATGAAGAAATTAAAAGAACAAGATGAAATTCAAGGAGATGCCCAATGTAAAAGGACACAATATGACACCCCTCATAATTCACTCAATCAAGAATCCCCGTAACAAGTAATATTTGGCTCTTTATAGATTGATTTGTTTACAATGTTGGAGTTGTATCTAGAGTTATACAATATCCAAAAGAGGGAAAAATATTAAAAATTAATATTTGGTAACAAAATCATAAGTTTGAATTAGCACTAATTTTTAGTGTACAAAAATTTATTCACTTTCAAAAAAAGAATCACCTCAATTTGAGGTTGTATGTAAAATTTACAATTATTTAAAGTTCAAGAAATGAGGAGTATCTGTCAAATCTGATGACATTACTAGTTTTATGAAAAAATATCACTTGAGAAAAAAATGCAAAGAGCATGAAATTTTTCCCCAAATTTAAAAAAATAAAAAAGAAGAAACAAAAAGGAGGTTGTGTGTGCATGAGTTATGACCTTCTAAAGTTGAATTTCGAAATCAAGAAACTATAGTGGAAAGGGGGGTCAATTTTTTTGAATAGTTTACTAACATAAATATGATCTCATGATGAATTCATCACAAAAATATACCAAAATGTGCCAAAAATATTCCCAAACTACTAACAAATTCTTCAAAATTGCCTTATGTACATTGAAACTGCTTGTTTAGATTTTGAAAACTCCCTTTTTGCATGAAATTACCACAAGGGAAATAGTAAAATTTGAAATAATGTTTGTCCAAAATATTTTATAGTGAATGATAGGTAGTAGTGGGTATTTTCACCTAGTGGGACAACCTTTATTTTTCCACCATTGGTGGTGACGAGTTTGTAGTCGCCCACCTCGGTGCTATGTAGGTCACACTATGAGTAGTGGTGGCTACTCTGAGTGGTACCACTGATATAGTAGTGGTGAAAAAATAATTTGGATTCCATATGGTATGGCGTTGCAAGGGTCATATAGCTTGGGAACCAAAAAAATTGCCTTTGGGGCAATATTATCCAAATTTGATAAGATGTATATGAAAATAGAGGTATCTAGGTCTTTTGGATAGAATGGTAGGGTTTGTTTGGCCTCAAAGTGTGTCAATTTTTAGTATTTTGCTGGATCTATATTGAAAAACACTATTCTTCAACCCTTCCCATATTTCACTTTAGATGTCCAACTAGGATGAAATAATAGGTGACTCTAACTTTCCTGGCCACTCTAAACTCAATGGTGAGCTAAAATTTTCTCCACTAAAATGTACCTGCAATTGGCAAGAAAAAAAGGAAACCCCCAAAAACTAAAATCACTTTCATACCATTTTATTCACTACATCATTCAAGGATGCAAGAGAAGATTAAACTTAGTTCTTCAAGAAAAAAATTATCTCTACACTCCTGGATTTCCTAAAAATGCTAACCCACAACTCAAAAATTTCTCTAATACCATGTTATATTTGGCTATGAACCCACCTAAAATCTAATTGACTAATGGAAAGCAAAAGAAAAAATATAATATTGAAATCTGAATAAACTATATTCTATTCAACAAAAAATACAAAATAATCTAGAATAAGTGATTACACACATGTACTAATGGTAAGTACTAGAAATACAATCAATGTGGCGTAATGTGTAAAAATTCCCTAAGTGAACTTAACCTAGTGTGAAAAGGACCTAGTGGGACACTAGCTAGGAAATGATTTAGTTAGGAGATATACCCTATTCACACTCACACTACTTAACCCAACTTGAATATAATATTCCAAATGTGGAATCTAATGAACTAGTATTTATAAGGTTGTATTTCTAGCCTATAAGACAATGAAAACATCCTTGGTCAAAGTATTGCCATAGCAACTCACTATTTAGTCTATGTATTTATACAAATTGAATCATTATGTAAGTTAAATCAACATGCCATACACTAAGCACTACCTAGTAACCCAATTAATATCATAACAAGGAATACTTATTTAATAATAATAACAAATAATAGATAGAAGTTCCTTTGGTTAACTTTAATGTTATAAGAAATTAGTGAATGCATTGTTCTTAACATTGAGCCTAATGCTCATCCTACAATCAAAAAATTGCTCCTAATGAAAATAATATTCTTCATAGGTCCATTCACAATCCTATAAATAAACATAGTTCTACCTATAATTGTTGCATAGTCCTGCAATAGTTGTAACATTGTCCTTCAACTTCACATAACATAGTCCCTAGAAAATATGATCATAATATTATTAATCCATGCAATAGAGTCCTATAAACGAATTTTTATTGTCCTAATGATGCATGCATCATAGTTCTCTCATTATATGTGACATAGTCCTTTAGTACATGCACAACTAAGATATATACCATCCTCACGATAATATTATAGGCCAAAGAGAGTAATCACATTTCACCTTAGGTATATGCAATCATCATGATGATAATTATAGTTGAAAAGAGTTATCATAATCCTCCTAAGTTATGATACACAATCTTCCAAAAATATGAAATACAAATAGTTACCATATAAAAATACAAGCCGCCATAAACTCATCTCACAATGACAATCCCAAACTTCAAAATGATAAACATAATCATATAACACTATTTGATCAAATGACAACATTATGTAACTCACGAACCATCATGTTGATAAAAAATTAATCACATGAAATAAAAAAATTACCATAAAAATGTATCCCTAACACTATTTACTTGGTGGTCCACTAACAATCATTATTGAAATATGATAGACAAAAAAAAAAAAAAAACTCTAATGCAAACTTAGATGACATGTAAAAATGAAAGTGGCATTTACCTTTGCTTTTCAATATCTAGTAAAGAGGCATATTCCCCCCTCTTTAAATGTTAGGTTTCAACAATGTGTTTTGAGTTAATACACCAATCACATGCTCCAACATAAATAATTAGGTTACCATGTTTCCCATTGGGCAATATGCATCTTTTATTGTCATCTTTATTCTTTTCCCATTAAGAGCATTTCTTTCATAGAATTTTACAAGGCATATAATGTTATGATTTGGCATCATATGTGACACAAATAAGCACATGGATACACTTTGAAACCAATAAGCCACCTACCTTTAGGAAAAAAATGTTTATCATTATCAATTTCTATGATGACATCTTCCACAATAAATTAATATTTTTATGATACGGTGGGGCCTCTTTAATTATATTGATTGAACATTTGATTATCCACTAAAGATATTTGTAAAGAGGTTGTTTATTATATTTTAGAATAATATAAAATACTATAATTTAATTGATAAGATAATAATATATTTTTTATTATGTAGTTTATGTAAATGTTATTTTTTAAAGTATGATGGATTAAGTTTGATTTTTAAGTGACTTTTGATGCATTAAATCTTTCTAATTTTAATTTAGATGTATATTTCATAATATTTTAATATATTATATAAATATATAGATACAATATCTTTATATTCTAGTTCAAAATAATAATTATTATAAAAACATCTTACGGAATTGAAAATAAATATATACCCACTAAATCTTTAGCAAATAAAAAAAATGGGTTGTGAAATTTAGAGCCTCTTTCTAAATAGTGTATTGATCTATCTCACACAAAATGAAGAGATCAACCTTAGAAATCTATTATTACGAGATAATCTTATAGATGGGTCGGCTTCAACTGCTATAGTGTGGTATAGTAATGACTTTTAAAAATATATATTTTGACTCATTAATTGTAATATTAAGTATCAATAGCTATTATGTTTGTACTTAAAAGTTGATAAGAGTTTTCATTTTCATTAGTCACATTAAAGAGACAACCAATCACATGATAATATATAAGATGTTCAATAATACATGCCTTAATACTCATATTTAATATAATTTTTTGAAGTGTTTTATACAACCCAATAAAAATAGAACTAATATAGTGACAAATAGAAGGTCCTAGGTTCGAATTCTAGCTGGTCCAAATGAACGGCAGCTCAGCAATCCTAAACAATAATTCTAAACTCTTAACTACCATTTAATAATATACATAAAAATTCTATGTCTGAAATTAAGATGCACAATTCTATTACTTCACTTTTCCTATATTAACTTGTCCCAATACAAAAGATCTCAGAAAATTCAAGCTGACGGACACTCACTCACCAAATACCTACGATATTCCATACAACCGATCACAAAATTAACCCACATGACTAGTTACCCCTCTCCCCCATTCTCACTCCATAGCTTGTGTCAGTCTAAAGTATTTTTTTTTAGCAGAGATTGAACAAACCCATCAGGCAAAGGAGAGGATCCCACATTCATCCCCACGTCACATGGTGAACTGGGGAGATAAAGTGGGTCTTTGCTGTTTTCCCACAGATTTTGACGTCTTGCATACCAACTCTCTGACATTTAAGCCGTCACACTCATCTGAATCTTACCATTAAATGCTTCCAGTTTTGTGGCCAAAAACTTTGTATCGTCTCTCCCATGATCAAAGAGCCATTCAGTTGAAAGCAACATTTGCGAACTGAAATTCTTATTCTGATTCATGCAAGCTTGACTGTGGGCCATTTAGATGATCTTTCCTTGCTGGATACGTTGAATGGATCATAAAAGATAAAAGAGAACAGATATATGCTCATACAAACCCAATACTTTCATTTCCGGACTGCCAGAGTTTGCAATAATATCATCTTGTTGACAGGCGTTTGTCCATTGTCTTTTTCATGCATTGCACATGGACATATCTTTCAAGTCTTTGGTAGAACAGGGTGTTTGGTGGAATTGCGCCTGTAAGTCTTTATTCATATTTAAAGATTTATTAATTTAGACATGAGTTTTCATATTACAGAGAAAAACGATACGGATAATGCTTAATGGCATCTTCTTTGTTCTTAAGAAATAGTCTTATCTATATTTGCAATATTATCCTTATCTTTCCATTTTTTTTTCCTTTGTCTCATTCATACCATCATATATCAACACTTTGTCCTTGATCAATGACATTCTTATCCATTTCTTTATGTAGCTCCTTATTATCCTTACCTATACTCGGCATTGCTTAATTCTACACCATCATATTACGCATTGTTATATATAGTCTATAAATATAGTTCTTGTACCAACATTATATGTGTTACCATTAAGAATTTATTTGCAACAACATTTTGTTTTTTGTTATGATATTTCCTATTTTGCTATATTTTCTCTCTAAAATTCAACTATCGGTATCAAAGTAGGTTTCATTGTCTTCTTAATATGAGCTTACTTTGTTAGGTAGGGGAGAGAGAAAATGTATTAGTGATAAGAGCAAAGTTCTAGAATTGAAAAGTCTCATCGTGAAAATAGATAAGTATATATTTTTTTTCATCTACTTTTTTGATTTTAAGATATGGTTGCTACTTGTGATTTAAATCTATCACAATCCTAGATACCTTTGCTTAAAGGGGGGAACCACAACTTTTGGAGTATTTTAAAATGAAGATGTTTATTTCTCAAAATCTGTGGATTTTAGATGAAAGTTGTTACTTAGAACTTATAGATATAGAAGTTCACGCCGCTTGGACTCAAGTACAACAAGATAAGCTAAATGAGAATAGAAAGAAATATTTTAAATCCCTCTTCATTATTCAACAAACATCTAGCATCATAAATTGTCTCCCTTGACAATTTCACACTAGATTTTTCTCCCTCCTATGTGCTTGGACCTAATTATGCCCCAAATTTCTTAAATTATGCATTTTATGGCCCATTTTATCATTTATTGGAAAATCAAATGTGAAAGACCAAAGTATGCATTTAATATTTTTCCCCTGACACTTTGGATCCCGAAAAAAGTGGGATCTATTCTAGAGCACTCGATGCCCTATACCTCTTAAAATGGCTCCAAATATAAATATGTCGGTATCGATAATATTATTTTAAATTCAAATTTAAATTGTCAGGTATCAAGATTTAATTTTTGGAAAATTAGAAGAATTGCATATAAATATATAGTATTTTCACAATTTTAAAAGAGGAGAAAGATATTGGGAAATCTATTGAGCAAATCAAGTGTCTTAAAAGTAGTCAAGACCAAAATTTGTAGAATTATTGCAGCATTTTATCATTCAAGCATCATGTGAAGCTTTATGTGAGTTTTTTCATGTTTATGCATTTTATTTTATTTTTGAGTACTAATGCTTGTAGGTCTTCAAATCAAATCAAGTCAAATTGCAAGTAATCCTTGAAGGTGACGAGCTTGACTTTAGTCCATCAAGGTGACTAGATCTGATTGGTGAGTTCCAACAAATTGTTAATTCACTACTTTTTTATTATTTAGCCTCTATCCCTCAAAAGGGATACACTCTCTTTATCATCAATTTTTTCATTGTGGAGGTAGAAATACCAACATAGGTTCTGATTGAGACAAGCCACTATATGGCACAACCCTTCCTCATCCTTTGTGTATGCAGGTTGCAGATCTGAAGAACATTGGAGGAAGATTGAAGACAATTTTCTCATTCATGCATTATTATCCCTACAACTTGACAAGATACAAAAACTACATTATCTCAATAACAGATGAAGATCTGACAACAAAAATCAGGAGGAAGAAGCTACAAACCAAGGACCTCAGGCTTGAGAAAGAAGATTCAAGTTTCAGATCCCCAGTCTAGGGAATCTTGGAGCCCTAGACCACCTAGATCAAGCTCAAATTCAAATCACAGGTGCATTAGTGTCTACCTTCTGCTTTTCTAGAACTTAAATTTGTTTGTGTGATTTCAATTATTCATAACTCATCTCAAAACATTGTATTTGCATAGTTTAAGTATTTACATAATTGTATTACATCAAAAATCCAATTCAAAACCCTCAATTATCAGAATTTAGGTCAAAGGGCAAGATAGTTTATGGTCAATTATTCATAACTCTTGTAGATTTGAATTCCCTAATGTAATGTTAATGTGTCCCCACATACACCACACACAAATCTGGAAAAGGAATTGGCTCTAGTGGTTAGACATAGGATCACCTTTTCTACCATTACATTTTGGTGAACCCGACTGATTTACATTATAGATCTTCTGAAATCTAAAGCATATCATCTTAGATCTAAGGTTAATCTTGCATTGTTTTGTATTCATTATTGAGGCATCTATCCTTTCATATAAAAATCATTACAAAAAAAAATGCATACCATCTTGCATTCAAAGTTCAAATGGGATTCATTTTAGTCATCATAGGTCAAATCTACATCTTAATTGCATTTGAAAATCTACATTAGGTCATATAAAATTTGAAATAAAATCTAAAAGTGTTCATTGCATTCATTTAGGCATTTTGCATATAGTTAAATCATTTTGCTTCTTGCATTTACATTGCATAATCATAAATTAGTCAATTTTTGGAAATTTATTCACTGTCAAACCTACACTGTCACATAACAAAACACTTAAACATAGTTGTAAACATCAAAACTTTGAATTTAGTACAAAATTTTCCCAATCTAGAGCATCCTGGCACCCTAGACCAACTAGTTTTGGCTCAAAATTTCAACAAAGATCTGTTACTGTGTTTTCTATGCGGTTTTGCTCTCTAATTTTGGATTTTTTATATTTTTTTGACTTCTCTATACTTTAACTTTCATAGTAAGCATACCCAAGTGTTTTTAAACTAGTATGAGCTTCACAACCTAGTGTCCTATTGCTAATATCCTTGTGAGACATAGTTGTAGATGTATGACATATCACGTTGTAATTACATCTATTCTGGAGCCTGAGTCCTCCAAATTTCACTCAAGTTATTGTCAATACCCACCCATGTTGGATTCCATGCCTAATCCTACAATACCCATGACCATCTCACAATAAAACATTTTTGTGTACATTGAGACTTTTTTTCCCATGTTCCTGATGAGAAACTAAAATAATTGGACAAAGATTTAGAAGGTTTTCAAGATTATTTAAGCATTGAATCTTTAGTAGGACAAACAATGCCTATCTTGGATAACCTTAGGAAATTGGTTAATTATTCTCAAGGAATAGAGGTGTTGTGTAGTCTAGCTCACATAGTGAATGCTAACATTCCTACAACAACTAGTTGTGCTCAAGCACTCACAAATGCACAAAATCAAGGAGGAAAACAACTTTCCCTTCCCACAACCATACCTTTTATTCCAACATTTACACCACCAACCATGGCTTCAATGATACAATACACCAATGGCCTAACTCCAAGCTTAGGGCTTCTTAGTGGGAATCTTTATAGTTTTGTTACATCACCCATAACACCTTAATATTCGTCACCTCTCATAAAATTGCAACATAGTAGTCCACCAACCACATACACAATCCCACCATACTCACCAAACTCTCAAAACATGTCAAACAGTGACCCAGTTATAAACCCACTTTTTCAAAATGTGACATCACTTCAAAAACAAATATCCATATTGAATCAAAGTTAAAATGGTAAACCACTACAATACCTCACAAGAAACTGATCATCAATTGCTATCATGAAAACACCTATACTTTAGAATATGGAAATATCTTGATTTGAGAAATGAAATGGTAAGGGAGATCCTAAAAACCATGTATCGGCTTTTACTGCATTGCATAGTGACTTCATTTTTTAAGATAAGCTCCTAGGTAAACCCTTTCCTAGATCATTTAAAGATATGACCTTGGAATGGTTTTTCTCTTTGCCGAATCACTCCATAAATTCATTCACTGAACTTTTTAGCATGTTTCTCCAACATTTTCAAGAAAACATTGGTTCTCAAGTAACATCAACTGGCTTACTACATTGTAAATAAGGACCTAAGGAAAAGATAACAAAATTTATAGGATGATACCAATTTCTTTACTCACAAATATTCTATAGTTTTCTTGATGTCAATGTCCAAAGGGTGTTTATATTAAACTTGCAACCTAACATTCAAGATAAGATATTGTTAATGAAATACCCATCCTTTACACACTTGTGTATGACTCTTCATGATTATTAGATGTCAGTTAGTCAATATGAAGGTAAACCTTCATAAACTCCTACTAATCAATCTGAATTTGTACCTCAAACTAATTACCAACCATTCAAGAAAAAAAACAAGAATTTTCTCAAGATAAACACCTCTCAAGCTAATAATAACATTGAAACACATGTTGTCATAAGTACAAATCTTTATCAATTTAGACTAAGACATAAACAATTCACCCAATTCCTTGAATCTCTTCATGTGATCATGTTACAGTTTCCAAGCAAAAACTTAATCCAATTAAACCTCCAATTAGACTTGTGGATACAACTAAACCTTTACCTTCAAACTTTAACCCAAAATCACTTTCTCAATATCATTGTACACTTGGACATGATATCGAATAATTTATGCATCTTAAACATCAATGTAATGCCTCTTCGATTCTAATCACATCTAGTTGGTTGATGTTAATGATAAAGGAAACAAATCCATAGCTCCACCCAATCAAAATTTTCAAATTTTCACAAATCCAATACCAAATCATACATCCAACTTTGTACAAGCTTGTGATGATACACCTGATGATGATGATCTAGCTAATGTTTTTAATGCAATAGATATTCAACCTCATAAGGAAAAACCACTTT
>VDFB02000013.1:32575744-32607934 GCA_007258455.2 Sequoia sempervirens | reverse complement strand
CACTTTGCAACTTTAATTCGAAGATTGCAATGGCTTTGCGTAGTTGGCTCGATTTCTGCGTGGCGAAACAAAGTTTGGTTTCATTTCACCAAGTCAATACCATCCCTTGAATTCTTAGGAAGTAGATTAGAACTTCTAACCCCTTGTCTCTTTTTTCAGTTTGTTTGATCTGCAACCCAAATAAAAGAGCTTCATTGTCCAAACCTTCATTGTGAATTGAAAAAATTCAATGCTTTAGGTGTGATAAGTTTGGTCACTTTTCCAAACATTGTTCAGATAGACCTAAGCATCAAGCCTCCATTGAAAATGTAGATGATGTCTCTCCACAGAAGAATGAAGAGCCTTGTTACCATGTAATATAATAAGATCCTTGAAGCCTTATGCTTACAATAATTATAAGATCAATATAAGAAGAGCCTTGTTACTATGCAATATAATAAGATCCTTGACTTACTGATGCTTTACTTTTTTCATGATATTATAGAACATTTTTATGGGTTGTTGGAAAGTCTTCCCTTGGGCTACTGAGTTTGGTTACAAGTGATTCATCCAAGTTATTAATTTCTATCTTGTTCTTTTTAGATATAGTCCTCCTTTAATATATTTTATACTGGACTCCAATTGAAGTAGATTATTATATTGTATGAAGCAGAGATTCATTTTCATGCCACATTGTACTATACCATATACACTGCATTTTGAATAATGTTTTAGTCAAATTTGAAAGTAGTAACTAGGGTAATGAAATAAATAAAGGAAAGATTGCAAATTATGTTTGTTTACTTGCTCCTCTTGTTCAACCTAATAGTGACTATAGAATCAGAAGCTATGCTAGTAAAAGCAATGGGAAAGAAAGGGGTTAATTAATTTAATTTGAAAGTCTAGGTATGTGTTAGTGTATATATAAAGATGATTCCATTATATGTGTGACATGCCTTTGTCATTGTGTTGGAATGTTTCAGCATGCTGTGTTTTGCTTGGCAGTGAAAGAAAAAACTATTTGTAGCATTGGTATTCATGTTTCCAACTTGCTAAAGTATCTTCAAAGATAAAGTTCTACTCTTTGTTTATTTTAATTTTCATACTTGCACATTTCATAGTTTTCTAGTATGTCACTTCTATCTGATCTTGTCATAGTGACTTATCAATCCACTGAGAAGCATTCCAAGGCAGATATAGTAGAAATATAGGATTGAACAAACAATGACAATGAGAAAAAGTTACCTAAAAGTCAATTTGAATTCATTTGTAGTATCAAAGCATACATAAAAGGGTGCCTAGGTCTATGCTTTATCAACGTTAAGTGGCAAAAGGAGAGGTCTTTTATAGAGCATCAGCCAAAACATGCACCTAACTGGAAGGTGAGTTAGCGACATTAGGCTTTTGAAAGTGTGCCTAGCAGTCATGAAGTAGTGAACAACAGGTAAAAATGGTGCCTGGGAGGATCTAAAATGATGTTTTGAGTGGCATGATGGATGAGAATAGGCACCTAGACTGACAAGACTAACTGAAATTGGTCCCTAGCATTTATTTGACTGAGCTAAAAGGTAGGTACATCAAAGATAGGTGCTTGGAGTGGATGTTTATGCAATGTGAAGCAATGGTTTGAGTTTGAAAGATGTGTAATGCAATGTAATCAATAATATGAATAAATTTTTAATTATTAGTTATGTATTGTGAAGTAATTGCATAATTGCTTAGGCTGACTTTGTAAAAACTATATTGTAATTGAAATTTTTTCATCTATTAGCATCTAGTTGTTACTTATGCAATGTGAGGTGTAATGCTTTGAGTTTGAAAGATGTGCAATGCAATGTAATCAGCAATATGAATAAAACCACATAATATAACCATTCTTTATGCTATTGTACATCAAGATATTTAACCATTGCTCACTTGATTAAAATTTCAAAGAGTTTAATTATGCACATGAGGAGGCAATTAAATTCTCATTGTCAACTTCTATATATGAAATTATCCAATAATCAAGTGTATGTCCATATACAAAAATGGCATCAACGCCAAATCAAACGAAATTTTACAATATGTGGCATATGCCATCTCGGTAACTATTCAATATTTACATGCCAAAATTTCTATCTCATTCTAAACTACTGGTGGATCATCAAAATGGAGCCTCTTTGAAGCACTCGTTGCCTCTGAAGGTAGCTGCACAAGAAAAAGTCAAACCACAATTGAGATTAGTTATACTATATAATTTAAAATCAAATAATTAACATCAAAATCAATATACATTAAATTATAATTGAACTCTAAAATTGTAATCTTGATTACCTAAAATATCCATCTCTTCAAAGGGTCAGGAGTTCTAGAATATGCCCCTCTCAAAGAACCGACCAAACCATATTTTGTAATTTCAATCTATATAGGTGAACAAAAACATAAAAGTGATCCAAGTTAGCATACAATTGTCAGTAATAGGAACATATAAATACCAAACACAAAATAAAATGAACACATACTTCTTTAGGTTGATCTTTTTCTTTATCTCCTTTAGGTGTTTTGACACCTCCTCCTTGAGGTGCTTCAACACCTACTCCTTCAACTGTTCCAATACGTCCTACTTAGGTGTTGTGGCCCTTGTCAACAAGGATGTATAGCTCATAATTCCCTGCACATAAAAATGACAAGTACATATGAAACTACTAATCTATGTCGATGTATGTATAATCAATATAAGATCTTAAAATCCTTAATTCAATCAAATTTGAGTTCAATTACCTTGCCTTTATCCAACATTACACTTCCATAATCTGGACAAGGCTACACCTCGCTCGCATAAGGTATTTCCTACAAGAGGAAAATAAGATAAACATATAAGTTATTATATAATTTCATTTTAATGACAATTCAAAGGATAAGAAAGTATACAATAAATAAATGTAAATGAGTGAGTGCAAAAATATATACTATGTGCATGTCCAGGCCAAATGAAATGGCCCTCAGGGTGCTATCTGTCACATTTGTCAGCTCCTCCTCGGACATCAACTGTTAAATAGACCATGTAAATAAATATTAGTACATTATACTATCTCTTATTAATATTCATTTAAAAACAAATGCAAGTTATGAACTCACAACTTAAATTTTACCTGTCACTATTCCAATGTCCCCCTCTCTAGCTTGACTGGACTCTGTACGGTGTGCTCCACTCCCCTGCATCTGATCTATAATGTCCACATCGTGGAAGTCATAATCGAAAGTGTCTAGGGGATGCTCGGCAGGCTGTACAAGAGGACCCAAGCATATTTGGCGGCACATGGAGCAAGTATGTGGTACACAAATATGTGGACCTGACGAGGATGATGCAGCAGCACTCGAGCCATCACCAACATCACCAAAATGTGGCTGAGCTACTACAGAAGCATGCGAAACCAAAAGACCACTCAAAGAGTGAATAGTGTGGATAGTCTATGTGGCCGCATCCTGCATAATATCTGGATGGTATACTGGAGGTGGCAAAGGAAGGCAAGGGAGGGGAACATGTGGGTAGGGTATTACTCTAACTACCCCTGCTCTATCCTAGGGCATACCTCCACCAACGCCCTAGAAGGTTCTAATGTCAAAGTAATTGACATGATGCCCTAACACAAACTCAGCATATAATTTTTTTATAAAGTAAAATGGTACATCCAAATTGTTGTTCGATGGTTTCAAAAAAACCATACACCAACGATCCCAAAAGTTTTCTACAATGTCTCTATGAGTGCACCATTTTATAGAAAGTTTTGTTTTATTAACATTAACTCCGCAAAAATACAAGTGGGGTTACCAAAATAAAGAGCTATTTTGGGTTTCCTATTATTCCAAGATCTTCACATCATCATAGGACAACTACATGCATAATATTCTTTCATGTCTCTCACCATGAATGAAAGGCACAGGTTAAGTGAGGAGAGGGGTTTCCTATATTTTAATTATTTATTTCCATTGTGTTTGATATCGAAGATAATCGAGGGACTCCTCATAAAGCAAACTTTAGAAAATTCCCCAATTGCTGCAATTTTTTCAGAAATTAATTCTTGAATCTGATGGCTGTGGGAGGTGGTGGAGGTGGTGGTGGTGGGAGGTGGTGGTGGTGGTGGTGGAGGTGGTGGAGGTGGGGAGGAGGTGGAGGTGGTGGGAGGTGGTGGAATGGTGCATGATGAAAGCAGAATGCCTGGATCAATATAAATAACTGAATGGAAATAGACACAGAAGGAAGGAATGAAGGAATGAAATATAAATACAGGAAAGGAATGGAAGAATGAAGGACAACGAGAGGTGAAGGAAATGAATGGAAGGGTTCAATGGGACAACTAATAACACAGTCTTTTAATCATGCTTTTGATTGTTCATAATCACCGCGAGATAAAGTTCATGTACATACAATAACTCTTTTTTTATCATATTCACTATGTACATGGGATCAATGAGTATTCCCCTTTTCGGGTTTCTGCAAACTTGACATAAAGAAGACCATCGAGTGTAGTTATAGAAGAATCAATATATGTGAAAGAAATGTCAAACAAAATATTGGTTTTTCCTTTATGATTTTGAATATTAATAATGTTTATAAAGATGGA
Organism: Sequoia sempervirens; assembly: GCA_007258455.2. Lineage (NCBI taxonomy): Eukaryota > Viridiplantae > Streptophyta > Pinopsida > Cupressales > Cupressaceae > Sequoia > Sequoia sempervirens. The sequence goes on along the minus strand of VDFB02000013.1, from coordinate 32,603,348 downwards.
AAAATCATTATCATCTTCTTCATTATCATTGTATTGAACAAAGTTTGTTGAATGAATTGGTAATGGGCTTGTAAATATTTGTAAGTATTGATTAGGTGAAAAAACCAATTTATTTCCTTTGTCATTAATAGGTCATCCAATTGGATTTGATTAGAATGAGGTCTTGCACTTGGTATAAATAAATATTCTTACATCTTTCCATATCATGTCGAGGTGTACGATGATATTGAAAAAATGTTTTTGCATTAAAGTTTGGTGGTAAAGGTTTAATTGTTTGAATATGACTAATTGGAGGAAGTTGAATCATATTCTTGTTTAACAATTGCAACATGATCACATGGAGAGAATCAAACAACTATGAAAATTTCCTATCTCATGGCCTAAATTTATATCTAGAGTTATGTTTACAGTAGTTACTTCTATCTCAATATTATGAGCAGTTTGACATGAATGTTTATCAAGTAATGAATTTTTTTTTTTCTTTTTAAATGATTGATAGTTGTTTTGAGGCATGACTTATATGATTGACCAATACGAGCCTATGAAGGGGTACTCTTCATACCAACTAACGGGACATTCATAATCATGAAGGGTTATACAAAACGTGTTAAGGATGGATATTTCATTAGCAATTTCTATCTTGAATATACAAGTTACCTATAAACACCCTCTTTGAATGTCAACATCTTGGAAGACTATAGGAGAATTTCAAATAAAGGGACATACTACCTCATAAAGTTTTATTTTCTCTTTTTAGGTCCCTTTGATTACAATGAACTAAATTTGTTAATGTAACTTGAGGACTGATGTTCACTTGAAAGTGTTGGAGGAAATCACTAATGAGTTGTGTAAAGGAGGTAATTGATTGATTGAAAATGAACAAAACCAATCCAAGGCCATATCTTTCAATGATCTAGAAAAGAGTTTCACCATGAGTGAATCTTCAAAAATAAAGTCTCTACACAACGTAGTAAAAACTAACAAATGGATAGTAGGATATTTTTTACCATTGTACTTTCCAAAGCGAGGTATTTCAATGTTTTGTAGTATAGGTGTATTTAAAATAGTAAACATTAATGAACTATGTGTAAGGTATTTTGGATGTTTACTATTGGTTTGATTTTGGTTTAAGTTTGAAATTTGTTGTTGTAATAATGTCATGCTTTAAAAAAGTTGATTTATCACAAAATCATTGGGCCACATGTTGTGAGAGTTTTCAAGTATGGTGAACTAGTATGGAGGAATGGTGGGATATTATATTTCATGTTTAGGAGGGGTGATGAATATGGAGGTGTTATAGGTGAAGGGACAAAACTATTATAATTTCCACTAGAAATTCCTAAGCTTGAGTTTAAACCATTGTTATATTCCCTCATTGATGCTATGACTGGAGGTGTAAAGTTGGGAATAGAAGGCATTATTGTGGGAGAGGAAACTTATTTTCCAAAAGGATTTTGAGCATTAGTCAAAAATTTCGTGAAACTAGCTACCGAAGGAATATTAGAATCTACTATATTAGCTAGGCTACGCAACACTTCTATCCCTTCCTAATCATTTACCAACTTCCCAATGCTATCCAAAAGAGGGATTGCTTCTCCATCCAAAGGTTCAATGCTTAAGAATTGTTGAATTCATTTTAGGTCTTTATCCAATTATTCTAGATTATCATTGGGGACCTTAGAAATAACATATGCCAAGTCCACATAAATGTTAGGTTACAAAAAAGACATGGGTAATGTAGGACTAGGGAGGGAATATAAGATGGATTGGGTAGACATTATACGTTGAGTGAAAGAGTTATAAGAAGCAAGCTCAACATTGGCTATGATTGCAACATAGGAAGCCATAAGTCTACAACTACATCTCACGTGGGTATTAGTGAAGTGACACAAGGTCATGAAGCTCATAAATTTTCTATAAGATTCAAAACAATTTAATGCTCATACAATGAAGGGAAAACACAAAATAGTCACAAAAACTAAAATAATTTGCACACACAAAACCCAAAACAACATAAGAATCATAGAGATAGAACTATGATCCAAATATTTGTCAAAACTGATTGGACGGGGAATTGGCACCCTAGACTGATGAGGTTGATTTTTGTTAAATTTAAAATCTAAAAATGAGATATAGTATCTGAGGATCCTAATTGAAGATGTTTAGGTCTGCCAATAGGAATACTTTTAGAAATGCACAAAATTTTAATTTTATATACATGCAGCCATAATGCCTGATTAAATATAAAAAAAAATCAATCTAATTAAAATCAGACAATATAAATGAAAATAGTTTAAAAATACCCTAGTTTTTAAAAAAAATCCAACAAAAACCCTAGTTTTTAACAAAAATCTATAAAATTCTCTAATTTTTAATCCAAATACATAAAAAACACTATTTTTTCATGAAAATCCATTGCAAACATTCAATTTTCATCAAAATCCATGCTAAACTCAAATTTTTCATAAAATATCTATCAAAAAACCCTATTTTGAAAAAAATCAACTAAAATTAAACAAATCTAATTGAAAATTTGATTAGAGCAAATAAAAAATCAAGAATTTAACCTGTTGTAGATGGATTTGAAATCGGATATCTGATTTGCGCTTTCCACTGTGCGCCCGCCGCAGTTAAGCCGAATGAAAATGAGTTTTGGTCGGTTTCATTCGGCCCGAAATAATATATATATATATATGTTTACAAAATCGGATATCTGATTTTGTAAACATATATTATTTCGGGCCGAATGAAACCGACCAAAACTCATTTATATCCGATTTGAATCGGATATCTGATTTTTAAATCTAGGTTTTTGCTTTGCCTCGGTAGTCACCCGAGCCCCATAATGTCAACTCGGCATTTTCGCATTTTTGAGTCGTAGAAACACGTATTTTTTTCTCCATTGCCACTTTTTGGCATACCATGATCCTGCACATGCCCGAGTATGTCTTCTTGTTTGACACTTGCATCCCTTCTACTTGCTTTTGTAGGGTAGCCAATTGAGCAGTTAACGCGTCTATTATGGGATTGTTGGAAACATTTTTATGAGGTCCCATATTTGTGTTGTGTGGTCCCATGTTTTGTTGAGATGACATATTTTGGTTCGAAACGTTGTGCGCATGTGGGGGATTTTGATTGTGTCCATGAGTATGAATGTGTGATTTGTAAGTTGGGATGTGAGAAGTGGTTGAGCTATGTTTCATTTGTTGGGTGTGTTGTCCATGTATATTTTGGTTGCCAAAAAAGGATCCATGTTTGTAGCCATATGATATGTTAAGAGGTTGTGTCATTTGTAATTCTTGTCCTTGTTGAAAAGGATTATAACCATGTGAAGTGTTTGTATTTTTACTATGTGGTACATTCATGTTTTGTCCTTGCAAGGTGTCTATATTGACATGAGGACCTTGTGAAATGGTGTTTGTGTTTGATTGAGATCCTTGGATGAGAACCCTTCTTTCCTTATGTCTACCAAGGATGTTAGATGTGGATACCCCTATGGCCTGAGATGATGACCCAAAAGGAGTAAATGTCGAACCAAAGGGATGTGTTGTGAATAATGGTTGTGATGTGGTTTGTGTCATGGGTTGTGACATAGATTGTGTCACAAAGATGGATGAAGTGTTGGTAGTTGTGGTACTTTTGGTTGTTGTTCCAATGGATATGGAAGTGTTAGGTTGTGGTGTAGATTGTCCTTGGCTTGTTTGTGTGTTGTTCTTGGGTGATGTTGCTGCTTGTAATGTATTGACATCAAACCCTTGAGGTAGTTTAACTCCTTCATGTAAAAGCTTGGCTAACTATCGTTGGGAGTCCAACATGACAATTTCATCCACAAGAGAGGCAACATTAAGATTTTGTGTGGTAGCCTCTACTTCTTCTATGAACACATTTCCATCCTTGTCTCTAATAAGGAATTGTTCAAAAATATTTTGTGTCTTTGGTTGTTTACAAGATGTAGAGCCAAAGTTGGCATGGTCATGACTCTCAAGGTTGGTATTGTTGTGAGGATCATTAGTGGTATTGTCAAAGGTGAGGGTGCTAGTGTAATTGTAAAGGTCATCATCATCATTAAAAAGATCCATTGCTTGACGTTTCTTTTGTAATCTAGTTTCAACCATATAAGACTTGCTCAAAATGAAGGTAGAGGGTATGAGACTAAGACTATGTTTATGACCAGTATTTGTGAAATAAGGTATGCCTAAAGGTAATGCAACTATTTTTTTGGTATTTTTGAGGATAAAAGATTTCTAATGTATGCAACAAGACTAAAAGTGATAACGATAATGTTGGATGCTATGTTGTGGTATGAAGGATGCATATGACTAAGAGGTGATATATAGCTATAGCGAACTTGAAAGCTTAACCACTTTTGAAAGATGTAAGAATAGGATCACTAACCATCCAAGGGTAAACCAATGTTTCAACTAGGATTGTCAAATGGCCTTTTTCTAGTACAAGTGAGAAGAATGACAAGGTGAGTTTCCCCACTAGACTTGTGAGTAGGAAATTATCACCAAAATGACAAAGGATTAAGTTAAAAAGTGACTTGGTCAAATGAAAATCTTTTGTTGAAGCAATGATTCATACCAAGGTATAAAGAGTTCTTCTATCCTAAAATCCACAAGGTTCCAAGCCTAAAAGAAAAGGTATCCTAATGCGATGCTGGGATATGCAAGTAATGAGGATGCTAAGGTACCTAAAATGGCGACCTAATAATGGAATGATGATATGCAAGGTGAATGGAGCAAGTTTCTAGTTTTAAACAGGAGTCACAACAGGAAGTTGGCCTGGAAATGTTGCTTGGTCTAAATCTGTGAAGTGTTATAATTTTTTATGTGTAAGGCTTGTCTGCTTGTTTGTTTGAAAGAAACACACATAAAACACAATGTCTTGTGTTTGTTCTTGGTTGTGAATGTTGTTTGATTGTTGCAATACAAGCCAAAATCCTAAGTTGGCAGAGATAATATTTATTGGATTCCCACTTGGATTTCTCTAGCCACACTTATTAAGAGCCGATAGCCTAGAAGTTTGGTGGCACTAGCTCCCCTCCACAACACTCACTTCTCGGGTGCACCAAACATTGAATTCCAAAAGACTTGAATATCTCAAGGAATTTGTTATCTCAACTTTAAACTACAAGAATGTGGGACGACTTCAAAGGTTTGACCTCCTAGGCCAGCAAATAGAAGGATTTTGGGCTACTAAAATAGTTGGTTCTTAGTGAATACTTAGGGACACAGCTCCCCGCAAGTGTCCAACATGCCACTTAAGGCTTTAATCACTCTACTAGGGGCTCTTATATGTTTTATGGTAGGTTTTCTATTTTGAGTGACACTATACGACAAGCAAAAGACCACTGTGAGGACTTGACGATTTAGCCTTATCCTTTTATATACTAGAGCCCGAGCAAAAAACCGGTTGGAGTCGTTTCCTCTTGCAAGGCAGGCCCCTCTAGAAAAGAAAACTTGAGCGTCTCTAACACTTTTCTCTTGCACCTAGGACCATGAAAGTCAGGGGAGAGAATAGTTTGTTAGTGGTAGATCCACTCAACACATGCACAAGCGTGCCAAACATAGAAAATAGATGTTCTTTTTAATCACCAAATGTAGTGTTTACTATACTAAAAGACAATCGATTTAAAAAAAATAAAGTCTTCAAGAAACGTCCTGCACCAAATGTTATTAGTAATTTCAAGCCTCCATTCTTCGACAAACATACATGTTTATGTTTTCACTTTTCAAGTCTTTGACATGCGAACCTGCAAAAAAGCCCAATCAACAAAATTAGTCCTGAAATAAACTAAAATAAGAAGAAAATTAACATTAATCTAGAATCTAAAAAAATCTAAACTAAATTAGATTAAATCTAAATTAGAACTAATTCTAAACTAAATTAATCCTAAATTCAATCAATTCTAAACAAAATTAAATTAAGTCTACATTCTAAATTAAATCAAATTAGAAATCAAATCTAAGTTAAAAAGCTTAAAGCAAAAAAAAATTAAAAGCTAAATCTAAACTAAAAACTAAAAATTAAATTAAAAGCAAAAACTAAATATAATTTAAAAGCTAAAAGCTAAATTAAAATTAAAAGTTAAAAACTACACTAAAAGTTAAAATCTAAATTCTAACTAAATCTAAATTAAAAAGTAAATCTAAACTAAATTAAATTAACTAAACTAAAATTAAAACTAAAACTAAAATTAAAATCTAAAAAAAATCTAAATTAAATCTAAAGTAAATCTAAAAGTAAAGTAAATCTAAATTAAATTAAAATTAAAATGCATGCACTCCCAACTTTCAAAATGGAATGATTGTGATTGCAGCTCATGTTCAAGAAAACCATGATTGCAAAATGCGTTCAAAATGGAATGACTTGATTGCAGGGCACATTCAGAATGACAGAAAAACCATGATTGCAGAATACGTTCAAAATGGAATGACTTGATTGCAGGATAAATTCAAAAATGACGTGATTGCAGTGAAAGCGTTACATTTTAATCTCTGCCAAAATTAACGTTGCCAACAGGTGAAGTATATCTTTTTTTTAAATCTTCTTCAGAGACATTTCAAACAGAAGCTGAATATCTAAGAGTCATGCATTAGAGTGGGTGGTAGTGGCACTCAATAAGGGTAATGAGAGTTCTTTTTATTTAGTTGATGTCTCCCTCAAAAGAAAGCATGCACATGGAAAACTGGGGGAAGTAAAAAAAAAGGACATAATAACATCGGTTTGCAGACTACATGCATGAACGTTTTGACACAATGCCTTAAAAGAGATGTCATCTCATTGAACGTGGAAGGGGGAGAATATGCTCAAAATGGATTGCTTGAACCGTTTTAGAAACCTCAATGAAAAGCTAAATGCCACAGCCTGTTTTCCCATGACCCATTGTAACAAAATTGGTGGAGGATTTGGGCTGCGAACTATATACTACGAGTTCACTATTAAACTGAGGCTTGTTTAGGAATTCGGCATCTTTCATGTTGGGGAATATCATAGAACAAAAATGAGGCATTCAAAAAGCAGCAAGTATGGAAGGATAAATGAACATGTTTTATGAGACTCGGGTAGGGCACCACTCCAATGCTCTTGCACAGAGATTCAATCACTGGAGAAAGAATCCCCATTTGGTAGAAGGGTGGTTGTCATCATGGCCTTGGCTGTTGTCATCAAGTGCGACCAGGCCTCTACCATAATGGAGCTCGAAATCGATCTCTCTCAAGTTCGCAAATTAAGATTCAAAAACACCCAATTTCATAAAAGATTCACCAAACTAATTGAAACTATAAAGCAGATTCAAAGCATTTTTAATATTACATCAATGAAGTTTTTCCAAATGAATATAAATGTAAAATACAAACTAAACTATGCAAAAACTAAAACAAATGCATTCAAAGAGAAAAACAGATCCATTGTTTTCCTATTTTACCATGATCTTGATTTATGCATTTGATGCTCTCAGATTTTTATGAGCACAAGTGCAATAAGAAGTTGTGATGAACGAAAGAGAGAATTGGATAGTTGAAATGGAATCTCGAAATAAAATGTGTATGATTTTTGGTGAGAAGGGAGAGGGCTTTTATAGATGAATTCATGAGGTGAATTCAAGTTACGTGAGAGATGTGGGATAAAAAATTGAAGTGGAAAAATGCATATTAAAATTAATTGAAATTGATTGAAATGAGATATAAACAAGTGGGTTTATGATATAATGTAGGTTTAGAATTATATTTAAAGTGAGTTTGTGAATTTAAATGATTGATTTAATGATTTAATGATTAAATGATTTTATGTATTTAAATTATTTAATGAAATATGTAAATGGATCATGTATGAATATTTTGATGATTAATGCAAAATGCAGTAATATGAAATGGAAAAGTGACTGATTATGAAGATGGATAAATGGATAAATGATTAATTATGATATGTATAAATGCTGATAATGTGGATAAATTCTTATAAATGCATTGATGAATGAATAGAAGAAAGTATTTAAATGAATTAATTAAATAGATAATAATATCCATTTAATTAATAGATAAAAAATAGTATGATCGTGAGGACAAATTTTGAGTGTCTACATATGGGTTGCCCAAAAACATTGTCAGTGATAGAGATAGCCAGTTTATCAATACTTTTTGGAAGGAGTTGTTCTAATTGATAGCCACAACGCTCACTCCCAACATGAGCTATCATCTACAAACTAATGGGAAGACTGAGATAGTAAATAAATGGTTGGAAGGATATTTGAGGAATTATGTCACCAATCAACAATCTGCTTATATCAAATGGCTTAATTTGTGAGAATATTGCTACAACACAACTCACCAAAGAACTCTATAAATATGATGACTTAACTTTTGTAGAACTGACCCTCACAAATAGTAGTTTTTAGACAACAAGTGACCCGATGAACCAAGTAGGGACATATTGAGATCACTTAAGGATCACCTACAAGTGTCTCAAAATCAACAAAAGATGTATTCCAACAAGAAGTGCATAGAGAGATAATTTGAGGTGGGAGATATGGTATTTCTAAGATTGCAGTCATATAGACAATCTTCTGTCAAGAAAAGTGAATAAAAAAATCTCAAGCCTAAGTTCTATGGACCGTACAAGATAACTAGGAAGGTTGGAGAAGTTTCATATGAAGTGGAGATCCCAACAGGAAGAAAAATTCATAATATTTTCCATGTTTCATGTCTAAATAAGGAAATTGGATTGCATACTACCCCTTCAAGGGAGTTACCCCCACTGAATGATGAAGGGAAGCTCATTCACATTCTAGAAGTTGTGATTGATACCAGAGTCAAAACTTTGAGAAATAAGAGTATAACTAGGTATCTTGTATGATGGAATAATATGCCCATTGAAGATGCTACATGGGAGGGATCTAAGATTTTAGAACATCCCAATTTGTATCGCTTGAGGACAAGCAGTCTTGAGAGTGGAGGACTTGTCATGTCCCTTTTCTTAGAAAAATAGCTAAAGGGTGGAATTTGAGAGTCCTACCGCATTTCATCATAGAACATCCTCCTAGGTTGTGGAAGGGAACAAGATATTAATAGAGATTCCTATACACACTACCTAGACCTCATGGGAATTAGGCCAAGAGGATGTAAGTTATCATCGTTAGGAGGTCACCAATCTTGGCTCATTGTACTAGAGTAGGATCGATTCTAGGAATTCCTTTGCATTCCTCCATAGGGGCACATTATGACTTGCAATTTGGAATATACCATGTAAAATGATATGTACACGTCATATCCAAAGCTCATAGAAAAAGGGTTCATATACCAAAAAGATACTGCTAATAGAAGATTACTATGCTAGACTCGTAACATCCAACTCCTTTGACATGATTGATGGGGCATCTCTAGATCGTGCAACGCCAAGATTGATGCACCAAAAAGGAGAAAATGACCTAGGAGTCTCATGGTTAGATTTGCAAGGTGACACGCTACTCGATGAGGCATCACCAATCTCCTTAGGGCTGACTTAATGTAATGTGTGAGAATGTAATTTCTAAGCTTTGGTGCCAATTTGTCTCAAGGCCAACTTGCTCCTCTAGGGAGAGTGATAGCATATAAATTTAGGAAGATAGTTCATGTGTAATAATCAATTATTATGAAATTTTCTTGTAAAATTGGGACACTTGTGTTCTAATTACTTCTATGGACAAAAACCCATAGGAGTTGTGATCATTGGATGAAAACCTAGTGGTCACTAGGATCAGAGGATGAAACCCCTTTGGTTTTTTGAGGGCATTCTCATTCTGGGATTGCATCTAAGCTTCAAGGAATTAGTAGGGAAGTCAATAGGATTGTTGTGGATCTATGTCCACCATTCTAGATCAATATTTTCATTCTTTGTGAGTCATAATTATCATTTCATGTTTGTGAATGTAATTTTGAATCTCTTTCAATATAACAAGTGATATGCATGGTCTATGTTTCTAAAATTTTGGTTTAATTCATTAGACCTATCAAAATATTCTTTTTTATGTTGATAAATATAGTTAAGGGACATTACAACAAAGCATACATGAAAAAACACAAAATGATGCAAACACAACACAATCACAACACAGTGCAAATATAGTGTAAAATGCAAACATGCAAAAAGGCGGGTATGAAAATCATAGACTAGCACGCTCCACATAAATATTACTAGGATCCATACCTAAGGAATTCATGACTCATGGGCTAATAAAGTCCATTATTTTCTAGGTGGATCATGAATAAAGGTACCATGGGATAGTGAAGTCCAGTATTCAATAGGTGAGCCTTCTAAAGAGAGTAACAAAATGAGAAACACACAAGGGCTAGTGATGATTGGTTTTCACTAGGTGTGTACCCATTTCAACCATACCAAGAATTATAGTCCCCATAACTTTGATAAGGTGTTACATAAATGATAAAAATTCCAAGCCAACACATCACTAAGTCTAGTGTGTGTGAACAAAGTGAAGCACATAATGGAATGCATGCCTCCACCTTAAGGAAATTACTAAAAATCCAGTTGTGAGAAATTGCTTTAAGGTAGAATAAAATTATAAATGCAATATGGTAAGGTCATGTGAGCTTATTTGGAAATCCCTATGCCCATGATATGTTTCCAAATGAAGCTAGCTCACAACAAGGGTTTGTCCCCAATGCAAAAGCCACAAACAAGACAAATATAACCACAACATGGATCTGCGGATCTAGGTTAGTATAAATATTTTCTAATATAATATGATTAAGTTCACAATTGACATCATTCCCCTAGATACTTATGGAACTATGAAAACAATAGAATAATCACACATTATGATAACAATTTTTTTTGGGTCAACATGGAAGAGACCTAAATGTCTCAACACCTTACATTGTACCCAAAAGGAAAACACAAGAAAACAACAAATGTTTACGACATAAAGAAGAATGGAGATATGAATAGATGAATGTCACAACAGATTCATTTCCTTTGCATCCTTGTGCCAACGGAGCAACAAGGATCATCCAAATAAAACTCACAAACATAAAGAAACATCAAGAAACACAACACGGGATATCACATCATGTGCAAGAAAACATAAATAACACTTAAGACATAAATGGTAACACACATGAAAGCCGATCTAAAGCAAATTGTCTACATCCCAATCTTACACATCATATATAGAAGGTACAAAACTAGCCAAAGGGACTATAGAAAGTGTTGTACAAGGAGTATCACTAGGTTCAACAGAGTCACTCTCATTAGGAGGATCATTGTGGTTTCCCCCATCTAAATCCATAGACTTTGAGAACAACATAGATAATTCGTTATGCACTTGTTCATCAATCTTAGCATTTTCATCTTCACTGTCCAAATTTATCACAATGGGTGGTTTAAGGAAAATATCATATATGTGTTCTTATTTCGTTATTTACCTAGGTTAAGACATGTAAGGTTAAATGGAATCATTTTTTGAAGGTGATAATTCATAATTGTCCGTTTGGATAGGATTTTAATCATTAGGTAATCCCTTATTCTTTTCAGCCAATTGGAAAGAAATGACAAGATGTCTGCACTTATGCTCCTTATCACTTATATTTCTTCTTTCTCAGTTTTCAATTTGTGAATGGGTAAGATAGGGTTTATGTACCATTGGTCTCTTTTCTTTCCTTGAAGGAGGAACTGAAGGGACCACAAGGGGTTGGAAAAGCATTGTACCTTTAGGTTTATAAATTTATTTCTCTTTCAAAGGCATAAGGGTAATCATACGATTTTCTCTTGGTATTCTATAGATAGCAGTGGTGGAACTACAACATAAATTCTTCATGTAGTTGGGAGGATATTTGGCTCGAACACCATGGGTTCATCCACAACCTATGGTGTGGGAGGAACAACCATAGAATAATCATACTCAGTTGGGATGTTACTAAGGGATAATTCTACTATGTTCTTTTCTTTAAAATTTTGATATGACCTGAAAGATAAATCCTCACAATGCTTAAAAGGTTCCATAATTTGAGGCCAAAATAGTCCATTGAAAAATTTCCACGAGAATCCAAAGGTTTAAACCCACTATGATGAACTATATATATTTGATTTGAAATGGAAAATTTATGCATTTATGGATTACCAATGGGATTGTATTCATGTAGCATATCCATGGATATCCTAGCTTCACATGAAATTATTTTGATGTTAGGATGATGGTGAATGAAACATTTAAGTGGAAGAGTTATCAAACCTATTGTAGGGTGAGTAAAACCATCATTAGTTTTTAGCCTTGCTTATGATTTTTCATAAGAATCTTGATAGACCTCACACACAAATAAGAATTCTTCAATTATCATATTCACTAGACACACAAGATCAATGAGTATCCCTAGTGTAGGTTTTCCATTAATACGATTGACGATATAGAGAGGACCATTAGGTGCATGTATGGATGCATCAATATGTGTGAAAGAAATGTCAGGTAACAAAGTGGTTTTTCCTTATGAGGTTGAATATCTATTGCATTAAAAACATTAGCTAGATCATCATCATCAGGTGTATCATCACAAGCTTGTACAAAGTTGGATGTATGATTTGGTATTGGATTTGTGAAAATTTGAAAATTTTGATTGGGTGGAGCTATGGATTTGTTTCCTTTATCATTAACATCAACCAACTAGATGTGATTAGAATCGAAGAGGCATTACATTGATGTTTAAGATGCATAAATTATTCGATATCATGTCCAAGTGTACAATGATATTGAGAAAGTGATTTTGGGTTAAAGTTTGAAGGTAAAGGTTTAGTTGTATCCACAAGTCTAATTGGAGGTTTAATTGGATTAAGTTTTTGCTTGGAAACTGTAACATGATCACATGAAGAGATTCAAGGAATTGGGTGAATTGTTTATGTCTTAGTCTAAATTGATAAAGATTTGTACTTATGACAACATGTGTTTCAATGTTATTATTAGCTTGAGAGGTGTTTATCTTGAGAAAATTCTTGTTTTTTTTCTTGAATGGTTGGTAATTAGTTTGAGGTACAAATTCAGATTGATTAGTAGGAGTTTATGAAGGTTTACCTTCATATTGACTAACTGACATCTAATAATCATGAAGAGTCATACACAAGTGTGTAAAGGATGGGTATTTCATTAACAATATCTTATCTTGAATGTTAGGTTGCAAGTTTAATATAAACACCCTTTGGACATTGACATCAAGAAAACTATAGAATATTTGTGAGTAAAGAAATTGGTATCATCCTATAAATTTTGTTATCTTTTCCTTAGGTCCTTATTTACAATGTAGTAAGCCAGTTGATGTTACTTGAGAACCAATGTTTTCTTGAAAATGTTGGAGAAACATGCTAAAAAGTTCAGTGAATGAATTTATGGAGTGATTCGGCAAAGAGAAAAACCATTCCAAGGTCATATCTTTAAATGATCTAGGAAAGGGTTTACCTAGGAGCTTATCTTAAAAAATGAAGTCACTATGCAATGCAGTAAAAGCCGATACATGGTTTTTAGGATCTCCCTTACCATTTCATTTCTCAAATCAAGATATTTCCATATTCTAAAGTATAGGTGTTTTCATGATAGCAATTGATGATCAGTTTCTTGTGAGGTATTGTAGTGGTTTACCATTTTAACTTTGATTCAAATCAAGATATTTCCATATTCTAAAGTATAGGTGTTTTCATGATAGCAATTGATGATCAGTTTCTTGTGAGGTATTGTAGTGGTTTACCATTTTAACTTTGATTCAATATGGATATTTGTTTTTGAAGTGATGTCACATTTTGAAAAAGTGGGTTTATAACTGGGTCACTGTTTGACATGTTTTGAGAGTTTGGTGAGTATGGTGGGATTGTGTATGTGGTTGGTGGACTACTATGTTGCAATTTTATGAGAGGTGACGAATATTAAGGTGTTATGGGTGATGTAACAAAACTATAAAGATTCCCACTAAGAAGCCCTAAGCTTGGAGTTAGGCCATTGGTGTATTGTATCATTGAAGCCATGGTTGGTGGTGTAAATGTTGGAATAAAAGGTATGGTTGTGGGAAGGGAAAGTTGTTTTCCTCCTTGATTTTGTGCATTTGTGAGTGCTTGAGCACAACTAGTTGTTGTAGGAATGTTAGCATTCACTATGTGAGCTAGACTACACAACACCTCTATTCCTTGAGAATAATTAACCAATTTCCTAAGGTTATCCAAGATAGGCATTGTTTGTCCTACTAAAGATTCAATGCTTAAATAATCTTGAAAACCTTCTAAATCTTTGTCCAATTATTTTAGTTTCTCATCAGGAACATGGGAAAAAAAGTCTCAATGTACACAAAAATGTTTTATTGTGAGATGGTCATGGGTATTGTAGGATTAGGCATGGAATCCAACATGGGTGGGTATTGACAATAACTTGAGTGAAATTTGGAGGACTCAGGCTCCAGAATAGATGTAATTACAACGTGATATGTCATACATCTACAACTATGTCTCACAAGGATATTAGCAATAGGACACTAGGTTGTGAAGCTCATACTAGTTTAAAAACACTTGGGTATGCTTACTATGAAAGTTAAAGTATAGAGAAGTCAAAAAAATATAAAAAATCCAAAATTAGAGAGCAAAACCGCATAGAAAACACAGTAACAGATCTTTGTTGAAATTTTGAGCCAAAACTAGTTGGTCTAGGGTGCCAGGATGCTCTAGATTGGGAAAATTTTGTACTAAATTCAAAGTTTTGATGTTTACAACTATGTTTAAGTGTTTTGTTATGTGACAGTGTAGGTTTGACAGTGAATAAATTTCCAAAAATTGACTAATTTATGATTATGCAATGTAAATGCAAGAAGCAAAATGATTTAACTATATGCAAAATGCCTAAATGAATGCAATGAACACTTTTAGATTTTATTTCAAATTTTATATGACCTAATGTAGATTTTCAAATGCAATTAAGATGTAGATTTGACCTATGATGACTAAAATGAATCCCATTTGAACTTTGAATGCAAGATGGTATGCATTTTTTTTTGTAATGATTTTTATATGAAAGGATAGATGCCTCAATAATGAATACAAAACAATGCAAGATTAACCTTAGATCTAAGATGATATGCTTTAGATTTCAGAAGATCTATAATGTAAATCAGTCGGGTTCACCAAAATGTAATGGTAGAAAAGGTGATCCTATGTCTAACCACTAGAGCCAATTCCTTTTCCAGATTTGTGTGTGGTGTATGTGGGGACACATTAACATTACATTAGGGAATTCAAATCTACAAGAGTTATGAATAATTGACCATAAACTATCTTGCCCTTTGACCTAAATTCTGATAATTGAGGGTTTTGAATTGGATTTTTGATGTAATACAATTATGTAAATACTTAAACTATGCAAATACAATGTTTTGAGATGAGTTATGAATAATTGAAATCACACAAACAAATTTAAGTTCTAGAAAAGCAGAAGGTAGACACTAATGCACCTGTGATTTGAATTTGAGCTTGATCTAGGTGGTCTAGGGCTCCAAGATTCCCTAGACTGGGGATCTGAAACTTGAATCTTCTTTCTCAAGCCTGAGGTCCTTGGTTTGTAGCTTCTTCCTCCTGATTTTTGTTGTCAGATCTTCATCTGTTATTGAGATAATGTAGTTTTTGTATCTTGTCAAGTTGTAGGGATAATAATGCATGAATGAGAAAATTGTCTTCAATCTTCCTCCAATGTTCTTCAGATCTGCAACCTGCATACACAAAGGATGAGGAAGGGTTGTGCCATATAGTGGCTTGTCTCAATCAGAACCTATGTTGGTATTTCTACCTCCACAATGAAAAAATTGATGATAAAGAGAGTGTATCCCTTTTGAGGGATAGAGGCTAAATAATAAAAAAGTAGTGAATTAACAATTTGTTGGAACTCACCAATCAGATCTAGTCACCTTGATGGACTAAAGTCAAGCTCGTCACCTTCAAGGATTACTTGCAATTTGACTTGATTTGATTTGAAGACCTACAAGCATTAGTACTCAAAAATAAAATAAAATGCATAAACATGAAAAAACTCACATAAAGCTTCACATGATGCTTGAATGATAAAATGCTGCAATAATTCTACAAATTTTGGTCTTGACTACTTTTAAGACACTTGATTTGCTCAATAGATTTCCCAATATCTTTCTCCTCTTTTAAAATTGTGAAAATACTATATATTTATATGCAATTCTTCTAATTTTCCAAAAATTAAATCTTGATACCTGACAATTTAAATTTGAATTTAAAATAATATTATCGATACCGACATATTTATATTTGGAGCCATTTTAAGAGGTATAGGGCATCGAGTGCTCTAGAATAGATCCCACTTTTTTCGGGATCCAAAGTGTCAGGGGAAAAATATTAAATGCATACTTTGGTCTTTCACATTTGATTTTCCAATAAATGATAAAATGGGCCATAAAATGCATAATTTAAGAAATTTGGGGCATAATTAGGTCCAAGCACATAGGAGGGAGAAAAATCTAGTGTGAAATTGTCAAGGGAGACAATTTATGATGCTAGATGTTTGTTGAATAATGAAGAGGGATTTAAAATATTTCTTTCTATTCTCATTTAGCTTATCTTGTTGTACTTGAGTCCAAGCGGCGTGAACTTCTATATCTATAAGTTCTAAGTAACAACTTTCATCTAAAATCCACAGATTTTGAGAAATAAACATCTTCATTTTAAAATACTCCAAAAGTTGTGGTTCCCCCCTTTAAGCAAAGGTATCTAGGATTGTGATAGATTTAAATCACAAGTAGCAACCATATCTTAAAATCAAAAAAGTAGATGAAAAAAAATATATACTTATCTATTTTCACGATGAGACTTTTCAATTCTAGAACTTTGCTCTTATCACTAATACATTTTCTCTCTCCCCTACCTAACAAAGTAAGCTCATATTAAGAAGACAATGAAACCTACTTTGATACCGATAGTTGAATTTTAGAGAGAAAATATAGCAAAATAGGAAATATCATAACAAAAAACAAAATGTTGTTGCAAATAAATTCTTAATGGTAACACATATAATGTTGGTACAAGAACTATATTTATAGACTATATATAACAATGCGTAATATGATGGTGTAGAATTAAGCAATGCCGAGTATAGGTAAGGATAATAAGGAGCTACATAAAGAAATGGATAAGAATGTCATTGATCAAGGACAAAGTGTTGATATATGATGGTATGAATGAGACAAAGGAAAAAAAAATGGAAAGATAAGGATAATATTGCAAATATAGATAAGACTATTTCTTAAGAACAAAGAAGATGCCATTAAGCATTATCCGTATCGTTTTTCTCTGTAATATGAAAACTCATGTCTAAATTAATAAATCTTTAAATATGAATAAAGACTTACAGGCGGTAATTCCACCAACACAATGGTTTTGCAGAATGGAACCTTCTCTGCCGTTTGCTGCATATATAACTGCTGTTGTAGTTGCTTTTGCTGCTGTTTATGCTGCATTTGTAGTTGCAGCTGTAGGTTCTTTTGTTGCTGTAGATGCATTTGCTGCTATAGTTTATGGTTCATTGTCACTTCCAGCACTTTTTCATTTATAGTTGTTGCTGTAGATTCTTTTGTTGCTATTGATGCACTTGTTGCTATAGTCTGATGTTCTTTGTTATTGACTATGAGGCACTTTTGTACCATTTGTAATTTTCTATTCTTCTTTTAATTTAAACTCCTCTTTCCAATAAAATAAAATAAAAAGACTTGAAAGATATGTGTCCATGTGCAATGCATGAAAAAGACAATGTACAAACGCCTGTCAACAAGATGATATCATTGCAAATTCTGGCAGTCCGGAAATGAAAGTATTGGGTTTGTATGGGCATATATCTGTGCTCTTTTATCTTTTATGATCCATTCAACGTACCCAGCAAGGAAAGATCATCTAAATGGCCCACAGTCAAGCTTGGATGAATCAGAATAGGAATTTCAGCTGGCAAATGTTGCTTTCAACTGAATGGCTCTTTGATAATAGGAGAGACAATACAAAGTTTTTGGCCACAAAACTGGAAGCATTTAATGGGAAGATCCAGATAAGTGTGATGGCTTAAATGTCAGAGAGTTGGTATGCAAGACGTCACAATCTGTGGGAAAACAGCAAAGACCCACTTTATCTCCCCAGTTCACCATGTGACATGGGGATGAATGTGGGATCCTCTCCTTTGCCTGATGGGTTTGTTCAATCTCTGCTAAAAAAATATTTAGACTGACACAAGCTATGGAGTGAGAATGGGGGAGAGGGGTAACTAGTCATGTGGGTTAATTTTGTGATCGGTTGTATGGAATATCGTAGGTATTTGGTGAGTGAGTGTCTGTCAGCTTGAATTTGAGATCTTTTGTATTGGGACAAATTAATAGAAGCAAAGTGAAGTTATAGAATTGTGCATCTTAATTTCTGACATATAGAATTTTTAAGTATATTATTAAATGGTAGTTAAGAGTTTAGAATTATTGTTTAGGATTGTTGAGCTATCGTTCATTTGGACCAGCTAGAATTAGAACCTAAGACCTTCTATTTGTCACTATATTAGTTCTATTTTTATTGGGTTGTATAAAACACTTCAAAAAATTATATTAAATATGTGTATTAAGGCATGTATTATTGAACATCTTATATATTATCATGTGATTGGTTGTCTCTTTAATGTGACTAATGAAAATGAAAACTCTTATCCACTTTTAAGTACAAACATAATAGCTATTGATACTTAATATTACAATTAATGAGTCAAAATGCCGGTATTGGCATGGTGTGATGGTTTATAGGTGGTATTGTTGTTCTTGCCACCAAGGTTCAAACCCCATTGGGGTGGTATTGTTGAATGGTTGTATCCGGTTCATAGCTCCGGTCAAAAGCGTTTACCCCTTGAATACAAAAAAAACAATTAATGAGTCAAAATATATTTTGAAAAAAGTCATTACTACACCACACTATAGCAGCTGAAGCCGGCCCATCTATAAGATTCTCTCGTAATAATAGATTTCTAAGGTTGATCTCTTCATTTTGTGTGAGATAGATCAATACACTATTTAGAAAGAGGCTCTAAATTTCACAACCCATTTTTTTTATTTGCTAAAGATTTAGTGGGTATATATTTATTTTCAATTCCGTAAGATGTTTTTATAGTAATAATTATTTTGAACTAGAATATAAAGATATTGTATCTATATATTTATATAATAGATTAAAATATTATGAAATATACATCTAAATTAAAATTAGAAAGATTTAATGCATCAAAAATCACTTAAAAATCAAACCTAATCCATCATACTTTAAAAAAATAACATTTACATAAACTACATAATAAAAAATATATTATTATCTTATCAATTAAATTATAACATTTTATATTATTCTAAAATATAATAAACAAGCTCTTTACAAATATCTCTAGTGGATAATCAAATGTTCAATCAATATAATTAAAGAGGCCCCACCGTATCATAAAAATATTAATTATATTGTGGAAGATGTCATCATAGAAATTGATAATGATAAACATTTTTTCCTAAAGGTAGGTGGCTTATTGGTTTCAAAGTGTATCCATGTGCTTATTTGTGTCACATATGATGCCAAATCATAACATTATATGCCTTGTAAAATTTTATGAAAGAAATGCTCTTAATGGGAAAAGAATAAAGATGACAATAAAAGATGCATATTGCCCAACGGGAAACATGGTAACCTAATTATTTGTGTTGGAGCATGTGATTGGTGTATTCACTCAAAAGACATTGTTGAAACCTATCATTTAAAGAGGGGAGAATATGCCTCTTTACTAGATATTGAAAAGCAAAGGTAAATGCCACTTTCATTTTTACATGTCATCTAAGTTTGCATTAAAGGGATTTTTTTTTTTTTTTTTAATTTTTTTAAATTTTTTTTTCTCTTCTATTATATCTCAATAATGATTGTTAGTGGATCATCAAGTAAATAGTGTTAGGGATACATTTGTAAGGTAATTTTTTTCTTTCATGTGATTACTTTTTTATCAACATGATGGTTTGTGAGTTACATAATGTTGTCATTTGATCAAATAGTGCTATATGATTATGTTTATCATTTTGAGGTTTGGGATTGTCATTGTGAGATGAGTTTATGGCGGTTTGTATTTTTATAAGGTAGTTTGTATTTCATATTTTTGGAAGATTGTGTATCATAACTTAGGAGGATTATGATAACTTTTTTCAACTATGATTATCATCACGATGATTGCATATACCTAAGGTGAAATGTGATTACTCTCTTTGGCCTACAATATTATCATGAGGATTGTATATATCTTAGTTGTGCATGTACTAAAGGACTATGTCACATATAATGAGAGAATTGTGATGCATGCATCATTAGGACAGTAAACATTTGTTTATAGGACTCTATTGCATGGATTAATAATATTATGATCATATTTTCTAGGGAATATGTTATGTGAAGTTGAAGGACAATGTTACAACTATTGCATGACTACGCAACAATTATAGGTAGAACTATGTTTATTTATAGGATTGTGAATGGACCTATGAAGAATATTGTGCTCTTTTCATTAGGATCAATTTTTTGATTGTAGGATGAGCATTAGGCTCAATGTTAAGAACAATGCATTCACTGATTTCTTATAACATTAAAGTTAACCAAAGGAACTTCTATCTATTATTTGTTATTATTATTAAATAAGTATTCCTTGTTATGATATTAATTGGGTTACTAGGTAGTGCTTAGTGTATGGCATGTTGATTTAACTTACATAATGATTCAATTTGTATAAATACATAGACTAAATAGTGAGTTTTTATGGGAATACTTTGACCTAGGAGGTTTTCATTGCCTTATAGGCTAAATACAACCTTATAAACACTAGTTCATTAGATTCCACATTTGGAATATTATATTCAAGTTGGGTTAAGTAGTGTGAGTGTGAATAGGGTATATGTCCTAACTAGATCATTTCCTAGCTAGTATCCCACTGGGTCCTTTTTAGTATCCCACTGGGTCCTTTTCACACTAGGTTAAGTTCACTTAGGGACTTTTTACACATTACCCCACATTGATTGTCTTTATAGTACTTATCATTAGTATGTATGTGTGTAATCACTTATATTCTAGATTATTTTGTATTTTTTGTTGAATAGAATATAGTTTATTCAAATTTCAATATTATATTTTTTCTTTTTCTTTTCATTAGTCAATTAGATTTTAGGTGGGTTCATAGCCAAATATTACATGGTACTAGACAAATTTTTGAGTTGTGGGTTAGCATTTTTAGGAAATCTAGGAGTGTAGAGATAATTTTTTTCTTGAAGAACTAAGTTTAATCTTCTCTTGTATCCTTGAATGATGTAGTGAATAAAATGGTATGAAAGTGATTTTAGTTTTTTGGGGTTTCCTTTTTTTCTTGCCAATTGTAGGTACATTTTAGTGGAGAAAATTTGAGCTCACCATTGAGTTCAAAGTGGCCAAGAAAGTTAGAGTCACCTATTATTTCATCCTAGTTGGACATCTAAAGTGAAATATGGGAAGGGTTGAAGAATAGTGTTTTTCAATATAGATCCAACAAAATACTAAAAATTGACACACTTTGAGGCCAAACAAACCCTACCATTCTATCCAAAAGACCTAGATACCCTATTTTCATATACATCTTATCAAATTTGGATAATATTGCCCCAAAGAAAAAAAATTTGGTTCCCAAGCTATATGACCCTTGCAACGTCATACCATATGGAATCCAAATTATTTTTTCACTACTACTATATTAGTGGTACCACTCAGAGTAGCCACCACTACTCACAGTGTGACCTACATAGCACCAGGGTGGGCGACTACAAACTCATCACCACCAATGGTGGAAAAACAAAGGTTGTGCCACTAGGTGAAAATACCCACTATTGCTTGTCATTCATTGTAAAATATTTTGGACAAACATTCTTTCAAATTTTACTATTTCCCTTGTGGTAATTTCATGTAAAAAGGGAGTTTTCAAAATCTAAACAAGCAGTTTCAATGTACAGAAGGCAATTTTGAAGAATTTGATAGTGGTTTGGGAATATTTTTGGCACATTTTGGTATATTTTTGTGATGAATTCATCATGAGATCGTATTTATGTTAGTAAACTATTCAAAAAAATTGACCCCCCTTTCCACTATAGTTTCTTGATTTGACAATTCAACTTTAGAACATCATAACTTGTGCACGCACAACCTCCTTTTTGTTTCTTCTTTTTCATTTTTTTAAATTTGGTGAAAAATTTCATGCTCTTTGCATTTTTTTCTCAAGTGATATTTTTTCATAAAACTAGTAATGTCATCAGATTTGATAGATACTCCTCATTTCTTGAACTTTAAATAATTGTAAATTTTACATACAACCTCAAATTGAGGTGATTCTTTTTGTGAAAGTGAATAAATTTTTGTACACTACAAATTAGTGCTAATTCAAACTTATGATTTTGTTACCAAATATTAATTTTTAATATTTTTCCCTCTTTTGGATATTGTATAACTCTAGATACAACTCCAACATTGTAAAAAAATCAATCTATAAATTGGAAAATATTACTTGTTAGGGGGATTCTTGATTGAGTGAAATATGAGGGGTGTCTTATTGTGTCCTTTTACATTGTGCATCTCCTTGAATTTCATCTTGTTCTTTTATTTTCTTCATACATGGGTAATCTAAGCTTCCTTTGTTAACTCCATACAACTATGAAAAATATATTTGGAAAGTATATCAAGATTCTCCACATAGATGATGGAAGTGAATATGTGAATAATCAGTTTGAGATTTTTTTACTCTTAAAGGGATTTATCTTCATAATTCAATTTCCTACACACCTTGAAAAAGGTCTCAATGTAATCCCTAAAATAGATGGTTGGCTATATATTCCACACACACTCCCTTGTACCTAAATACTTGAATGAAGCTACCAACTATGTTGCTCACATTTAGAATAGGGTTCCCCACAAGGAATTGAAAAAAATCACTCCCTTTGAAGCTTGGTGTGGTAGGAAACATGTTGTGTGGTGTTTCATAGTCTTTATATCTCTAGCATGGTCAACCATTCCTTTATATAAGTGTAGGGCCTTAAAACCTCATAGTAGGCCTTGCATCTTTAATGAATATCTAGATGGTGTCAAAGGATATTGAATTTTAGATCTTGAGACACATGAAATATTTATGGAGTGTAGTATACATTTTGAGGAAAACTTCCTAGCTCATACTCTCACATTCTTCCTTCCTCCATAGTGGATTCACATGATAGTGACTCAAAAGGATTTTCCTCCAACTTATTCTACTCATAGGGTTCATCATAAGGGTTCACCTCCCCCTTCATCAAGTTCAAATTCAAATTCTAGAAATCTTGTCCTCCATATCCTTTTATAATGCCTCTTTGAGCTCACCAAACACTTTAGCATATTGGAATTCTTGTTGGGAATCATTTAGACACTAGGAGGAGTTGATCATATCATTAGGATATTCCACATTCGTACATTACAACTTTAGATCCATATTCATTTTGTGAAGAATCATGCATTCCTAAGTGGGATTTAGTCATAGAGCAAGAGTACAACTCTTTGATTCAAAACAACACATGTGGGAGATTGTTTCACATCTTAAGGGAATAAAATTGGTTTGATGTAAGTAGATCTATCAATCCAAATTTGTATTGGATAGATTAGTTAACAAGTTCAAGGTAACACTTGTGGACAAAGGTTTCTTGTAGGTTCTAGGTGTAGATTACACTGAGACCTTTGCCCCTATCACTAAAATGAACTCAATTTTCTTGACTCTTGCTATTTTTATAACTCATGGTTGGGTTGTATATTAGATGGATGTGAGGAGCATATGTAATCACAAGGGTCTACAAGAAGAGATTTACATGGAACAACCATAGGGATTTGTTCAAGATTCTTCACTAGTTTTTCAATTAAAGTTCGCTTGTCTATGGACTAAAGTAGGCACCTTGGGCTTGGTATTCCAAGATTGACTCCTTTATTCTCTCCATTGGGTTCTCTAGATTTCACTTAGATTTGAAATCTTGCATCTAGATATAATATGATTCTCTTCTCTTCTTGGTTCTCTATGTTGATGATTTGATTGTCATATGAATCACCTTGTCCATAATGATTAGAGTTAATACTACTTTTCATGATATATTTTACATGACTAATGTGGGTATTTTGAATAATTTTTTTGGGATCAAGAACACTCATAACTATTTTGAGATCTCTATTTCCCAACCTCAATAATATTTTGTTGATATTTTAGCTCATTTTTGCATGATTGATTGTAAGATTGCATTGACTCCCTTTTTGTTTGAAGTGAATGTTGGGGTGTTCAAGTGTCCCACTTTTTGATGCCACTTTGTATTTTCAACTTGTTTTTAGCATCATCTACCCAATTCATACATTCCCCAATATTTCATTTGTATATGACATGGTTTAATGCTTCCTATAGAGGCACATGATCTTTATTGGAAGGAAACTAAATGCATTTTGCATTACATATAGGGTACTAATAGTTATAAGATTCACTATGTAACAAGCACATGTTCATATTTTATTGGATACACATATTTTTATCGTTATAGTGATCTTATCCACATCTAGCTACAATTTTCACCTTGGTTCTAGTCTCATTTTTTGGTAGAAACATA
Organism: Sequoia sempervirens; assembly: GCA_007258455.2. NCBI lineage: Eukaryota > Viridiplantae > Streptophyta > Pinopsida > Cupressales > Cupressaceae > Sequoia > Sequoia sempervirens. The sequence continues at coordinate 32,578,653 of VDFB02000013.1, read as the reverse complement.
TATTTTTATTGTTCTAGTGATCTTGGTCACATCTAGCTACAACTTTCACCTTGGTTCTAGTCCCAATTTTTTGGTAGAGCAAGTATATGATAGGGAAAATTCTAGTTTGATTAAAATTTCCTTATTTTAATAACTATTAAACTCCTATTTTAATTCAAATGAAAGGGAATATTTATATTCATCTACAAAAGGAAAAAAATACTAAATAAGAGAAAAAAATATACTTATAATGAAATGACTTGGTTTATTTTATGATATAGAATACTAAAGAGACTATGAAAATATTAATTTACATAGAGCACTAAGAGTACTAAAATACTATTACATCAAAAAATAAAAATAAAACCTAAGATAAACCTGAGACCAAGAATAAAGCTCTTTGTCTAGGATGCCAACATATCATGTGCAGGTCCTCTTGTCACATTGTCATCCTTCACCAATCACTCAAAAATATTGTAGAATGTATGACTCATATTCCATAATCACTCTAACCTGCAAGTACAATGAGACAAGAAAAATTGTTGGGGCTATTTAGGAGTTTTCCTTTGTCAAACTCCTATTTTGGTATTTTGACCTCCATGGATAGACAAAAGGAAAATTATTGACAAAAAAAGCATTCTTGTAAATCCTAAGTGTATTAAAGAATAAAATAAAATAATAAAATGAAATGATAATTGTGTTAATATTTGTCTATAGGGAGAAGCAACATTGCATGCAAGTAAAACAATAATAATATATTTATTCACTTCTATAACAAAGAGATTGTCTCACACTAAAGAGAATGTAGAAGAAAAATGAAAAATATATAATTATAACCGGTAGAAGACATCTACAATAAAGGTTCTAAATATAACAAGGAATACCTCTTATTGAGAATATTGAATTGCTAAAGGAGAGAATCAAATGGTATGATAATAAAGCACTAACTCAGATGGTTGTGAATATTTTGGAAAAGTTACACTAAGGATTTTAGATGGAGAGTTGGCTAGAAAGAATATAAAAAACTCTCTTAAAAATGACAAGGGTTTGAGTTTTGTTTTCTCTAGTGGGAGAGAAAGAGATATTACTTTCTCATTCAAGAGTTAGGACATGTGTCATAAACAAGCCATGTGGAAAGTATGCTTTTGAATATTGACATTTTGTAGGATGCTAAGGCATCATGTAGATGTCCATGTGTCATGATATTATCCAAAATAATTATGCTATAATTTTTCATACATCCTTGAAATGTATCATACTATTTGAATGTGAGTTAAAATATTTGTTATGGAAATATTAAAATTTATTATCAAAATATGGGCTAAGGTGAGTTCAAAACATAATGTGAAATTACACAAGTACACAATTTTAGACAATACATTTTTCCCCACTTGACTGAGTTGGTTGCACTAAGAAATAATCTACACTAAAGTAGATGATGACATGTAAGGAACATAAAAGATGATACCTTAAAAATTATACTATAGAAGACGCAAAAGATTGTTAGGTAGACCGATGATGCCCCTGTAGACTTGGATTTTAAAAAATCATAATATTCAGCTTCATATTCATGTAGTATTAAATGTTAGGAAAAATTTATACATATCCTACAAAAGAAAATGTACCAATCTCGAAATTCAAAGAAAGCTAATACAAAGAGAGGAATGTTTTGGAGAAGAAAGTTAAGGATATGTAAGGGTACAATATCCTTAATATGTACCCTTAAGGATGATAAACCAAGGAGATTAAGGCTTGAAGATAGTATATTAAGGATATGTACCCTTAACTTTCCTTCATTAGTTTATCAGCCTTAGATATTTTTCCTTCATCGATCTATCAGCTTTTGAAGAAGATTCATAAAATCTGAGAGAAATATACATAGAATAGATCCAAAAAAGCAATAAATTTTATTTTATATGAGTTTCCTTCTTCATGAAGCTTCTTGGACACCCAAAATATATGAAAAAATGGAAGGAATATTGCCTCTCATGATTTTGTAACTCCTTTTCCAAATTGGCCTCCAATAAATTAGTCATTTACTAAAAACATTTGCTTTTATGACAACTATTGTCAAAAGCAATTAAATCTGCTTTTTTATCCAAAACATACTCTAAGATAAATTAAAAATAAATATTAATCTATCCACCAAAATTGATTTAATAAAATTTTCATGAAACTCTAAATTAGTCGATTTATCTGCAGCTCCTGATTGGCAACTTTGAAAACTAAGTTTACTAAAAATAGTAACTGCTATTTTTAGAAAAGGGGAAATTACAAGTCTTCCCTCCAAAAAATTATTTTTCCTCAAGAAATTACAAACATTATTCTCCAAAAACCTTATTCCAAAATGATATTTCATATCAAAATGCATATTAAGCCCTGATCTTGTACCTGTGAAGAGTTGCATTCTTTGCCAAAGAGTATTATGCAAAAATGAGGACTCAATTTCCTTTCTTCCAATTCTATGTATCCAAAAAAAATATTAAATCTAAGATATTTAATGTGTAAGTAATTGATGCATACATTCTCATTCCCACACTAAAACACATCTTCCCTCAAAGGTTTAATCAATTTTCCAAAAGCACTAGTGTGATATGAGACGAACCTGTATCTCCTAAGACCTTTCCCAATGATGCAAATCTTAATTTTGCTTCCTTTAGGACTGTTATAAGATATCATACACTCCTCATCACATAAAATATTGATTTTGGAAATAGCTACTTCTCTTACCTTCGTAATGGTAAAATATTTAGTGCAGGGATGTGTAGTATAAAGCCCATACTTTACCTCAACTTGGGAGATATTACTTTCAGTTTCATGGACTGATTTGAGGCAGAAAAAGTAATATAGAAGAGTAGAGAATAGCTTCATACAACAGCAACATACATAGCACAATTATCCCAAGTCTAAATTTATAAGAAATAACCCAT
>VDFB02000013.1:32317946-32575644 GCA_007258455.2 Sequoia sempervirens | reverse complement strand
TGATGTTAGATCATGAATTGGCTTTCTATTTTTTTGTTTAGTTTTGTTGGTTGCTAGTTGTTGTATGGTCTCACAACACACCCAATTTTGCTATTTGGAAAAATGTGGACCCCTCTTTTTCTCCTTCCTTTCATTTTCATTTTCTTCGGCGTTGCTCTATGGTTTGGTCGGATGAAGGTTTCATCTTCAACTTGCTCGGTCTTTGTATAATCCTTAATCTTTCTCAGATTCGGTCTTTCGGTCTTTTCATGGAATCTAATATTTTTCCTGGAAACCGGAGTCCCAGAGTCATGTGGTTGTATCATCAATTGGTCCTAGCCTCGTCCGGTGAGTCATTATCTGAAAGTGTTAATCCTAGTAATATCATTCTTCTTGTACCAGATTCTGGTAATTTTTTATTTCATTTCTTTTATTCGGAACCCAGAAACTGGAGATTTTTTTTACAACATTTTAATCTTCCTTTTATATTTTTTGAACCCAGTTCCCAATCTTTTCTTTTGTTCTGATTTTCTCTCAAGCTTGGAGGTAAGCTCCCCGGTTCTCGGTATTTCTTCTCAAAGGTTGATACCAGAAGTGTAAATCCCGGTGATCACAAATTGATCACTTGTCTTAATGGCTTATGCCTCACAAAAATCAAAGTGACACCAGAGTGCCACGTAAGATCATCGCATCGTCTTTCTTCTCTAGTCATGAGCCCGCACATAAATTTAGGTATTCATAATTTGAACCCTAATCCATAATGATTGCACCTTTATTCGAGAAATTAATGCATTATAATAGGTAATTAATGAAGGTGGCCAACTACTCTCGTACTTGGCACCACCTTAAGCATGCAATTGCTTTCATAGCACTTCACTTTGTGTAACACTATAAATTTGCAAAGGACACAACGTGCAAGGAGAGGTAAATTTTGAGAAATTGAGAATATAGCTACCAAGTATTTTGAAGCTCCATTCTGAAACCATTTTCATCATCAACCAGAACTAGGTGTGCTTCGGATAACTAATATTCTGTTACTTATTTTCACACATGAAAATCTTGAAAAATGGTATTCCCCTTTTGAAATTGAAGTGTTGATTATATTTGGATTTGAATTTAGCCAAAAGGTAAATTGAAAGTTATGAAATTGTAAGAAATCTAGTTAAATTTAACCCTAACTCGCACACAAGACACATATTTGAAACTATAGAACACACCAGCAAAAATGAATACTTTTGACACAAGAGCGGAAGAGGAGTTTAAATATTGTAGTTCACAAGCCATACCAATTGGTGTGGTAGTGATAGATACTCATATGGGGTGGTCTTTTGATGTTGAAATTCACACTCGAGTATGGTAGGAAAATGCTTCTCAGTGTATTGGAAATGTTATAGCAAGTGGGTTACTTTTAGCAGGAGGGTTTCCACCAACAATGGAGGCCCCTGAATTGGTCATGGAATGTATGAATCATTACAACCTAGATAAGAGAATCATTGAGAAGGAAGGAAGAGTTTATGCAGATCTCTCCCATAAAGGAATTATATACACATTTGGGCTACCTTTTTCACCCAGATGTATAATGTTGATATGAGGGCGAAAGCCAAAACTTATAAGAGTATTGAAGGGCACAATTATGAATACCCAATGGTGCCAAGAACCAATTACAGAATGGACAAAAGTAATTCTAAGGTCTATGTTAAAGCAAGATATTCAAGATCTTATAACCATGTTGACCAGGATAGCTGGGTTGCGAGATGCCAATAAGTTTGAACCCTGGATGTTTGTGATAATATCCAAACTGATGAGTAATTCTGAGCAAATGCATTGGGGAAAGCTTAATAGTGATAGATTGCATGAACAAATAATTGCATTTCCCAAAACTAGATGTTTCTATATGTCTTTATATGTGATCTATTCCTGTGCCATGAGAGCAAATAAACAAGGCTTGAAGAGAATTGGTACTCTTGACAGAGAAGTAGGAAATAGTTTAATATATGCTCATTTACCCCAAATCACTATCCATGGATACAAAGAGCATTACAGAACCTTGGGTCAATGATGTGTTCTCTATGAAGCTGGTCAGAACGATAGAAAGTGACAAAGCCAAAAGACTATCATTAGAGGCACAAAGTGTTATCAGATCGATGGGAGGCTGGTATATTTAGTTCCCCACTTTCTCCTACATTAGGGCATAAGGGTTTGATGGACATCCTTTCATGCTACCCAGGTATCCTATAGACAAAATTGTGTTATTAGAATTGTGAGACAATTGAAATCGTCTCAGGCTCTTTATAGCAAGGCTCGTAAGAAGGCTTCCTTCAAATTTCCTATTGTGATAGGGAATTATAAATGCAGTACACTCAAGGCAGTTGACTTGTGTGAAGAAGAACTGAAAACATATAATTTTGAACATTTTCCACTTCAAAGAATGTATTATGACATTGAATGGAATATTTCCAAGAACATTGCTCATTACCGTGCTCATGTCCAACACCTAGAAGATTATTGGCTTAATTGTGAAGATGAGCACATAGTTAGGAAAAGAAAATATGAAAGATTTTCCTTAAGATCTACTCGGATTCTTATGCTTCATGATATTCCAAATTAGTTGGAAGAGGATGATGGACAAGTGTTGAACAAAGCTTATAATGAAGATAGAGTGTATGATGAACCCATCCCAGACCCAGATTATGATGGTGAAAAAATGACATCAATTGATGACTTCTCGCACCAATTTTGTTGCACACTCAACATTGGATAAATGATTTTTGTAAATCTTTAAGAGAGAGAGGGATTTAACCCACGTTCTCACAAGATAAAAGAAGAAAACAAGCAAATGAAACTGTATTTGAGAGTGGGGAACCTACCAAGAAGAAAAGGAAAACTAGTAAAGTGACTCCTAGCATAAGAATTGAAGAGAAAAACCTTGAGGCTTCAAGTCAAGGAGTTTCATTAAATCTAGTTGATAAGCAAAAAGATGCAAAATCAAATAAAGATAAATCAAAAGTAAGACCTAAAGGTTCATCTTCCTCTACAACAAAGCCAAAGACTAAACCTACCATTGATGAAAAGGTAGAAGTAACAGAAAATGTTGGTGCACAGAAAATATCTATTTCTCAAAGATCTACAACATTATTTACTTCTCCTCCCTTTGTTAATATGGCTAATGTGAAACAAGCACTAGGAGGCACTCCTATTGTTTTGATGAAATTTATGAAGTAGATGAAGCCAAAATTAAGGAACATATGGATAAATAGGGTGCCATGTGGGAGAAGGTAAAGGAAAAGAAGTTTAAAGATAAACCTATGGTACAACTAGTGGTAGAAGAAATTCTAGACACAGGGTCCACTCCCACGAATGCTGAAGAAGAAGAATTTGTACAAGGAACACTTGCTTCAAAAGCAGGGGAGACTATAGGGTAGGATCCTATTGAAGAAATGGTTATTGAAGATACATTTGCTTCTTAGTATTCACTTGGGAATAATCCAAATGATAATGAACAGTCGTAGGTCTTTGAAGAGTCAAAGAAAGAAGGTGTTGAAATTGAAGTTGACAAAGGAGAAGCTACATAGGTTTAGGTGATGAAGTTCAAAATGAAGAAAATTTTGGTGTAGCAGAATACAAAGAAAGTGGCGTCCAGGAAGGTGATGTTGACCATCTGGATAGATAGGAAAATGTAAGTCTTCAAATAGAGGAGATAGTGCCAAATCCCAGTAATCACAAATCTATGCCAAAAAATGTTAAAGAAATTCCTATTTTAGAGGACATAACAAATAAAATTGAAGAAGTAAGAGAAGAGGTTCCTGAATCAAGTGGAAACCAAGAACAAAGTAATGTTGCAAAGGTAGAGAGTGATGAGGATGCACCTGATTGGTTGATCAGGGAATTGGCTTCCCCAATGGAAGTAGAAATACTTCCACTAGATCTTAACAACTTTATATAGGAAGTAGATACTCCTAAACCTAGGCAGAGAGCTAAAGCAAAGCATGTCATCCAGAAAAATGTAGATGGAGACAGAACCGTCCATATAGCTACTCCCATAGCTGACAAAAATAGACATGAAATAACACCTAAGGAGTACAAGATAACAAGTATTAATATTGTACACTCATCTTGGAGGCAAGAGTTGGAGGAAATAAAGATGAATTTGGATGCTACTGTTGCCAGAGTACAAAAGTATAAAATGAAGAAAAGAGAATTGAAGAAATGGATTGCTACCCTGGAAAATTTAATAAAATCACTAACCCTATTTGGTCAAGCATAGACTGAATTGCCCCAACATCCAGTACTAATTTCATAAGAACAGGTGGATGCAATTGCAACATTCGCCATAAAATGAATGTATTTAAAGAATGGATTGAGTACTGGGTGAGGAAAGGAGAAGAATTCATTACATATGTAATAGGAAAGTAGAAGGAAGCATACCATTGGTCTTAGAAGTCCAGAAGATTACAAAGTGAATGCAAGGTTCACCAGGGAGAAATTGATGCTGAATGGCAAAATGTTGAAATTCTCATACAAATGGATGTCCAAGAATTAATACAAGGAAATGTAATTTCAGGGAAAGAAGTTTCATTGCTAGAAAAATGGAAGAAACAATTGAAGTGGGAAGGTGACATGTTGATACAATGCATTGAAGGATTTAAAAAAGTCGCCGTGGAATGTAGAAAATTGCTTGATAAAGATCAAGGATTTATTGAAATTCTAGCACGTCAAGGTTGTGATCCCCAAATGCTAGGACAGGAGGGTAAAGAAGCTAAAGCCTTCAAGGAATGGATTGAAAGGATAAATAGAGACCCTTTCCAATTGTTAACTCGGGAGGTCATTGATGAGATTATACAATGCAGGAACACCATAGTGAGATATGAGAGAGATAAAGTACAAAGGAATGCTAGTATACTCTAGGTATCAGAAGAATGCACTAGGACTAAGCTCACTTGGAAGGAAATTCAAGGGATTTGAAAAGAACATATGCATCAAACATTGAATGCTTTTCGAGAATATCAATTGAAGAAAGGTGAAGAAAAGATCCCAAAGCCCGAGCCCTAAATGATGAAAGGAAATACCGGATATCAGATACCAGAGGTGTCCTAGAAATATTCTTTTTGTTGCATTTGAGTTTTGCAAGTTGTTCCCAGTCCTGGTAGATGTTTCTTGTCTAGTATTCTAAAGGGTGCTGATAGCCTTGATTCATGTGAAGTATTGCATACCGGAGTTAGAAAGGGAAAAGTGTTGATGTTGAGGAAGTCAAAGCTTTTACTTCATCTAGAATATTTTGATGACAGTTGGCTTATGCCACGTGCCACATTTTGATTTGTTATTTATGATTCTCTGGATAAACTTTAAGTTTGAACTCTTGGGGCCTTGTTCCTATAAAAGGCCATTTACTACTTTATTTTTGTTTAAGTTCAGAATTTTTGGATTCCGAAAGAGCAAAAACTTCTCTAAGTTTTGTTCTTTTTTCCTGTTTTCTGAATCATTCCAATATAAAAACTTGTATGCACGTAGATGCTTCGATTTGGTTAATTCTTTGGGGAATGCATGGAGAATAACCGGGAGAAATTTTAATTTTTCAGTATTTTTTTATGCTTTCTTTTAGAATAGATGTTAAATTCTAGAAAATGTTTCAAAAAATAGATGAATGAATGGAAATTTATTGAAAATATTTTGTTTCCTATGAAATTACTGAATGCTTAAAGCTAAATCTACTTAAGTGAGAAAAATTGTTGATATTCATGAGGTATTATTTTAAATATGTCGATTTCATGATGTTATTTTATGATTGAATTGGAAATCTTGTGTAAAACGCTTATGATTCTTAAGGAAACTAGAAACAACCATATTCCCTTTGAGATTTATAGCAATATCACATCATACCCTGAAGTGAACCTAGTACTATCAAGACTTGACTACCAAAGAATTGGGATTGAACTAAGCCAACCTTTGTCCTATCATACGTATCCCCTAGGGTTGTCTTTGGTTAAGTCTTTGAAGAATGATAGGCTCTTCGTGGTTTTTTTGTGAGGAATTTATTCGCCCTGTTGCTGCAAGTAACATTTCCATCAACACATAGGTGAACCTAGCACCTCTAAACAAGAAAACATTCCACCATCCTATGTCAACAAAGTGACCAACACATCAATCAACCTTGAAGAAACATATGGCAAAGGATTCACGATCTTATGCAAACAAAGATGTGATACAACAAGTGAGGGCATGTGCAGGATCATGATGGGCCAGAAAGTGGCGATATGATAGGTATTTGTAGGGTATGTGGTTGACGACTTTTTTTTTACCCAAAATTGATAAAATGAAAAGGGTTTTTAAAAGATATTCTCAGCTTTCCACCAATATAAATTATGCTTAAATAATTTGAATTTAATTAATAATTATTATTCATTTTCTATTTGAATTACGACTAAAGTCCTTATTGATAGGCCGATTGAAAAACGTCTATAGCTTTCAAAAAGTATCACATTTTTGGAATCCAAAACATGCATCACATTCTATGCTTTGCATACTATAGGATTAAAAAAAGAAAAATTGAATTTCATGAAGTTTTGACCAAGTTAAGGTGGTCAGACATATGAGTTTTTATATTTTTTTAAAGTTATAATAAAAATTCATAATTAATTATTTACTTGGAAATTTTTTAAAAAAAAATATGTATCACATCACAGACATGAGTCCTCTACTTATGTCTAAAATATTATAAAAAATATTATCATTTTATTGTGGTTCTAGGGTGGTCAAATAGACACCTACTTCTTATTTTTTCCCTAAAATTTAAGTACTACTACATTGAAATTTCAAATTTTCACCAAATACATTTTAAAAAAAAAAAAAAACTTAGTAGTTTAGAAACTACATTCAATTTGCTACTGATTCTATTCTTACATATTTTTTGAAATAATATAGATAACTTATTCAAATTTTTACGTTAAGTTGCCTAACTCTGATTTTTCTAAATTTTTTGCCACTTAAGGGCCTATTTTTTCCATGATGATCCTGGACATACCTGTGAACATACGATTCATCAACTCCTAGAGCAAATTCCAACTAAAGAAACCAAAGGGATAGGATATCAAGATCCCCCTCTCAACATAGGTGCTCCTAAAGAGTACCTAAGGCTTCATAGTAATGGTATGATGGTCTGAGATCATCCTCCTGATATAGATGTGCTCCTTCCTAAAGAGCAACCCGTACCTTCTAAGGATAGGGATAACAAAGAAAAGATCTTCTCCGGACCTCCTACCCTAATCCCATCTAGAGAAGTTGGTGAATCTAGCAAATGGAAGAGGCCCTACAAGCTACAAAAGCTAAAGTTCCCTTGTTTGCCACCTAAAAGTGAAAGGAAACTAAAAATACTTATAAACAAAGAACTTTTAACATTACCACCAATGAAAGACAAGCTAATGCTATATCCTAAAGATGCAATTGTTCCACATTGTCGATACCATAAAACTCTCAAGGACATAGTACTAATGAGTGTCGTGCATTCAAATTAGTATTGAGCAACTTTCACTTTGATGGGAATGATTTCCATCGAGTGATTGCATAGGATACACCCTCCTACTCCTTGTCATGTAATAGTTGTAGAATCTTAAAACATTCTCACTATTATATGTTTTATACTTATTGCAAATCATTTTGTCTAATGCAAGGAGCTCATTTTCCTCACTTATCTCAGCTCATTCTTGTCTTGCACAAAGTGGGGGCAAGAATTTGATAGCCTTGTCCTAGTAATGCATTTTCGTTGTCCCTTTGGCTAGTTGTCGGCCTTCCGTGTATATCGACAAAGATTGGGAGGCAGACGACCTACTTTAGGTTGACTCACCTATGCCTTACTAGTCTTTTACTTTTTCATTTCTTTTCTTTATGTGATTACATGTGCGTAATGTGATCCTCTGTGACATTTTATTTGATGTTCCTCTCTCTTTTTTGCATTCTTCTATATGTACCTTCATTCTTCTCTATGTCGTAATTATTTTTCATTTGTAGATTGTGTTTTCCTTTTGGGGATGACGCAAAGTGTTGAGACATTTATGTCTCTTCCATGTTGACCCAAAATCTTTTCCTTTATCTCTTTTATTTATCTTGTGTTTTCCTTTTGAGGATGATACAAGGTGTCGAGACATTCATGTTGACCTGAAAGGATTTTTCTTGGTTTTCACTTTCTTTGTGTCATTCTTCTAGTTATATGTGTATTTGGGGAATGATGACAGTTCCATGCTCTATGACTACATTGTAGCATAGACATACTGACCCCAAGTCCATGATAGATATCTTATGTGTTTGTGGGGGAAACCCTTCCTTCCTATTTCATGACATAGCTTGCTTTAGAAACATATGACTTGGCATATGGTTTTTCAAGGAAAGTCTAATGTCTTAGGATCAAAAACATTTGGCTACTTTAAAGCAATTTCTCACAGTGATGGTGTAGCAACCACTTTAGAGTGGGGGCATACAACGATGACATATTTTGGAAAAAAATTATGGCATGATTTTCCTTTGATGTGTCCTATTCTTGGTGGTGTCATTGGGTTTGATGCCATTCAAGAGTGTATGATCGATACTGTCATGGAATGATTCGAACGAGGCATCCCATGGGCGACGATCTGACACTTTTGACTTGTCCTCTCTTGGCGACATTAGGCATAATGCTCCGTAAGAGGAAGACCATTACATGAACAAAGCAAAATCCTCTTTAAGCAAAATATTTACATGGCATTCAAAAGCATTTACAAAAGCATTTTTATTGTGGTGCCTTATCGAAGTTGTTAGGAGGATAACTTCGGTATGGTACAAGAGGCTAATATGATTCTCTCATTTGCCACCTCATTGGGATAACTCATGTAGTGAACAGACTAAGGTTCCACTACCCCAGAGTGAGCACACATATTTTGGGACAAATCACCTAGTGGAAAAACTAAGGTTCCACTACCCCAGAGTGAGTAGCATTTGTTATGGACAAACAACCATCGCCTCACATCGTGTTGAATCAGTTGTGCTTGATCCTTTGTGTTTATTTTTCTTGGCCTTTGACAAGGTATGATCATGTATCTGCATTATTGTTGCATACTTAAGTTTCTTGGATGTCTACTTTAGTGTGAGTTTGACATGGGGTCATCGTCTCACTAAAGTGGGGGCAAAATGTAGTAACGGAAAAAGTAACCTTTTGCCTTGCTTGCTTGATAATTGACCTTAAAGCTGAACCAATGGTGTCTTGGAGTGGTGTTGCAATGTGTTGTACACATTCACACTATTCTAGGACTTTTGTTTAACTAAAACACACCTCAATTGTTCCTTTGCAAGGGTGTTGTAAAGTGTTGTAATACACTTTCATGCTTTTCTAGGATGTATTTGCTTAATTAAGCCTAATGGGACCCTTTCTAAATAAAATGTACATAATGTGTACCTTGTTTAAGTGTTTTAATGCACTTTCACATTTATCTAGGTGGTTTTAATTGATTGTGGTTAATTGGAGTTATTAACCCCCCTTTTAGGCCTTAATTTTGACAACTCCCGTAGATCTATCTCAACAATCATAAATTAAATAACAAATTATTTCATTAGGAAAAGTTTGGTCCTGGTAAGTTGAGCCAGGACCCATTCACCCTTGATGGTGAATGGATCCTCCCTTAACAAGACCCCCCCTTTCTCAGTTGATCTGGAATGGTTTTTTGGCCTTCTTTTAGCTCCCCGAAGCTCGGTCCTAGAAACTTAGCTAGAACGCATTCGCCTTTGGTGGCGAATGGTTCCTCCCTTAATGAGACCCCTATTTCTTAATTTCATTCTCATAGGAATTTAATTATATCTCTTTCCAGATCTGATGTCAGCCTTAATTCTTTAAATTTCGGGGTTAATCTCCTAATTTAGTATAAATAAGGGGTTAATTCACATTGTTTCACCTAAGATTTTCAAGTGAGCATCCTAATACTTCACAAGAGCATTATAGAGCAATTCAAAGGCATTATCAAGGAATTTTAAGGTAGATTTTCAAGAGTTTATTGCAGCAATTCAAAGCCATATCATCATGTCAAGGGTTTAATGCATTCATGTGTGTTGAGCTAAGATGTTAATGTTGCATTGAGGATCCATTTACAAGTATCATCTTACATCCAAGATCTACATTCTTCATGGCCACTCCATGATAGTTTGCAGATTTACTTCACAAGACATCATCCAAGGTGATATCATTTGCATATTTCATGTTTCATGCTTCATTTCCTTCATTTCATCATTTGGTTTAATTACCTACAAGGGGTTTGACTGAGGCAAACCCCCATTCACTAAAAAATAAACAAGTTTTTCTTGCCCTTGAGTGTGTTATTGTAGATTTACAGGTTGAAGATCAAGTTGAGAAATATTTGGAGCAAAGTTGTCAAAGTTGCAAAGTTGCAAAAGTTGTCATTCAAAGTGTAAGATCATGGAAAGAGCTCTATATAATTACATACAGGCTTCCAGAACTTGATAATAGGGATTTCAAGAGTGTAGACATCAAGGAACAAGATCCTGAAATTAGTTTCCTGAAACCCTAAAAGGACCCATTCGCCATTGAAGGCGAATGAGTCCTCCATATCCCAAAATCAACAACTTTATGGCCAGGTACATAACTTTTTATGCTCTAATAACATCCCCCATAATTGCTATAATAGTTAGGTTGCATTTCTGTTTGTTATTAGCATCTTATTTTGCATAATTTAAGTGATTTAGGGCCTTGGAAAATAAGTGATCCATCACATTTGCACACACATTTGGGTGGATCCCATTTTCACCCTAATCAATCTTTAGCAAACATATCTCATCAAATCATTGACATATTTAGAGATCTTTCCTTCATCATCTTCTACACCTCTTCTTGAGATATTATGTTTGCATAACTTCTTTGTTTCTCCATCCATAGATACGTTCCTCTGGAATATGTTTTGGAGCTTCTCGAACAAATCCAACATGTTCTATTGTATAAAATTCCATTATAAGGTAGCATGCTCTTTTGACTTTGTGGTAGTTTCACTCTCCTTGAGTCCTCAATCGCTTCAAACATAAAATATTTCTCTAACTCAATGATTTAGTCTTTCCTTTCTCCCTAGCTGCAGTAAGCTAATAGTAAATATTTTTTCTATGGTGGCATCATGCTTAACATCAATATGTGTGGCACAATCTCTTACATCATGATTATTTATCTTGTCTATATTAACAACTTCAATCACAATCATTCCTCTCTGTTGCATTGTCTCAATAACTTCAATCTCACATAGATGGTCCTCAAATTGTTAGCTAAATGAGCAATGTTTTCCATTTTGGTTATTTTCACACCGCTTCTAATTCTATGATCCATCTTCCATGGTTTACTTGCTATGTAACAATTTCAAAAAATGCAAGCTAAAGCTATGGAATTCTCATGAGCTCACATCTAGGAATCAAAATGCATACTTTGATGCCAACCCATGTAGTAGCTAACTACAATTCAAATGAAAAAAATGAATAGGCACATGTAGATCACATAGATGAAAGGATCATAGAATAAAAATAGAAGAAATGGAACACACCAATTCTATTTATTTGTAGAATAAAATAAACATAGCATGAGTCAAATTCAATGTTAACTTGTTACTCTATGCTACCCAATTTGGTGAGAATCATACAACATAAGTAGAGACTCTCCATGTTTTACAATAAATGCAATGCCAACACTATTATTCACTTCCAAAGATCTACCCAAAACAAAATCTTTGTGTGTGTGTGTGAAAATGTGTTAAAGCGTGAATGATTTAGCTAGTACAAAAACCAAACAAACACAAATACAAGAAAAAACTCAAATCAGGCTTAGAAAAATCAAATGAACATATAATTCAATAAAAATGAACTATTTTAACCTTTTGTTGTGTAGATTTTCCCAATGTGATTGATGCAATGTGTGTTCAATCAAAATTTTGATAGCATAATGGCACTCAAATGCAAAAGTGAGTGATCTCCTAAAATGGCAACATGTTGAAGAGATAAATATATTTGGAGGTTGAAAGGACGAAGGGTTGAGATTGGAAGATGAAGGTCACTAGCTAGGATTGAGGATGATCTCTCAACTCATGATATTGTGCCAAGTGGCACAATGAGATGAGTTGAGAGGAATGAGGGTACCTTGAAGGTACTCTGAAAGATTTTCCATAAAGACAATTCTTATCCAAGGGGACAAAGTGATGGGAATAAAGGAATTTTAAATTCCTTTTGGATACCTTTGCAAGCAAGACCCATATGCCTAAGGACATGGGGTATTTTCCAAAAAGAGAAAATTGATGAGAGAAAGGACAAAGTGGGTGAGGAGAGATTTGGCCTCACTTAATCAAGGATCTAGTGTGTGCACATAATTAGGCAGGTGGATTGGGTGGGGATTAAGGGCTAAGAGGAGAGGTGATATCTTAAGGCATGGGATTATGTCAAGTGGCACAAGGAGAGTGAATTAGAGGAATGGGAGTACTTTGCAAGTACCTTGGAATATATGCCATAAAGGCATTTCTTGTCCCTTTACCCAAAAGGGGCAAGTGTGGAATTTTTAATACCTCATTTATGAAGAAGAGGAGGAAAAAGGTATTTAAAATTCCTTTGGGTACTTTTGGAAGCAAGACCCATGTCTCCAAGAAAATGGGGTCTTTTCCAAAAGAGGAAAATTTAATGAGAGAGGAGAAAGTGGGTGAGGAATAAATGGAAACCTGAGTTGACCCCACTTAATCAAGGATTAAGTGTGTGCACATGTTTAAGGGGGTGATTAAATGAAGATTAGTGGTAAGGATTAAGACTAATAGAAAAGTTAGAGGATGATACATTTGTAGGAGGAATTAAACAATTTGGAGGGGATGAGATGGGAGGTAAGGTTAGATAAATAATTAAAATTAATTATTTACCTTAGGCTAGGACATAGGAAAATAAGAGAAAATTAGATGAATATTAGGATAGAGTGAATATTATTTAATTAATATAGAGATTGAGAATATGATGAATTAGGACAAATTGACCACATGTAATGGTCAATTTTAGGCAACTACACTTTCAATAACCACTTCAAGGATTGAACCAAACCCAATGTGTTAAAATTATTGGAGTGGTTATTGAAAGATTCAATTTTGGGTAGAGCTTTGGAAGTGCATAATAGAGTGACAAAGTGTGTTATCCATATTGAAATTTTATGTGAAGGTTATGTGTGGTTTTACACAAGATGATAGCGTCTCAAAATATATTGCATGAAGGCCACCAAGGCCTCTAAAAGAAAATAAAGTTGTTCCTTTGAAGAAAAATCTACTTTAGTCTATGAAAACTACTAACACACAAAAACCAAAATAAAATACAAGCATGTGCAAGTCAAGTTTGCATGTATGAATCTATCAAAGAAATATATTTTTCTAGGTGATGTAAAATTGTTCCTATAGGATACTATAGCATCATTCTAGTTATACAATTAGACTCATGTATTAATTGTAGTGTATGTTTTATTTCTTTATAGAAGAAAACATCACAAAAGCAACTTATGAGGATGTGGAATAATTCCACACACTTAATATCAACTCATTACATTATAATAACTTAATGTGATCAGGTGAGATAAATCTACATGATAGAATATTAACTAAATAACTAAACTGTGATTATTATAGTTCTCATACTAATGATAGAGGGGGGTGATATAAGAGTTCTAACAATATAAGGTTAGGACATAAGAGCCTAACAAGTAAAGTGCACACCTTGCCTTTTTCCTCTTTCGTTTTCTACCACTTTACATCAATGTTGTAGATTGACAATTTTAGAGTCTAATTTGACATTTTGGTGTACTAATTGGTTCTATTCTTGAACTCCTAACTCTATTATATCTAAATCCTTTAGTTTGTCTATGGGATATCATAACCGTACACTAGATCTTGGTTGTGATCTAGTTCTTAACTCCAAGATTCTTAAATTGTTCATGTCTTAGGTTCCTAATCACCAATTCCAAATCAAATTCCAAGGCCCATCTCTATGTCTTAACATTTCAAGAAATCAAACCTAACAACATGAATAACACACAAATAAAACAGCTAAATCTTCTAATTTCTCAATTTCATTTATCATGACAATTATCTATCTCAATTTTTTTTTAATTAAATTAAAATTACATTAATTACTCTATAATCTCTTTAGAATTTATAAATTAATTATAGAGTATGCATTATTTCCCCAAAGTACAAACGATTTATTATATTAACATAGAGTAGATCAAGCTTCTGCATTTTTCTCTTTAGTTCATGAAATTTTTAGTTTCTTCAAGCTGTCAAACACTCTTGATCAAATTTATTCCTTTGTACGGAATGACAATCACACTCTTTATATAATCTTATATTCTTCTTCTTCTTGTTAAAAGAAAGTCTTGATGAAGTCTAGGAATCTACGATATTGCTAGACAAAATGGTTGAGACTTCACATCTCAAACATTTTAAAAATTATGAAATGAATTGCACAAGGAAAATAGATGCCGCTTTCCTAAACGAAAGACAAGCCATCCAGGTGGGGTCACCACCGAAAGGATAAGGTTCGGCATCTTCTGAATACTTTATTTTAGAAATACTTATGAACTCTGTTTTTTCCATGCGTCAACATTGCAATTTTTTGAAACCAAAAATTATTGGGTACCTTTAAATTATAAAAAATATCAAAATGTTATTTTTTAATTAGTAAATTTAAAATAAATAAAAAATCATTGTATAACTTATTAATGGAAAAAAATAACAATGAGTGCAGCTAAACAATAAAAATAGAATGTTGTGATATTGTTCTCTGGATAAAAACTCATTGCACATGAAAATAAAATGTAGATTTTTTGTTTTTCTTTCACAAATTTACTGACCACCTATATATTGTATTGCTATAACCTATCATTGTAATAAGTATTTGTCTGCTCTGTGAATTGTAGATTAATTGTACAGATAAGTGGATCACACCAGTAGATGAATTATCCTGCAGATATCCCTGCACTGGGCATCTTAATTTGCATGGATATCATCTGAAGTTTAGTCAGTAATGTCATGAGGAGGTGATGGTGCTGGAATTTTATCAGCCCATAAATCCTTGGTCAACAATCACCTGCAAAACTGTCATTGTATATATCAAGCCTGATCAACTGTAAATAACTAACGCCAGTGTTGGCACCCTTTAAGCAATGCGGCTGAACATTAACCGTTATTTATCAGGTGCAACAGCTGGCACATTTTTTGCTACAGATGTGAAATGATTGAAGTTTACCTCATCTAGCGCAGGTTTAAGTCTGGATAATGCTTGAAGGCTTGGTTGAAGTGGGGGTTTCCATCCCAAGGTGCAATGGTTGGGGTTATAGCTTCTTTAAATATATTGCCGGGGGCTCAAAGAAATATGAAATTTGCATAATCCACGCAGTTTTTGGGAAGATCTTGTATCTGACAGAAATTTAGCGGTGGTCTAAATATCATTGATAACCAGTTTTTAAAAATAATTATTATATTTAGATAAAGATTAGGAAGAAGAATTTGGCATGAGACCATGAAATTTCACAAATGTCTTAATTAATTAATTTATTTTTATGGAGGTCATCCACAAATTATTTGTAAGTTATCGGATATGGGGGGAGCACGAGTCTTCTTGGGCTGAACCTCTTCGGTTAAGAGCCAAGGACTGAGGGGTATCCATTCTGCCAAATTCGCCTTGGTGGGGCTCATCCCTTATGATGTGGGAGCCTTACACTCAGCAAGACTAAGAACATATGAATATTATTCAACATTGGTTCATGTGCAAAACATACAGATCACACTTCCACATACCACACCGACGCTACTATCTCTATAGTTGACTCTATCTCCTATCCTATGAGAATAACATCTCAAGATGCTCTTATTGGCGGAATTAAGCTCCGACATAATGAATAGCCAAATGAAGCATATGTTGAATAATGTCGGCAGTTAGTTTTGAGTGCTGGCAATAGTAATTATAGATGTGTCAAAAGTAGTTAGTTTGCTATCAATCGGTTAGAGTTAGATGTCAAGTGTAAATCCACTTTTGTAAGACTTTGTTGATCTTCATTGAAGCTATATAGTTACAACCTCTATTTTTTGAATGAAGTAGAGAACAACAATTGTTAATATCACTATTTTGCTTCTTATATTTCTATCATGGTATTGGAGCTATATTGGGTGTGACTCCACTAGGGCATTGCTTAAGAAGATGAGACTATCTTGAGAGGTTATTCTCATAGGATAGGAGATAAGTTTTCTGTATTGATAGGAACATAGGCGTAGTGTGTAGAAGTGTGGTTTGTATGTTTCGCTAGTAACCAAATTTAATTATTTGTCTAAATGTGAATGAATGGAGAGGATTTGGATGTTAATGACACTAAGGCAATTCCTAAGATATTTTGGGTGTGTTTTCCACTAAAGAAGAGGTTTTTACAATTGAGTAAAGATGGAGCTATTGCTCTTAATGTTGTAGGTAATTGGTTCCTTTAATGCACTTAACATTGGAGAAGAAGAATAATTTAGCCAACTATTTGAATGTCCATTAGATGTGAGCATATGTATAAAAGGTTGTCAGAGGAAATATAGGTTCTTTGACATGTCTCCATTTGAGTGTTGGATGAAGGAAGCTGCTTGAGGTCTTGAAAGGGACAGTAGTGTGCTCATTTAATAGTTTAGTGGATGCTTCGTTCTAGGGAAGATGTTGGAGATATTTTAAGATGAAAAATAAAGTTTGTAATATGTAGAAACATGTTAGATGTCCAAAAAAATCCACTTCTTCATTAAGAGGGACTGTTAGGATAATGAATAATCCAACCAAACATATGTTGAATAATACTAACAGTTAAATTTAAAGCCATCAATAGAAATTGTAGATATGTCAAAAGTAATTAATTTACTGTAAAAAAATTCTCTTTTAAGTGTTAAATATAGATCCACTTTTGTAAGACTTTGTTGAGTTTTGTAATTAGTAATGAAATTTTCTGGATTCAACTGTCTCTTTATTTGTATCGACGTTTTCAAATCACACTCAGTGATTCACCATCAGAAAGAGGAAAATAATCAATCATTATTAATCTCATGGACTGTGGAAAAATGATTCCTACTATATATTTGTAACTTTTTATTTCTTGAATGATCTAGTGAACATCTATTTATATCTCTGTTTTGTTTCCCGTATCTCTGTTATTATAGATCAAAACCATACAGAAAGTTGAATCCTGAATACACACAACAGAAAAGAAAATGTATTTAAAAAACCACCACAATGCACAGTCTTGCTTGTGCATCCATTGACAAAATATCACCACAAACTTCCCCAATATAGAGTCGATCTCTGCAATCCATACTCGACTGCAGCCATCCCTCACTTATTGTACTTAAAAAAGAACAACAGATACCCTAGGCTCTAAACAGAGAGTCCTCCTCCCCCCAACCCAACACGCACACACAGAAATAGAGGCCTACAATAAACGAAATCAGAAAATCTTTGAATGTTCCTCAGTGGAAGCAAGAGCATTCACCAAAGCAAGCGCATTGCTGATGAACTTGGAAGCATTCTGTACCCGCCCCTGTACAAGCATTTTAACCTTCCCATCACGAACACCCTGGAAGCCATCAAGACAGCTGTCCTCGTTCGTTAGCGCGGCGCTCATCCACGTCTGCACGTTGCTCATCTGAAACTTGAAAGTTTTGGGCTTCAGATGCTTCAGCTCGGTCACTGACTGCCTGATCTGGTCTGACGTGTCACCGAAATTCTCCACGCAGTCACTGAGTGCCGAGCGCTCTCTTTTGCCGAGGTCCGTGTTCCTACGGGAGAGAGTGACGGCCCAGGCCGTCATATTTCGGGCAGTTGAGAGGCTGACATTGACGGCGGCTATGACGAGTTCTTTCTGGCTTTTGTCGGCCTCCAGACGAGCGGCGTACGAACTGAGCGACGCCACGCAGATGTCTGGATAGGGGGTGATTTTGCAGGAAGATTTAACGAAGTCGCCGCCTTGAGGTTTTGCTGCGGCGGCGGACGACGTCAGGGTTGCAGCGATAATGAAGAGGGAGAATACACGGGAGGAATCCATTGCGATTCGATATCGGGACGTGCTCGATAATCTTTGTGGCTTAAAATGGCCCGCTTTATAAGGAAAAAAACAGTAGGTTTGCCTGGGTGTGGGCCACAGGTCTAGTCAGCAGCGGTCTTGTCGTCGCAACTACCCGTCTCGGTTAGTGCCTACACCAAGTCTCTTTAATTCTTTCCAACCCCACAAAAATCATAGCTTGCATTCACACTCAAGGAATATGGCGTATATTTTGTCTTTTATATTTTTAATTTAGGTTTGAATTAAATATTGTTTAAGAAATTTATGTATTATCATTTTTATTTTTTTGTTCTATTTACGTTGGATCTCTTTTAGTCTTATGAACCAAATTTAATCTTTTATAAAAATTGATATATAAATTAAATTAAATATATCCAAACTAATCTTTCATCGGTATAACTTCAATCACATTTATACCACAAGTTATTATTCACCTTATTGTAAAATCCCAAACATGAGAGTAATTTTTTTTTTTTTTGATACTATACAATTTCACATATAAGCATCACAATATCCACAATCATTAGCAACAAATCTAGAATAGATTACACAATTAAGATGTCCAAAAACCAAATACTAAAGGAAGAATCTTGTTTTAGTTTACCTGGCATGAGCAGGTGTCAAAATGCATAATTGACATGATTTTTGCTTCCTTGTGGGATGCAACAAACCCAACCACGTGAACCACGACCTAGTCCACCCCAACAAGTGGACCCAACAAGCTATTTCAGGATGGAGTTGTAGATGTTTGGGTTGAGGCATGAAAGGTAACTAACAAGGTCAAGCTCTGTTGTGAAGAGGATTCAATGCATCCCATACTACATCGTGGGTCCAACCTCATCATAATGGGAATAGTACAAGGTGAGGGAAAAACAGGTAGGTAAATAGGAGGGAGACTCACCACTATCCCATCTAGAGAATCCCATAGAAAAGAATGACCGTGTATTACGCACTATACTGGGGGTCCCATTTGTTCCTCAATCTTTTGCACTAAGTGGGGTGGCGGTATGGGTCAAGGGAATTGGTCAACTAGGTAGAGGATTTGGTGCATCCCATACTACACTGTGGGTCCATCCTCCATCCCAAAGGTCTTAGAGAATTCCCAAGTAGCAAACCTACCAAACGTTGTGGATTCTAACCTCAATCGCCTATAGGCCACCAACGACGAGTCTGTCCACCTAGGAAGAAGTAGCTTCCGACAGTTACCACCTTGTGGTCCCTTAGTGATAATGTCGGCTATCTTCTTCACAATCTTAGGTAGCACTAGCATCGGTCACTTTTGTGCACTCAGTGGCTGCCAATGAATCCCCTCGATATAACAATTACCCTAAATTACCGGTACCCACACGGATGGGTCCCTACCCGTGTAACCATTCCCGTATCATTCATAACTAGGGTAGCCCATAACAACCTTCACCTCTGTGAACTAGGTGAGTGTTTGCTAGTCCCTAGCAGTAGCCCAAACATCAGTCATTGGCATAGTCCAATGAATACCTATCACTGCTCAAAATCCCAGAGGTTCACACTTGGGTCTTCTCTGGCTTGGTCCTAGGGGTGTTCTGATAGCTCCCATTTCATCTCTATGACACTCTGGTAAGAATTAATGAATGGATTTAGGTGACTAATTATTGTAGACACATATAGGGCAATATCTACTATCCTTAGACCCTTCTTTGGAGCGAGATTAATTATGGGCATCCAACGTTGTATTTATTAATTATAAGTCTAATTTTCCAAACTAAATTTGTAATTGAACTCCTTCCTTCATATTTTTTAATGGTTGTCTTTTGGGGGCAACAGTGTTTCCAATGAGTGCATGTCACTAGGTCACTCTTATTGATAGTGGTAGATTTATATTATTATCTTGAACAAAGGCTCAAAGTATATTGGACTTTTCTCCCTCCCTTCTATTTTAATAGTTATAAAGATTTATTGATCATATATGATGAGCATGCCTACACTCGAGCCCATGAGTAGATCAAGTAAAAGTGAGCAATAGGTTGTTTTATATAGCCGAGGGCCAAAATGAAGGCATTTTACTACTGTTGTTTACCTTAACAGGGTTAACACCATTTAAATGTTAAAGATAGTCAATTAAAATAAATGTTTGTTGTTGTTTGACAGAAGAATATGGCAGAGATAGTGTTGTTTTAGATGTACCTCAAAGCACCCCAGCTATGCAAATAGTCCCAGTACTTGAAAACATAGTATAATGATTCTCCTTTAATATTGGATTACCTACCTATAATGTGCTAAATCATGAAGGTTAATATATACATTTATGTTTGCATCGATGCTAATTGAAATGAGAAGGTTTCCTGGTTTAGTTAATATTATTTATTATTTTTGTTTTCCTTTTGACCATCTAAATAGGTGAATCCCTTATAATCAATTTCAACGCCTAGCTAAGGATGCAAGTTATCAATAAAATTCTAAAAACACAATTCCCATCCAAGCATACTCAGATGTCGTTATAATGATGGTAAATAGGAGCATAGTAATATATTTTAATGAAGAATCCAAATACAATTTTATTGCACCCTAACTATTGCCACAATACCTAACCCCTAACATGTTCCATTATTTGTGAGATTTACATGAATGCATACTGCAAAAATGACAGAGTTAGTGACTTAGGAAAAACCTGGTTGTGGTGCTACAACTTTTAAGGGCTCAATGGGGTGATTTTTTCTTACTCTTACACCTTCCTAGCTCTTCCTTCTTCCTTCCAACACCCAAACTCACCATAGGTATACTCTTACCACACCCTCCTTCTCTTGCTATTTTCATGTAAACAATTCATGTCTTGTAGGCAAGGGGTCATGGGGTTTTTAAAGAAGCTTTTGCCTTGATTTTTTTTGCACTCATTGACCTTTAGAGCCTTCCATACATGGTTTCCATGTTGTTTTAATGGCACAACTTCCTCATTCAAACTTGTGCCCCTTTCCTCATAAATGAGGGTTGTTGGCTGTCTATGGCATGAAGAGTTGAATTTTCCCTTCCTCCCCAAAAAATCACGACTCCTTCCTCTCATAATATATAGTGAGATTCTTTATTATTTATTTTCTCTTATTTTTACTTATTTTAATTTGAATTCACTTTCATTTCTTTTCTTATGTTTTATTTATTATTTTATTTTTATTTTTATTTTTAAATAGTAAGGTTTGGGGTCTAAATTGGTCAACATTATTTAATTATTATATTATATTATTTATTTTTCTTATGACTCGATTCGAGGGTGGTCACAAGGAATAAGAAGGCTAATTAACCTATTGACAAGGCAGATAAACTTATATAGATCAAGCCTTACCATTAGTTAGTAGTTAAAATTTTTAGTTTGGGGTGGAGCAACTAGAGTGACTCAACTTCTGACTAATCAACTAGGCTATTGAGTTTAATTTTCTTTCACGGAATAGGTTGCTAGGTCCTTTTGTTGCACCCTGAGCACATGCAAAATCATCCACATTCTCACAAAATTGTTAGTACCTAGTTGGCCCAATAAACATATAGATATATCCATGCCAAATTCAAATAACACCATTAAATTCATAAATAAAAAATATTTGATAGTTTTTCAAAATGGCCATTTAAAGTATTTAAGTCTATTATATTAATAATTAAGTTCTTATGATCATCCAAATAAGGGGTGCAATCATAGTTATAAGTTCAAGGTTTCCCTTCATCCAAATTACATCAAGACGATAGGAGATTAACACAAAATGAAGTCTAGTGTCTATGGGGGATGTGACATTCCTTCTCCCTTAGGCTAAGTTTTCTTGGAATAGTTAAAGAGGTGGGGTATTCTTGTTTGATAATTTCTTCATCTTCCCAAGTGGCTCCATGATCCCCATATTGGTCCCAAAGGACCTTAACTTGTTGTATGGTGTAGTTGCCCAGTGTGATATTGTGCTTATCCACGATTACAAGTGGACTTATACAGATTCCTCTAGGGCCTCTTCTACCTATAGTGCATGCCAATCAATTACATGGGTTGGGTCAGGTACACCTTTCTTGAGAAAAGATACATGAAACACATTATGTATGTGAGAGAGATATGGGGGAAGAGCCAATCGATAAGCCACATGACTAATTTTCTCTATGATGTCAAAATGTCGAATGAATCAAGGGGACCACTTGGATATCTTACCAAATTTTATCAAAATCTTTTGGGGTTAAGCATGAAGGAACACTTTGTCCCCTATTTCAAATTCTCTTAAGCTTCATTTTGCATCTACATATCTTTTTTGGCGATCTGAGGACTCTTTTAATCTTTCCTTGATAACCTTTACCCATTGGTCATATTCATAAAGTATCTCAAGTCCTATGTGGATTCTATTGTCCAATCCATCCCATCTAATTGGTGTTATGCACTTCCTACCATAAAAAGTGCCTCAAAAGGTGTCATTCGAATGAAAGCTTGGTAGGTGTTATTATAAGCAAATTCCACCAATGGCAAGCATTCTTCCCACTTAGTTGGTTGATCCATGATGTACATTCACAACATAACTTCCATAACTTGGTTGATTTTCTTAGTTTGGACACCTATTTTTGGGTGGTAGGTTGTGCTAAAGTTGACTTGAGTCCCCAAGGCTATCATTAGAGTAGTCCAAAACTGATTGGTGAATAGTTTATCTCTATTTGAGATGATTACTTCTAGAACCCCATGCAATCTAACAACATCTTTAATAAATTTTCTTGCTATGGTTTGCGCATCATCCTTAACATTGCCAGGTATAAAATGTGCCACCTTGGTCAGTTGATCAACCACCACTAGAATACTATCGTGTTTAAGATGAGTTTTTGGAAAACCTACTATGAAGTCCATCAAAATTATTGACCATTTGTGTTGTGGTACCTCATGTGGATATAATACCCCTACAGAATGGCAATGCTTGACTTTGACTCTCTGGCATTCTAGGCACTTGGCCACAAAATTTACCATGTCCTTTTTCATTCTTGGCCAAAAGTACAGATTTAAGATCTGCATACATCTTGGTTACCCCTGGATGCCCTTAATATGGTGCATTATGGCTTTCTTGCAAGATTCTTGTTCTCAATCCCCCTTCCTTGGGTACCATGATTTGACCTTGGTATTTGGGTAAGTGCACCAAGATGGTTCCCAAAAAAGGGGCTTAAGTGGCCACTTTTTTTTTTTAAATTAGGAAATGTTGACCTTGGACGTGAAATTGAGGATAGTTACACTCAAAATTTTGAGATGAAACAAAAACAAGGATCAAATTTCTCTGAGTCTACTTTCTAAACTACTAATTTATTTTGAAAATGGTTGAGATTAAGTGGTTTAGAAGAGGGATGTACACAAATTGGTGTTGTTTTTGTTAGAAAAAACATAACATAGCAACTCTTGTACGACTTGAGCATGGTGAACTTTTTTTTAGTATTTTTAAAATCACTACAGTCAAAAGTTAGCTAACAATATCTAGTTGATGCACAATTTTTCTGATAATTTTTTAATGAATATTTGATTTTTTACTAATTTTCTAAGTGGGCACTTCCGAAAAGTAGAATTTTGGCCATGCTCCCCCTAATTTTTTTTGAAAATAATTGATTTTTTTTTTTTATTTTTTTTAACTTTGTAGAATAGAGTCTAGTTTCTAAAAATGTAATTTATTTGAAAATTTGATGAATGGTTAATTTATAACAAAAAAAACACCAAACACTGCTTTTTAGCAAAAAACAGACATACAAACAAAATAAATTATGGGTGAAAGGCTTAACATTGTTAAAAAATGAAAAAAATTACATCGTTGGATACCTAAGAGAGAACCTAACATTACTCATGTGTTCGATTTTGTCGATATTGAACTAGATACAATCTTGATGGTGAGCATGTACTCGATTATGTGAAAAATTGTAGAATTTGCAAAAATACTTCTCTGGCCTTGTTGGGAATGCCCTCCAAGCCTTTGGGTTGGTATCCCAAGGCAAATAATTTCAAAATTTTCTTTGTTTTTAATGTGAAATAACGCGAGCAGGTTATAATGCGCTCGCGTTATAATGCGAACGCATTTTCTAAAACTTTTTTAAAAAATGGCCACAAAATTGGCACCCAACTTCATGCACCCACCCATCTAAGGATACCATATTTTCCCATAGAGTATTCTTTTAGGTTCATTGGTTGCTCCATATCTAGCTTCATTTTTTGCCAAAGGGGATCCATTCCTTGCATTTGCTTGAGGGTATCCAATAGGTTGATTTTTAATTGCATAATAGCTCCCAACCTAGCCCCGCAACTCAAGGCATCTACTATGTGATTTTCCTTTCCCTTAACATAAGATATGTCAAAATCATAACTAGTAAAGAATTCTACCCATCTTATTTGGCGAGCATTAAGGTTAGGTTGGGTGAATAAATATTGGTCCCTTATGATTTGTATTTAATTTGAATGGTCTCCCTATTAGGTAATTCCTATACATTTTTAAGGCATGAACAATTGCAGCCAATTCCAAATCATGAGTGGGATAATTGAGTTCATGATCCTTTAGCTTGTGAGACTCATAAGCAATTACTCGATCATCCTACATTAAAATTCCTCCTAGACCCTCCAATGAGGCATCAGTCCAAACTATAAAATCTTTCTTAGGATCAGGTACTTGCAAAATAGGGGTTGTGGTTAAGGCTCTCTTTAACTTTTGGAAGGCCCTTTCACACTTTTTTGACCATTCAAACATTTTTCCTTTCCATTTCAAGGAGTTTATGGGGTTGGAAACCTTGGAGAAGTCTTTCATGAACCTTCTATAATACCATTCCAATCCCATGAAACTCCTTACCTTTGACACATTTTTAGTTGTGGGCCATTCCATTATGGCTTGGATTTTGGAGGGATCAATAAAAATCCCTTCTGAGGATAAAATGTGCCCCAAGTATTGAATTTTGGATTGGAAGGAGTATTTTCTCAACTTTCCATAAAGCTTATGTTCTTGAAGCCTTTGAAGCACAATTCTCAAGTGTTCCTCATGTTCCATTAGATTCTCAGAGTAAATCAAGACGTTTTAAAGAAAGAACAACACAAACTTATCCAAAAAGTCATGAAATGCATGGTTCATAAGACTCATAAATGTTGAAGGAGCATTGTTTAGGCCAAAAGACACCACTAGAAACTCATAGTGGTCATTCTTGGTTCTGAATGTATTGTCTTGGGAATATCTTCTTCCCCGATTCTTAGTTGATGGTACCCTGATCTTAGGTCAATCTTAGAGAAGACAATGGATCCCTTCATTTGATAAAAAGGGTCATCAATTC
Organism: Sequoia sempervirens; assembly: GCA_007258455.2. Taxonomy (NCBI): domain Eukaryota; kingdom Viridiplantae; phylum Streptophyta; class Pinopsida; order Cupressales; family Cupressaceae; genus Sequoia; species Sequoia sempervirens. The sequence goes on along the minus strand of VDFB02000013.1, from coordinate 32,550,305 downwards.
AAGGAAGAGGGTATCTATTTTTAATAGTTACATTATGTAAGGTAAAAAATTATCGCTACTAGGATTTAGGACCTAGGAGAACAAACTTTCTATACTTCATATTCAAGGAAACCCTTGAGATCTCAATCTAATGAAGAAAGGGGAAAAAGATCTTGCAATCGGGTTGACCTAGGGTCTGATTATGAATTAATGCGGGGATCACCACCAATCCATGGCTTGGAAAAACTAAAGAAATGCAAGATCTAATTCTTAAACCTAGTGATGTATGAAACTTGAATGAATGACCTAGAAATGCATATAAATCAAAACTGAAGGCTATAAAATCAGAAGTGTGCACCTGGAAACCTATAGAGGCTTGAATGAGGACTAGAAATGCTGGAAATGTTGATTTTAATGTTGAGTGGGACTCATATGCTAGTCTAGACAATTGAGTCCCAGATTGGGTTTTCTGCACTAAAATTGGAATCTGACAGTGTTGATTCCGAATCTCTAGAAACCCTAAAAATTGGTTGTATTGGGAATCATATGCCCAAGGTGGTGTATCAGTCCTAGTGTGTTTTTTCTAAAGGTTAAGGTCTAATTATGCTCTCCAATCTCTTCTCTTTTCTGTCGCACTTTGTTTTCGAACCTGAAACCCTGATTTCAGACTTGTAGATGAATTTTCATGAAGATAGAAACCTTGCAATGAGGGGACAAATCCAAAAAAATTATCCAAGATTTTAACCTAATCTTCAAAGATTCTTCATGCTCCAATACATCTAGATTTGCAATCTCACATGTAAAGAGGAGAAAAACTTGTTGATTGTTAGTGAATAGGGGTTTTCCTTGGTTAAAGACCTTTTAGGTAATTAAACCAAATGATGAGATAATGAAATAAGGACATGAAACATGAAGCATAGAACATGAAACATGAAAATTGATACCTTTAATGATGTCTTGTGAATGATGTCTTGTGAATCTACAATTTAACATGAGGTGGGCATGAAGGATGTAGATTTATACCTTAAAATAAGTGTAGAACAATTCTTAATCTTGGATCTTCAATGCTACATCACAACACTAGCTCAACAACATGCTTGATGCTTGATAATATTCACATGATAAAGGATCTTAAATTGCTGCAACAATTGTTGAAGAATTCTTCCCTTGAATGCCTTAAAAATGATCTTGAATGCTCTCTTGATGATCTTGTAAAGTTTTGGAATGCTTAAATCTTGAGTGCTTGACTTGATATCATGAAGGATTTATAAAATAATGATTTGAAACCTCATTTATATAGGAAATCCATGCAAGTTACCATTTCTTAGATCCCAGATGTCGACATACATGAAATTTGAATTTAAAACCCTGATTTCCTGCTCAAAACCTTAAAAATGGGCCAAATCGGACTCATATGCCATTTATGGCATATGGTTCCCACCTGGGTGGGACTCATATGCCCAAGGTTGTGTATGGGTCCCATAGGGCCTTTTTGGAGAGAGAAAGTATCGGGGAGTGAAGAAATTAAGTTTATTTGAGGTCTATGTTAGGATTTCGGTTAAAATAGGCCTCAAGATGCATAATATAGGGTCTTAGGGGCCTATTAATGATGATATAAAGGTCATAAATTCAAGAGGGCCCTAAATTCAATGTGAAAGGGTAAATAAATATACTTTACAACATTAAATTAAGGAAAAATGAGGTCTATTTAGCTTAGAAGGGCCCTAAATCCAATGTGAATGTGTAGAACACATTACAACACTAGATTAGGTCCATTTAGTTTACAAGCCTCCTAAATTTAATGTGAGGGTGTAAATAAATACACTTTACAACACTAAATTAAGGAAAAGTTAGGTTTATTTAGCTTAAAAAGGGGCCCAAGACCTAATGTGAATGTGTAAAGCACATTACCACACTAGATCAAGGCAATATTAAGTCCAATTTGTCATTAATTATTCCCAAATCAAGAAAGGAAAAGATGTACTTTTTCCATTGTTACACCTTGTTGAGCATCCTGTAATCTATACATAGGCATAGCATCGCAACTTTCTTTTTGATGAATAACACATGAACTCCATAAGGAGACACACTAGGTTGGATCAAACCTTTGTCCATAAGTTCCTACAATTGTGTTTTGATTCTTGTAGTTAAACTATTTTCATTCGATAAGGGACTCTAGAAATGGGCTATGCTCCTATAACCAATTCAATAAAGAAGTCAAATTGACGCTTAGGGGGCAATCCTGACAATTCGTTAGGAAATATTTTTTGGAAATCTTGGGGTATTGGGTGGCCTGTAATACTTGGAACATGATCTTTACCACCTTCCTCTATCTTAATTAAGAAGATTTTTCATCCCTTCCTAATAGCTCATTTGGCTTGCATTACTGAGATAGTTAAAATCCTTATTGTCCTTGGCACTCCTTGAAGAACCATTAGTTTTCCATGATCGTCTCTATAGTTAATTTGTTTTTGGTAATAGTCAAAAGTGGCCCTATGCTCCCTGAACCATTCCATCCCTAGGATCACATCATATTATCCTAGCTGGGTAACCAATAAATTTACTCTAGTTCATATACCTCCTATGCCAAGTTCAATGTCTCTTAAACAAAAATCTACCCTTTGAGTCTTACCAGACCCAAAATCTACCTCCATCTCCTCTTGACTTAGGAAATTTAGGCTAACATTACATTTTCTCAATATATTAGGGGATATAAAGCTATGAGTTGCTCCTGAATCATCCAATATAGTGATAGGTTTCCCATAAAAAGTACTTGAAAGCTCTATCAAAGAAGCTTGGTTATTGGCCTCCTACTTGTCCATAGCTACATAGGTCTTGGTGGTTGACTTAATATTTTGATTTTTCCTCCTAGGGAAATCTCTCTTGAAGTGGTTTCCTCCATATACCCAACATCCTTATTGGTTTTTCATCTCCTTCCTTCCCTGATCCTTGTAGGAGCTTGTGGGAGTCTCCAACTTTGATGGCTTCTACCACCTTTCCTCTCTATTCTTAGAGGGTTCTACCTTAAAATTATGATTTTTTCCTTGGCTCCTTTTGAATTTTCCTAGGTTTTGTTCCACTCGTAGGCCCTTCTTATATTCCTTGTTATTAGTACAGGTGAAGGTGGAGGATTTTTATCTCCTTTCTTACTTACTTCTTCACTTTTCTTTGGTGATGGTAGCCACTTCCATTGCTTGGCTCAAACTCTTAGGTCAAGCAAGCTTAGTGGTGTACATCAAGCTTTTTTTCAAACCAAGGATAAAAATTTTCACTCTATCTTCCTCCTCCTTTAGGTAATGCACATATCATAGAAGGCTCATAATTTTGGTTTTATACTCACTCACTGTCATGGTTCCTTGATGCAATGAGTGAAAATCTATCATTTTCTAATCACAATGCCAAGTAGACAAGTAATCCTTGCAAAACTGCCTCTCAAAATTTTCCCATGTTAAATCCTTTAGATCTGTATAGGGGAAAAATAGGGTAAGATCCAAATACATGAGCAAGAGGATAAACCACTAATTTTTCTAAGACCCTAAACACTCAATTATGTGTAAAAGAGGATGCAAATAAAAAGAAAAAATATTTTCTACCTATTATAGCAACTATGGGGGAAGTTTTGAGAGCATAAAAAGTTGTGTACCTTATCAAGAAGTTGTTGTTTTTGAGCTACAGAGGACTCATTCTCCTTCAGTGGCAAATGGGTCCTTTTAGGGTTTCAAAAAACTAATTTCAGTGTCCTATTCCTTGATGTCTACACTCTCAAATTCCTTTCTATCAACTTCTAGAAGTCGGTATGCAATTTTGTAACTTCAATTCCTAGATTTTGCACTTTGAATGACAACTTTAGCAACTTTGCAACTTTGACAATTTTGCTCCAAACTTGCTCCACTTGATCTTCAACCTGTAAATTTGTAATCACACACTCAAGGGAAGAAAAGATTGTTGTTTGTTAGTGAATGGGGGTTTTCCTCAGTCAAACCCCTTGTAGGTAATCAAACCAAATAATGAAATGAAGCATGAAACATGAAATATGTAAAGGATATCACCTTGGATGATGTATTGTGAAACAAATCTACAAACTAACATGTAGTGGCCATGAAGAATGTAGATCTTGGATGTGAAATGATGTTGTTAAATGGATCCTCAATGCAACATTAGCTATCTTAGCTCAACCGCATGCATGAATGCATTAAACCCTTGACATGACGATATGACCTTGAATTGCTGCAATAAACTCTTGAAATCTACCTTGAAATGCTTTATGAATGCTCTATAATTCTCCCTTGAAATTGCTAGGATGTCTCATAAACTTGCCAGGTGAAAACAATGTGAATTAACCTCTTATTTATACTAAATTAGGAGATTAACCCTGAAATTCAGACAACTAAGGTTGACACTAGATCTAGAAAGAAACATTATTAAATTCCCACTAGAATGAAATTCAAAAAGATGGGTCTCATTAAGGGAGGACCCATTTTACACCTTGGGCGAATGGGTCCTGGCTCAGTTTACCAAGACCTAACCCCCAGGGATTGAAAGAGGGATAAAAACCCATTCCAAATCAACTAGAAAAGGGGGGTCCTGTTAAGGGAGTACCCATTTTCCACCTAGGGTGAATGGGTCCTGGCATAGTTTACTAGGACCAAAATTTTCCCAATGAAATATTTTGTTAATTAAATTATAAGTGTTGGGATAGATCTTTGTGAGGTGTAAAAATTAAGGCTTAAATTTGAATTAAAGGGGGTTAATTACTCTAGTTACCCTCAATTAATTAATGACCTCCTAGATAAATGTGAAAGTTCCTTATAACACTTTACAACACTTAAACAAGGTACACATTATGTACATTTTATTCAAAAAGGGGCCCATAAGGCTTAATTAAGCAAAAACATCCTAGAAAAGTGTGAAAGTGTGTTACAACACTTTACAAAACCCTTACAAAGGATCAATTAAGGTATGTTTTAGTCAAATAAAGGTCCTAGAATAGTGTGAATGTGTACAACACATTACAATACCACTCCAAAACATCATTAGTTCAATTTTAATGCCAATTATCAAACCAAGTAAGGGAAAATGATTAATTTTTTTGTTACTACATTTTTCCCCCACTCTAGTGAGAGGATGAACCCATGTCAAACTAACACTAAAGTAGACATACAAGACACTTAAGTATGCAATAATAACAAAGATACATGATGAAACCCCATCAAAGGCCAAGAAAAAAAAAAAAGAAAAGGACCAAGCACAATTGTTTCAACGCGATGTGAAATGAGGCTGTTTGTCCATAACATATGCTACTCACTCTAGGGTAGTGGAACCTTAGTTTTTCCACTAGGTGAGTTGTCCCAACCAAGTGGTTTAGTGAGAAAGTCATGCCAGTGTGTCAGCTTCCCATCGTATAATGAGAAATTCATGCCAGTGTATAGATTTCCCATCATACTAACCATACCAAAGCTATCCTCCTAATAACTTTAATAAGGCACCACAATGTAAATGCTTTTGTAAATTCTTTTTTCATGTAAAAATTTTATTAAAGGGGATTTTTCTTTGTTCATGTAATGTTCGTCCTCTTAGGGAGCATTGTCCTAATGTCTCTAAGAGAAGACAAGTCAAAAGTGTCAGATCATCACCCATGGGATGCCTCATTCACATAATGCAATGTCAGTAGATCATACAATCTTGGATGACATCAAAACCAACGAAACCACCAAGAAGAAGACACATCACAAAAAAAAAAGGAAAATCACACCATGAAATTTTCCAAAAGATGTCATTGATGTATCTCCCCACTTTAAAGCAATTGCTACACCATTACTATGATAAATTGCTTTAAAGTAGCCAATGTTTTTGTCCTAAGACATGAGATCTTTCCTCGTAAAACCCTATGCCGAGTCATACATTTCTAAAATAATTTGCATCATGAAATAGGAAGGAAGGGTTGCCCCCACAAATATATAAGGGATCTATGGATTTGGGGAGTATGTCTATGGTACAATGTTGTCATAGAGAATGGAACTATCATCATTCCCCAAATACTCATAGAATTGGAAGAATCACACAAAGAGAGTGAAAAAAAAAAACTTTTGGATCAACATGGAAGAGACCTAAATGTCTCGATGCCTTGCGTCATCCCTCAAATGAAAAAGAGAAAGACAAATCTTTTTGGTCAACATGGAAGAGACCTAAATGTCTCGATGCCTTGCATCATCCCCGAAAGGAAAACAAAAGACAAATGAAAAAGATAAAGGAAAATATTTTGGGTCAACATGAATGTCTTGATGCCTTACATCATCCCCAAAAGGAAAAAACAAGACAAATGAAAATTGATTACGACATAGAGAAGAATGAAGGTACATATAGAGGAATGCACAAAAAGAGAGAGACACATCAAACGAAACATCATGGGGGATCACATTACGTCACACATGCAATCACATAAAGAAAAATGAAAAAGAAAAAGACTAGTAAGGCATAGGCGAGTCAACAGAAAGTAGGTCATTTGCGTCCCAATCTTAGTTAGTATAAACAGAAGGCGGGAAACTAGCTAAAGGGACAACATCAAGTGTCAAACTAGGACACACACCAAGTTCAACACTCTTTTTTAGGAGATTTGTCATTTAAGCTCCTAGAAGAAAAAAGTGATGTATTCAACTCATCATGCACTTGTTCATCAATCTTTGCAATTTCAATGTCATCATCTAAGTTAATCACATCAAGAGGTCGAATAACAATGTCCATGCAATGTTCTTGTTTATGTTGCGATGAGGGTTGAGAGTCATCATGCATTGCTTCAGGTTGGTTTGGATTTTGATTTTCTATGTTATGGTTGTTTTCTTGAGTTTGCAATCTATGAGCAATAACATGACGTCCATGTTTATGCTCTCTAGAACTTCAATTTCTTTTTAGTTTATTGCCAATTTGCTTTTGTGTAAGATCAGGTTTTTCAATCATAGGTTCCTTCTATTCCTTGGGAGGACTAGAAGAAACAATAAGATGTTTCTCAACTACTTTCTCTTTGAATTTGTAAACTTGTTTGACTCTAGGAGGGACAACGATATTGCTTGTACTATCTCATGGTCTCTTGTGGGAAATTGCAGGAGGTTGTTCTATAGATTGTGCTTGTATGGTCAGAAGTGGTTTTGGTTCAATAATTGTCTCATCAAGGATGGTTGGTTCGATTGTAGGTTGAGGCATGTTACGAAGGGATAGTTCTGCTATTTTCTTTCCCTTAAATTTTTGATATGATTTGAACAAGAAATCTTCATGAGGCTTGATAGGTTCCCTAGGCTCAAGCCAAAAGTAATCTAGTGAAAAATTCCCTTTTGCTGAGGCAGGATTAAATCCACTATGATGCACAGTGAAGATGTCATTGCCAAATGGAAACTTTAGACATTTATGCACGACCGAAGGGATGAAATTCATGGAGTGAAGCCATGGATAGCCTAACTTTACATGAAATTGGTCCAATTGTGGGATGATGGAGAATGAGACTATTAATGATTTTGGTCCCACCTTTAAAGGGAGTTCTATCGAGCCTATCGTAGGGCAAGCAAATCTGTTATGTGTCTTGATCCATGCTTTCAGGTTATCATATGTTTCTTGATATAGCTCATGCACATATAAGAATTCTTCTATGATCACATTCTCTCCACAAATAGGATCAATCAATATCCCATTAGTGGGCTTATTATTGATTCGGCCAACTATGTAAAGAGGACCGCTAGGTGCACATTTAGGTATATCATTTTGTGAGAAAGAAATGTCAAGAGGTTGTCTAGTCAAGCCCTTATGAGGTTTAGCTTTGATAAATGTTATCACTTCATTGGTGGGATGTTGCTCAATAGTCTTCATATTGTCATCATTTGTGTCAACATTCATCACATCATTCTTCATTTCACTAGCTTTGACAAATGAAATATTGTGCTTAGGCATGGGATTTGTAAATATTTGCAAATTTTGATTAGGAGGAGCTACAGACTTATTACCGTGATCATTCACACCTTCGATTTGTAAGTGATTAGAATCAATAAGGTCTTGCACAAGATGTTTAAGACACTTACAGTATTTTGTACTATGTCCATTTGTTTGATGGTAATGACAATAAGAAAATTTTGAAAATCCTTTAGGAAATGGTATAGTAGGATCATGTTCTCTAATAGGAGGTAAGGTAAGCATGTTTTTGTCACTAAGCTGCAACATGATATTGTGAAGGGTATCAGGTAAAGATGTGAATTCTCTCTCCCTATCCCCGAAAGGAGTTGTCATTTTTATAGCAGCCACTTGATTGTTGTTTTGTTGACTTGTCTAAGGAGGATTTAATTGTAAAAATCCCTTATTTTGTTTCTTGAAATGTTGATAATTGTTTTGAGTTGTGGATTCATACTTTTTAGGGCAGCAAGGGGTATTTTTCACATCACGGCCACTAGTCAAGATTTGATGATCACGAAGGGTTGTACATAACTGTGTGAAGGATGGAAACCTCAAAATTTGAAGTTTTCATTGGAGTTTATCTTGTAATTTGGAAATGAACATTCTTTGAAGGTCGGCATCAGGAATCTTAATGTTCACTTGTGAATAAAGTGTTTGATACCCTCCTATGAAATCAATCACTTTTTCATCCACTTTTTGCTTGTATGTCATTAAATCAGCAAGGGTCATCTTGGGACCCATGTGGATATAGAAGTGGTTGTAAAAGGAATCAATAAGTTCATTGAATGAACCAATTGAATTGTTCGGAAAAGATGAAAACACTCTAGAGTAGTATCCTTCAAGGATCTAGGAAATAGCTTACCCAAAAGTTTATCCTCAAAAATGAATCACTACACAAGGTTGTGAAGGCAGAAACATGGTTTACATGATCTCCTTTCCCACCATATTTCTCAAAGCAAGGGACCTCTATACCTTGTGGCATTTTTGCTCTTAATATTTTGAAGGAAAATGGGATGGACTTGATGTATTGCAAAGGTTGACCATTATTGTTCTGTTGTAATGTTGCCACTTGTTGTTGAAGGGATGTCATTAATAACATTTTGTTTCCACAGTCCATGATCATTAGTAATCAAGATTTCTGGATTAAACTGTGTGCAATTTTTTCCATCAACATTTCGGATCATACTCCATGATCCATCATCAGGATGATTAGCAGATAGAGAGATAAAATGTCATTGTTTGCAAAAGTGAATTAATGAGAGGGTCATTTTGGTTATAAGGTTGAGGGGAATAAGGTGGTGTAATGTATGTATGCAGAGGGCTAGTGAATTGTAGGATATTGAAGGTGGCTTGTTGGGGTATTATTATTTTTGAAGCATTTCCTATAGGAATACCTATGGAAGTGTATACGGTGCTAGTAGGTATGACTGTTGTGGTTGGTTGAATGGTAGTTGTGGGTTTAAATGTTGTTGTAGGTTGTGTACTGGTGTATGTAGGAATGGATATTGGTATTGTAGAGGATGGGATTAGAATTCCACCTTGGCTTTGAGTAAAATCCAAAGCTTGAGTGGAAGTGGTAATGGTAGGGATGGTGTTGGTAATGTTAGGGACATTGGTTGTAGGAGGTGAAGTCATGGAAAGTGAAGTATGTAAACTATAAGCCATGGAGGGCTGATTCTCAACACTATCAGAAAGAGAGTTAGGAAACCCAAGATCCACAATGAGTGAGATATCGTGGGATGACATGAGCCTCAAACTACATCTTATAATAGTATTGTGAGTAGGACACTAATTTTTAAAGCTCATGCAAGTTGTACAAACCTAGTGTGCAAACCCTAGAATAGCAAAGGGGCAATGCAACAACCTAGAATGAAATGTAATTTTTAGAGTCTAAGCAATACAATTTACTGATTACACAATGCAATAAGCTAAAAATGGAATGTTTTGATGCAATCTTGAACTTTTAAAAATGCGCTAAAATGAAGTAATTTAAGCTAAATGCAATGAAATTGATGAAACAACAAATTAGGAAATTGAAACTAAAAGGTAATAGCACCAAAAAAAGCTAAAAATTGAGATTTTAATGTCCTAAAAATGCAGAGTAGTAGCTAACAGGGACTCATTCACTAGTTAGGGCGATTGGGTCTTGGTTAGATGTTTCTAATATTTTTTTGTGGATTTCAGAGTGAATATTGATGCTTTTTCAATTGCCAAAAGGTTCAAATTTGACCTGATCAGGACTCATTCACTAGTAACAGTGAAAGGGTCCCGATTAGGTATTTTTATACTATTTTTTAATGATTTTTAGGTTCTCAGTTATATCTTTCAGTTCTAGGTTTGAGAAAGTGAGCTTCAACTTCAGATTTTCTAGAAATTCAATTAAAGATGCAATGAAAAGATGAAATGCAAGGTCTAAATTCAAATGCAATTATGTTTTGATTTTCAAATGCAACTGTATGAGATCTAAATGAGATGAAAAATGAATGATTTTTTTTTTCAATTTTCAGATTTAGAAAGATGCAAAACAATGCAAATTTAAACCCTATATGATATGCAAGATTCAATGCAAACCAAGAAACCCTAAATGAGATCTTAATTCAATGAAAATATAAATGCAAATGAATGCAAGATTTAACTTAAGATGTAATGAGAGACTCCAAAAATCAGAAAATTATAATGTTCAATAAGTTGGGTTTACCAAAGATGTATAGGGGAAAAATAGGGTAAGATCCAAATGCATGAACAAGAGGATGAACCGCTAATTTTTCTAAGACCCTAAACACTAAATTATGTGTAAAACAAGATGCAAAAAACAATAAAAAATGATGCCTAATTGTTATAGAAACTATGGGGGAAGTTTTTAGAGCATAAAAAGTTGTGTACCTAATCAAAAAATTGTTGTTTTTGAGCTACGAAGTACTCATTCGCCTTCACTAGCGAATGGGTCCTTTTAGGGTTTTGGAAAACTGATTTCAGGGTCTTGTTCCTTGATGTTTGCACTCTCAAATTCCTTTTTATCAACTTCTAGAATTTGGTATGCAATTTTGTAGCTTCAATTCCTTGATTTTGCACTTTGAATGACAACTTTAGCAACTTTGCAACTTTGACAATTTTGCTCCAAACTTGCTCCACTTGATCTTCAACCTATAAATCTACAATCACACACTCAAGGGTATAATTTTTTTTTTTGTTAGTGAATGGGGGGTTTCCTCAGTCAAACCCCTTGTAGGTAATCAAACCAAATGATGAAATGAATGTAATGAAGCATGAAATATGTAAAGGATATCACCTTGGATGATGTCTTGTGAAACAAATCTACAAACTAACATGTAGTGGCCATGAAGAATGTAGATCTTGGATGTGAAATGGTACTTTTAAATGGATCCTCTATGCAACATTAGCTATTTTAGCTCAACCACATGCATGAATGCATTAAACCCTTGACATGATGATATGACCTTGAATTACTGCAATAAACTCTTGAAATCTACCTTCAAATGCTTTATGAATGCTCTTGAAATGCTTTATAATGCTCCCTTGATATTGCTAGGATGTCTCATAAACTTGCTAGGCAAAAATAATGTGAATTAACCACTTATTTATACTAAATTAGGAGATTAACCTTGAAATTCAAACAACTAAGGCAGACACCAGATCTGGAAAGAAACATTATTAAATTCCTGCCATAATGAAATTAAAAAAGGCGGATATCATTAAGGGAGGACCCATTTGCCACCTTGGGTGAATGGGTCTTGGCTTAGTTTACCAGGACCTAACCCCCGGGGATTGAAAGAGGGATAAAACCCCATTCCAGATCAATTGAAAAAGGGGGGTCCTATTGAGGGAGGAACCATTTGCCACCTAGGGCGAATGCCCGTCCTGGCACAATTTATGAGGACCAAAATTTTCCCAATGAATATTTAGAAATTAAATTATAAGTGTTAGGATAGATCTTCGAGAGGTGTCAAAATTAAGGCTTAAATTTGAATTAAAGGGAGTTAATTACTCCTATTACCCTTAATTAATTAATGACCACCTAGATAAGTGTGAAAGTGCCTTATAACACTTTACAATGTACTTAAACAAGGTACACATTATGTACATTTCATTCAGAAAGGGGCCCATAAAGGCTTAATTAAGTAAAAACATCATAGAAAAGTGTAAAAGTGTGTTACAACATTTTATAAAATCCTTGTAAAGGATCAATTAAGGTATGTTTTAGTCAAATAAACATCCTAGAATAGTGTGAATGTGTACAACACATTACAACACCACTCCAAGACATCATTAGTTTAGTTTTAATGTCAATTATGAAACCAAGTAAGGGAAAAGGATTACTTTTTCTGTTACTACAAGATCATACCCTTTTATGGCTAAGACTATGGTCCCACCATAGAGAAGCTTCTCCTTCTAAGTGATATATTGTGAATCTAGCCTTAGTATTGGTATCCATATCAATCAACCCAAAATAATTATTCATAATAATCAGCCAAACCTCTACAACATCGCCACCACCTATCCCATTGTATTTTGGTGGCTGCATTTTCTTCAATTATTGAATTAAGGGGTCCTTCCTTTCATACCCATGTCGATCCTTAGGTGATGGGCCTCAAACTAGTATGTGAGAGTTATTTCCATGGTCAAAATCTAAGGGTTCTTCCTCCATTTCCTATTCTTTGGTGCCCAAACCAATGTTATGGTTTGTCCCTTGTTCCCTTTGCCTTGTTAATTTCTCTATTTGTTGCTCTTGAGAGGCTATTTTGGCACAAAGTGCATTCAATTCAGCCTAAAGTTCCTCTAGCAACCTTGCTAGTGGAGGGGTTGCATTTTTTCTAGCATGTAAGATCTTGGCTAGACTAAGACTTTCTCCCCTCCTTAATGTCCTCCTCATAATGGGCATGTTAAAAATTTATAGTTAAGATAACATAGGGTAATTTTAGTCCTTTTAACGAAAAATTCCCACACCTTGAATTTTTTTAATAAGAAAATAATTTCAATACTAATTGAGAATGAAATAAATAAATTTGATCAACTAGTTAATCATCATTCATACATAGAAAAACTTTCACATATCACATATTAAGGGCATAAAACTCATATCACTTATAGATTCATATTGGTATATATATGCATATTTAAATTCATATTTCCTTTTCATACACATAATAGCATGATGTTATTTAGTTAATACATTAACCATTGTGTTTACATAGGTACATAGCTTTCCTCCTTGACTACATTGTTCTAATCTTCAATGGGATCTTCCTCCTCATAAGGTTACTTTGTTACATTCGCCTTTGAGTGTACTCAGTCATATTTTGCTATGACCTCCTTAGTTAGTGTTGGGGCATAATGCCCACATCCAAAGGGGAAATCTCTGACAATAGATGGTTTGGTATTTATTGTTGATTCCTTAACTTAAGAGGGGAATGCTTTGTCTTTTTTGTATTTGACCTTCATTCACTTAAGAGTGGAGGCCAAGGACTCTGTCTTGGATATTGTCTCATTTTCACTCAAAGGTACAGTCTTCTCAGGTTTCTTGAGTTTAGGTGATGGTTTTTGTTTCCCTTTGGTTTTCTTGGGGGATCTACATTGGCCTTTCCTTCTGTGTCCCATGGTCATAAAATTCAAGAAGATTTTTATTAGACATGAAATATATGGGTGCCAAGGTCCAGAGTTTCAACTTGGGTGCTTTGATACCAATGTAAAATCCTAGCCATGAGAGTAATTTTTTTTTTGATACTATACAATTTCACATATAAGAATCACAATACCCACAATCATTAGCAACAAATCTAGATAATATTACATAATTAAGATGTGCAAAAACCAAATACCAAAGGAAGAATCTTGTTTTAGTTTAGCTGGCATGAGCAGATGCTGAAATGCATAATTGATATGGATTTTGCTTCCTTGTGGACTGCAACAAACCCAACCACGTGAACCATGACCCCACCCCAACCAAGTGGACCCAACAAGCTATTCTAGGAAAGACCTATAGATGTTTCAGTTGAGGCATGAAAGGTAACTAACAAGGTCAAGTTCAGGTGTCAAGAGGCTTCGATGCATCCCATACTACACCGTGGGTCCAACCTTGTCACAATAGGAAGATTTTAAGGTGAGGGAAAAATAGGTAGGAAAATAAGAGGGAGCCTCACCACTATCCCATCTAGAGCATCTCATAGAAAAGAATGAAAGTGTATTGCATACTACACTGGGGGTCCCATTTGTTCCTCAGACTTTTGCACTAAGTGGGCTGGTAGTATGGGTCAAGGGATTTGGTTAGCTGGGTAGAGGATTCGATGCATCCCATACTACACCGTGGGTCCATCCTCTATCCCAAGGGTCTTAGAGAATTCCCAAGTAGTGAACCTATCAAACCCAGGGATTTTTGACCTCAATCGCCTATAGGGCACCAATGACAAGTTGTCCACCTAGGAAGAAGTAGCTTCCAAAAATTACCATATTGTGACCTTAGTGATAATTTCAACTATCTTCTTCACAATCTTGAGTAGCACTAGCATCGGTCACTTCCATGCACTCAATGACTACCAATGAACCCCCTCAATGCAACGGTTAACCCAAATTACAGTTACTTGCATAGATGGGTGTTTACCTATGTAACTATTCATGTATCATTCATAACTAGGGTAGCACATAGAAATCTTCACCTTAGTGAACTAGGTGAGTGCTAGATAGTCCCTAGTAGTAGCCCAAACATTGATCATTGGCATGGTCCAATGATTACTTGTTAGTGCTCAAAATCCTAGAGGTGTCTTCTTTGGCTTGGTCCTATAGGTGTTCTGATAGCTCCCATTGCATCTCTATGGAACTCCGGTAGGAATTAATGAATTGATTTAGGTGACTAATTATTGTAGGCACATATAGTCCAACATTTGTTATCCTTAGACCCTTCTTTGGAGTGAGACATATTAATTATGGGCATCCAAGGTTGTGTTTATTAATAAATCTGATTTCCCAAACTAAATTCATAATTTATCCTTCATATTTTCTAACAGTTTTCTTTTGGGAGCAAAAAAGTTTCCAATGAACTTTGAATGTCACCGGGTCACTCTTATTGACAGTGGAAAATTTAAATTATTATCTTGAAAGGCTCAAAGGCTAATTGGATTTTTCTCCCTCCCTTCTATTTTAGCAGTTATAATGAATTATACCTATTGTATATGATGAACATGCCTACACCTAGGCCCATGAGTAGATTAATTAAAAGTGAACAACAGGTTGTTTTATATAGCTGAGGGATAAAACAAAGGCATTTTTTTGTTGTTGTTTACCTTAATAGGGTTAGCACCATTTAAATGTTAAAGATAGTCAATGTAAATAAATGTTTGTTGTTTGATAGAGTAGTATGGTAGAGATAAAGTTGTTCTAGACACCTCAAAGCTCCCCAGTATGAAAATAGTCCTAGTACTTGAAAACATAGTATAATGATTCTCCTTTAATATTGGATTTCCTACTAGTAGTGTGCTAAATCATGGAGGTTAAGATATACATTTATGTTTGTATCCGTGCTAATTGGAATGAGCAGTTTTCCTATTTTTGCTAATATTATTTATTATTTTTGTTTTCCTTTTGACCATCTAAATAGGTGAGTCCCTTGTACAATCAATTTCAAAACCTAGCTAAAGATGCAAGTTATCAATAAAATTATGAAAAAACAATACCCGTCCAAGCATACTCAGGTGTTGTTATAGTGATGGTAAATATGAGTATAATAATTTATTTTAATGAAGATTCTAATTCAATTTTCTTGCACCCTAACTATTGCCACAATACCTAACCCCTAACACGTTCTAGCATTTGTGAGATTTATATGAATACATATTATAGAAACGATAGAGTTAGTGACTTGGGAAAAACCTGGATGTGGCATTGCAACTTTTGAGGGCTTAATGTGGTGATTCTTTCTTACTCCTACACCTTCCTAGCTCTTCCTTCCTTCTAGCACCCAAACTCACCACAACAGGTATAATCTTGCCATGCCTTCCTTCTCTCACTGATTTCACACAAATAATTTATGTCTTGTAGGCAAGGGGTTGTGGGTTTTTAAAGAAGCTTCTACCTTGATTTTTTTTGCACTCATTGACCTCATAAATGAGGGTTGTCGGCTATCTATGACATGAGATGAATTTTCCCTTCCCAAAAAATCATGACTCCTTCCTCTCATAACATATTGTGAGATTCTTTATTATTTATTTTCTCTTATTTTTACTTATTTTAATTTGCATTCACTTTCAGTTTGTTTCTTATGTTGTATTCATTATTCTACTTTTATTTTTATTTTTAAGTCTATAGTAAGACCTTAGGGGTGTAAATTGATCAACATTATTTTATTATTATATTTTTTATTTATTTTTCTTAAGACTCAATTCGAGGGTGGTCGCAAGGAATAAGAAGGATAATTAACCCATCGACAAGGCAAAGAAACTTATATAGATCAAGCCTTACCATTAGTTGGTAGTTAAACTTCTTAGTTTGGGGTGGAGCAACTAGGGTGACTCGATTTTTGACTAATCAACTAGACTACTGAGTTTAAGGTTCTTTCTTGAAATAGGTTGCTAGGTCCTTTTGTTGCACCCTAAGCACCTGCAAACTCATCCACATTCTCACAAAATTGTTAATACTTAGTTAGCCTGATAAACATATAGATATATCCATGCCAAAATTGAATAAGACCATTAAATTCATAAATAATAATTATTTAATAGTTGTTCCAAATGGCCATTTAAAGTGTTTAATTCTATTATATTAATAATTAAGTTCTTATGATCATTCAAATAAGGGGTGCAATCATAGTAATTATAAGTTTAAGGTTTCACCTTCGTCCAAATTACATCAGGATGGCAGGCGATTAACACAAAATAAAGTCTAGTGTCTATGAGGGATGTGATAGTTATGAAAATGTAAAAGAGATTGCCAATAGTTAATTTTTTTGGGTAATACATGCAACATTTCAATTAAGCATAAGAGTTGATTAAAACATGGATGAAAATACAAAGTGTAAGATTTGGATAAATAGCCTACCCAAAATGCAAATGAATGAAGGAAAGAAAATACATAAATAAGAGATGAGAAAGAATAAACTATATTCTACTTAAGAGAATACAAATCTACAATGAGCTTGAGAATTCGAATGAATGGTGTAATATTACAAAAAAAACCTATTGTTTTTATAGGCCTTGAGGCGAGGGATAAGATATCATAAGATTATGAAAAGTGTCTTAATTTTATGATATGACACATAAAGTGGATAAGTATGATAAGATTGTGACTAGTATCTTAATCTTATGATATGATACACAAAGTGATAAATATCCCATGTGGACCCTAAGCAAAATTAAGTAATAAGGTCTGGAAAGGACCTAGTTGATAACTAGATAGGAAATGAACTAGTTAGATAAAGTACCCCTTTCACACCAACACCCCCCTTAAGTGCAACTTAGGGAGAAGTAGATAATGGAAAGATGCAAAGATGGGTCCTGGCTACTAGGCCTAGCATGAGGTACCCATGTACATAGAAATATCTCAAAAATGAAGAAAAGGAGAAAACCAAGTGGGACAAAATTCCTCTCCAAAAGAGAGAAAAACAAAGAAAATGCTCTCGATAAAATGTGAAGAACAAAACCCCATGTGAGGAAAAATATCCCTCCCATAAGAGAGAATGAATAGAGAAGGTCAAGTGAACCCCCTTGAATGTACATATCCTGTTCTGATGGTGGATTCTTGACATAGAACTCTAAAGATGGTCCAAGATCGTCAAACAACATTCTTCCCCTTAGGAAGAAAATGATAATGATACATGTAGGATATATTCCCATTCCTTAAAGAAATAAGTCTCTGGAATCGACTCAAATGTAACAATTTCAGGAGTCCAAATCTTAACTAAAGAAGGTGACAACATGTGGAACAATGTAAAAACTGATGGAGAGCAATGACCACAGATGATGATAAGTCCGCCAAATGATACTCCAAAGGATGTCAAATGATGAAAAGAACTGATATAAGGAATTAGGTACCATTGTAGAAGATGTCAACATGAATGGAGACTGAGTTGAAACTATCAACTCATGAGTATTTGCAAAATATGTCACTATGAAAGCATATAAATGTGAATATGGAGCAAGAGGATCCAAATGTACCCATTTACAAAAATAGGAAAGGAGAAATCCCATTAGGAATAAAACTCCTATCTACCGATGTCCAAACTCCAAAAAATAGATGAAGTTGTAATTGTCGATGAAGAACTACTAATGAATCCTAGACTGCAATAAGACCATAATCAAAGAGACCATTGCATTATTATCAACATGATACTCTTGAATGCTCAAAATTATAGATTTGATACATAGTTTGTATGAGTATCACTGATTTTAGACACTGCTCAACTAAATATTAGTTGAAAATATAGGTACCAAGTCTCTAGATGTAGAATCAGATCCTCTGAATACAAGGAGATTGTTTTCTTAACAAGAGTGTCTATATGGTATCTAGTCCATCACACTGAAATGCATCGGTAACAAGTCATTGTATTCATTGTGTATATAGGAATTGACACTTGATCTACATAGATCAATCCTAAGAAACTTGCAATATGAAAGATTTGACAAATTACATTGAAGCGATAAGATTTTTTCACTTTATTTTAGTGCAGTTACAACATCTTTAACATACATGAGTCATTTGGACAACATAAATAATGCAAATATGGAAACTTTGATGAAGAGACTGAGAAAATATCAACTTTGAAGTTGACAACCAAATGTTATTATTAAATATGCCCTCCAATTGAGATGTCACCATAAAGTCAGGAACAACTAGCCCCTATTTGTTGTCGGATGGAGGAATGCCATGAATGGTACAATACAAGGCTTTGCAATCAATCATTTTTTTTTCAATTTTACTTATTAATGAGAAATTTGTTTTTAAAAAAAACTTAATTTAAAAAAATTATTAAATTTTTTTATTAAAATAAATTAATAAAGAAAATTCATTTTTTTTTTTTTTAAATTATAAAAATAAATTAAAAATTTGTATTTAAAAAAAACCTTTAATAAAAAAATTACAAAAACTTTATTTAAAAATTTAATTAAAAAAACTTTATTGAAATTTTTTGTTTTTCTTAAAACTTTATAATAATGTGGGGGCCATAGCCTTCCCCACACCCCATATTTATTGAAAATAAATGTGGGCTTTAAATAAAGTAAAGTTTACTTTATAATAAATGAAAAGCTTTATGGGTGGCCAAATAAAGGTGTGAGACCCTATGGGTCTACACCTTTATGGGGTGTTGGACCCTATGTGGGTACTTGCATATCTATATATATATATATATTTGTATTTTTTTTTAAACAATAGTTTTTTTTTAAAGTTTGGATTAATTTTTTTTTTACAAACTCAACTAAAATTGATAAATTAATAGTTAATTTTAGCATTTTTGGGTCTTTTGAATATGATGGTAGGGTCGGATTGCCAGAATGCTCTAAAATGGTAGTTCCTTGTTCAATCTGGTAATGAACCTTCTACTTCAAATTCTTGTAGATCTAACCTTCGGTGTCTAATTTAGATGAAACAAAAGGTAGATCAGACTTTCTTAGCTACTTTGGACTTAATGGCGAGCTCAAATTTTTTCTAGGAATCTTTAAAAAACTTGTAACTAGTAATTCAATGTTTGAACCATATTGGGAACTAGTATTTTCTCCACACTTTTCTGATTCTCTAGACCATCCAAGGATGAAAAAAAAGAGCATACTCATGTGCTTTGGAAAAACAACTCCACACTCCTAGATTTCCTACAATATTGCTAACCCACAACTCATTCTTTATCTAATAACATGTAAGAATTGGCTAAATAGCCTACCAAAAATGCAAATGAATTAAGGAAAGGACATAAATAAACAAGAGATGAGAAAGAATAAATGATCTTGAGAAGTAGAATGAATGGTGTAAGATTACAGAGGGAACCCCTTGGTTATATGGGCCAAGGTGAGGGATAAGATATCACAAGATTATGACAAGTGTCTTAATCTTATGATATGAGACATAAAATGGATAAGTATCATAATATTTTGAAAAGTGCCTTAATATTATGATATGAGACACAAAGTGATAAATATCCCATGTGGACCCTAAGTAAACTTAAGTAATAAGGCGTGGAAAGGACCTAGTAGATAAATAGATAGGAAATGAACTAGTTAGATAAAGTACCCTTTTCACACCAACACAAAGAGATTTCACAATACCAACCCTTGTTGCACCACACCAAGGTGGTTGCGCTTAAATATGGTTGATTTGAAGATATGTGAGTGATCTTATCAAGAACATAACAATGTTGTAACAAAGAAAAAAAGGAACCCTAAGTTTAATGAATAAACCCTAGGGCTAATTTCCTCCTTTTCTAAGGGTACATTAGGATGCAAATCACCAAGTAGGTTAGTTTGAATTTCAATCATGAAGCTGAGTCAATCATAGCTAGATCTGATCCTTTTGAGCCTTGGAAATAGATTGAAATTGATTATTCTTGATTAACCTAATTAGACTATGTGCATTAATATGAAAATTGCAAGATTCAAATAGTTGATAGATTGTAATAGAGATTTGCACAAATTTTTGGGAAGGGTGGGGTGTTGTGTACCTATCATATAAATTAAATGGTATCAATCAGAATATGAGGACATAGGTGCCAAAGGGAATGTTTGTCCCTGTAGGGGTGTCCCAAATCTATTTTCGCAATCATTTGATGTTGGATCTAAGACTCATTTTTTCTTGCAAACTTGTTGGATCACTATCAGATAATTTTGTAGGTGATTTTTTGTGGGTTGACAAGCTGTAGGGATTTTAATGCAATAATGAATAAATGATCTTCAAAATTCCTTTGACAATCCTATCTAAACCTGAAGTCTACACATTTAAAGAGAAAATATATGTTGTGTCATTTAGGGGCTTGCCAAGTAGTCAAACCCCGTGTTAGTGATTCCACTTCCACAATGAAAATGTTAATGATATAAATGATAAATGATAAATGATAGGAAGGAATGATGAATCAAAAAATTGCTGCAACTCACCACCCTTCAATGGCTTCCTTGAAAGACTGAAGTCATGCACACCACCTCAAGATCTTGGAACTTGTTTGCTTGATTGTTTGAATAGCTTGGAGGCCTACAACAATGGTTAGCCTTCACAAACAATGCTAACTTAAACATACATGAAATCACATAAGATTTGACATGATGTTGGGATCTTGAATTGCTGTAGAAAATCACTGAAATGTTGCTCTTGATAATAATTATTTATTTTAATGTTTAATGCTTGCTTGTTCTTGCTACATAGATTTCAAAATGATTCAATAACTAGGTATTTATATGAATTTATTCAATTTCCTACAAATTAGATCTCAATAGTCAACATTTGTAACTTGAATTGGAAATGATAAAATGTCTATTTCGACATATTCAAATTTAGGACTAGATAAAATAGGACGTTTCCACCCATGGGAATCCCTATCCTAGCCCTATTTTTTGAAAAATTAAGGTGTCGAGGGAAAAGTACCAGATGAATGTGTTTGTTTGGTGCTTGCAACTTATCAAAAAATGGTGAAAAAAGGCCTCGAAATGCATAATTTAGGAATTTAGGGGGTCAATTAGGCTCAATAATTTAGGGGGAGTAGAACATAGTGTGAAATTGTCAAGGGTTACAATTTATGACACTAGGTTTAGCCCCCATTTTAGTGAGAGTATGAACTTACACTTAGAATCACACTAAAGTAGAAAATTTATGTCAAGAGATGTTTGATTCTTCAAATATTGAAGAGATGGGATGACTAAGGGTCTAGGGGGAGTGCACAAGCCCCCAGGATCCAAGATCTCTTTGCAAGACAACATAAGGAAAAATGAACACACACATGTATGAAATGTAACAAAAGAACAAACACAAACATACATGTCAAAAAACATGAAGCATACATGATGCAAACACATGACATAACATAACATATAAAAGGAAATGAAATGAACACAAAAATGATGTAAAAATAATGTTAAAACAAAGAAAACACACAAAAGACACAAAACAAAACACAAGGTTAGTACTAAAGGGTTTCAATTCAATAAGACAAAGAGACCTCAATCTTAAATTGTCTCAAATTTGCTAAACGCCATCTATCAAATAAATTTTACTTAAAGGAATGGTCCCATGAGGACTAGCAAGTTGTGTTATGCCACATCACCCATGAGACACATGGATCTACTAGCTAGCAAGTTGCATTATACTAGGTTTCCATGCAATATGATGAGTTCCATAAGGCTAGCAAGTTGCATTATGCTAGACATTCATGACACACATATCTCTATTGGAAAGCAAGTTGTGTTATGCTTGAAAACCATGTTAAGGTGTTCATGACTCACAAAATAGAAAAGTATGATATTTTCTAGGCGAATCACAAATGGAAGGCAACACGGGCTAGTGAAGTCTCATATTCACTAGGTGAGCCCCTAAGACAAAGTAGTAAAATGAGAAACACACAAGGTATAGCGAAATCTAATATTCACTAGGTGGTGCACCCATTGACAACCATACCAAGAGTTATAATCCTTGATAACTCTGATAAGGTGCTACAAAAATGTCAAGATGCTATGCCAATGCAACATTAAGTTCAATGTGTGTGAACAAAGTGATGTAAGAATGCCAATGTCAATGCACCACTAAGTCCAGTGCATGTGGACAAAGTGAAGCAAAAATTCCAAATAATCTAAGAAGGTGCACAAACTCACCTAAGGAGGTGCATAAACGATGACAAGATAAGGCCAAAACCTCAAGGGGTGTTATAAAACAAATGTAAAAGGTGATTTACAAAAATAATAAAAGGACTTTGCTCAATATATAAAAGGTCACACCTTAAGGAATATCACACATGACATCACCATCAAAATAGGACTAGCTATGGAATAGAATAATTCACACCTTAGAGAATACTAAACATAGCATTACCAATAAGAAGAATGTTATATACCAAGAAATGTCACTCTTAGGGAATATCACATGCAAGCCTAATATCACCACAAAGGAGACACAACATAGATCGAGAAGGCCATACTATCATTGCCAAGGTCATACTTTCTAGGAGATATATGCTATTATCACTAAAAATGGACCATTACTTATGCAAACAACAATTGGGGGACCATATTCCCCCCCTTAAAATGTTAGTGTACTTGCTACCCTAATGTTGTAAGGAGACACACAGGGATCCCTTACTAGAAGGAATGCACCTAACCCCTTGCCCCCGAAGTGTTGGGAGAAAGGTGAGAAAAAATAGATGATGATATGCCACTCCTTAAAAGATGAAATATGATTGCATAAAACTTAATTTATACCTCCATGCATGGTAGTAAGTATTGTGTGATACTACAACTACCACATGGCAAGGAGCAACACCTAATACTATTTATCTCTTGTATGATTAAGTGAAGATTTTTTCATTATTTTTGAAGGACAATAACCAAGAAATTTTATTGTTTCTTGTGTGTTGAGCTCTATGGGAATACAAATACCTTGGCATTTTACTCTACATCCTTTTCCATTATAGCCAAATTGCTTCAAAATTTGATAACCTCTTCCATAAATGGCTTTCATTTCTTTTGAAGAAGGTGGTTTTTAAAAATCACTTTAATCATATGTAGATGTGTAATTTGTGTTTTCATATTTGTTAGAAATTATGGTTGTTTTTTATGATTCAATGATAGATTGTGTTGATATCATTGTGGCTTCCTTTTCTTTTCCTAATTTTGATAATCTATAATCTTGTATTCTCCCATGAATGTAGGTGTGAAATCTAATGAACCCCAATCAGCATACAATAACTTTATCACCGATGAAAGGCACTTATATTTGTCTTCAATTTGTAAAGGTTCCACTTTTGAAGCTGGGATCAATGTTTTGAAAGGGCTTTCTATTCTTGTTTCAGTTTTCAAATAATTCATAGATTTAATATCAACTTTATCATGCAAACCTTATTGTTGTAAGTGTATTTCATTAGATGATGAAGCGTTGAAGGAACTCCTTTCATTTAATGAATCCATGGTCTACCCAAGAGAATATTGTATGAAAGGTCATGGGGCATAACACGGATAGGAGTTTGTAATACAACCTTACCAACTTTAACAGGTAACATTATCACACCAAGTAGTTGTTTTCCCACATTATCAAAAACTCGAATAGATAAATCAACTAGTTGAATTTTAGTCTTATCTATTCCAACTCTATCCAAAAGGTTCACACTAAAAACATTAAGCCCCAAACCATTGTCAATAATGGTACACCTAATCCCAACCTTTTTAATAACAACCATTACCATCAAAGCCTCATTTTGTTTTTTTGTTTTTGAGGTAGGTAACTCACTTTGATGAAAGACAATATCAACATCAGTTGAATTCATACCCTTAATTAAGGCTAATACATTGTTTGGTTGCACATTATGAGGGACCACAACTTTTTGCAAAGAATTTTGAAGCATTCCATGGTAAACATGAGATGTGTGAATTAAATCCCACAAAGAGATCTTAGCAGGAGTTCCATGAAGTTTCTCAACAAGATAAAATTATTTACCACTATGTTGCAAAATGTTAGGTGTTGGTGGGATGTATGGTTTAGGCAATGGGATGGATTTTGGAGTTTTTTTTGGCTGCTTATTGTTTCTAGTGTTGTATGTGTGAGCAACAATATTATAACTTGGTTGCTTCGACACACGATTACTAGTAAGTTGGTTTGCAAAGCTTAGGATATGGCCATGAGGTTTAGGAGGTCCTATAATGAGAGGTGACTTAGGAGGTCCAATAATTAGAGGAATTTTAGGGGTTCCAATAATTAAAGGAGTTTTAAGAGGTAAAAAAAATTAAAGGAGATCTAATATCCAATTATGTGTTCATAACCTCAACAGAGTTGACTACTTGTTGTGATTTAGGTGAAGAGAAACACACAAGATTCTCATGGAACTCAATGATTGGATCTTCTAACACCAAGATACCTTCTTCACAAATAGGAGAGATATCTAGAGAAAAATAAGCATGCTTTTCATGATTGTCAATGATTGCATTTTGTTTCACCAATGTATCCTTACAAGTAGGAGAGATATTAGGAGAAGAATCAATGAAAACAAAAAAAGAGGGGAAATAAATTCATTGTGACATTCTTTTGACAAAAAAATCATTTCAAAATACTTAATAAGATCTGACAATAGAACATAAATGATGATAAAACAAGATGTTTGCAATGAGATCATGATGTTATGTCCTATGGATGTGATAATTTCCAGCACTAAAATGCAATTTTTTTCCCAAATTTATAACAATTAAGCAAAATTATACCTTTCTTGCACATGCAATAACACCTTTTCAGAATTTCAAATCAAAAATCAGCAAGCAAAAATAGACTAAGAACACAAAAGTAGAGATATAGGATTTTTTTTGAGCCACCAGTAGTGGGACAAATCCACCCAAGGGCATCTCTATCCTTGATAGGGTATTGAAAAATTTAAAGTTTGATTGTGTATGATATTGCTTAAGGATTTTGGGTTTGCTTGCCAATAGGTCTAACAATGAATATTTTTCCAGAATTTTCTTAATTTATGCCAATGTGATGAAAAATGCAAGTGTACAAGAATGTTGAAGATGTTTGAATGTAATTTTTAGATCCAAAATGCAATGATTGATTGATCTTAAGATGCCAAATTTTAAACATGATGATTCCAAATTTTAAACATAATGATTTTGATGCAATTTTGAAACAAAACAATGATTTTTTTCCACTTTGTGAGCTATATGAAAAATGCCTAAATACATGCAATTAAAAATTCCAAATCAAAGATCTATAAGAAGAAGTAGACTGAATACATAGAGACAATGAATTGTGCAAAATTTTGTTAAGCTACTAATGGGAAGACAAAGCCGCCCAAGGATGTCTTTGTCCTAGACAAGGTAGGTAAAAATTGAAAGTTTGAATGTTTATGATACTATTTAAGGATTCTATTTTTTTCTACAAATAGATTTGATAGTGAATTTTTTTCTATAATTTTCTCAATTTATGACATTATAACTCAAATGCAAATGTGTACAATAATATTTGAATAAAAAGTGACAATTATGAATGCAATTTTGAATGTAGATCTAACCTAAATGACTGAAAGTAATCCTATTATAGCCTATGATGCAATACAAGATTCAATTATTTTATTTTTTTGTCTTTTATGATGCAAAAATGAAACCCTAAACAAATAATGCAAAAAAATACAATGCTAAACCTAGATCTAGGGTTAAATTACTTTAGATTTTAGAAGGTTTATGATGTAAAAATGTTTGGTTTACCAAAATGCAACAGAGAAAAAGAGGAACCCTAAGTTTAATGAATAAAACCTAGGGTTAATTTCCTCCTTTTTTAAGGGTACATTAGGATGCAAATAAATAAGGTGTTTAGATTGAATTTCAACCATTAAAACGAGTTAATCAGACATAGATATGATCCTATTGAGCCTTGGAAATGGATTGGAATTTATTTTCCTTGATTAACCTAATTAGACTATGTTCCCTAATATGAAAATTGTAAGATCCTGATAGCTGATAGAATGCAACAAAGATTTATAGGAAGATCTGGGAAGGGCAGGGTGTTGTGCACCTATCATATAAATTTGGTATCAGTCAAAATAAGAAGACATAGGCACTGAAGGGCTTCTCTATCCTTGTAGGGGTGTCCTGGATAAGTTTTTTCAATCCTTTGATGTCAAATTTGAGACTCATTTTTTCTTTCCAACTTGTCGGATCACTATTGGATAATTTTGTAGGTGAGTTTCTATGAGTTGACAAGGTGTAGGTCTTTGAATGCAATAATGAATAAATGTTCTTCAAATTTTCTTCAATCCTCTCCAAACGTAAAATTTACATATTCAAAAAGAGAAGAAATGTTGTGCCATTTAGGGGATTTCCTTAGTGAAACCTTGTGCTGGTGTTTCCACTTCCACAATGGTAATACCAATGATAGAAATGATAAACGATAAGAAGGAATGATGAATCAACAAAGTGCTATAACTCACCACCCTTCAATGTTTCCTTGAAGGATTGGATTCATGCACATCACCTCAAGGTATTGGATCATCTTTTTTGCTTGATTGCTTGAATTTATTGGAGGCCTACAACAAGGGTTAGCCTTCACAAACAATGATAACTTAAACATACATGAACTCACATAAGATTTGACATGATGCTTGGATCTTGAATTGCTGCAATAAATCATTGAAATGTTGCTCTTGATAATAATTCTTGCTCTTAATGTTCACCTCTTTCTTGTTCTTGCTAGATAGATTTAAAAATGATGCAATAACTAGGTATTTATAGGCATTTATTCAATTTCCCACAACTTAGATCCTGATAGCCAACATTTACAACTTGAATTGGAAATGATAAAATTTTGCCATTGACATATTCAAATTTAGGACCAGGAAAAATAGGAGGATGCTGCCGCCCATGGGCATCCCTATCCTAATCCTATTTTCTAGAAATTAAGGTGTCAGGGGTAAAGTACTAGATGAATTCATTTGTTTGATGCTTGCAATTTATCAAAAAATGGTAAAATAGGCCTCAAAATGCATAATTTAGGAAATTAGGGGGTCAATTAGGCTCAATAATTTACAATGCTATAATTGCATTCCAAGGAAAGATGAAAATGGCTTGGGTTGCATCCAGTTTACAAATTTTTGGACAAATAATTAGATGGATATGATCAATTTGAGGGATAAAGAGCTCAAATTGGTTGAGAGGATTATGACGATAAAGAGAGAAAAAGTGTCTCCACTTGGTTAGTAAGAATAAAGGGGTCCAAGATTAAATAGAAATCAATGATTAGGGATTACCTTAGAGAAAGTGGATGGATGAGATGGAAAATGGTAATTTGGAGTAGCTTGGGGGTATGGATTGATGGAGTAGAAAAATATGAATGCAATATCCAAGAAATTTCACAAGAGAATGCATGAAAATAAATAAGCCAAAAGCTATCTTGAAAATGTATAAGAATTGTAAAGGAGGGGATTCACTATTCCCAAGCCTCTAGGATAGAGTCTATGGGGAGTGCATAGACCTTGGTTACCTCAAAGTACAAAGATAAAGTGACAAAGAATATTTGGACAACTAGATGAAACAAAATGCTAAGCTACTAAGTACAAGAATTACAAAACTATTGACTAACATAAATTAATATAATATTACAAGATGTAAATTACAGAAGTAAACAAATTAGAACTCATAGATTCTACCCCTAAAAGAGTAAATCATTAGCCATGAAGGATAGCATTCTATGGGGATGTATGTGCCCCATGCTATCATCCCTATCAAACCAACAAGTAAAAACCTTAAATTTGCAACACCTAGATCTTCAAATTCATACATTTGCACACATGAAGGATAGGGAGAAATTTTGGGGCTATTTCGGGGCTTGCCTCAATCAAACTCTTGTTTTGGTGTTTCCACCTCCACAGATAGCTAGATAGATAGATATAGACAAAATGACATAAAATGTAATAGGCATGTGATAGAAACAAAATCCACTGTGGAGGAGAGCCCCTATCATGAATAGACAAGATTAGTAGATGATTTTAAAGAGACGAGATAAAATAGACAAGAGAGCATTACCAATAGTCTATGGCTCCCTCTTGGCATGATAATGTTGAAAATCTAGAATACTGAGAGGGGGGGTGAATCAATATTCAATAAAACCATATTAACATCCATCTAAGAATTATCACAATTTTGATAGAATCAACAAGAGAGAACATAAAAACAAGTCAATGCAACCATACACATGAACACCAGGATTTTTACATGGAAAACCCAAAAAGGGAAAAATTATGGTGAGGGTTAACTCACAATATATTATATCCGGATACAAAATATTACAGGGATCACTACTACAATTCACTTTCCTTGAAAAGGATCACTGCCTGAGTACAAAATATGGCTAACCACTAAGATACAATGATAGTAGCTCACTGCCAAAAGATTGTACTGATAGGATACACTGTCAATGTGCAAGGTTTCGTTCCACTAAAGCTCAGAATATGAAATACTGCCTCACACAATAGTTGTTCAGAAAAATTGTACTATTCACAACTGATAAAGCATTTAGGCTTAGATCTTCACACACCTTTTAATCCATTTCGCACTCACACTTACTTCTTATTTCACATTCAATTCTCATGTGTGTCCTCCTCATTCCATTCCTCAAAACATCTTATATATATACAAGTATATCTTAATCATCAATTAGGTTGGCCTAATTAGATGAAAACAAAATAATCAAAACTTCCTTTGTCAGCACCATATATGATTTAAACATTTTATCCATGTAGTGCATTATACCAAGTCATCTATCATCCATAAAGCATAACTAGTCTTCATAAAGTATTGCATACACCGAGTCGGCCAAGACTGGAACACAATTCTCCAAACCAACAAGTAATCCTCAAAGCAAACACCTTTCAGATCTGAGAACACCAACATAGATACTATCAAAAAAACCGCAACATAAGAATGTTCACCTTAATAAAATGTAGTCTCCCACATAGTATGCCAAGCAAGGAACAACAATAGAATGCAAAGTTGAACTCTTTCAGTGATAACTTTCTTCTCACAAAAAAAGACGTGTCAAGATCCAAGATATAGCCATCTGAAGGAGTCAAGAAAACATGGTTAAGAGATTAGAGTCATATCAGATCTTGCAGTGAATTCCATACTCAAATACCAACACATTGATCCATCACAAAAGAGTGTTACCGAAAAAGAACAACTTTCGGTAAACCAAGTAGACTTCCCATATAGTTATCACCATGTTGACATCAATGAGAACATAGGAACAACCGACACAAACCATCCATACTTCACGCTCATGTTGTAAGGCTCCCAATAGATAAATGAGATGTGCTTTCTTGTAATAGAGCCTTGGCTATTGATGAGATGAGAATTTGATAGAGCTTCACTATGAAGAGCAAGAGAGAAAATATGTAGAAGAGAATAGACTAAGAGAGAACACTTAAATGAAAGAGAGTGAGAATGAATGAAAGAAAGAGTGAAAAGAGGTTTTTTGTGAGGTTGCATGGATGAGAAGAGCCATTAAACTCACATTTTTATGTAATGACATGTGTCATAGGAGAAGGGATGAAAGATTCCCTCATTTAAAACTTAGAATGTTTTGGGATGCTAGTGTGTCATGTGGATGTCTGTGCATTGTGCAAATATCCTACTCAAAATTTGATAAGAAATGAGGTGTACGAACTAGTAACGCTTTGTCGTTGTCCCCTATGAAGTTGGAATCATGAAATTATGACTCATAGATTATTCTCATTAATGTGGTAAGGTGTCATAAATGTAACAAACTAAATGCACAAGTGTGAAATTATCATGGGGTATAATTTCAGGACACTACATTTTTCCCCCACTTTAGTGAGCTAAATTTTTGGAGAAAAATCAATTGCACTAAAGTAGTTAGGAAGACATGAATGAAAAAATTAAAATTTTGAAAATTTTACAAATTGCCCCAAAAAGGATACTATAGAGGCTATAGAGGTTGAGGAGCAAAATATTGATGATGCCCCTAGTGTTTGATCTAAGTGAGAAAATACAACATCTAAAGTGAAGTTTCATTCTACAAAACTCAAAATTAGGTCAGTTTCAAAAAATTGGAAGAAGCTATCACAACAAGAAGAATGCTTAAGAAAAAAATGGTGGTTTGGAAGAAAAACATGATGAAGAGGTGAATATATGCCCCCTCCTATTTTTTCCCCTAGCTAGGCTGGGTAAAAATAGGAAGGATGGAAGGAACATTTTCACTGTGAAAAATGGGCAAAAATGACTTATATATGCTTCGGGTGGGCCCATGGAAGGGTCATTTTCACTATTCACTATGAGGAGTTTGTTGAATGTTTGAGAGAGAAGTAAAAAAAACTCATAAATGAGATTACGTAGCTTCAAGGATCAAGCAACTTTGGGCAACAGTAGCAAGTGGTGATCCACCAAATGAGGTACAAAAAAAAACCCATTTTGTCATTGTGAGTGATTTTTTTAGAATTTCTAGTTTCTTGAGCAACACAGGAATCCAACTGGCATGGAGGCATCAGAATGATGCGTTGTTATCCCAATGATGCATTAGTGTGCTTTAGTTGTGCTGGTGTCTAGTCGATGCGCTATTGTCAAAAGTTGTTTGGCCTTGGATGCCAGTGTGTCACATAGATGTCTACGTGACACACTTCCATCTTAGAGGCAGACTTAAGAAAATTTTGATGTAGAGTTATAATTTTCTCATGACGTAGGATGTGCTAACATGAAATTTTGTTTCTTTTGTAGGAGTGGCCTAAGATCCGTGAGCATTCCAATGATGTGCAATGTCGAAGCCACTTGCAGTCACTTGAGTAACCTCTTTTGTGTAGTGTGATGTGCAACTTCTAGACACAAATTCCCTGAGATGCCATTGTCTATTAACCTAGCAGAAGTTTTCAACTTCTTATGCTTTATGTCCTTGAATCAATTGAACTACCATATCTTGCCTCGAAAGATCTAGTTGCACTACCTTCATTTTCGTAGACAAATTATCTTCTTTCCAAATAAGGGTAACAAGAACATTGGTCACCTTGGAGTTGTAAGATTCAACTAATGTTCTCTTCATGGGAGGAGTGTTGGTTTGTGATGCAGAGCAGGGGGCTTTTGATTATTAATCAAAATTACATCTGGTTTCAAAAACTCTTTAATATTTCAAACCCTAACTTGGGTGATTCCTCATGCAATCACATAATTCACCTTGTAGGTCTATAGCCCTAATTTCCTAGACATATCTTGCAAAATCCTTAACCAACCCTCAAACCATCTACCATTTCAAGCACCCATTACAGTCTTCTTCAACATATCTCAAAGGGAAAATAGGTTTTTTTAGACCAAATCCCTTAATCAAATGCTTCTATGTTGTCCCAATAGGCCAATTAGGCCACATTTACAAAGCAACACATATGCAATCACACCCTCAATCCAAAAAATCAATTGGGAACTCATAACCAGTTGTTAAACACTCTAAATCAACAAAATTTACCAAGTGAAACACCTTTCAAGCTGCCTTAACACCAAACCCTCACTTTTGCTTATTTTAGGGAGGGTTTATTGAAAATCACCATTCCCAAATTCTTCATGCCTTTACAATGCATTTGACATACTTCAATTGACCTACATAAGCTCAAACAACCTTAAAATTTTTCTACCCCAATGGTTTTCCTCAAATACCCACTCTTAACCACCCAATTTCACCAAAAATGCACAAATTAGACAACTAGGGCATCATGCCCAAACCCTCAAATGACCTTCCCTGCTCACAAGACTTCTCCTAACACCTAATCCTATAATTTTTACTTATTCCACCAATCCAAAGTAGTTACAATGATTGGAATGAGCCATTAAATCATTTTATGGCTTCAAAACCCTTAACTCAGAAGTTTTAGACCTGCAATTAGTAAATTAGCTGTAAAATATTTGTTTCTTAATGAAATTCAATCAAACTTCCACCAAAATGGAGCTAAAAAATATTGACATCCAATTCTAAAGCTTTTAGAGAAAAACCCTGTTGTATGGACTCGTACAGATCAAAAGAGCAGCAAAATTATAGAAAATTACAGAGAAATTAATGTCTTTTCAATTCAAAATTTCAAAATTACAAAATCCAGCCTTCTTCCAACATTCTAAATTTTTTTTTAAAGCATTACATAATGTGACTAATCAGTTCAACTACCTTTCCACTGAGAAAAACTACCTTGACTCTTGAACTTCCAGATTTTGCTCATTTTTTTAAATTTTTACAATAGTGCATCTTGACAAAATTTGGAAAAATGAACTACTTTTGCAAAATAAATCCACAATGACTCAACTTACTTTACCAATGGTCTATTATGACCTTATTTGCACAAAAAAAGACTCACACACCTTTAAACCTATCAAAAGACTAAAGATGACCATATTTACAAGACTTGCAAATTTGAGCTATCATGGTGCCCTTGCACTAGTTTGTATGTTTTGTGATGAAGGTGGAGTATACCTCTGCTAAGGAGGTTCATTCACCTCTCAAATAGGTGTTGGCCCATGAGATGAGGAGGAAGTACTAATTTCAATTTTTCCTAAGTAACTTTCTTCTCCTTCTTCCCTTTTATCCTTGTCTAAATGAGGTAGATCAAAGAGATCTTCTCCACAAGTTTGTTGGAACACATTCCTATCATGAGGTTCCTCATCACCATCACCTTAGCCTTTTGATTGTATAACATGTGAAATTTCTTTAGAATTATCTGCAATCATAGAAGGCTAATCACTGACTCTTGCAGGTTGAGTGTTCTATGACCTAGTTCTGGGGCGGAAGTGTTCTGTTTTGTTTTTGGTGGCCCACTTCTGAGTCCTTTCCAAAACATCTACGGTCCTTTCTTCAATTTTCTCCATTTCCTTATTACTCCAATCCATTATTAGGAATCAGTTAGTTTTCTATCAATTCTATAAACATTGGATCTACTAGATCAGATTCATCATCCTTAATTCCTTGTACATCCCAACCCAAGCCATAAGTGACTATTTGTCTCAAAGATAATCTCATCTAGTTCCTTCTCCTTACCTCAAATTCATCCAAGTAGTTAGCCTAATAATCCTCCAAAGTTGGTAGATGAAAGAAGCCAGGTCCTAGTTTCAAATTATCCTTCACATAATCTTTGAGGTCAAAAGGAAAACCACTCATCATAAGTATGTAGATTATACCTAGACATTTCCTTTTCTACGTTCAAAGCATCAGACATGGATTCACAAGTGAAAGGACCAAAACCAACTGGAAACTACACTGCCACTCTTCTTTGTTCTCGGAACCTCTTATTAACATCGGCTAGCTGCCTACAAACCTCAATCATTACAAATTTATCTTCTGGGTGCCTTGGGAGCTTTATAGGGAAACTAGTAAAACCACCCACTCTTATATAAGAGAACCTTTGAAACTAGATAAAATTTCTACCATATAAACTGGCAAACTGCATGGCTTCTGGTGAAATCCACATCTCAATTTTTCCTTGTAACTCCCTGGTCATCCTCATGGTAAAGGTATGAGATATCCTTCTATGATGAAGGAAACTCTTGTTTAGCTATAACTTATCAAGGTACTCAAAAATTGGTACTTGGTCATGGGGAAGGTAGCTTTCTCTCAAGCCTATCCACGACCTAGTATTTGCAATGGCATATATTAAGTATGAGGACATGTGAAATTATTTATTAAGGGTGTAGAAAAAAATCAAACTATTCAGCCTGTCACTAATGAGATGCACCCAGTCTAAAAACTAGCTTCCATTGAGCACAATCTAGATGAAAAAGTACATCCACTCTTGAAACCCATAAACATCCTCATTTCCCCAAATTCTGTGCAACATCATAACTATATCATATATCTCAACTACAAAATGATTCTTGTGCAAAATTTAGGGCAATTGATATATTTCCCACCTAGGCTTCACCAACAAATTCTTTGCCATAATATTTTGATAATAGCCCTTTTTGAGTGAGAACTCAATTTGAGCATTAGTGAAATTGAGGGCTGAGTAAGCCTCTCTTTCTATAATCTTCAGACATGAGGTAAAGGTGGTTCTTTGAATTTTAACCACCAACCTATTATCTTTCGTTTTGGTCTCTTGAGCCTAAGAATCATAATGCCTAATGCATTCAAGAATTAACTCTGGGCATTGGACCACCATGAGGAATGCAACTACCTCCACCAATCTGCTTTCGATTACCTTTTGTGTGATGGGTGGTGCATTGGGTGCATTGAATTTTTCTATAAATCTAGTCATATTCACCTACTCGAGCTTAGTGTCCCCTATATCAGGCATGTCACAAGTTAACCCTGAGATATACTCCTAACCCTAGCACTTAATTCTTGCCATGACTGAAATCTTAGGGTTCAAATGCGATTTCACCAAGTAGATTACAATGTAGAGAGAATTAAGCTTGGAGACTACAATTTGAAAGAAATAGATTAAAATGTAAATACTCAGAACACCTGGATTCAAAGGATGAAAATCTACATTAATGTGCTCTTCCTTGTCACATCTCCTAGTATTAATGTCGCAGCTAAAGAATATTTGTTTCTTGCATGAATTTCCTTTTAATTTCCCATGGGAAATGTGAAGTAGATAGGCATTAAATGACATCCTCTTGTCATGTAGGCATGCATCAGCTTTCATATCACCACTTCATCGCAACTGGTTTTCAAAAATTTGAAAAGGAACAACTAAAGGCAGAGAAATGGGTAGTTCATATACCTTTGTAAATTACTGTCGAGGTTCATCTTTCATTTTAAAACACCACCCACTTATAAAACACTGCCCACCTTTTAACAAGCACTGAAGAGTTGATCGTTCTTTCTTTGGGTAGTATATGATGGAGTTCAATAAACTTAACAAAACACTGCTAGCGTTAAATTAACTAAGAAAATAGATTGAGGTAGGAAGTACAAAGGTTCACATAACTTGACAAAACATTACTGCATGTTAAAGACAAAGCAAGGGAAAGTATTTTGGCAAAAAAAATGAAAGGTTAGAGAAATTTCAGTAAACTTCACCTGATTTATAATGTTTACTCAAAATACCGCTAACTCATAACTTAGCCAAAATTAGGAATAAAACATATTTTCCAAGGATGACCAAAAACATGATAACAACTGGCTCTGACTAGGGACAAAGATTGATAAGGATGAAAGCAAAGAACCTAGAAGCGACAATTACATGATCAATGCTTTATCCAATGGGAAATAGAGTCAAAATACTATTAAGACCAAAAACCTTAGACACTGAAAGAAGACACAACCAAAACCAAAGCAAAAACCTAGACTAACTATTTACAAAGAGGAACCCTGAAAGGTAATCAAATCTGGTAGAGATTGAGATCCTACCCATTATAAGGAATGGATAGAGGAGTATCATCAAAATAGGCCAAATGGAAGGTATTAGGTCTATGCTCCTAGGTGATTTTGACTAGACCATTCCAGAGAGCATCAAATTTTTTGTGAGCACCCTTTGGCTCCCTATGTTTATCCCATAGCAATACTGAGTCTCCAATCATAAACTTCCCCAGTCTGGCCTTCTTATCAAAGATATTCTTGACATTGGTTTGATGCATAGTTATCTTATCTACCATTTCATCACATTGTTCTTCAATCTTTTCCTACACGATTCTCTTTTCCAGAGCATCATGGAATTCTTGATCCTCAATTGTAGTTTGTAGCTTACAAACGGATAGTTCCAGTGGAAGAGGCAATACACTTCCTACTCCATATAGCAAATCAAAAGGATTCATCCCAATTACTTTATTCGAAGTCATTCTATCTTCCCACAAAGCCTCATGGAGATTCTTATGCTAATATTTCTAGTTCTTGTTTACCAACTTCTTAATGATACTGACCAAATTTTTATTACTGAACTTGGCCTAGCCATTTCCTTGTGCATAGTAATTAGCCAAGTGTAATAAGGAGATTCCATGGTCATAGCAGAAAAGTGATATTTTTCTAGAGGAGAAGCTTGTTGCATTGTTAGTGACTAGTTTATAAGGTTCTCTTTAATGAAATCACAGACCACCTTTGAAATGGTTCTCTTCATAGGAATTGCCTCAACCCATTTAGTAAAATAATCTATTTCTATGAGAATATGGGTTTGACCTCTTCTCAATTGAGGGCTAATAGGCCTTATGAAATCAAGGACCCATTGTTGGAAGGGTCGATCAATCACAATAGGCCTAAGTGGGAGCACTGCCAACTGGGGTCTACCTACAAACAACTTGCATTTTTCACATCTGCTACCTAATAATAAGCATATTTAAACATACCTAGCCAATAATAACCATTCCTTAGAAATTTGAAGATAGTCATAGATGAAGAAAAATATCCTCCACATGCTTCATTGTGAAACATTCATAGCAACCTTGCTTACCAACCTTTGTCCACACATTTTAGGAATGCACTATCCTATCCTCTTTTGTACAAAGTGTCTTCCTAGATTACATACTTCGCTACCTTCAACTTTAGATACCTCCTCTGCTTTCTTGAAAGATGCTTTTTCCATTCTTTGTAAGTGAGGTAATAGGCTATATCTAAGAACCGTTCATCCTAGAGGCTAATGGTCAATACTAGAGGAAGGCCTTCTTCATCTTCTGACTCATTTCAATCTTCCACCATTAGTTTACAAAGTCCTCTACCTCATGCTATTTTTTTAGGCTTGAGATCTAGGACATATTCTTGCACCTTTGCAATCCATCCTCCTCTTCTGTTGCAACCAATATTTTGTTGAGTGAGGATGCTTTTAATAGTAGAGTCACACATATACAATTAAATGCAAGTGCATTATATAGAAATGAAATTATTTGACCGCTTTAACCACTGCAAAAGCATGCTTTTCTATTTGGGAGTAATTAAGCTCATGCTTCTTCAGCGGTATGGTCATGAAGGATATGGGCACTTGTACATTCTACTCATTGGCCTGAAGTAGGATAGCAGACATAGTGTGCTCTGAAGCATAACAATAAATGATGAAATCCTCTTTCAAATTAGGGCGGACTAGAATAGGAGCCTATGCAATAGCTTCCTTGATGTCACTGAAGGCTTGCTTTCCAACTTCATTCCACCTAAAGACTTGTTTTTCTTTCATCGTCTCCACTATATGTTTGGTAATCTCAGAGAAATATGAAACAACTTCCTCAAGAAGTTGACTTGGACAAAGAAATATTTTACACCTATTTTGCTAGAAGGAATACTTAGTTGAAGGATAGCTTTAACTCACGTTGGTTCTACCCTTATCCCCTCTTTGGACACTATGTGACCTAAAAATTTACCCTTAGTAAATCCAAATACCAACTTATTAGGGCTAAGGGAGATACTATGCTCTTTACACCTTTGCAGTACTTGCTCCAAACCCCTCAGATAATTCGCTCTTTTCTTAGAAAACACCATCAAGTGATCAATGTAGATGACTATGATATTATTCTTGAGATATCCAAAGGAAAAGTCCATGGATCTCTAAATTGTTGCTCCAACATTGATAAGTCCAAAGGGCATCCTATTGTAGTTGAAGTTTTCCCAAGGTGTGGTAAACATTGTTTTATGTTGGTCTTCTCCTGCCACACTAATCTAATTATAGCTAGAGAAACCATCCAACATGGACATCATCTCCGAGCTAGCAATTTTCTAGAGAATATGGTCCATATTTAGAAGTGGATAATTATCCTTCAAAGATGCCTAGTTAAGGTTCCTAAAATCCTCACATATTCTTATTTCACCATTCTTCTTGTAGGTTGGAACAATGTTTTCTACCGAGGTAGAATGATGAATCAGGTAGATTATTTTGGCTTTAAGCATCTTGACAATCTCCCTAAAAATCACATTAGCTACCTTAGGGTTGTAATTCCTTTGTTTTTTCCTAAAGGAAACTATCCATCCTTTCAATG
This sequence comes from Sequoia sempervirens, assembly GCA_007258455.2. Taxonomy (NCBI): domain Eukaryota; kingdom Viridiplantae; phylum Streptophyta; class Pinopsida; order Cupressales; family Cupressaceae; genus Sequoia; species Sequoia sempervirens. The sequence continues at coordinate 32,511,855 of VDFB02000013.1, read as the reverse complement.
GAATGTGATGCTAGAATTTTCCACCAATAAAGTTCTTAAGATCATCATAGCACCAGTCAAAAAATTCCTTGTACTTAATGAGTAAGGCTATCAATCTTTCCCTTTCTTCTGGAGAACAACATTTTCCAATGTAAACTAGCTTAAGGGAGTCAAGATCACCAATGTTTACTGCTTCAAACTCTCCTAAGCTATCAATAGATTCACCCATTTTCCATTTAATAGATTGATTGTGACAGTCAAATAGGTCATCCAAAGAGACCAACCCTTTAGGAATTTGATTACCTTTCAACTGAATGACTACATCCTTTAGGTCATTGATATCATCAGGGTAGAACTCTTTACACTCATTGGTGCTCACTTAGAAAAAGGATTTGGAAAATATCACAACATTCTCCAAGAAGGCCCAAATTTGCTTATCATTCTTGAATATTTTCCAGTGGTTAACATTATCAGGGATGTTGGGTCGGTAAATCAGCTCAATCCTATAGGATTTATTCTTGAAATATGGATGTGGGAGTAATAAGGAAGTAGAAAATGCTAATGAATCAACCTTAGAGTTTAGTTCTCTAGGAACAATCTCTATCGAAAAAGTGTCAAAACACTCAATAGAATCCCATACCTTGTTCCTATAATGTCTTATCCTTTCATTTTTCACAGTAAAAATTTTCCACACCTATTTTACAATCGACTATGCATCTCCTAAAACTTTGAGCATCTTATTCCCATACTTCTTGCTTCAACCAACCTAAATAAAAGAGCCTCATATTCTATAGTATTATTGGTGCTCACAAATTTTGATTTATAAGAAAAAGGAAATTTTTCACCTGAAGGTGAAATAAGCACTACACCTACTCTTGATCTAGAGTTAGAGCAACTCCCATCAAATTCCATTGTCCAAAGTTTTGAATTTGAATCTGGAGCAACCGTACTAGATTCTTTATCTTCATCTGAGAAAAACATATAGTTACCAAATTCAACTTCCTTGAACAAAATTTGTTCCTTAGGATCTTCCGATTTCAGTACTATTATCTTAGCCTTAGCCTCAGGCTCTAGAACACTTTCTTACTCCCAATAGGTATGCTAGCATAGGACCAATTGAGTTGATCTCACCACCTAGGTCTTTACAAAGAATTCTACTTAGAAGCATACCATAACTAGTAGGTATATCAACCACCAAAATTGTGAGTTTGAGTCATTTGTTTGGATGGGATGCAAGTGCAACTTGTGCATCTTTAATTTTTTTGATCAAGGGAACTTTCTTGGATTCTATAGAGTAAAATTTTCCAAATGTCTCAGTTAAGCTCAGCCCTAGGGCATGAGCAGTTTGTGTAGGAATAACATTGTTGGAAGTGCCAGAGTTAATAATGCAATTATTCAATCTGAACCCACTCGTGAACAATGATACACAGAAAGGATTTGCTTTATCCTCAAAGGTGTATGATGAATATATTTTACTGTTGGATGCTACATTAGAAATCGAGTCTTGAGAACTAATCACTTGCTTATCTAAGCTTGCATGGGACTCAAACTGTCCTATCCTAACATATTCGATTATTCTACCCAACTCCTTAGGATTCATCCGTAAACATTTTTCTTGTGAAATTTTCACCTTAGAGTTTTTGAAAAATTCAACAATATCAAAAGCTCTGGTAGATTTTTTGGCATGTAAAAAATTGAGGATTTGGAAGAATCCTCTATTACTATGTGTGACACATTTTCACTTTTTGAAATGACACTAGCTCTAGTATGCCAAAATTTTGGAGATTTTGGACTACCTTTTGTATTTGTATTTTGCTGACCTCTTGTGACAATGGCATAGGTGGGATCATCCAGAGTGATGTAGACATCTCCTCCTCTATCATCATCAGGTTCAAATTTGAGGTACCCATTTCTAGAGTCACCATATTTATTGGAAGGATTACCTTCCTTAGTAACATCTTCAATGACTTCCTTCATAGTAGTCATATAAAAACATCAAAACTCAAAATTTTCAAATTAGAGATATGGTCCTAAAAGAGAATCAAAATAATTAACATGATAGATACAAGAAATGAAAGCTTAAACCTAATTGGTTGGGACTTTTATAATTATAGTAGACTATTGTTTAAGATCTTATAAACTTGCTACACTTGAAGGAGAACCTTGAGAAGAGCCTATTAACAACATTTATATTAAGAAATTGTATGCATGACCCTCAAGGTATCCTAGCAGTTTGTACATACTAGTTTCAGCATTGCATTCCATTTTGTTCATCTATAATTTGTATTCCATTTAATTTTCATATCATTAAGCATTTGCATGTCCTTTTCCTTTTCTACCATGACTTGGTTGTTCATATCTATCATTTTTATTTGGCTATCTTGTCATGTCCTTTATCCATGTCAAATTTTTCCCTAACTTGGGGAAATTTTCCTTTTTTCCTTAGCTTTTAAGTTGGATTCTTGTATCTTGAGATTATTTTCATAATCCAAAAACATTGAGCTTTAACAAAAATCATAAGCAAAACAAATTTTAGTTGTTGGGCTAAATATTTGGCTTGCATAGCTTATTTCCTACCTTTCATTATAACTATAGAAAAAAATTCCCATTCCTTAACATAATTATCTTTCCTACAATGGGAATTATCAAATAGAGTAAGGTCCTAATAAATGCATCCTTCCTAAAATTGGCTATTGATTTCATTTCTCAGTTGATTTCTTTTGATTTCTTGATTTTATTTTTTCTCCCACATTCACTTGATGAAAGCCTATATCTTAATGAGCATAGAGAAGCTTGGATCGAGGCTTGAGTTTCTTCCTTTGCATGTTTATATTTCTTTTTTCTCCTATTTTCTTGATGAAGGCATATCTTTATGTGCTTAGAGCAACTTGGGTTTAGACATGATTATATTTCTCTACATGTATGATTGATTGATGTGTCAAAGTCCATGCAAGGTGGGTAATTGACAAACGATATCCACTTTCTACGGTTCCTCTTCAAAGTAACAAAGAGTTGTTTTTTCCTTTGCATGTTGTTCATTTGGAATATTGGCTTTTGTTACATCTTCTCTTTATAGGTTCATTTTGATATTTGATCCCTGGTGGAGATTTATTTCACTAAATATCCTCCATTCATAAATGTTAGCATGCATCATAATATCATAACCATAACATGTACATCATAATCATAAATCATAATTATCACAATAATAAACATCCATAATCATAATAAATCATAGCATCTATCCATCATCATATATATTCTTAATCATAATTAACATCATCATCATCATCATATCATCATCATTATCATAGAATTAGCTAATCCATCTTGTTGTGAGCTTGGCCAAAAAAAATTCCTTGGTCAATCTCTCGAGGGGGCATCTTATGTCCATCTCTTAGTTCATTGAGGCATATCGGGGCATATAATCAATATTTTTCTTTGAAACAATGCTATAAAACACATTGTCTCAAATAAGGGAAAAATGTAGACACCTAAAAATGACTAATACATTTTCACCTTATCATTTCATCATTATCGTCATCATTTCTTCTATATACATATTAATTAAATAATTTTTAATTATTTAATTAAGCTAATATTTCCTCCTTTCATTCATAATAATTAAATAGTTTTAAATTATTTAATTAATTTATCACTTTCCCTCAAACATTAATTAAGCTCAATTTATCACTGGTCCTCCATAGTTAAACATTTTTCAAAAATTATTTAATTAGCTAACACTCCTCTTTTAAATAAATTAAAATAATTTATTTAAATTAAATATTTTCCTCTAAAATAAATATATTAATATTAATTTATTTCTCCAACTATCATTTTGAATTAATTTTATTTATTTATTTAATTCCTTTAATCTTTCCCTCCATCAAAATTCAAATTTAGGTCTTTACCCTATCTTGAATTGTCCTATCCATTAATCTTGGAAATTAATCTCCACCATTGATTAAATATCAAGTGAAGCATATAAATAATAAGATTTCATTTCATTCAAACCCCCTGGCGCTCGTATGGTAAAAAAATCACCCTATCACTTTCATGATCAAACATTATCAAGCATTTATGGCATTATCATTGTCAAGCACAAGTATCATTTATCTTTGATCATTTTTCATTACCATTCCATCATATCATTATTGTTCTTTCATAGTTTGTTACTTTAAAGAGTAACCCACAATGGAGAGAATAAAAATCTTAGCTATGATGACTTTTATTGTTATCTAAATTCTAATGTTTGAGCCAAGACCTTGAGATTTATTGAAGTGATTGTTGAAGTGTGAGTTTTGCATTGTTATTTTTTTTATTCACACTTTCATCATTCATAATTGTATCCTAATCTATTAAGGCCTATACTCTAGGATGATTATGGTTGGTTGGTCCATTGGTCTGAGCTCTTTGAATATCTATATGGATCTATGGAACCTAGCTCTATAGAGTGCCATGTGTCATCTCACCACTCTTTTCTCTCATCACATCCTAGTATTTCTCTCCTATAAGCACATCAACCTCACCCCTCATCTTATAACACTATGCAATAAATACCTAAACCTTTGATCCCTATAAACAATGAGTGTAACCAAATCTATAGCTCTCTCTCCTATACTTAATACTCCTCGTATGTCATGCTTAAAGTTCCATAATGGGCTCAAAAATCTCTAGGTAACTATACAGTCAAAAAATGTACTCCTTTACATTTTCACACTATGTTTGGGTCCCTTAATTAATTGGACTTAATTAAGCCTCTAATTGCCTAAATTTTTCATTTACAAGCCTAATTAATTTCAATTTCTAAAAGGGGAGTTGTGATTTAATTAATGCATTTATTATTTTTATCACCAAGAAATGAATAGGTCCTAATTATTTAGGTTAGGACCCATTTGCCCTTGGGTGAATGGGTCCCCCTTAAGATCACAATTCAAAATTTTAAACATGTTTTTGGTGGCATCTTAAGGTCCTAAATTCGATATTTAAGTGTCGGCTTGTAATGTTTAATTTTTGGAAAATTAGAAAATTGTCTATAAATACAAGGTCTTTTTATCAAATTGAAATCCTAAGATATCTAGATTTCAAGTTCAAGTTTCATAAGAGCTAAGATTATTTCCAAAAGTGTTCAAGAGTAGTTTTCTCGAGTATTTGTTGCAGCAATCAAGATCTCAAGCATCATATCAAAGTTATCAAGCATCATGTATGTTTTTGGAGCTAAAATTGTGATGTAGGTTTCAAGCATCCAAGTCAAATTTCAAGAATCAAGATCAACATCCAATCAAGCCATTCATGCAAGATCTAGATCTTGGAGAGATCTACTAAGTTGCAGTCCTTCAAGGGTTCAAATCAAAGGTTTGGTGAGTTGCAACATAGCAATTGTTCATTCATCATTATTTCCATGTTTCATTGTTTCAATTCAAGGTTTAATTACCAAAATGGGATTTGAACAAGGAAAACCACCACTCACCCAAAAAAAAAAAAAAATTCTCTCTTATGCTTGTGTTGAAGATATTAGGTTGAAGAAGGATTGATCAATCAAAGAGAAAAAATTGTAAAAGTTGTCAAAATATATCATCAAGCCACGAAAAATTATCTACAAGATTTATTTTCAAACTTCTAACTGTGAAATTTGGAGAATTCGAGAGTACATACATAGAACCAGAGAACCCAAAAAATAATTTCAAAACTCCCTACAAAGACCCATTTTCCCTTGGGTGAATGAGTCCTAGAGGACGCTCAACAACAACATTTTTTATGGTAGATGCAAAAATACTAAACCATCTCAGATATGTTTGAAAGTTGCGAGTTTCGTTAGATTAAAGTTTAATCTTCTCATTTCAAGTGTCACTTTGCATTTTTGGGTTTATTTACTATTTTTAGTCTTTCTCCCAAAGTGTTGTTTCATCATATTTGCCCCATCCCAGATCATAAAGAAAACAACATGATCTCCTTCAAGGTTGAGTCACCTAAGGGCTGAAATTCAACCTTGGCTTAAGGGATATATTTTTCCTAATGAGATAGAGGACAATAGGTGCATTATACCCCATTTTCCCCTTTCTATTTGTACTAAATTATTGGTGAACCCCCATTTGAATAGAACACACCCATTTTCCCATCATTTTAGTAACAACTAGCAGTATATTGTGGCATGTAATCATCTCACATTTCTCCCTCCAAATAAATAGTGGGGACCATCTCGGCTATGACTTGATCAAAGAAGTTGAGCCACTCTCACATCCTAACTATAAATTAAAAACAAATTTATACATCATAATGTATCATAAATGAATCCATAAAATAAATTAAATTATAAAAATACCATGTATATAAAAATAAACATAAATAACATATCAACTAGGTCCTCAATTTGCCAATTTGGATCTTAAGGAGCAAGTGATCTCACAGGGGCTATATCTGTAGTTGTAAGTGGTGTGGTAGAGATTCTCATAGAATTAGTACTACTCAACTCTCTTCTCTCTATTTGGCTCAGGGTGTATATTATTGTAGGTAGCCCTGCTAGCCTCACTTGTACTCTAGGCCTCTACTCTACCGAGCTCTCCAAGTGCCACTAAATTATTTTACTCCTTACTTGATCCATATGCACCAAGATATCCTCTAGGATAATACTAAAGAAAAATAGGCATCAATTTAGTAGTCAAACACCAATTGATGTAGATTGGAGTAATTCCCACATCTTTTGTATCTAAAATTAGGAAAGAATCATCTCCTTCACATCAGGGTCACTCAATGCAATATCAATGACAATAGATCAAGGTAGGTCACCCCCTCTCACATCATATGTGGGTAAAAATCTAGGAACCTACTTTACTCACTTGAACTACCTTATCAGCCACAAGTAGTAGAAGGACATAACTATATAGTCATATCAACCAATAAAATATCTATTTCATTGCGTCTAAGCTAGCTATCTCAAAATTTCTAACCATGATCACATCTATACATATGGCCACCATATAATATTTTTAATTTGTAATCTATAAAATTTATATCTCAAAAATAATAAATTACCAAATCTCCAATATTGACATATAAAATAAATTTTAGCCCTATGAATATCCATCAAAATTTGGCCTAGGAAACTTATTGGCCTCATCCAAACCTAAATTAGTTTACATGTCATGAGGTTATGGTCCTTGTGATACATGAAGCAACCAAGGCCATGATATAGGTGGGTGACCATGCTTTGTCCCCACATCAAAAATATTTGACTCTCGTGCATATAACCCAAATGGTATGCTTGAAGCCCCATGTTGGTGTGTGCTTTTCTATAGTGTCACCTCCTACCACCTAATCGATAGCATATTGATGTATGTACTATATAGTGGAAAATGATCTTTTCTCCTCAATGGTAATAGTGTAACCTTGAATAGGAAATACTAGGATAGAGTAGACATCCTCTAAGTTCATCATCATCTCCTCTATTTGGAGCATGAAGGTGGATATGGCTACATACCATTGCTCCATCACAACCATCAACATGCTATTGTAGTACATCTTTGGATTAATAAAGATCCTTTAGATCCTCACTCGCTGGAGGAGTGAGGTCTCATTTGTTGAGAGGTTTGATAATCAGCTCCATATAAGAGATAGAACTACCCCTCCTATGTGCTCCCGCATAGTAGGCATGTTTGAAAGTAATAAAAATCATTCACACATCACTTACTACTCTAACTTATATATTTTATTCTTCCCAAAAACTAAAAGAAACTCATTTTTTATTGGGAACTAGCATGTCCTTGGATACTAGTGCATCCTCAAAATTCTATCACATAGGTTAGACACATATGTTTCCCCTAGACAACCCCATGCCAATTGAATGCCAACGTGCATTGTGAGAGCACCATATCAAAATATATTAAAAAATCATGGTAAAATTTTCATTCACCTCACATGAAGTTTCCCCCTACTTGACTCCCTCATAGAGATTGTCTAGCTTGTTTTATTGGTAGTTTCATTTGTGTAATGTCCCATTTTCTAAAAATAGCAATTACTATTTTCAATAAACTTGGTTTTCAAATTTGCCAATCAAGAGTTGCAGATAAATCAGGTAATTTAGTGTTTCATGAGAAATTTATTAAATCAATTTTTGGGGATAAATTAATATTTATTTTTAATTTATCTTGGAGCATGTTTTGGATAAAAAAAACCATATTTAATCACTTTTTATGTACTAGTTGTCATAAAAGCAAATTTTTTTGGGAAATGACTAATTTATTGGAGGCCAATTTGGAAAAGGAGTTACAAAATCATGAGAGACAAAATTCCTTCCATTTTTGCATGTATTATAGGAATCCAAGAAGATTCACGAAGAAGGAAACTCATATAAAATACAATTTATTGCTTTTTTGGATCTATTCTATGCATATTTTCTCATACAACTTGTGAATCTTCTTCAAAGGTTGATAAACCAATGAAGGGAAAATCTCTAAGGATGATAAACCAAGGAGATTAAGGCTTGAAGATAGTGGTTTCAAAGGTTTCTAGAGGCAATTTCACCCAGATATTGCAATTGTGCTTCAAAGGCTTAGTTGTTGCATTGTTGCAGGTTCTTTGTTGGGATTTTTTAGTGAGTTTTGATCCATAATTTGTAATCTATTTTGTTGGTGCTGTAGCAGCATATTAATGGATTTATTTTTCTATATAAATCATACCCATGTCATATATATTTAAGTTATATTCTTATTTTCAAATGCTGGAGAGTTTTTGTGCAAATCTATTGGGGTTTCAGGTGTATTTTTGAGTGCCAAATTGGTGGCAATTGTGCATATTGTAAGGGAAGATCTGTAGGCTATCCAAAGTGCATTTTTATAGGCTGTTATTCTGTCAAATTTTCTATAGAAGTCTCATATTCATTGCTACAATAAAATTATAAGTGTGGTTGGCTTCATTGGTGTAATTCTCAGTGCACCCAATTTCACAATTTTTACTTGTTGCACATAAAATCTCAGAAATTGATAAGCATTGCAAAAATAGATTTAATAATTTTATTGGGGATATTATAGTGATATCAGAGCCATGATCTTTCTTTCCTGAGGGGTTGATCATATTTTTCAAAATAAAGATGATTTAAAAGATGGTTGATCATATGGAAGATTTGGCTAGGGATCTTGCAGCCATTAGAGAAACATATCTTAATCAAGATGAAGGATTTAGAAATTCTATCCCATACAATGATTATACCACTCAGATGCAAAAAATGATGGAATTGAAGAATCATAAACAATATTCAAATGTAGATGGAAGAGATCTCAGGAGAAAATTCATGAAACCTTCAACTTCCACTTTTGATGGATCAGACCGACACTCAATTAGAGCTTGGTTATTTCAGATGCAAGACTACTACTATTCCAGTTCCATGGAGGAGCAAGTTTCCATTCAGTATGCAATCTTGAACCTTGAAGGATCTGCTCATGATTGGTGGTACCAAGGTATGAACACCCAAGATCACATTCAAGTAAATCCATTTGATTAGTTTTTTCAAAGGTTGATTGATAAATTTGAACAAATGGTTGAAGAGGAGAAAGTAGTTATAGAAGAGTACATAACAAGAGAGTCTAATGTAGTGAATGTTTTGAAGCACAATGAATATGTGACCAAGTTTCAAGATGATTCTCTGGACATGCGTGCAATAATGGAGGATAAGGTTGTGCATGAAGAACATGACAAGTTGATAGCCTTGAATTCCATCTTGGATTCATCCAATGATCATTCCAAGCTTAATGTCTACTTTGATGTTTCTAGTAGAGTAGATAAGATTAAGAGATCTTTGATACACTTTCAAATTATGGAATAGAGGAGACAAAGATAAATATGTTGATGAAGATTTCAGTCTTAGGAGGATGGAAAATGACTCCCTCAAAATGGTAATCACACATGAGAAGCACATTGAACATTTAGACATTGATTGCAGCAACCAACCTTCTTTTACTTGGGATCTAGGTGTATCAACATCTAAGTATGATTTAGTACTACCTTGGGATTAATTTATCTTTCATTCCAATGTTGTTTTAGATTCATCCTAGGAGACATGCATGGAGGATGGAATTGAGGAAGTTAATGCTGGAAGGTATGATATTGATCATAAATCTGATTTATTATTGCTTGGTGTTGATTTTGAGAAAAGGTATAGAAGTTTTGATTATGATAAAAGACACAATAGCATTGCTGATTTGGATCCTCAAACCCATGCTATACTTTTTCATCTAGAGGTAAAAGGGGAATTTTATGAGATGCATGATAGCCATGGTGATGACAGGCATGAAGAAGCTTCTTATTTTTGCATGCAATATAATAATAGTGCTTTAAGCTCATAAAAAATTACAATTCATGAGGAGAGTTTTAAGAATAAATTCTTGGTGTCTGCTGAAAATATAGTGCAAGTTTTATCTAGAATGGATAGTATGTAAAGGCATGTAGAAATCATAATTCAAATTGCACCAAGAGGCCAAAATAAGATTGACGTTTCCTTTTCTGATTTACAAACAATGAAGAACACCATGGAAGAGATTATAATAGCCTATTTTCAAATGATGCATGATAGAGGTACAACTAATAAGTTTGCAGATGAGACTGTGTAAATGACAAATAAATTAAGGGAAGAGGTTAGTGAGCTCACCAGTGAGTTTAATTTCCTGAAAATTTCTCTTGAAAGTGTCCAAGAGGGATTTATTAAAGATAATGATTAGCTCTATGAAGCTCCCCAATTTAGAAATAAGGTGAGCAAAGGAGGGTCCAAGGAGGACGAATAGGTAATAGAGGAATTAGATTGCATATGCGAGTATAATTTGGCACATTCGGATAGTATAAGTTTGGAACAAGATGAGGATGAAGATAATTTTCAGATTTTTGATAATCCTATATTTATGATGGAAACTAATTTGACCCATGATAATCCTTTATTGGATTTGGAACTAATAGATTAAAGTGATGAGATTGGATTTGATTGTAAGACTTAGGACCCAAATGTAGTTTCTTGCTATGAGATGTCTCAAGATGGGAGAAAAGGATCAACCTTTAGTGTTTGTACTGCTACCCACATTCCAATAAATTTGTGCATGTCTCTAGATACCAATTTGTAGATAAGTTGGATGGACTTTTCAGCCTTGCAACAAAACAGTTCTTGGGTAAGGTTGGTTGGTAGAGATATTTTGACTATATGGGATGATCCTGTTGTTACTACCATATAAGAATCTCCTCTCTTTTCAGTTGAATTTAAGTTTAGTGGTTGCTGCCCTCACATAATTTGGATTTTATGGAGATATCATTTCATGAGAAGATTTTTATTGAGCATCAAGATAATTTTGGACAGTTGGTTTTAAGTATTTTCCTAGACCCAATTCATTCTTTCATTGGTTCCACCTTGGTGAGAGATGGTCACTACAGTTACTTTGTGGAGTTGACATGAATGATTACATTTGAGAGTTTAATGTTTCCTTTGGCTTGTTTGTTTGGGTGTGCTTGGGGCCTTCCTTTGGACAATTGGAGTTTAAGTGTTGATACCATGATTCATAATGGTGACAACAAAAGCATTTCTTCATTGGTGAATTTTAGAGACAAGAGTGGTAGAGCATCTAAATTTTCTAAAAAAATTGAGGTGGTTCTTGCTTTTTCATGATTTTGAGCCTCTGTGTCCAAGAGTTGGGCTTAGGGTTTTGCTTTAGAGACCATTGTTTCAAATTTCAGTCATAAACCTTGAATGTTCTAATCCTCTATTGACCTACCGCACTTGCTTATCGGTCACTTAAGTTGTAACTTGAGCTATTGAAATCATCATTTTTACCGGCCCTTTGGTTTAGGCTTGTCGGTCACTGAACGCATTCCCATTTTTTAAATTTTCTTATAGATGGGAAAAAATATTTCATGTTGAGAGACTTAAGTTTTTGGCCTTTATCCCCAAGGGTCTAAGTCTCGTCGACCTAGTAGGGCCCTTTGTTAAAACTAACGTTTTGTGATTGTACAAATTGCCCACTGTTGGATTAGAAGATGTGATCTCAATCTTTCCCTGCCAACCCCATGTAAATAAAATAATGGTTTATTAAAAGTCACAAGGTTAGTGGGCTATTTCCACGTGTACCACTATAGATGTGGGGCCTAGTTTCCACTATGGATCCTAACACCGAAATGTTTAAATCAACAACCATGATGGAATGTTGAGAGTTAATCTCAATCTTTCCCTACTGATCCTATGGGATATGAATAATGCTTTATCAAAGGTCGTGGTGCTAGTGGGCTTATGACACATGGATCTCTTCCTCCACTTGGAGAAGAATGGTGGATCCCATACATGGATGAGTTGGCATCTAGCTGGTCGAGTCTCATTGGCTGAGGGATTGGAGAGCGATAGCGGTGGAAATTTAAAACTTATGGACTCAATTTGAGTTGTTGAACAAACCATCTCACAATAAGATCTAAGGCTATTATTCAAAACCAAAATGTGGACATGATAATCATCTTGCTTCACATGAGTAAGTATTAATGGTAGAAAAAATATGCAAGATTACTCAAACCCGATCCTGATGCATGTGCATGATTGCATTTCTGTAATGATTGAAGATTATACACAGATTTTGATACACCTAAGAGATTAATGTTTGTGATTCAAAATCCAACCATTAATCATCTGCTCACTCGTGTTGGCTTTCTTTGCAATTGATGATAGACACGCTCAAATTGCTCAATAAATGGGAGTTAATAGCCTTTGTTTCTTCACAATTACAAGTGAAACTTGAGAAATTCTAATTTCGAGAAAAGGGTGGTGAGAGTTTTATATTTTTCAATCTCTTTAAGTTGATAGGAATTGTGAGGATTTGAGTGTCGTGTTTTTGAAAAATATTTTGAGAAACCAGTTAGGGGTCTATATGCAATTGTGAATTCTTATTGTTCCCATCTTATCCCCATTGAAAATGAGTAAACCCATTATATCTACTTCCCCAGTATGAAGGTTGAGATGACTCAATTTACTGGAGTCACATGATGATATTCTTGAGAATGAACGAGGCACACCCAAAGTTCTCGTGACTCCAAAGGAGAAGAGAAAGATGAAGGCTTGTAGTAAGAAATCTATGCAGATTAGTGTCAAGAGTACTTATCATTTGAGAAGCAAGGTTTTTCTAGGAGAGTTAGCCAAATTTAAAGGGAAAGAGTCGGTGAAATCTGTGAGGGAAGCAAGAAGGAAGGATAAGTATAACTAGGCTTACATGGGACAACATAATTCTCCCATTGAGATCTTGGATGATCCCTTATATAGTGAGACTAAAACTGACTCAGGTTACTACCATTACCTACTCACCATGGCTAACCTGATGGACCCTGATGAAGAGGAAGTGGTGGCTTCTCCATATTTTGCAAGGAAATGAAGTGGGTGTGTGTATTCTGGTTCTAATTGAGTAGGATTGCATTTTGGTCCTAGTTTTGGGTGTTGGTGTTAACATTGCCTTCATGGCGTTTTGTGTCCTTTGTCCTAACTTGGGTTCCTTTTGGCTAATATCATGAAGAATATTTTGTTCAATATGGACATGGAATTTGGAAGCTAGTGCAATGACTAATGGTTCTTTTGGCGGTACTGACTAGTTCTTCTTCAATGAATGGTGTTAAATTTTGTTTTCCCTATTTTGAAAATGATTGCGCATAACTATTAGGGGAATATCTCAAATTTAGATGAAATTAGTTTTGAATGAAATGTAACTGTAATTGAGATGGTTGCTTGTTGCTCCCTTGTTCTATAAAATGGATTTCAAGGCTCATTACAGGGGATTCAAGTTCTGAGTCACATAATGGTTTGGGTTAAAAGCTAAGTTGAAGAAGAAGCATATTGAAAATTGTCGATGAATAGAATAGTAAGGATTCTAGGGTATGAGTCATGTATGTAATGACCTTAAAATAGTTTTACAATAGAAACAATAATATATGAAAGTGTTAGTTCTAAAGCATATGCTCTCCTATGTAATTTTCTATCAGATTATGAATGAAAATGGTTAATGATATTTTCATTCATCTTCAATGGTTTTAATTGAATGAGTAAATTTATTTTTTTCTTCAATTTAAAGAATTGATTAAATGCTAAAATAAGGTTACTGGTCTAGGAGGAAATAACATGGGATTTGATAAGTGGTTGTGTTTTAGACACAGTGAGTTGGAACTACAAAGTAGTATAATAATAGTCCACCAATTGTTGAGTTAAATGGATAATGTATTATTGGTTGTTACAAATTTGACTCCATTATCCCAATAGATGAAGCATTGGTCTCTGCATTAGGTCTTTTTTAAATATAATTGAGCTAGTAATACATCTGAATAGGGATTTGGAACGAGAATGAAAAATATTAAGAAAATTTCAATTACAATGTACCAATCCAATGTACCATCCCAATTCCTTGCAATAGACTATAATTTATTTAAAGATCTGCCAAATCTTTAATGAAGGATATCTATCTACACTTTATAGGAGTTGATTTATAGGTAGAAATGTTCTCAAATAGCTAAATATCACATGAACATAAGATGGAATACCCTCCTTGGTCTTACAAAGCCCAAAGAGTATAAGTAAGGGCCTCAAAACTCTTACTTGTTTGTTGGCCACTAACTTTGAAGATCCTTGAGCATAAGGGTTGGCTACCCTTTAGAGGATTTCAATGTTCTACTGGAAAAAACACCAACAAAATTGGAAACTTTGCTAGGGAAAACTTTCAATCTCCAATGGTAGACTGTTGTATCAAAGAGTCAATTATTCGGTGAATCTAAACTTTTGGTTCAAACTTTGAGAAGTTCTTGGACCTGGAAAAGGTTTGGTTGCAAAAATTTTAAAGGATTTGGGTGCGACTCTGCTATTAGAGAAGACCCAAAATGAGATTTACCTTTGAAAGAACTTCATACTGCTTGACGTTTAATCCTCTGTGAAGAGATGTGGTGACTCTGCTGGGGAAAAATTTCAATCTCCAGTTGCAGACTATTGTATCAAAGAGTCAATTATTCAGTGAATTTAAACTTTTGGTTTAGATGTTGAGAAGTTCTTGAACCTAGAAAAGGTTTGGTTGCAACAAAGTTCAAAGGATTTGAGTGTGACTGCACTATTGGAGAAAACCAAAAATGTGATTTACCTTTGAAAGAACTTCATATTGCTTGAATTTCAATCCTCTATGAAGAGAGCTAGTGACTCTATCTAAAGAACTTGATAAAGAATAGTAAAAAGTTCTAGATATGCAAAATTTCAATCAAGAAGAAAGGTTAACATCTGCTACAAGTTTCTAGGTATTCTCATAAATCTAAAGAAAATATTATTATGTTTGCAAGTAGTTTATGAGAAGTATTCAAGACTTAAGATGTAAATGGTTCCCTATTAGGTGAAATGGCACTAAAAGAGCAAATAGTAGTGGTAATTTTACATGCTTCTAAAGTGTAACTTGAAATTTTTGTAGTATGATGAAGAAGTATGTTATATCTTTGAAATTTACCTATTAGAGGATCTTAAGCAAAGTAGAGATAAAAAATTTCCATTGTAAAGGCTTAAGATCATAATTGCAAAGGGAGCTTGAACTGCCTTGTGTAATTATAAGGAAAATGTGATAAGCCTTGTAGATGTGTGAGAAAATGCATTATCAAACTATGCACCTTGGTGTGGACCCGAATGTAACAATGCATAGTGGACAACCCCTATCATGTCAAATAAATTTCAGTATTGAAAGGTATAGAGCTATAAATTTCAGTAGCATTAATGGTTATCCTAATCTCATTCTGTCTAAAGTAAAAATTAAAGTACCAAAATTCAATGGTGAGAAGACTGAATCAACATGCAGACATTTGCAAGAGTTTTTTGATGTGATGGAAGATTATGGACTTGATTTTGAGGACATTGTCATGAAGTTATTTATTTAGTCTCTAAAAGGAGATGCAAGAGATTGGTTCTCCTATTTATCAACATCCTCTATACACTCCTAGGATGAGTTTAAAGTAGTGTTCATGGAGAAATTTGGTGAAAGAATTGATCCAATTTTAATAAGACAAAGGTTTATGAGCATTGAGAAAGAAGAGGATGAGCTAGTCCTAAACTTCAATCTTAGATTTTCAAAGGCAATAAGGAATATTCCAGAAAGTATAAGACCAAATGATGCAGTGTGTCTGGTTGTGTACTTAGGTGCATTTGATGAAGAAATGAGTTATTTGTTAAGAGACAAAGAGCCCACAACATTGCATCAAGCATATCAAATTTCCATGAATATTGAAAACAACTTAAAATATTCAATGATGAAGGGGTATTTGGCTACCAGTGTTGGTTATCCTAGCACATTTCATGCAAATGGAACCAATAGATCAAGAAATAGAGATGTCTATAAAGATGATAATAATTTTGTTGTTCTGATTTCCCCATCACCACAACATGCAGATTGTAGTGAGAATTTAGCTGAACATCAACTAAATTTGAGAAAAGTTGATCAAATGTCTTTTGTTAAAGAATTGTATGAAATAAAAAACAACGAGGAAGAATTTCCCTATTATTTTCTCTCAAGATTTTTGGATGTCTTGTTGGAAGTACCCAAAAGTGTCAGACCTAAGGGATCAATGTGCATTGATCTATTTTTTGAAATCTACAAGTCAAGGATGACTAGCTTGCCAAAGGAGTTGAACCTCATAGCTTTGGCCAAGTACTTGATTGGATAATGATTGTAGAGGGAGCTAAGTGTGATTATGCACAACATGAGATGCTTCAGAATGTTAATGGTGGATGTCTTATTGAGAAACATCTGAAAACAATGCAAACAAGTGAGGAGAGTGTATC
This sequence comes from Sequoia sempervirens, assembly GCA_007258455.2. Taxonomy (NCBI): domain Eukaryota; kingdom Viridiplantae; phylum Streptophyta; class Pinopsida; order Cupressales; family Cupressaceae; genus Sequoia; species Sequoia sempervirens. Next base: position 32,495,081 of record VDFB02000013.1, on the reverse strand, counting down.
AAAATATGAACATCCATCTTGTTGTATGGGAAAATGTAATGATTGTAATCAATTCACAAATAGCATATATGTAGATCAATACAACAATGATGAAGATGAAGATACATAGTATGATGAAAAAATAGATGTGCATGACCCTAGGATGTCTTGGATAGTGAAGAAGTAAAAGAGATACAAGAGGTCATCCCATTTCATGATTTAATCAATGATAGTGATGTAAATATTGTTGATATCCTATTGCAAATCAATGATCAAGATATTAGAAGTGAAATTTTAGGCATTCAGTTTGTAGAAACTGAACATAGTCTCAATATTGGTGAGTTTTTTTGATGTAGTACTAATGATGGCTTTGAGTTTGGTCATTCCTTTGTTGATCATGATTCTCCTTAGGAAGTAGAGATGGGATCCTTTGCATCAAATAGGGGATATGTTGATAACAATAGGAATACATGTCTACTTGAGAGTGATCAATTTTCTTCATGTGAAGAGTTTTTAGAATGTGAGTCAATGATGTTGACTATAAATGATTGGGATGAAGTTGAAAATTAGTCTATCTACTCTTCTAGTGATTATAATGAATTTGAGTACAATGATGATTTGAAAGATTTGGGCCTTCATGTTGAGGAGGAAGAAGATTTTATGACAACAATAAATGTATGAAAAAATCCCTTATTTGATGAGCCTCCAACTTTACTTGGGATGAGAAATGATGATCCTTATTGGTGTAGAGATAACCAACTCTTTGCTAAGAACTCTGATGACGCATCTGACAAAGGGTTAGAATGTGGCCATGAGTAAACAAAGCAACACATTGATGAGCTCAAACATTGCCTATGAACATTTTACATTTGATACTGATGTTGTAGGTAAGATTAAGGATCATGATTAGATTGAAGTTTATGATTGTTTCTTTGAGGATTGTGACTACTCTTATGAGGATGATCCAGGAATACTTCATTCGCATGAAGGATGCAATGATTCAAATATTCATGAAGTCACTTGTCCACAAGTGAATGAAAAAATTGCATATGATGAACACCTGGAATGTAATTCAGGTTTACCATCAATAGGGAATGTTACTTGTATAAGTGATGAGGAATTTGAAGATTAAAATGTGAGTGTTCAGTGTGTTGATCTTGAACACAGTGTAAGAAATGATGAATATTCTAATGAATGTGCTTATATCCCATTTTTCATGATTGTTTGTATGAGGAAAAGATGGAAATGTTAGCTATACATGAAAATGATGAGGGTGTACACATTGATGAAAGAAGGGGCTCAGTATTGAATCACCAGGTTATGCATTATGATATACACATGGATCCTAGATTAGCATTATTTCCAACTGATAATGAGAAAAAAAATGATGAATCTTCAAATTGTGATGACACTGTAAGAATTTTTGAGCTAGGCGGAGAGTAGCCAAATTATGCAAATAATAGTGGGTGTGATGCTAGTTAATATGAAATTAAATATGGGTGCTCCTTTTTTGGTGTTTCTTATCTTCACAGTATGAACATGGACATGTTTTCATTTAATGAGGAGAGCATTTATGTGGAGGAGAACAAGGATTCTTGTTCAATTGTCAATGGATAACATTTAGATCATGAATGCCTAAATATGTTCCCATATTATGATGCCCAATTCAAGGATGCTCCCAAATACACATCCTTTCTTTTTGATACATCTGGGGATTGTTTGCATAGTGCACAAAAAAGTGCTTAAGAAATTTTTTAGTTTGATGTGAAAACCAAATATGATGTCAAATTTCATGATGTTAGTGATCAAGTGGATTACGAATATTTCACTTTCTTAATTCAACTAGAGAAGATAGAATCAAAGCAAGCTAATGAGTAGATTGGCTATATACATTATAGAATGTATGTGTTCCAAATGTTATTTGATTGCATTCTCCATTCTAACACATTTGATGACACTGATGGCAGTTTTGGAAACATGGCATGTATGGTTGATTGTGTTAATCACAATGGATTTGATTGCTTGGAAATGCTTGGTAGAAATGTTGATCCATTACAGATAGTTGAGAATAAAGTCTTTGAAAGAAGTAAGATTTAGTTCCAAGTTCTTGGGGGCCTTGGGCCAAAAATTTGAAGATTGAAGCCTATGGAATTGCATGAGGTAGGCTTAATGGTCTATACATCAGCTGAGGCTTCTATAAATTTAAAAAAAAAGGGAAGGAACAATGTATAGTTATGTAAAAATTCTATATAAGTTTGGTGTGTTTGCTTCTGGTTGTGTTTACTTGCCTTGTCTTGGCAAGCTCTTGGGTTTTTGTCTCTTTGTGTTGTTCTGCTTCACCATGAGAACTGAATTCTCACCATACCCACTAGGGGTATGCATCCCCGAACATGAGCCACTAGTAGAGCTTCTAAAGTTTCTAAAAAAATTGAGATGGTTCTTGCTTTATTGTGATTTTGAGCCTCTGTGTCCAAGAGTTGGGTTTAGGGTTTTGCTTCAAAGACCATTGTTTCAAATTTTAGTCACAAACCCTGAATGTTCTAATCCTCTGTTGACCTGCCACACCTGGTTATCAATCACTTAAGTTGTAACTTGAGCTATTGAAATTGTCATTTCTTGTGACCCTTTGGTTTAGGCTTGCCGATCACCAAATGCATTCCCATTGTTTTAATTTTCTTATAGACAAGCAGAAATATTTCATGTTGAGAGACTTAAGTTTTTGGCCTTTATCCTTGAGGGTCTAGGTCTCGTTGACCTAGTCAGGCCCTTTGTTAAAACTAATGTTTTGTGCACGTGCAAATTTCCCACCATTGGATTAGAAGATGCAATCTCGATTATTCCTTGCCAACCCCACACAAATAAAACAATGGTTTATTAAAAATCGTAGGGTTAGTGGGCTGTTGCCATGTGTACCATTGCAGATGTGGGACTTAGTCTCCACTATTGAGCCCGACACTGAAAGGTTTAAATCAACAACTATGATGGAATGCTGAGAGTTAATCTCAACCATTCCTTGCTGATCCCGCGAGATATGAATAATGATTTAACAAAGGCCACGGGGTCAGCGGGTTTGTAACACGTGTATCTCTTCCTCTACTTAGAGAATAATGGTGGATCCCATGGATGGATGAGTTGGCATCTAGCTGGTCGAGTCTCATTGGCCGAGGGATTGGAAAGCAATAGTGGTGGAAATTCAAAACTTGTGTACTTAATTTGAGTCGTTCAACAAACCATCTCACAATAAGATCTCTGGCTATTATTCAAAAACCAAAAAGTGGAAATGATAGTCATTTTGCTCCATGTGAGTGAGCATTAAAGGTAGAAAACATATGCAAGATTACTCAAACCTGATCCTAATGCACATGAATGATTGCATTTTTGCAATTATTAAAGATTATACACATATTTTGATGCACCTAGGAGATTAATGGTTGTGATTCAAAATCTATCCGTTAATCGTCTACTCGCTCATGTTGGATTTCTTTGAGCATTGATGATCAACATGCTCAAGTTGCTCAATAAATGGGAGTTAATAGCCTTTTTTTCTTCACAATTACAAGTAAAACATGAAAATTTATAAGTATGAGAAAAGGGTGGTGAGAGTTTTATATTCTACAATCTCTTTAAGTTGATAGGAATTGTGAGGATTTGAGTGTTGTGTTTCTATAAAATATTTTGAGAAACTAGTGAGGGGTCTATTTGCAATTGTGAAGTCTTATTGTTCCCATCTTATCACCATTGAAAATGAGTAAACAAATTGTATCTGCTTCCCCAGTACGAAGGTTGAGACGACTCAATTCACTGAAGTCACATGATGATATTCCTGAGAATGAACGAGGCACACTTGAAGTTCTTGTGACTCCAAAGGAGAAGGGAAAGATGAAGGCCTGTAGTAAGAAATCTATGCAATTAGTGTTAAGAGTACTTATCATTTGAGAAGTTGGGTTGTTCTGGGAGAGTTGGAAAAATTTAAAGGGAAAGAGCCAGTGAAATCTATGAGGGAAGCAAGAAGGAATGACAAGTATAATCGGGCTTACATGGGACAACATAATTCTCCCATTGAGATCTCAGATGGTCCCTTAGAAAATGAGACTAAAACTGACTCAGGTTACCTCCATTACCTACTCACCATGGATAACCTGATGGACTTTGATGAAGAGGAAGTGGTGGCTTCTTCAGCTTTTGTGAGGACACAAAGTGGGCATGTGTATTTTGGTTCTGATTGAGTAAGATTGTGTTTTGGTCCTAGTTTTGGTTATTGTTAACATTGCCTTGGTGGTGTTTTGTGTTCTTTGTGTTGACTTGGGCGCCTTTTGGCTGATATCATGAAGAATATTTTGTTCAATATGGACATGAAATTTGGAAGTTGGTGCAATGACTAATGGTTCTTTTGGTGGTACGACTAGTTCATCTTCAACGAATGGTGTTAAATTTTGTTTTCCCCTATTTGGAGAATGATTGTGTTTAACTATTAGGGGAATATCTCAAATTCACATGAAATTAGTTTTGAAATGAAATTTAAATGTAATCGACTTGGTTGCTTGTTGCTCCCTTGTTCTATAAAAGGGATTTCAAGGCTCATTATAGGGGATTCAAGTTCCAAGTCTCATAATGGTCTAGGTAAAAAGCTAAGCTGAAGAAGAAGCATATTGAAAAATACCGATGAATAGAGTAGTAAGGAGTCTAAGGTATGAGTCATGTATGTAATGATCTTAAAATAGTTTTACAATAGCAATAGTAATATAAGAAAGTGTTAGTTCTAAAGCATATTCACTCCTATGTAATTTTCTATCAGATTATGAATGAAAATGGTTAATGATATTTTTTGTTTGTCTTGAATGGTTTTAATTGAATGAGTAAATTTATTTTTTGCTTCAATTTAAAGAATTGATTAAATGCTAAAATAATGTTACTGGTCTAGGATGAAAGAGCATGGGATTTGATAAGTAGTTTTGTTTTAGACACAGTGAGTTGAATACTACAAAGTAGTCTAACAATAGTCCACCAATTGTTGAGTTAAATGGCTAATGTATTACTAGTTGTTACTAATTTGACTCTATTATCCCAATAGATGAAGCACTAGTCTCTTCATTAGGTCTTTTTTAAAGATAAGTGAGCTAGTAATGATTCTAACTAGGGATTTGGAACGAGAATGAAAAATCATTAATAAAATTTGAATTACAATGTACCAATCTGATGTACCATCCCAATTCCTTGCAATAGACTATAATTTATTTAAAGATCTAACAAATCTTTGATGAAGGATATCTATCTACACTTTATAAGAGTTGATCTATAGGTAGAAGTGTTCTCAAATAGCTAAATATCACATGAACACGACAAAGAATACCCTCCTGGGTCTTAAAGAGCCCAAAGAGTAGAAGTAAGGGCCTTAGAACTCTTACTTTTATGTTGACCACTAACTTTGAATATTCTTGAGCATTGGCTACCCTTTAGAGGATTTCAAGGATCTGCTAGAAAAAACACCAACAATGGGTATGTATTATGGCATTGATTTTAGTCCTCTTAATAATTCTAGTTGTGAGTTGGATGGTGTCTTCCTTTTTGTGTTTTGAGTATGGTGGATCATTAGTGGCACATTATCATCATGGTGCTCAAGAGAAATGTTGGCGACTAGGGGAGTATTGTCATCATATTTCCTTTGGTATGTTTCCATTTTTGGTTCTCTATAGTTATGGTTCTCTCTTTTTGGGTGAGATATTAATTTCAAATAGTAGAACCCCTATAGGAAGTGGCCTTGTCCTACAAAGTCAAGAGGACTTGGGATCACTCAGAGGTAATGCACATCTTGTGCAGTTAGTGCATGCTATCTACAGGTTTTCGATGAAGTTGTGTAAGGTTTTGTGGGTCTTGTGTATTGGAGAATTTGTTGCTTAGGTAGAACATTTTCAAGCTATTTTAAGTAATATTTTTAATTTCCCAATTCAAATCAGCTCCTGAAGTCATGGGTTTAGTTTTTCAATTCAGGGCAGAACAATGTTGGCCAAATTGTGTGATTTGGGAATCTGTGAGTATTTTATGGAATTTATATGTATTGGGAATTAAAACATGTTTGCTTGGATGTATCTAAAAATGTATTGTACTCCTTGGAAAAATATTCAGATTGATGAGTCACAGAGGTGGAGTGATAAGTTTATGCTTACGTATAGTGTAAGAAAGAACAACTTCAACATAAATGGGTTATTTCTTATAAATTTAGACTTGGGATAATTGTGCTATGTATGTTGCTGTTGTATGAAGCTATTCTCTACTCTTCTATATTACTTTTTCTGCCTCAAATCAGTCCATGAAACTGAAAGTAATATCTCCCAAGTTGAGGTAAAGTATGGGCTTTATACTACACATCCCTGCACTAAATATTTTACCATTACGAAGGTAAGAGAAGTAGCTATTTCCAAAATCAATATTTTATGTGATGAGGAGTGTATGATATCTTATAACAGTCCTAAAGGAAGCAAAATTAAGATTTGCATCATTGGGAAAGGTCTTAGGAGATACAGGTTCGTCTCATATCACACTAGTGCTTTTGGAAAATTGATTAAACCTTTGAGGGAAGATGTGTTTTAGTGTGGGAATGAGAATGTATGCATCAATTACTTACACATTAAATATCTTAGATTTAATATTTTTTTTGGATACATAGAATTGGAAGAAAGGAAATTGAGTCCTCATTTTTGCATAATACTCTTTGGCAAAGAATGCAACTCTTCACAGGTACAAGATCAGGGCTTAATATGCATTTTGATATGAAATATCATTTTGGAATAAGGTTTTTGGAGAATAATGTTTGTAATTTCTTGAGGAAAAATAATTTTTTGGAGGGAAGACTTGTAATTTCCCCTTTTCTAAAAATAGCAGTTACTATTTTTAGTAAACTTAGTTTTCAAAGTTGCCAATCAGGAGCTGCAGATAAATCGACTAATTTAGAGTTTCATGAAAATTTTATTAAATCAATTTTGGTGGATAGATTAATATTTATTTTTAATTTATCTTAGAGTATGTTTTGGATAAAAAAGCAGATTTAATTGCTTTTGACAATAGTTGTCATAAAAGCAAATGTTTTTAGTAAATGACTAATTTATTGGAGGCCAATTTGGAAAAGGAGTTACAAAATCATGAGAGGCAATATTCCTTCCATTTTTTCATATATTTTGGGTGTCCAAGAAGCTTCATGAAGAAGGAAACTCATATAAAATAAAATTTATTGCTTTTTTGGATCTATTCTATGTATATTTCTCTCAGATTTTATGAATCTTCTTCAAAAGCTGATAGATCGATGAAGGAAAAATATCTAAGGCTGATAAACTAATGAAGGAAAGTTAAGGGTACATATCCTTAATATACTATCTTCAAGCCTTAATCTCCTTGGTTTATCATCCTTAAGGGTACATATTAAGGATATTGTACCCTTACATATCCTTAACTTTCTTCTCCAAAACATTCCTCTCTTTGTATTAGCTTTCTTTGAATTTCGAGATTGGTACATTTTCTTTTGTAGGATATGTATAAATTTTTCCTAACATTTAATACTACATGAATATGAAGCTGAATATTATGATTTTTTAAAATCCAAGTCTACAGGGGCATCATCGGTCTACCTAACAATCTTTTGCGTCTTCTATAGTATAATTTTTAAGGTATCATCTTTTATGTTCCTTACATGTCATCATCTACTTTAGTGTAGATTATTTCTTAGTGCAACCAACTCAGTCAAGTGGGGAAAAATGTATTGTCTAAAATTGTGTACTTGTGTAATTTCACATTATGTTTTGAACTCACCTTAGCCCATATTTTGATAATAAATTTTAATATTTCCATAACAAATATTTTAACTCACATTCAAATAGTATGATACATTTCAAGGATGTATGAAAAATTATAGCATAATTATTTTGGATAATATCATGACACATGGACATCTACATGATGCCTTAGCATCCTACAAAATGTCAATATTCAAAAGCATACTTTCCACATGGCTTGTTTATGACACATGTCCTAACTCTTGAATGAGAAAGTAATATCTCTTTCTCTCCCACTAGAGAAAACAAAACTCAAACCCTTGTCATTTTTAAGAGAGTTTTTTATATTCTTTCTAGCCAACTCTCCATCTAAAATCCTTAGTGTAACTTTTCCAAAATATTCACAACCATCTGAGTTAGTGCTTTATTATCATACCATTTGATTCTCTCCTTTAGCAATTCAATATTCTCAATAAGAGGTATTCCTTGTTATATTTAGAACCTTTATTGTAGATGTCTTCTACCGGTTATAATTATATATTTTTCATTTTTCTTCTACATTCTCTTTAGTGTGAGACAATCTCTTTGTTATAGAAGTGAATAAATATATTATTATTGTTTTACTTGCATGCAATGTTGCTTCTCCCTATAGACAAATATTAACACAATTATCATTTCATTTTATTATTTTATTTTATTCTTTAATACACTTAGGATTTACAAGAATGCTTTTTTTGTCAATAATTTTCCTTTTGTCTATCCATGGAGGTCAAAATACCAAAATAGGAGTTTGACAAAGGAAAACTCCTAAATAGCCCCAACAATTTTTCTTGTCTCATTGTACTTGCAGGTTAGAGTGATTATGGAATATGAGTCATACATTCTACAATATTTTTGAGTGATTGGTGAAGGATGACAATGTGACAAGAGGACCTGCACATGATATGTTGGCATCCTAGACAAAGAGCTTTATTCTTGGTCTCAGGTTTATCTTAGGTTTTATTTTTATTTTTTGATGTAATAGTATTTTAGTACTCTTAGTGCTCTATGTAAATTAATATTTTCATAGTCTCTTTAGTATTCTATATCATAAAATAAACCAAGTCATTTCATTATAAGTATATTTTTTTCTCTTATTTAGTATTTTTTTCCTTTTGTAGATGAATATAAATATTCCCTTTCATTTGAATTAAAATAGGAGTTTAATAGTTATTAAAATAAGGAAATTTTAATCAAACTAGAATTTTCCCTATCATATACTTGCTCTACCAAAAAATTGGGACTAGAACCAAGGTGAAAGTTGTAGCTAGATGTGACCAAGATCACTAGAACAATAAAAATATATGTTTCTACCAAAAAATGAGACTAGAACCAAGGTGAAAATTGTAGCTAGATGTGGATAAGATCACTATAACGATAAAAATATGTGTATCCAATAAAATATGAACATGTGCTTGTTACATAGTGAATCTTATAACTATTAGTACCCTATATGTAATGCAAAATGCATTTAGTTTCCTTCCAATAAAGATCATGTGCCTCTATAGGAAGCATTAAACCATGTCATATACAAATGAAATATTGGGGAATGTATGAATTGGGTAGATGATGCTAAAAACAAGTTGAAAATACAAAGTGGCATCAAAAAGTGGGACACTTGAACACCCCAACATTCACTTCAAACAAAAAGGGAGTCAATGCAATCTTACAATCAATCATGCAAAAATGAGCTAAAATATCAACAAAATATTATTGAGGTTGGGAAATAGAGATCTCAAAATAGTTATGAGTGTTCTTGATCCCAAAAAAATTATTCAAAATACCCACATTAGTCATGTAAAATATATCATGAAAAGTAGTATTAACTCTAATCATTATGGACAAGGTGATTCATATGACAATCAAATCATCAACATAGAGAACCAAGAAGAGAAGAGAATCATATTATATCTAGATGCAAGATTTCAAATCTAAGTGAAATCTAGAGAACCCAATGGAGAGAATAAAGGAGTCAATCTTGGAATACCAAGCCCAAGGTGCCTACTTTAGTCCATAGACAAGCGAACTTTAATTGAAAAACTAGTGAAGAATCTTGAACAAATCCCTATGGTTGTTCCATGTAAATCTCTTCTTGTAGACCCTTGTGATTACATATGCTCCTCACATCCATCTAATATACAACCCAACCATGAGTTATAAAAATAGCAAGAGTCAAGAAAATTGAGTTCATTTTAGTGATAGGGGCAAAGGTCTCAGTGTAATCTACACCTAGAACCTACAAGAAACCTTTGTCCACAAGTGTTACCTTGAACTTGTTAACTAATCTATCCAATACAAATTTGGATTGATAGATCTACTTACATCAAACCAATTTTATTCCCTTAAGATGTGAAACAATCTCCCACATGTGTTGTTTTGAATCAAAGAGTTGTACTCTTGCTCTATGACTAAATCCCACTTAGGAATGCATGATTCTTCACAAAATGAATATGGATCTAAAGTTGTAATGTACGAATGTGGAATATCCTAATGATATGATCAACTCCTCCTAGTGTCTAAATGATTCCCAACAAGAATTCCAATATGCTAAAGTGTTTGGTGAGCTCAAAGAGGCATTATAAAAGGATATGGAGGACAAGATTTCTAGAATTTGAATTTGAACTTGATGAAGGGGGAGGTGAACCCTTATGATGAACCCTATGAGTAGAATAAGTTGGAGGAAAATCCTTTTGAGTCACTATCATGTGAATCCACTATGGAGGAAGGAAGAATGTGAGAGTATGAGCTAGGAAGTTTTCCTCAAAATGTATACTACACTCCATAAATATTTCATGTGTCTCAAGATCTAAAATTCAATATCCTTTGACACCATCTAGATATTCATTAAAGATGCAAGGCCTACTATGAGGTTTTAAGGCCCTACACTTATATAAAGGAATGGTTGACCATGCTAGAGATATAAAGACTATGAAACACCACACAACATGTTTCCTACCACACCAAGCTTCAAAGGGAGTGATTTTTTTCAATTCCTTGTGGGGAACCCTATTCTAAATGTGAGCAACATAGTTGGTAGCTTCATTCAAGTATTTAGGTACAAGGGAGTGTGTGTGGAATATATAGCCAACCATCTATTTTAGGGATTACATTGAGACCTTTTTCAAGGTGTGTAGGAAATTGAATTATGAAGATAAATCCCTTTAAGAGTAAAAAAATCTCAAACTGATTATTCACATATTCACTTCCATCATCTATGTGGAGAATCTTGATATACTTTCCAAATATATTTTTCATAGTTGTATGGAGTTAACAAAGGAAGCTTAGATTACCCATGTATGAAGAAAATAAAAGAACAAGATGAAATTCAAGGAGATGCACAATGTAAAAGGACACAATAAGACACCCCTCATATTTCACTCAATCAAGAATCCCCCTAACAAGTAATATTTTCCAATTTATAGATTGATTTTTTTACAATGTTGGAGTTGTATCTAGAGTTATACAATATCCAAAAGAGGGAAAAATATTAAAAATTAATATTTGGTAACAAAATCATAAGTTTGAATTAGCACTAATTTGTAGTGTACAAAAATTTATTCACTTTCACAAAAAGAATCACCTCAATTTGAGGTTGTATGTAAAATTTACAATTATTTAAAGTTCAAGAAATGAGGAGTATCTATCAAATCTGATGACATTACTAGTTTTATGAAAAAATATCACTTGAGAAAAAAATGCAAAGAGCATGAAATTTTTCACCAAATTTAAAAAAATGAAAAAGAAGAAACAAAAAGGAGGTTGTGCGTGCACAAGTTATGATGTTCTAAAGTTGAATTGTCAAATCAAGAAACTATAGTGGAAAGGGGGGTCAATTTTTTTGAATAGTTTACTAACATAAATACGATCTCATGATGAATTCATCACAAAAATATACCAAAATGTGCCAAAAATATTCCCAAACCACTATCAAATTCTTCAAAATTGCCTTCTGTACATTGAAACTGCTTGTTTAGATTTTGAAAACTCCCTTTTTACATGAAATTACCACAAGGGAAATAGTAAAATTTGAAAGAATGTTTGTCCAAAATATTTTACAATGAATGACAAGCAATAGTGGGTATTTTCACCTAGTGGCACAACCTTTGTTTTTCCACCATTGGTGGTGATGAGTTTGTAGTCGCCCACCCTGGTGCTATGTAGGTCACACTGTGAGTAGTGGTGGCTACTCTGAGTGGTACCACTAATATAGTAGTAGTGAAAAAATAATTTGGATTCCATATGGTATGACGTTGCAAGGGTCATATAGCTTGGGAACCAAATTTTTTTTCTTTGGGGCAATATTATCCAAATTTGATAAGATGTATATGAAAATAGGGTATCTAGGTCTTTTGGATAGAATGGTAGGGTTTGTTTGGCCTCAAAGTGTGTCAATTTTTAGTATTTTGTTGGATCTATATTGAAAAACACTATTCTTCAACCCTTCCCATATTTCACTTTAGATGTCCAACTAGGATGAAATAATAGGTGACTCTAACTTTCTTGGCCACTTTGAACTCAATGGTGAGCTCAAATTTTCTCCACTAAAATGTACCTACAATTGGCAAGAAAAAAAGGAAACCCCAAAAAACTACCATTTTATCCACTACATCATTCAAGGATGCAAGAGAAGATTAAACTTAGTTCTTCAAGAAAAAAATTAGCTCTACACTCCTAGATTTCCTAAAAATGCTAACCCACAACTCAAAAATTTCTCTAATACCATGTAATATTTGGCTATATGAACCCACCTAAAATCTAATTGACTAATGAAAAGCAAAATAAAAAATATAATATTGAAATTTGAATAAACTATATTCTATTCAACAAAAAATATAAAATAATCTAGAATATAAGTGATTACAAACATGTACTAATGATAAGTACTAGAAAGACAATCAATGTGGGGTAATGTGTAAAAAGTCCCTAAGTGAACTTAACCTAGTGTGAAAAGGACCTGTTGATGGTGTTTTTATGCACTTCTCAACACAGACAGTGCGTAGGTGCACTACCTCTCTTGAAAGACAATCTTCCACAATCGGATTGCAGAACACTATCCCAAGGTCTCTTGGATGTCAGGTCATGACAGTGCTTAGATACCTCAGTAGTTGATGTGATTTGTTGGAATCACGAGGCGGCCTTACGGGAATACAAAGTGTGGATGTGAAACATGAAGTAGGATCTTCAAAAGGGAGTTCTTAGCATGAAAGCATTTAGATGTTGGCTGCAGGTTCAAACAGCAATCTCGAACTCCATCTAGTTGTTAGATTCAGCTTTATAAGGTATAATGAACCTTGGTGTTGTTCAATTCCTAAAGAAAGTGAAAAGAGCGAAGGAGAAGGAAAGTTCCTAAGCCTAAAGCTTGCTGCGAACAGTGATAATGGAGTCCCTGCAATGGACAATTCCTTCAAACAATCCCCCACTTAACCAGAAATTTCACAATATCATGGGAGTTGTGCAAACTTCTAAGGGCTGCAGATTTTTATCCTTCATCCACCACATACATGCATGAACTAAAGATAAGTGTTTGAGGCAGCTTAAATCAGGTCCAGGCTAACTTTGCAAAGCTGTCTACCTTCAGCAAACAGCAAAAAGTATGGACTAAGGAGTTATCAACACAGCAGGAATTTTCATGAACAGCCAACAACATTTCTAAGATTATCAAAGTAACATGAACAGCTAACTAAACAACAAATAGATCCTAGTTAAACATATAATGTTGGAGAAATGAATCAATTAACATGAAATAAAACAAGGAAATGCATCAAGTCAATGCTATTTCTCATATATTTCAGCAGCATGTCTTTACAACAACTCAACTCTCACTTTGCAAATGAGGGGAGTCCTCTATTTATAGTGTTTCAAAAGTCAAATGAATGGCCAAGATTCATTACAATTGTGTGGCCAAGATTCATTACAAAATAGGGTTTCACCTACCCCCAAATAGATTTACAATTTTAAAACATATTCTATTTTTTCCCTATTTTGTCATCTAGTGGATGACACTATTTGCATTTTCGTCCTGTAGCTGATTGCTGTTCCTTTATCAGCTACTCTTCTGAGGTCTTTTTCTTTATTGGTTGTCCGGTTAAATTTCTGAGGTCATGCGTGATCAATCTGCTTGAGGATGACGGCATGGAGCTTATCTATTTCGAGGATTTCGCACTTCAACGTCTGGTAGCTCCATTCTTTGGCGTTCTCTTCCAGCCGCTTCCAGTCTTCATCATACTTTGAGCTCTGATCTCTGAAAAGCTCTGATCTATCGAGGGCACGGGCAGCGAAACTTAGGAAGTCTGTCGTGATATCTCTGGCTGCCCCGTCCTTCATCCTCTCCTCAAAATAGGGCCTAACCTTCTCCGCATCTAACTGCACCGTGGGCATATCATGGCCCCTTATCAACTTCAGGTACTCGGTGCACTTTGCTCGGATTTCCTTGATCCACGCAATATCCGGATCAACCCTACTCTGGATCTGCTCCATTCTCTCTTTACGGTGGATGAGGTCCCGGCGCCATATGTCTATCAGCCAGTGATCTTCCTTCTTCAATTCTAGCTTCTCTTCCCATGAGCTTTCTGGCATTTAGAGGATGGCCTCAACCTTCGGGAAGGCAGAGTCATAGATCGCGGGGAAGTTGGTGCAGAGCTTCCTCGTGCCTTCCAAGGACTGAACCAGGTCTAGGAACTTGTTGGCTATTTGCACGGCCAAGCCGATCCCTATGTTTTCGACCTTTACAACCTGCTGGAACCAGTCCTCTGTGGTCTTCTCCAGGTTCTTCCTCCTTTCCAACTTATCTATTTGTTCCTTGGAGAGCAGCTGTGGCGCGGCCGTAGAGGTAGTGGGGAGGTCGTCGATTGAAGACCATTGTTGGATGTAGTCAGTTAGGGCAACAACTTGCGCCTTTAGTTCATCCTTGGTGATCTTATCCTGCTTAATCAGGTGCACTACCGTAGCCACTGACTCCTCTAGATGTCCAACCTTCTGTTCCCTGGTGGCCGTCCCTAGGTCGATGGTGGCAATATTGTAGCTTACTCCGGCTTGGCCAACAGTTGGCGTTGCCACTTGTGCTGCTCGGGAGCCAGAAGCGTCCATGGTTACCCTGGAACGGACCTTAGGCTTCTTCTCCTTCTTTGGTGTGGCTAGAGATCGAGCCAAGATGGCCTCCAACCTCGACCTCGGATTGCTCAGGATAGGAGTGGTCTTTTCGAGTTGTTTTTCCAGCTAAGTCAGGTATGGCAGCCTTGTCCTTGGCGTCTCGCGCTTCCTCACCCTTCTCTGTCAGAGGCAAGACCCTCGGTCTCCTTTTCCAGCTCTTCTTTTTCTTTGGCAGCGTCCCCTTCCTCATCGGAGTCCTCATAGAATACGAGGCTTTTGACGGGTGCCCTCGTGGTCAATAGCTGAGTGGGATCTTCCTCTCCCGCCACCCCTTCTTCCTTTTCTTCGACAGCCTCGGTTCCTGGGCTCTTCGCAACATGGACCTCGGCCTCAGTGACGGCTCGTTTGGGCTGCTCCTCCGGTGGCTGCCCCTCTTCACCCAGCTGCTGAGCCGACTCTTCCTCGATGTCCTCATCAAAAGTTTGGACAATCTCTTTATCTCCCGAGCCATCCCCTTCATCCCTGCCCTCGGAGGAGCCTGTCTCTTCCTCTTCATAAGCAACCTTGTCAATGGTTCTGCGATCGTGCTCAGGTTGCTCGTAATAGTCGTCGGCCTCCTCCTCCATGGACTTTGAAGCCTCTCGCTCTTGCTTCTCCAACTCTTTTGAAATCTGCATGGTGGCCTCCATGGCTGGGGGCCCTGTTGGCGGTTGTGAAGGCTGGGATGTTGCGAGTGCTTGGGCCAAGGCTGCTTGGAGAGCAGGATCCATTAAAAGTTGCGAGAGCTCGGGGGGAAGATTTTGCAGGTGCCGTGTAATGGCCTCGGGCACGCTAGAAAGGGGAATAGGCGATGGTATTGTTGCCAGAGGTAGCGAGGTGATGGGGGACATGGCAGCAGCAGAGGAAGGGGAAGTGGTCATGCTGGAGGAGGAATCAATATTGATTACGGATCCGGCTGGAGGTGAAGAGGCGAGGTGAACGGAAATGTCCACCGCTTGTGGAGATGAGGCAATGGTGGCCTGAGAAGTGGGCAGCGCACCAGCCGGGGGAGGAAGGAGCAAAGGAGGCTGTGCCTCGGTTGTGATTAATGTCCTTTTGAGCTTCTTGGGAGATGAGCCTCCCGTATCCTTTGTTGTTTGTTCTTTGGGGCCCCCGGACTGCGCTGTTTCTGCTTCTTTCCTCTTCTGGGACCTGGTGATGGGGGGAGACTTGGAAGTCTCACCGGCTGATGGGGAGGCAGCAACGTCTTCCATGGCGCTTGGCCCGCTTTTGAGTGCCTCGTATGTAAGAGTTACCCCCTGTTGCTTTAGTTGTTCCACTTGCCCATCAACCCACTCCTTGGTGCGAGCTATGATAGGCTGGGTGACGGTATCCAGGTCCTCGACCTCCTGCTCATCCCAGTCGATGGAGGGGATTGCCAGGTCGGCAACCGCAGGGTACCTCGGGTGCACCAGGGTGGATTCATCTTCCTCAAGCTGGTCTGGCACCGGAAACAGCTGTACTCTTCTCAAGAACTGCACCGTCATCCGCATATAATGTCTCAGGCGGACCTCCTTATCATCTTTACAGTCTGCCCAGAAATCCTCAACATGGTACAGGTGGGCGTATGCCGGCCCTAGCGCCTTCCTGACGTGGCCGTGGGGATCCATTCGTGGGCGAGCCGTGTACCACTCAAGGTTATACTCCTTGAGTTCCTTTTCTGAGTTACCGGCGCATTGAGATGTTTGCAACCGATACTGGCCCTGGCCGAGGATCATGGGATAAGGGATCCCCGCTACGTGCTTCTGGCTGAAGACCGCCTGAATATGTTGGAGCTGCCGGGAAAGCTCCAGGAGGATGATTCGGTCATTTGGGTACCTCGGCAGTTTGTTTGGTCGTTCTGTGAACCCTTGGGCGCGGATGTATGTGAATTTAGGGAATTGAATGTATAGGAAGGCATACTCCTTCAAGAGTGCCCTGGCGCTGTGAGATACCCTTCTCTCGAAGTCCCCAGCTATCAGTCTGATAATATGGCCTATGAAGGCATCATTGATCCGGCGGTACTCCTTTTTAAAGTAGCGGTATTGTAGCTGAGGGTATTGGTCAAAAGGCTTGAGTCCTCGCTTATGCTCTCCATCCGGCGCCCTGAAGAGTCCACTATATTGCCTCTTATCCGCCAATGAGTACACCAGGTACGAGGTCATATAGAATTTGTTGCTCTTCTTGACATTCATAAACTGCTCGTGGAAGCAGTTGCTGATGATGCTTCCCCAATCAAATGAAGTCTTGGTTTTAACGTCCTCATTCCCTCGGACGATCTGTTCAATATAATAAGCCATCCATTCCTGGAAGAAGGCGGCTGTCGGGAGGCCCATGACCCTGCTCAGCATGGTCACCAGGTCGTGATAGTCTTCATGAAAGTCGCTGCGGAAAAGCTCCTGAGGAACTTTTGCGGCGCTGCCCCGTTTCTCGTTGAGCCAGTAGATGTTGATTGACTTCTTGCAGCCCAACGGATTGGTGTCCCATGCTGCCTGGCACTGCTCCATCGTGGGGATCTGCATGTGTGGGAATGTGGGAATGTGGAAGGTTCTTGCAATTCCCTCCGGAGACATGTCTGCGAGGATATTCCCCTCCTTGTCTACTATGGTTCTGGTGTCTGTTTGGTAGGCCTCTCGGCAAGCCATTACCAACTCTGGTGCTATTAGAGACGGAGGAAAGCCAGCAGCCTTTGCGATTCCACTTTGGTGTATCATCCGGGCATTCTTTGTCTTAGGGTCGATCTTGACCCTTTGGGTGAATTCGTCAATGTCCACCTGGCCGATATTGGTGTCTGATATCTCCCTCCAGTCAGTCAAGACTTTTGACTAGAGCGGTTCACCTTGGAATTGAAATTTCATATGGTCTTTGTCTTCTTTCCCACGAATGGCCCTCCCAGGTTTCGTACTCTTGTCCTTTTCGGTAGAGGCCCCTGAAGTTCCTGCGGCCGATTCCATATATCCTGCAGTCAAAGGGCGAAGTTAGCACAAGAAAACACTGAAAACGTTAATGTTAGTCCGCATCGAGCATATCACCTAAACAATCATTTAAATACATCATAAATTTAACCCTTAGGTGATATCTATATCATATCAGAGCATTTGACCAATCCGGGCCCGGAGGGCCGGACTTCCCTGGCAGGAATGCTGTTAGGAAGGGAAAACACGAGGGAAAGCCCCCGGAGACATCCGTTGGCAAGATTTTAATGCTCTAAGAGACCCGTGATGGAAAACGGCATGTTTTAGGACGTGGGTCGAAGTTAGATTTTCAATTTGGATTGATCTGGACCGATTTGAGGAGCTCCGGAGGTTTCAGGCCGGAAGGCCGCTGGGCGATGGGAGCAGCGGCGGCGGGCACCGGACGGAAGTCCGGAGGCGGAAGTCCGGAATCCGGAGCCCGGAGGCAGAAAGGACGGTCGCGCTTAGGTTTACTTTCCAGTTTATATCGGACGACATTCAGGTCACCGGGACCCGGAGGACGGAAGGATGCTAGCCGATGGCCGCCGTGCAAGTTTTGTTCGTTTCGAACGGCGGCGGCGAGCAGACTACCGGAGCCCGGGAGGCGGGACAACACGAGGAAGAGGCTGCCGCAATTACTTAATGATGACTTGCACAGTGGCGGCAAAGGGGGAACCGGGGTCCGAGACACGGGGCGCCATTGGTGGACGGCCGCCGGAGAACACCATGAACGAACAGGCGACAACGGCGGCGAAGGATGGGCCGGACACCGGAAGACGGACCGACGCGCCCCGACGGCCGCCGTATGATGTTTGCAGCAGTGATAACGGCGGCGGCGAAAGGGACGGCGGGGCCCGGGGTCAGAAAAGCAGGGCAGGATGGCCGCCGCGAGGGTTTCTGCGGTGATCTGAGCAGCAGCGGCATCGAGGAGACCGGAACCCGGAATGCGGAAGAATCGGCGAAGGAGGCCGCCGCGATCAAAATAACGCCAGGGCGACGGCGGCAGCGAAAGCCATCCCGAAGCTCGAAGGTTGGGAGGCCGGCAGGGTTCCGCTGGGAGCAGCAGCGGAACCGTCACGGAGTTCTGGGGACGGAACTCCGGACGACCGGGCCCGAAGGGTCCAAGGGACGGAAAAACAGGAGAGCCGAAAAATCTTTATTTTAAAACGGCCGAAAGTTAAGGGTGACAGCACGGGGTGGGAAACCCGGAGGCCCGGGCCCGGAAGGTCCGACCTCTGGCGGATGGGTTCGAGGCTAGGATCCGGACGGCGACGGAGGGTCCCGGGCCCGGTGGCGTTCTTCGCCCTGTCCGAAGAACACCCGCGACACGGGCAAGTTCCGGGAGGCAAAAAAATGATGATTCCGACGGGCCGCAGAAAATTCAAGGACATGGGTTTGGGGCGCAACGGAGAGGGTGTTTGTTTTATGTAATTTAATTTGTTGTTCAATTCATTTAAACCCTCAAAATGATCAAAAATAACGGGAGAGCGAACGAGGATGGCCTACCTCCAACTCGCTAAGCGGGACGATGGTCGGATGCACTGGCAGAGTTGACGGAACGACGCTAGGGTCGACGATCGCGATGGTGAAGTTTGCAGTGGGCTCCAATTCGGTCGCTGCTCCAATTCGTTCAATTCGCAAAGTTAACAATGAAGTTGGGGACCACGGTTTATATACCCAACCGCTCATTAATGCCGCATTTAATGCATAGTACGTCCGCGCCAAAAGTTGTTGAGATTCAAATTCGAGTCGGCGGCGGCAACAAGGGCCTCGGGATCCGGCGGGCGGGAGGCTGCGCAACAACGGCCGCCGTATGAGTTTTGGCGACCTCGGACAGCGGCGGCGACGGAGCGTCCGGGTCCCGGATGGCGGGGCGCAGCGAAGAGCTCGCCGTCGTGGCATTTTTGCACTTTGTTTGAACGGCGGCGGCGACAGGGACCACGGGGTCCGGAAGGCGGGGCGCAGCGCCCTGACGGCCGCCGTATGATGGCCATCGCGGGCGGTAATCACGGGGCGGAAGTCCGGCGGCGGACTTCCGGCTCCCGGGGCCCGAAGGAGCGGATGCCGGCCGGGAAATCCCTGAATAGCAACGAACGGTCAACAGCCAGTCGGACTCCAGAGGGGGGAAGGATGCCCCGAAAACGCAGCCGGGGCGGCAACAGCAGGAAGGAAACCAGGAAGGGGAACCCCGGAGGCCCGGGCCCGAAGGCGCCCAGGGCCGCCCCACAGCCTGAAAGGCCTAAGGCACCCGCAAGCCCCCAGAGGGCAGGAAAACAAAAGGGAAAGCATGGCCGATGTTAGAACGAAACCTTTTAGGGCAAGATCGCCCAGACAGGACGTCAAAAAAGAGGGGCACGCAAAATGAGGCGGCCCCAAAAGACCCGACACGGTCAACAGAAAAGAGGGTCCCCGTTCCGAACGGGGCGTGTGTGCTGAGGGCACAACAAATGGTGACTCCGCTGGAGAACGCTCCAGAGCGTTCTAGGGATAAATATTCATTCAGGACCCAGAATCTCTGGTTTCGCAGACCAGGAGTGGCTTCCGAGGATGAATCAGGGAGAATGGGATCCTTAATTGGGTCAGCTTACATGACATCTCGAAAGTGTGTGGAGTGAATTCATTCCTTTCCTAGGGATAGTAACCAGGGTTATTACTCGAACCAAGTGAGCTACGTAAGTTGCCTAACACCAAAAGTAACCTGGACATTGCCTCGCTGCCAGTCAGGCGTCCATAGCCCCGGCGGAGTTGTCGCTACAACCTCAGGGATATTGCTCTACTGCCGGCCGGGCGTCCATAGCCCCGGTAGAGTTATCCAAACACCCATACGGTCGTTTATTTTCTTTTTTCAGAGTTTCTTTTCTCTTCCTTTTACTTTGATATTCCATTTCTCTTTTACCATTTAGCTTGACCGGGTAGGCATTGAAGCCTACAATGGGTTTGAGACTGCAGTGGTCACTGGAGTAGACTTAAGATTTTTCACTTACTTGGGTGTCGTGACAACCATAGCACGGTCCTTCAGAATTTATTATGTAATTTGTGCGGGATCCGAGATGTGGGTAAGAAGATCCAGCGAAGGGTCAAGTTCTGAGCAGAATTCAGACAGAGAAATCATTCACGGACAGCTCTGTAAAGACCAATAGTCTAGAATGAATGTTTAGCCAGAGAACACGAAGAACGGACAGCAGAGTGAACCGCTTGTTAGGCAAGCACGGCCACCACAAAGGAGCAGGAAACCTTTCTCAAAACAAAACTGCCGGGAAGGGAAAGCAAAAAGCGACGCGAACAGAACGCAGCAAACAAGAAAGCCACTAATCTAACCTATGCACAGGTATTTACAGCAAAGAGCTCGAAGGAGCTCAAGCTTGGAAGTAATGCTTGAGGTACTGCCCGTTGACTGGCAACGGGACGTTCTCACCAGTTAAGTGCTTTAGACGGAAGGCATTATCTCCCAAAATCTCAGCTATCTGAAAGGGGCCAAGCCAGAGCTTGTCGAATTTATTGTGTCCCCCTTTCTTTTCACGGGCCTTGTCCCAGTATAGGACCAAATCTGCAATCCTAAAGGCCTTGATTTTGGCTCGGCGGTCGAACCATCTCTTTACCACGCCCTGATGTTTGGCGAAATTTTCTATTGCGCGATCTCGAACTTCCTCTAAATGTAAAAGTTCAGCTAAACGAGCTTCCCTACGATCTCCTCCTTCATAAAAGTCGTTGATGAATTGAAGAGTCAGAATTTTCAAGTGGATGGGGAATATTGGCTCAAGACCATAGACAAGGTGGAACGGAGAATCACCGAGGGCAGCCTTATGGCGGGTGCGATCAGCCCAAAGGGCGAAACGGAGCTGGGTATGCCAGTCCTTGGGATTCCTATCTAGCGGCCTTTTGATCACGGTAATCAAATTCTTGTTTGTGGACTCGGCAAGACCATTGCCCTGAGGGTAGTAATTAGATGAAAATTTGAGGGCAATCCCATAGTCAAACGCCCAGCTAGCAAATTTTAAAGAAGCGAAGGCAGGTCCATTGTCACATACTAGAGCATACAGACAACCAAAGCGATTTAGAATGAAACTTTCTAAGAGATCAGTAACTACTTCATTTGTACAATGCTTACAAACTATTGCTTCCATCCATCTAGTACAATAATCAGTAGCGGTTAGAATGTACCTGTGTCCCGCAGATGATGGAGGGCTTACCGGACCGATGAAGTCGAGACCCCACTGTGCAAAAGGCCTTACCTCCAACACGGGCTGTAGTGGGACAGCAGCATTCCTCTCCCTGGTGGCAGCGGTCTGGCACGTATGGCATGAACGGACATGGCCATGGGCATCTTTGAAGACAGTTGGCCAGTAGTACCCTGCCCTTAATATCTGATGGGCCGTAGAAGAACCCGATCCATGGCCTGTACCAAACTTATCATGAAACTCCCTCAAAACACGTTCCGCTTCCTCCTTGCCGAGGCATCTTAGATAAATGCCCTCATGATTCTTCTTATAGAGAATGGACCCTTGTAACATATAACCGTTGCTTTTCAATCTGAGGGCCCTCTTCTGAACTCCTTGCAAATGCGATGGACACTTATGATTAAGCAGAAAATAAACGACGTCTTGATACCACTCTCCCGGGGAGACATCTTCAAGCTGATATTGCTGCACCGTGAGTTCAGGTCCGGCCTCTGTTGCTGTTTCGGCCATTGTGCGGGTGAGTGCCTGTCCTCTACCAATTTCATTGGTTGGATCTCCATATCATATTCTTGGAGCAGGGTGACCCACTTGGCCCTCCGTTCACCCAACTCGTTTTGCATGAGAAGCGTTTTGACTGCTGGGTCAGGGACGATTGCAAACACCTTGTTGCGTAGAATGTAGTGTCTGAATTTCTTTACTCCCCTGACGAGAGCGTACGCCTGCTTTTCTATGTTGTGGTAACGCAATTCAGCATCCTTGAGGGGTGCACTCATGAAGGTGATCGGATGCTCATTTCCTTCGTCATCCTTTTGGGTCAACATACTGGCACACGAATGCTCCGAAGCAAATGAATAAATGTAGAACGGCTTCAAATAATCTGGACTGACCAACACAGGTGCCTCAGCAATGGCTCTTTTGATCTCCTCAAAGGATTGTTTATCCTCTGGCGTCCATTCAACTTTAGCGTCCTGCTTGAGCATGGCATTGAGAGGTTTGACTATTTCCGCGAAGCCGGTAATGAATTTCCAGACGAAATTAATCTTTCCGAAGAAAGACTTTAATTCCTTCTTGCTGCCCGGGGGCTGAATCTTGAGTAGTGACTCAATGCGCTCAGGATCAATGGAGATTCCCTGCTCTGAGATGATGTGCCCGAGTAGTCTGCCTTCGGTCACTCCAAAAATGCACTTCTTGGGGTTGAGAGAAACCCCGAATTCCCGGCATCTCTGAAATACTTTGCATAGGTCGGAGACGTGATCACCTCGCTTCTTGGAGAATACGGTCAGATCATCCATATAGATGATTATACATTTTCCAATCAGGTCCTTGAAAGCGATATCCATGGCGCATTGGAAAGTGGCGCCGGCGTTGATGAGCCCAAATGGCATTCTCCTGTACGCGAATGTTCCCCACTTAGTGGTGAACGCAGTCTTATGGCGATCCTCATATTGTACCATTACTTGATTATACCCAGAGTATCCGTCGAGGAACGACATCATCTGGGAGCCGTTGACAATTTGCAGCACTTCATCCAGTGAGGGCACCGGATAGTTGTCCTTTTCTGAGGCGCGGTTGAGATTACGGAAATCCACGCACAACCTGATCTCTCCATTCTTTTTCCTGACCGGGACCAAGTTAGCCACCCATGTAGAATGCCTAACGGGAAAGATGATCCTTGCTGAAAGTAATTTTTGCACCTCCTTGTAAACAATAGGTTCTAGCAGGGCATTAATAGGGCGCTGCCGCTGACGGAAGGGCCTCACCTCAGTCTTTAGAGGGATGGTATGCGTGATGACCGATGTGTCGTATGTTTTCAAGTCTTCGTAACTCCATGCCACCACGTCAGGATATCTGCACAAGGCATCCGTGATTCCCCTCTTCTCTTCGGGCGTGCATACCTTTCCAATAAAAACATTCTTGATATCCTCGGTCGTTCCCAAGTTGTGAGCATGGCACTGGCTGCTTATAGTCTCATTTTTCGTTTTCCGGTCTTGATCCCTGATCTGATCCAGGTCGAATACACGCTCCAGCTGAACCATCCCTTTAGGGATCGTGTTGGTTTTCAGATTGATAACCCCATCTATGTCCAACTCAGCTTCCGGTGGATCAGCTTCATCAATTATTTGGGCAGCAAAGATGTCGGAGCTTGTGATGAATTGAAGTATATGCTTATCATCATTGAAGACCTGCATATGAGTGACATTATTCGGGACCGATGGCGTAGATGTCAGCTCAACAGTGAACTTCTTAAGCCCTGACAAAGAGAGGGGTTGTAACGTGCTAGCTGCTTGAGCTAAGGCATCAGCTGTGCGATTTTGGGCACAGGGAATCAACAGTATGTTGACTGCATCTAGGCCCTCTAGGAGGTCCCTAACCCTGTGTCTATAGTTGGTGAGTCTTCGATCATGGCATGAGTACAATCTCCTAACCTGCTTAACCACAAGTGCAGAATCCCCGAAGATTTGTAGTACTTTCACCTTCTTCCTCAAGGCCATGAGAAGGCCAAGGACCAAGGCCTCGTATTCTGCCACGTTATTGGTGCAATAAAACTGTAAGTGATGGGCAGCAAGAAATGTCTTGCCCGTCGGACTAATGAGCTCGATCCCCGCTCCAGCTCCCTGTCTTGATTTTGATCCATCAAACCGTAGCGTCCAACAGTCGGAGAATTCCTTATTCTTGGGTTTGATTGAGCCTTTGTTCTCTTTTGGCTGGACATCGGGTCTAGTGATCTTCGGAGGGCTTTCCTGGTTAAGGCAACAACCAGCAGGTGACTCGGGCGGTGCCTCCTTTAGTGTTTCCATCGGAGGAGCAGCGGTTTTCTTAACCTGCTCGACTGCTGCTTGGCACAAGCAACAGTCGAACTCGGAGTGAGCAGCGTTGTGAACCCTACACCAATTCGGCAATAACAGGTCTTGAAAATTCATACTAGCTCCTAGGCTGAGCTGATCTCTTGCACACTTTCCCATAAACTCTTGGAAGCCATCGAGCAACCCCCATTCGTCACTTTGAATCGGCTCGTCATCAGTTTCTGCCAATATTTCTTCATTTTGGGGCATTTGCTCGGAACCCGCCGAGGGGCTGCATAATACCAGCAATACTTCATCTGTCCGTTCTTCTTGAAGCTCAAGCTCATTTTGGTAGGCGAAAGGGCGGTAATTCCCCAGGTCAGTCTCTGCGAATAGCACCTCACTGAGATTATTGTATTCTGTGATCATATATTTCATCCGGGGTTCACGGTCAATACGAATCTGATTTGGTAGCCCCTTCCATGCCAGCCACATGTGAGACAAGTCAGTGGCGGTGTATCCGTTCAGCGCCTTGGTAAACTCTCTCCCCAGAATGATTCCATAGGCATCAAGTATGTCTGCCACTTGGATATCCACGACTTGCTGTATCCGGGGGTTTGCAGCGATTTGCATGGGAATGCGGTTTATCTCACCCACAATGGTGATCTCTGTTTTGTCCAGCTGGGTGACTTTTCTCTTTGAGGGTGTGGGAGTGATGCCAAGAGCTTTGCACATGGCCAAGGGCATAACGTTGGCAGACGCGCCTGAATCGAGTAGGCAGTTGTGCAAGTTCTTCCCAAAGACCTTGATAGAAGTTAGGAATATGGGAGTTTCCGGTCTCCCTTGGAGGATACCAACGGGTGTGTCCATTTGAGCTATTTGGCCTTTGTTTCTATCGCTGCTGGTATCCTTGGTTTGCTTAAATTGCTGGTCCTTGGGAGGCTGCCTACTAGCCCTTTCTAGTTCCTTTTCAATGTATCTATTCGCTGATTGATTCGTAGGCGCATTATTCCCTCTTCCAGCACTTTCCTGTATTTCCTATTCTTTCCTGGGCTCTTCAAAGGTTACCCTTTTGGCTGGAATTTCCTGAACGGTGTTAGAGGACGGAGTCCCATTCAGGACCCTGAAGAAGGCGTGCCTCACGGCAGGAACCTTGAGCAATTCAAAGGCTGACAAATTGATTTTGACCTTCTTGAATTCTTCTGCCACATATTCACCCATTTGTTCGATTTCAGAGCTAAAGGCCTGGCCTATGGGAGGGCTAGGGGTTCGAATCTTTGTTTGCACAGGCGGATTTTGGGGTTGGCTCTAGGGCTGACCTTGCGGTTGGTTTTGGGATTGGCTCCTATTGAGATATTGGGCAGGTATGTGGGGTAACCCCGGGTTATTGCTAGCATGAGGATCAGGCGGGGTGGCGAGGTTGTTCGGCGGGGTAGAAGTGGTGAAGGGTCCACCGGCTTGCCTATTCCTAAGGAAATAGGGACTGGACCGTTGATGGAACATGTGGACCTCATCCACAAATGGCTCTTCTTCATCCATCGGACCGTTATCTACCAAATCAAAAAGTTGAGCTAAGGCCGATTCGTTACTTACCTCTTGCGCTTTCTTGTCCTCGACGGGGGTGGGCTCGGCTTTGGGTTCGTTGCGGTCCCCTCGTGGAAACGGTGCCTGATTGACCACCAGACATGAGGAATCATAGGGCTCCGATGGGACAATGTCCCTGCAGCTGGCGTTGTCGACGGCATTCTGCACCTCAACCTGGAAGATTTCAGCAGCTGTTTGAAACTCAGGACAGTCTAGCTCAGAGTGCCTGCTGGTTTTGTGAAGTCGGCACCATCCGGAAAAAGCTGCCTCGGCTAGATACACACCACTGGATGTTCGGTCATTGCCCGCTGGTTGATCAAATGGCGTGGGGACACCACCGTTGTTGGGCCTGGTGTTCCATGTGCGGTTCTGCCTCTGAGAAGGTCTTCTTTCGACATTTTGATTGGAGTTCTGCCCCCTCTCATAATTCTGCCCCGAGGAAGTGCCTACTTCCCGGTTGTCTCTATTGTCTCGAGACTCCCGACTGTCCCTGTTGAGATTGGCCTAAAAGTTATGTTGGGAGGCCTGCAGCTGATTATTCTAGTTCTTCAAATGCGTCATCTCTGTGGACATCTTCTTGATCATCTCGGTTAGCTCCTCTAGCTTGTCCTTCTCGGCCGCACCTCCAGGGAACGGAGCTGGATTTTGGAGAAAAGAAGGCGTGGTCACCGGCTGATTTTGGTAAGCTGGAGGAAAGTCCGGTCCCGACAAGTATAACGACGCCTGGGGCTGTTGGGAGAATGTCTGCTGTTGCGGGGCCATTTGAGGATAGTTGTATTGCTGATGGGGCTGCATATACGAAGTCGCTGGAGGCGCATAATTCAACGGCTGTCCAGGATGCGGCACCATAGGCAATTGTGGCACCTGGTTCATGAGAGGCATTTGGTGAGCAAACGCCTGATTGAGCCCCTGAATTTGTATTGGGTGGGCGACGGGCCCCAAAGAGGGCAGAGTGGCAGGCGGCGGGCGCATCCTTTTTACCAATGCCGAGGTAAGGTTGTCCAGGGCAGCGTAGTAAACTGGTAAAGCAGCCGCATCATTATGGACATATGGGTCCTGAAACCTCATGTGAGCTCGGTGGAAGCGATCATTAAATGAACCGATAGGCTCGTTGATCTTCCTTCTAATGGACATAAACTGCTGATAAAGGTCGGCGGGATTGACAGGAATCTTGTACTTCTATAGAAAGGCATTCTTCATCAAGTTCCACGAGGTGATGGATCCCCTTGGCAGATTGATATACCAGTAGAAGGCCTCTTCTCCCAATGAATGCGGAAAAAGGCGACACGCCACGTCCTCGTGACCCACTGCATTTCAGTAATTGTCGTTTCAAATATCTTGATATGCTCTTCGGCTGTCCTTTGCATGTCGCGGGGATGAAATTTCAAACAAAAGCCCTCCGGATTCTTGGGCATGTCATTGTAAATAGCAAAGTGTATCGGCGACGGGTTATGCGCAAGCCAAGCCATGAGGGAAGGCGGAGGTGGAACTTGCTGCTGGAGAACAGGGATTTGGGGCTGTATTGGCAATACAACCACGATTTGAGGTTGCCCTTGAGCTATAGCTGCCTGGACTGTGCTTTGGGCTGAAAGGGCCGGGAGAGGAGCGAGCCCCTGGCTGCCGGAAGGAAGACCTGCAAATGCTATTTGATATGGTTGGGTGGAAGATGAAGGCCAGCCAAGTGAAGGTGGAGGTGAAACGGAGGTGGATGGGAAGGAGGAAGAGGCGAAACTGCTTCCTTGCGCTCGTTTTGCCCTTGTGGGGGGCTGCAATTCCTCAAATTCTCCCTTGTTTGGTGCTGATCGTAGAATCCTTTGAAACCTTTCCGAGGAGAATGATCCGATCTGATCCAGCTTCGCTTTAACCTGCGCTTTAGTATTCCAATCGAGGCCCTCCTTCTAGCGCCAGTTCTGTTGATGGTGTTTTTATGCACTTCTCAACACAGACAGTGCGTAGGTGCACTACCTCTCTTGAAAGACAATCTTCCACAATCGGATTGCAGAACACTATCCCAAGGTCTCTCGGATGTCAGGTCATGACAGTGCTTAGATACCTCAGTAGTTGATGTGATTTGCTGGAATCACGAGGCGGCCTTACGGGAATACAAAGTGTGGATGTGAAACACGAAGTAGGATCTTCAAAAGGGAGTTCTTAGCATGAAAGCATTTAGATGTTGGCTGCAGGTTCAAACATCAATCTCGAACTCCATCTAGTTGTTAGATTCAGCTTTATAAGGTATAATGAACCTTGGTGTTGTTCAATTCCTAAAGAAAGTGAAAAGAGCGAAGGAGAAGGAAAGTTCCTAAGCCTAAAGCTTGCTGCGAACAGTGATAATGGAGTCCCTGCAATGGACAATTCCTTCAAACAATCCCCCACTTAACCAGAAATTTCACAATATCATGGGAGTTGTGCAATCTTCTAAGGGCTGCAGATTTTTATCCTTCATCCACCACATACATGCATGAACTAAAGATAAGTGTTTGAGGCAGCTTAAATCAGGTCCAGGCTAACTTTGCAAAGCTGTCTACCTTCAGCAAACAGCAAAATGTATGGACTAAGGAGTTATCAACAAAGCAGGAATTTTCATGAACAGCCAACAACATTTCTAAGATTATCAAAGTAACATGAACAGCTAACTAAACAGCAAATAGATCCTAGTTAAACATATAATGTTGGAGAAATGAATCAATTAACATGAGATAAAACAAGGAAATGCATCAAGTCAATGCTATTTCTCATATATTTCAGCAGCATGTCTTTACAACAACTCAACTCTCACTTTGCAAATGAGGGGAGTCCTCTATTTATAGTGTTTCAAAAGTCAAATGAATGGCCAAGATTCATTACAATTGTGTGGCCAAGATTCATTACAAAATAGGGTTTCACCTACCCCCAAATAGATTTACAATTTTAAAACATATTCTATTTTTTCCCTATTTTGTCATCTAGTGGATGACACTATTTGCATTTTCGTCCTGTAGCTGATTGTTGTTCCTTTGGCTGTAGCTACCTTTCTGGGAGGTCCTTTTCTTTGGCTGGGCTGTCTAGTTGCTCCTCGGAGGCTGCGTGATCAATCTGCTTGAGGATGACGGCCTGGAGCTTGTCTATTTCAAGGATTTCGCACTTCAACGTCTGGTAGCTCCATTCTTTGGTGTTCTCTTCCAGCCGCTTCCAGTCTTCATCATACTTTGAGCTCTGATCTCTGAAAAGCTCTGATCTATCGAGGGCACGGGCAGGGAAACTTAGGAAGTCTGTCGTGATATCTCCGGCTGCCCCGTCCTTCATCCTCTCCTCAAAATAGGGCCTAACCTTCTCCGCATCTAACTGCACTGTGGGCATATCATGGCCCGTTATCAACTTCAGGTACTCGGTGCACTCTGCTCAGATTTCCTTGATCCACGCAATATCCGGATCAACCCTACTCTGGATCTGCTCCATTCTCTCTTTACGGTGGATGAGGTCCCGGCGCCATATGTCTATCAGCCAGTGATCTTCCTTCTTCAATTCTAGCTTCTCTTCCCATGAGCTTTCTGGCATTTGGAGGATGGCCTCAACCTTCGGGAAGGCAGAGTCATAGATCGCGAGGAAGTTGGTGCAGAGCTTCCTCGTGCCTTCCAAGGACTGAACCAGGTCCAGGAACTTGTTGGCTATTTGCACGGCCAAGCCGATCCCTATGTTTCCGACCTTCACAACCTGCTGGAACCAGTCCTCCGTGGTCTTCTCCAGGTTCTTCCTCCTTTCCAGCTTATCTATTTGTTCCTTGGAGAGCAGCTGTGGCGCGGCCGTAGAGGTAGTGGGGAGGTCGTCGATTGAAGACCATTGTTGGATATAGTCAGTTAGGGCAGCAACCTGCGCCTTTAGTTCATCCTTGGTGATCTTATCCTGCTTAATCAGGTGCACTACCGTAGCCACTGACTCCTCTAGATGTCCAACCTTCTGTTCCCTGGTGGCCGTCCCTAGGTCGATGGTGGCAATATTGTAGCTTACTCCGGCTTTGCCAACAGTTGGCGTTGCCACTTGTGCTGCTCGGGAGCCAGAAGCGTCCATGGTTACCCTGGAACGGACCTTAGGCTTCTTCTCCTTCTTTGGTGTGGCTAGAGATCGAGCCAAGATGGCCTCCAACCTCGACCTCGGATCGCTCAGGATAGGAGTGGTCTTTTCGAGTTGTTTTTCCAGCCAGTCAGGTATGGCAGCCTTGTCCTTAGGCGTCTCGCGACTGCCCTCACCCTTCTCTGTCAGAGGCAAAACCTCGGTCTCCTTTTCCAGCTCTTCTTTTTCTTTGGCAGCGTCCCCTTCCTCATCGGAGTCCTCATAGAATACGAGGCTTTTGACGGGTGCCCTCGTGGTCAATAGCTGAGTGGGATCTTCCTCTCCCGCCACCCCTTCTTCCTTTTCTTCGACAGCCTCGGTTCCTGGGCTCTTCGCAACATGGACCTCGGCCTCAGTGACGGCTCGTTTGGGCTGCTCCTCCGGTGGCTGCCCCTCTTCACCCGGCTGCTGAGTCGACTCTTCCTCGATGTCCTCATCAAAATTTTGGACAATCTCTTTATCTCCCGAGCCATCCCCTTCATCCCTGCCCTCGGAGGAGCCTGTCTCTTCCTCTTCATAAGCAACCTTGTCAATGGTTCTGCGATCGTGCTCAGGTTGCTCGTAATAGTCGTCGGCCTCCTCCTCCATGGACTTTCAAGCCTCTCGCTCTTGCTCCTCCAACTCTTTTGAAATCTGCATGGTGGCCTCCATGGCTGGGGGCCCTGTTGGCGGTTGTGAAGGCTGGGATGTTGCGAATGCTTGGGCCAAGGCTGCTTGGAGAGCAGGATCCATTAAAAGTTGCGAGAGCTCAGGGGGAAGATTTTGCAGGTGCCGTGTAATGGCCTCGGGCACGCTAGAAAGGGGAATAGGTGATGGTATTGTTGCCAGAGGTAGCGAGGTGATGGGGGACATGCCAGCAGCAGAGGAAGGGGAAGTGGTTATGCTGGAGGAGGAATCAATATTGATTACGGATCCGGCTGGAGGTGAAGAGGCGAGGTGAACGAAAATGTCCACCGCTTGTGGAGATGAGGCAATGGTGGCCTGAGAAGTGGGCAGCGCACCAGCCGGGGGAGGAAGGATCAAAGGAGGCTGTGCCTCAGTTGTGATTAATGTCTTTTTGAGCTTCTTGGGAGATGAGCCTCCCGTATCCTTTGTTGTTTGTTCTTTGGGCCCCCCAGACTGCGCTGTTTCTGCTTCTTTCCTCTTCTGGGACCTGGTGATGGGGGGAGACTTGGAAGTCTCACCGGCTGATGGGGAGGCAGCAACGTCTTCCGTGGCGCTCGGCCCGCTTTTGAGTGCCTCGTATGTAAG
Source organism: Sequoia sempervirens (assembly GCA_007258455.2). NCBI lineage: Eukaryota > Viridiplantae > Streptophyta > Pinopsida > Cupressales > Cupressaceae > Sequoia > Sequoia sempervirens. Next base: position 32,463,354 of record VDFB02000013.1, on the reverse strand, counting down.
AGTTACCCCCTGTTGCTTTAGTTGTTCCACTTGCCCATCAACCCACTCCTTGGTGCGAGCTATGATAGGCTGGGTGACGGTATCCAGGTCCTCGACATCCTGCTCATCCCAGTCGATGGAGGGGATTGCCAGGTCGGCAACCGCAGGGTACCTCGAGTGCACCAGGGTGGATTCACCTTCCTCAAGCTGGTCTGGCACCGGAAACAGCTGTACTCTTCTCAAAAACTGCACCGTCATCCGCATATAATGTCTCTGGCGGACCTCCTTATCATCTTTATAGTCTGCCCAGAAATCCTCAACATGGTACAGGTGGGCGTATGCCGGCCCTAGCGCCTTCCTGACGTGGCCGTGGGGATCCATTCATGGGCGAGCCGTGTACCACTCAAGGTTATACTCCTTGAGCTCCTTTTCTGAGTTACTGGCGCATTGAGATGTTTGCAACCGATACTGGCCCTGGTCGAGGATCATGGGATAAGGGATCCCCGCTACGTGCTTCTGGCTGAAGACCGCCTGAATATGTTGGAGCTGCCGGGAAAGCTCCAGGAGGATGATTCGGTCATTTGGGTACCTCGGCAGTTTGTTTGGTCATTCTGTGAACCCTTGGGCGCGGATGTATGTGAATTTAGGGAACTGAATGTACAGGAAGGCATACTCCTTCAGGAGTGCCCTGGCGCTGTAAGATACCCTTCTCTCAAAGTTTCCGGCTATCAGTCTGATAATATGGCCTATGAAGGCATCATTGATCCGGAGGTACTCCTTTTTAAAGTAGCGGTATTGTAGCTGAGGGTATTGGTCAAAAGGCTTGAGTCCTCACTTATGCTCTCCATCCGGCGCCCTGAAGAGTCCACTATATTGCCTCTTATCCGCCAATGAGTACACCAGGTACGAGGTCATATAGAATTTGTTGCTCTTCTTGACATTCATAAACTGCTCGTGGAAGCAGTTGCTGATGATGCTTCCCCAATCAAATGAAGTCTTGGTTTTAACGTCCTCATTCCCTCGGACGATCTGTTCAATATAATAAGCCATCCATTCCTGGAAGAAGGTGGCTGTCGGGAGGCCCATGACCCTGCTCAGCATGGTCACCAGGTCGTGATAGTCTTCATGAAAGTCGCTGCGGAAAAGCTCCTGAGGAACTTTTGCGGCGCTGCCCCGTTTCTCCTTGAGCCAGTAGATGTTGATTGACTTCTTGCAGCCCAACGGATTGGCGTCCCATGCTGCCTGGCACTGCTCCATCGTGGGGATCTGCATGTGTGGGAATGTGGGAATGTGGAAGGTTCTTGCAATTCCCTCCGGAGACATGTCTGCGAGGATATTCCCCTCTTTGTCTACTATGGTTCTGGTGTCTGTTTGGTAGGCTTCTTGGCAAGCCATTACCAACTCTGGTGCTATTAGAGATGGAGGAAAGCCAGTAGCCTTTGCAATTCCACTTTGGCGTATCATCCGGGCATTCTTTGTCTTAGGGTCGATCTTGACCCTTTGGGTGAATTCGTCAATGTCCACCTGGCCGATATTGGTGTCCGATATCTCCCTCCAGTCAGTCAAGACTTTTGACTAGAGCGGTTCACCTTGGAATTGAAATTTCATCTGGTCTTTGTCTTCTTTCCCACGAATGGCCCTCCCAGGTTTCTTACCCTTGTCCTTTTCGGTAGAGGCCCCTGAAGTTCCTGCGACCGATTCCATATATCCTACAGTCAAAGGGCGGAGTTAGCACAAGAAAACACCGAAAACGTTAATGTTAGTCCGCATCGAGCATATCACCTAAACAATTATTTAAATACATCATAAATTTAACCCTTAGGTGATATCTATATCATATCAGAGCATTTGACCAATCCGGGCCCGGAGGGCCAGACTTCCCTGGCAGGAATGCTGTTAGGAAGGGAAAACACGAGCGAAAGCCCCCGGAGACATCCGTTGGCAAGATTTTAATGCTCTAAGAGATCCATGATGGAAAACGGCATGTTTTAGGACATGGGTCGAAGTTAGATTTTCAATTTGGATTGATCTGGACCGATTTGAGGAGCTCCGGAGGTTTCAGGCCGGAAGGCAGCTGGGCGATGGGAGCAGCGGCGGCGGGCAACGGACGGAAGTCCGGAGGCGGAAGTCCAGAATCCGGAGCCCGGAGGCAGAAAGGACGACCGCGCTTAGGTTTACTTTCCAGTTTATATCGAACGGCATTCAGGTCACCGGGACCCGGAGGACGGAAGGATGCTAGCCGATGGCCGCCGTGCAAGTTTTGTTCATTTCGAACGGCGGCGGTGAGCAGACTACCGGAGCCCGGGAGGCGGGACAACACGAGGAAGAGGCCGCCGCAATTACTTGATGATGACTTGCACAGCGGTGGCAAAGGGGGAACCGGGGTCCGAGACACGGGGCGCCGTTGGTGGACGGCCGCCGGAGAACACCATGAACGAACAGGCGACAACGGCGGCGAAGGATGGGCCGGACACCGGAAGGCGGACCGACGCGCCCCGACGGCCGCCGTATGATGTTTGCAGCAGTGATAATGGCGGCGGCGAAAGGGACGGTGGGGCCTGGGGTCAGAAAAGCAGGGCAGGACGGCCGCCGCGAGGATTTCTGCGGTGATCTGAGCAGCGGCGGCATCGAGGAGACCGGAACCCGGAATGCGGAACGATTGGCGGAGGAGGCCGCCGTGATCAAAATAACGCCAGGGCGACGTCGGTGGCGAAAGCCATCCCGGAGCCCGAAGGTTGGGAGGCCGGCAGGGTTCCGCTGGGAGCAGCAGCGGAACCGTCACGGAGTTCCGGGGACAGAACTCCGGACGACCGGGTCCGAAGGGTCCAAGGGACGGAAAAACAGGAGAGCCGGAAAATCTTTATTTTAAAACGGCCGAAAGTTAAGGGCGGCAGCCCGGGGTGGGAAACCCGGAGGCCCAGGCCCGGAAGGTCCGACCTCCAGCGGATGGGTTCGAGGCTAGGATCCGGACGGCGACGGAGGGTCCCGGGCCCGGTGGCGTTCTTCGCCGTGTGCGAAGAACACCCGCGACACGGGCAAGTTCCGGGAGGCGAAAAAATGATGATTCCGACGGGCCGCGGAAAATTCAAGGACATGGGTTTGGGGCGCAACGGAGAGGGTGTTTGTTTTATGCAATTTAATTTGTTGTTCAATTCATTTAAACCCTCAAAATGATCAAAAATAACGGGAGAGCGAACGAGGATGGCCTACCTCCAACTCGCTAAGCGGGACGATGGTCGGATGCACTGGCAGAGTTGACGGAACGACGCTGGGGTCGACGATCGCGATGGTGAAGTTTGCAGTGGGCTCCAATTCGGTCGCTGCTCCAATTCGTTCAATTAGCAAAGTTAACAATGAAGTTGGGGACCACGGTTTATATACCCAACCGCTCATTAATGCCGCATTTAATGCACAGTACGTCCGCGCCAAAAGTTGTTGAGATTCAAATTCGAGTCGGCGGCAGCAACAAGGGCCTCGGGATCCGGCGGGCGGGAGGCTGCGCAACAACGGCCGCCGTATGAGTTTTGGCGACCTCGGACAGCGGCGGCGACGGAGCGTCCGGGTCCCGGATGGCGGGGCGCAGCGAAGAGCTCGCCGTCGTGGCATTTTTGCACTTTGTTTGAACGGCGGCGGCGACAGGGACCACGGGGTCCGGAAGGCGGGGCGCAGCGCCCCGATGGCCGCCGTATGATGGCCATCGCGGGCGGTAATCACGGGGCGGAAGTCCGGCGGCGAACTTCCGGCTCCCGGGGCCCTAAGGAGCGGATGTCGGCCGGGAAATCCCTGAATAGCAACAAACGGTCAACAGCTAGTCGGACTCCGGAGGGCGGAAGGATGCCCCGAAAACGCCGCCGGGGCGGCAACAGCAGGAAGGAAACCCGGAAGGGGAACCCTGGAGGCCCAGGCCTGAAGGCGCCCAGGGCCGCCCCACAGCCCGAAAGGCCTAAGGCACCCGCAAGCCCCCAGAGGGCAGGAAAACAAAAGGGAAATCATGGCCGATGTTAGAACGAAACCTTTTAGGGCAAGATCGGCCAGACAGGCGTCAAAAAAGAGGGGCACGCAAAACGAGGCGGCCCCAAAAGACCCGACACGGTCAACAGAAAAGAGGGTCCCCGTTCCGAACGGGGCGTGTGTGCTGAGGGCACAATAGGACCTACTGGGATACTAGCTAGTAAATGATCTAGTTAGGAGATATACCCTATTCACACTCACACTACTTAACCCAACTTGAATACAATATTCCAAACGTGGAATATAATGAACTAGTGTTTATAAGGTTGTATTTAGCCTATAAGGCAATGAAAACCTCCTAGGTCAAAGTATTCCCATAACAACTCACTATTTAGTTTATGTATTTATATGAATTGAATCATTATGTAAGTTAAATCAACATGCCATACACTAAGCACTACCTAGTAACCCAATTAATATCATAACAAGGAATACTTATTTAATAATAATAACAAATAATAGATAGAAGTTCCTTTGGTTAACTTTAATGTTATAAGAAATTAGTGAATGCATTGTTCTTAACATTGAGCCTAATGCTCATCCTACAATAAAAAAAATTGCTCCTAATGAAAAGAGCACAATATTCTTCATAGGTTCATTCACAATCCTATAAATAAACATAGTTCCACCTATAATTGTTGCATAGTCCTACAATAGTTGTAACATTGTCCTTCAACTTCACATAACATAGTCCCTAGAAAATATGATCATAATATTATTAATCCATGCAATAGGGTCCTATAAACGAATGTTTACAGTCCTAATGATGCATGCATCATAGTTCTCTCATTATATGTGACATAGTCCTTTAGTACATGCACAACTAAGATATATACCATCCTCATGATAATATTATAGGCCAAAGAGAGTAATCACATTTCACCTTAGGTATATGCAATTGTCATGATGATAATCATAGTTGGAAAAAGTTATCATAATCCTCCTAAGTTATGATACACAATCTTCCAAAAATATTAAATACAAACTACCTTATAAAAATACAAGCTGCCATAAACTCATCTCACAATGACAATCCCAAAGCTCAAAAAGATAAACATAATCATATAGCACTATTTGATCAAATGACAACATTATGTAACTCACAAACCATCATGTTGATAAAAAACTAATCACATGAAAGAAAAAAATTACCTTACAAATGTATCCCTAACACTATTTACATGGTGGTCCACTAACAATCATTATTGAGATATGATAGACAAAATAAAAAATAAAAAAAATTTAATGCAAACTTAGATGACATGTAAAAATGAAAGTGGCATTTACCTTTGCTTTTCAATATCTAGTAAAGAGGCATATTCCCCCCTCTTTAAATGTTAGGTTTCAACAATGTCTTTTGAGTTAATGCACCAATCACATGCTCCAACATAAATAATTAGGTTACCATGTTTCCCATTGGGCAATATGCATCTTTTATTGTCATCTTTATTCTTTTCCCATTAAGAGCATTTCTTTCACAGAATTTTACAAGGCATATAATGTTATGATTTGGCATCATATGTGACACAAATAAGCACATGGATACACTTTGAAACCAATAAGCCACTTACCTTTAGAAAAAAATATTTATCATTATCAATTTCTATGATGACATCTTCCACAATATAAATAATATTTTTATGATACTGTGGGGCATCTTTAATTATATTGATTGAACATTTGATTATCCACTAGAGATATTTGTAAAGAGGTTGTTTATTATATTTTAGAATAATATAAAATGTTATAATTTAATTGATAAGATAATAATACATTTTTTATTATATAGTTTATGTTAATGTTATTTTTTTAAAGTATGATGGATTAGGTTTGATTTTTAAGTGACTTTTGATGCATTAAATCTTTCTAATGTTAATTTAGACGTATATTTCATAATATTTTAATCTACTATATAAATATATAGATATAATATCTTTATATTCTAGTTCAAAATAATTATTATTATAAAAACATCTTACGGAATTGAAAATAAATATATACCCACTAAATCTTTAGCAAATAAAAAAAATGGGTTGTGAAATTTAGAGCCTCTTTCTAAATAGTGTATTGATCTATCTCACACAAAATGAAGAGATCAACCTTAGAAATCTATTATTACAAGAAAATCTTATAGATGGGCCGGCTTCAGCTGCTATTGTGTGGTGTAGTAATGCCTTTTAAAAAATATATATTTTGACTCATTAATTGTAATATTAAGTATCAATAGCTATTATGTTTGTACTTAAAAGTGGATAAGAGTTTTCATTTTCATTAGTCACATTAAAGAGACAACCAATCACATGATAATATATAAGATGTTCAATAATACATGCCTTAATACACATATTTAATATAATTTTTTGAAGTGTTTTATACAGCCCAATAAAAATAGAACTAATATAGTGACAAATAAAAGATCCTAGGTTCGAATTCTAGCTGGTCCAAATGAACGGCAGCTCAAAAATCCTAAACAATAATTCTAAACTCTTAACTACCATTTAATAATATACATAAAAATTCTATGCCTGAAATTGAGATGCACAATTCTATAACTTCACTTTTCCTATATTAACTTGTCCCAATACAAAAGATCTCAGAAAGTTCAAGCTGACGGACACTCACTCACCAAATACCTACGATATTCCATACAACCGATCACAAAATTAACCCACATGACTAGTTACCCCTCTCCCCCATTCTCACTCCATAGCTTGTGTCAGTCTAAAGTATTTTTTTTAGCAGAGATTGAACAAACCCATCAGGCAAAGGAGAGGATCCCACATTCATCCCCACGTCACATGGTGAACTGGGGAGATAAAGTGGGTCCTGACATTTAAGCCATCACACTTATCTGAATCTTCCCATTAAATGCTTCCAGTTTTGTGGCCAAAAACTTTGTATCGTCTCTCCCATGATCAAAGAGCCATTCAGTTGAAAGCAACATTTGCCTCTTATTCTGATTCATGCAAGCTTGATTGTGGGCCATTTAGATGATCTTTCCTTGCTGGATACATTGAATGGATCATAAAAGATAAAAGAGCACAGATATATGCCCATACAAACCCAATACTTTCATTTCCGGACTGTCAGAGTTTGCAATGATATCATCTTGTTGACAGGCATTTGTCCATTGTCTTTTTCATGCATTGCACATGGACATATGAGGCCTTTTTCACCAGCAATACAACAGAAGGTAAGTGGGTAATTACATCAAACAATATCTTCTTCTGTCATCCATTTTCATAATACTTTGAATCAGTACGATTGATTTGAAAGCCTCCCAAAATTTGGTGAGGATTTTCATAAGTGACTTTGGGAGGAGAAGCCTTATAGTCGTTCGGTTAAACTTTTTTCTAATTGATCAGAGTTGAATTATTAAAAAAACGGTTTGAAAGGGAATTGCGAAGAGAAGAAGAAACGATCAAACAATTACAAAGTAAAGTCTCAAGGGTCATGAAACATCTGTTTACCAAACAGCCGATTACAAACCAGGATTCAGCTAAAAAATTCTACATACAACATTCAAATTAGAATGTAACAACACCACTCTAATCCTCTAGAAATATGATGACCCAAACTATCATTAGCCAACAAGCTGATCCAACTTTAAAAAACTGCAGCTGAAGGACAAATTATAAATGAAGTTTAGATAGACTTTGGAGTTGTGAACATTGAATGTCCCCTTCATAGAGTTGGGGTTAACTTTGTATCACAAAATATAAAAGAAAAAAGCTTAGTTATTGAACATTTTAAACTGTTTTATATCTAGACAAATAATATATATTTGGATATTGTATGTCTTGTTTTTTAACTTAAAAATTTAAAGTCTCTTTCAAGTCTTTGGTAGAATGGGGTGTTGGTGGAATTGCCGCCTGTAAGTCTTTATAAATATTTAAAGATTTATTAATTTAGACATGAGTTTTCATATTGCAGAGAAAAATGATACGGATAATGCTTAATGGCATCTTCTTTTTTCTTAAGAAATAGTCTTATCTATATTTACAATATTATCCTTATCTTTCCACTTTTTTTTTCTTTGTCTTATTCATACCATCATATATCACCACTTTATCCTTTTTTTTTTTTTAGACTGCAGGAATCGGGTAGCACGACCCCCTATAAACTGCAGTGCGCCTGGTAAACTTTTTAACGTGACCGGCGGCGCTGGCGCGACACGCCCTCCGGTACCACGGGACGGGGGGAGACTAGAACTCGTGACCAGCAGAGCCGCAACGGAATTACTTAGCCAACCGAGCTAGGGCCCCCGCCCATATCACCACTTTATCCTTGATCAATGGCATTCTTATCCATTTCTTTATGTAGCTCCTTATTAGATCCTTACCTATACTCAAAATTGCTTAATTCTACACCATCATATTAGGCATTGTTATACATAGCCTATAAATATAGTTCTTGTACCAACATTATATGTGCTACCATTAAGAATTTATTTGCAACAACAATTCTAAGTTTATATTTTGTTTTTTGTTATGATATTTCCTATTTTGCTATATTTTCTCTCTAAAATTCAACTATCGGTATAAAAGTAGGTTTCATTGTCTTCTTAATATGAGCTTACTTTGTTAGGTAGGGGAGAGAGAAAATGTATTAGTGATAAGACCAAAGTTCTAGAATTGAAAAGTCTCATTGTGAAAATAGATAAGTATATATTTTTTTCATCTACTTCTTTGATTTTAAGATATGGTTGCTACTTGTTGTGGTTTAAATCTATCGCAATCCTAGATACCTTTGCTTGAAGGGGAGAACTATAAATTTTGGAGTATTAAAATGAAGATATTTATTTCTCAAAATCTGTGGATTTTAGATGAAAGTTGTTACTCAAAACTTATAGATATAGAAGTTCACGCCACTTGGACTCAAGTACAACAAGATAAGCTAAATGACAATAGAAAGAAATATTTTAAATCCCTCTTCATTATTCAACAAACATCTAGCATCGTAAATTGTCTCCCTTGACAATTTCACAGTAGATTTTTCTCCCTCCTATGTGGTTGGACCTAATTATGCCCCAAATTTGTTAAATTATGCATTTTATGGCCCATTTTATCATTTATCGGAAAATCAAATGTGAAAGACCAAAGTATGCATTTAATATTTTTCCCCTAACACTTTGGATCCCGAAAAAAGTGGGATCTAGTCTAGGGCACTCGATGCCCTATACCTCTTAAAATGGCTCCAAATATAAATATGTCGGTGTTGATAATATTATTTTAAATTCAAATTTTAATTTTCGGGTATCAGGATTTAATTTTTGAAAAATTAGAAGAATTGCATATAAATATATAGTATTTTCACAATTTTAAAAAGGAGAAATATATTGAGAAATCTATTGAGAAAATCAAGTGTCCTAAATGCAGTCAAGACCAAAATTTGTAAAATTATTGCAACATTTCATCATTCAAGCATCATGTCAAGTTTTATGTGAGTTTTTTCATGTTTATGCATTTTATTTTATTTTTGAGTACTAATGCTTGTAGGTCTTCAAATCAAATCAAGTCAAATTGCAAGTAATCCTTGAAGGTGACGAGCTTGACTTCAGTCCATCAAGGTGACCAGATCTGATTGGTGAGTTACAACAAATTGTTAATCACTACTTTTTTATTATTTAGCCTCTATCCCTCAAAAGGGATACACTCTCTTTATCATCATTTTTTTCATTGTGGAGGTAGAAATACCAACACAGGTTCTGATTGAGACAAGCCACTATATGGCACCACCCTTCCTTGTCCTTTGTGTATGCAAGTTGCAGATCTGAAGAACATTGGAGGAAGATTGAAAACAATTTTCTCATTCATGCATAATTATCCCTACAACTTGACAAGATACAAAAACTACATTATCTCAATAATAGATGAAGATCTAACAATGAAAATCAGAAAGAAGAAGCTACAAACCAAGGACCTCATGCTTGTGAAAGAAGATTCAAGTTTTAGATCCCTATACTAGGGAATCTTGGAGCCCTTGACCACCCAGATCAAGCTCAAATTCAAATCATAGGTGCATCAATGTCCACTTTTTGCTTTTCTAGAACTTAAATTTGTTTGTGTGATTTCAATTATTCATAATTCATCTCAAAAAATTGTATTTGAATACTTTAAGTATTTGCATCATTGTATTACATCAAAAATCTAATTTTCAAAACCCTCAATTATCAAAATTCAGGTCAAAGGGTAGGATATTTTGTGGTCAATTATTCATAACTCTTGTGTAGATTTGAATTCCCTAATGTAATGTTAATGTGTCCCCACATACACCACACACAAATATGGAAAAGGAATTAGTTCTAGTGGTTAGACATAGGATCACCTTTTCTACCATTACATTTTGGTGAACCTGACTAATTTACATTATAGATCTTCTGAAATCTAAAGCATATCATCTTAGATCCAAGGTTAATCTTGCATTGTTTTGTATTCATTATTGAGGCATCTATCCTTTCATATAAAAAGCATTACAAAAAAAAAACATACGATCTTAAATTCAAAGTTCAAATGGGATTCATTTTAGTCATCATAGGTCAAATCTACATCTTAATTGTATTTGAAAATCTACATTAGGTCATATAAAATTTGAAATCAAATCTAAAAGTGTTCATTGCATTTGTTTAGGCATTTTGCATATAGTTAAAAGGTGAAAAATTGTATTTTTTTGTTACAAATAGGCATCAAGATCTTTATTTCCAAATTTTGCACATTAGGATCAGTCAACTGCTACACTTTAGATATGAAAATTGTATTTGGAATCTCATTTTTCTTCTTGCATTTGAAAATTGTTTGCATAATTGCATTTACATTGCATAATCATAAATTAGTCAAATTTTGGAAATTTATTCACTGTCAAACCTACACTATCACATAACAAAACACTTAAACATAGTTGTAAACATCAAAACTTTGAATTTAGTACAAAATTTTCCCAATCTAGAGCATCTTGGCACCCTAGACCAACTATTTTTGGCTCAAAATTTTAGCAAAGATCTGCTACTATGTTTTCTATGTGGTTTTTCTCTTTGATTTTGGATTTTTTATATTTTTTGACTTCTCTATACTTTAACATTCATAGTAAGCATACCCAAGTGTTCTGAAACTTGTATGAGCTTCACAACCTAGTGTCCTATTTCAAATACCCTTGTGAGACATAGTTGTAGATGTATGGCATATCACGTTGTAATTACATCTATTGTGGAGCCTGAGTCCTCCAAATATTTCACTCAAGTTATTGTCAATACCCACCCATGTTGGATTCCATACCTAATCCTACAATACCCATGACCATCTCACAATAAAACATTTATGTGTACATTGAGACTTTTGTTTCCCATGTTCCTGACGAGAAACTAAAACAATTGGACAAAGATTTAGAAGGTTTTCAAGATTATTTAAGCATTGAATCTTTAGTAGGACAAACAATGCCTATTGTGGATAACCTTATGAAATTGGTTAATTATTCTCAAGGAATAGAGGTGTTGTGTAGTCTAGCTCACATAGTGAATGCTAACATTCCTACAACAACTAGTTGTGCTCAAGCACTCACAAATGCACAAAATCAAGGAGGAAAACAACTTTCCCTTCCCACAACCATACCTTTTATTCCAACATTTACACCACCAACCATGGCTTCAATGATATAATACACCAATGGCCTAACTCCAAGCTTAGGGCTTCCTAGTGGGAATCTTTATAGTTTTGTTACATCACCCATAACACCTCAATATTCGTCACCTCTCATAAACTTGCAACATAGTAGTCCACCAACCAGTTACACAATCCCACCATACTCACCAAACTCTCTAAACATGTCAAAAAATGACCAAGTTATAAACCCACTTTTTCAAAATGTGACATCACTTCAAAAACAAATATCCACATTGAATCAAAGTTAAAATGGTAAACCACTACAATACCTCACAAGAAACTGATCATCAATTGCTATCATGAAAACACCTCTACTTCAAAACATGGAAATATCTTGATTTGAGAAATGCAATGGTAAGGGAGATCCTAAAAACCATGTATCAGCTTTTACTGCATTGCATAGTGACTTCATTTTTTAAGATAAGCTCCTAGGTAAACCCTTTCCTAGATCATTTAAAGATATGGCCTTGGAATGGTTTTTCTCTTTGCCGAATCACTCCATAAATTCATTCACTAAAATTTTTAGCATGTTTCTCCAACATTTTCAAGAAAACATTGGTACTCAAGTAACATTAACTGGCTTACTACATTGTAAACAAGGATCTAAGGAAAAGATAACAAAATTTATAGGATGATACCAATTTATTTACTAGCAAATCTTCTATAGTCTTCTTGATGTCAATGTCCAAAGGGTGTTTATATTAAACTTGCAACCTAACATTCAAGATAAGATATTGTTAATGAAATACCCATCCTTTACACACTTCTATATGAATCTTCATGATTATTAGATATCAGTTAGTCAATATGAAGGTAATCCTTCATCAACTGCTACTAATCAATCTGAATTTGTACCTCAAACTAATTACCAACCATTCAAGAAACAAAACAAGATTTTTCTCAAGATAAACACCTCTCAAGCTAATAATAACATTGAAACACATGTTGTTGTAAGTACAACTCTATCAATTTAGGCTGAGACATAAACAATTCACCCAATTTCTCGACTCTCTTCATGTGATCATGTTATAATTTCTAAGCAAGAACTTAATCCAGTTAAACCTCCAATTAGACCCGTGGATACAACTAAACCTTCACCTTCAAACTTTAACCCAAAATCACTTTCTCAATATCATTGAACACCTGGACATGATCCAGAATAATGTATGCGTCTTAAACATCAATGCAATGCCTCTTCGATTCTAATCACATCTAGTTGGTTGATGTTAATGATAAAAGAAACAAATCCATAGCTCCACCCAATCAAAATTTTCAAATTTTCACAAATACAATACCAAATCATACATCCAAATTTGTACAAGCTTGTGATGATACACTTGATGATGATGATCTAGCTAATGTTGTTAATCCAATAGATATTCAACCTCATAAGGGAAAACCACTTTGTTACCTGAAAAATTTCTTTCACACATATTGATGCATCCATACATGCACCTAATGGTACTCTCTATATTGTCAATCGTATTAATGGAAAACCTACACCAGGGATACGCATTGATCTCGCATGTCTAGTGAATATGATCATTGAAGAATTCTTATTTGTGTGTGAGCTCTATCAAGATTCTTATGAAAAATCATAAGCAAGGCTAAAAAATCATGATGGTTTTACTCACCCTTACAATAGGTTTGATAACTCTTCCACTTAAATGTTTCATTCACCATCATCCCGACATCAAAATAATTTCATGTGAAGCTAGGATATCCATGGCTATGCTCCATGAATACAATCCCATTGGTAATCCATAAATGCATAAATTTTCCATTTCAAATCAAATATATACAATTCATCATAGTCGGTTTAAACCTTTGGATTCTCGTGGAAATTTTTCAATGGACTATTTGGCCTCAAATTATGGAACATTTAAGCATTGTGAGGATTTATTTTTCAGGTCATATCAAAATTTTAAAGAAAAGAACATAGAAGAATTATCCCTTAGTAACATCCCAATTGAGGATAATCAGTCTATGGTTGTTTCTGCCACACCATAGGTTGTGGATGAACCCATGGTGTTCGAGCCAAATATCCTCCCAAGTACATGAAGAATTTATGTTTTAGTTCCACCACTACTATCTATAGAAGACCAAGAGACAATCGTATGATTACCTTTATTCCTCTAAAAGAGAAATAAATTTATAAACCTAAAGGTACAATGCTTTCCCAACCCCTTGTGGTCCCTTCAGTTCCTCCTTCAAGGAAAGAAAAGAGACCAACGGTACATAAACCCTATCTTACCCACTCACAAATTGAAAAATGAGAAAAAAGAAATATAAGTGCTAAGGAGCATAAGTGCAGACATCGTACCATTGCTTTCCAATTGGCTGAAAAGAATAAGGGATTACCTAATGACCAAAATCCTATCCAAATAAACAATTATGAATTATCACCTTCAAAAAATGATTCCATTGAACCTTACATGTCTCAACCTAAGTAAATAATGAAATAAGAACACATATCTGATATTTTCCTTAAACCACCCATTGTGATAAATTTGGACAGTGAAGATGAAAATGCTAAGATTGATGAACAAGTGCATAACGAATTATCTATGTTGTTCTCAAAGTCTATGGATTTAGATGGGGGCAACCACAATGATCCTCCTAATGAGAGTGACTCACGATGTGTTGAACCTGGTGATACTCCTTGTACAACACTTTCTATAGTCCCTTTGGCTAGTTTTCTACCTTCTATATATGATGTGTAAGATTGGGATGTAGACAATTTGCTTTAGATCAGCTTGCATGTGTGTTACCCTTTGTCTTATGTGTTATTTATGTTTTCTTGCACATGATGTGATATCTCGTGTTGTGTTTCCTAATGTGTCTTTATGTTTGTGAGTTTTATTTGGATGATCCTTGTTGCTCTGTTGGCACAAGGATGTAAAGGAAATGAATCTGTTGTGACATTCATCTATTCATATCTCCATTCTTCTTTATGTCATAAACATTTGTTGTTTTCTTATGTTTTCCTTTCGGGTACAATGTAAGGTGTTGAGACATTTAGGTCTCTTCCATGTTGAACCAAAAAAAATTGTTATCATAATGTGTGATTATTCTATTGTGTTCATAGTTCCACAAGTATCTGGGAGAATGATGTCAATTGTGAACTTAATCATATTATATTAGCAAATATTTATACTAACCCTAGATTCACAGATCCATTATGTGGTAATATTTGTCTTGTTTGTGGCTTTTGCATTGGGGGAAACCCCTTGTTGTGAGCTAGCTTCATTTGGAAACATATCATGGGCATAGGGATTTCCAAATAAGCTTACATGACCTTACAATATTGCATTTATATTTTTATTCTACCTTAAAGCAATTGCTTACAACTAGATTTTTAGTAATTTCTTTAAGGTGGGGGCATGCATTCCATTATGTGCTTCACTTTGTTCACACACACTAGACTTAGTGATGTGTTGGCTTACAATTTTGATCATTTATGTAATACCTTATCAAAGTTGTGGGGACTATAATTCTTGGTATGGTTGACATGGGTACACACCTAATGAAAATTGATCATCACTAGCCCTTGTGTGTTTCTCATTTTTTTACTCTCTTTAGAAGGCTCACCTATTGAATATCAAACTTCACTATCCCATGGTACCTTTATTCATGATTCACCTAGAAAATAATGGACTTTATTAGCCCATGAGTCATGAATTCCTTGGGTATGGATCCTAGTAATATTTATGTGGAGCGTGATAATCTATGATTTTCATACCCGTCTTTTTGCATGTTTGCATTTTACACTATATTTGCACTGTGTTGTGATTGTGTTGTGTTTGCATCATTTTGTGTTTTTTTCATGTATGATTTGTTGTAATGTCCCTTAACTATATTTATCAACATAAACAAGAATATGTTGATAGGTCTAATGAATTAAACCAAAATTGTAGAAACATAGACCACACATATCACTTGTTATATTGAAAGAGATTCAAAATTACATCCACAAACATGAAATGATAATTTTGACTCACAAAGAATGCAAATATTGATCTAGAATGGTGCACATAGATCCAAAAAAATCCTACTGACTTCCCTCCTAATTCCTTGAAGCTCAGATGCAATCCCAGAATGAGAATGCCCTCAAAAACCAAAGGGGTTTCATCCTCTAATCCTAGTGACCACTAGGTTTTCATACAATGATGACAACTCCTATGGGTTTTCATCCATAGAAGTAATTAGAACACAAGTGTCCCAATTTGACAAGAAAATTTCATAATAATTGATTATTACACATGAACTATCTTCCTAAATTTATATGCTATCACTCTCCCTAGAGGAGCAGGTTGGCCTTTAGACAAATTAGCACCAAAGCTTAGAAATTACATTCTCACACATTACATTAAGTCAGCCCTAAGGAGATTGGTGATGCCTCATCGAGTAACGTGTCACCTTGCAATTCTAACCATGAGACTCCTAGGTCCTTTCCTCCTTTTTGATGCCTTGATCTTGGCATTGCACAATCTAGAGATGCCCCATCAATCATGTCAGAGGAGTTGGATGTTACGACTCTAGCACATTAATCTTCTATCAGTGGTATATTTTTGGTATATGAACCCTTTTTCTATGAACTTTTGATATGATTTGTACGTATCATTTTAGATGCTATATTCCAAACTACAAGTCAGAATGTGCCCCTATGGAGGAATGCAAAGGAATTCCCAAAATTGATCCTACTCTAGTACAATGAGTCGAGACTGGCGACCTCCTAACGATGATAACTTCCATCCTCCTGGCCTAATTCCCATGAGGTCTAGGTAGTATGTATAGGAATCGCTATTAATCTCTTATTCCCTTCCACAAGTTGGGAGGATGTTCTGTGATGAAATTTCGTAGGATTCTCAAATTCCACCCTTCAGCTGGTTTTCTAAGAAAAGGGACATGACAAGTCCTCCACTCTCAAGATTGCTTGTCCTCAAGCGATACAAATTGGGATGTTCTAAAATCTTAGATCCCTCCCATGTAGCATCTTCAATGGGCATATTATTCCATCATACAAGATACCTAGTTATACTCTTATTTCTCAAAGTTTTGACTCTGGTATCAATCACAACTTCTAGAATGTGAATGAGCTTCCCTTCATCATTCAGTGGGGGTAACTCCCTTGAAGGGGTAGTATGCAATCCAATTTCCTTATTTAGACATGAAACATGGAAAATATTATGAATTTTTCTTCCTGTTGGGATCTCCACTTCATATGAAACTTCTCCAACCTTCCTAGTTATCTTGTACGGTCCATAGAACTTAGGCTTGAGATTTTTTTATTCACTTTTCTTGACAGAAGATTGTCTATATGACTGCAATCTTAGAAATACCATATCTCCCACCTCAAATTATCTCTCTATGCACTTCTTGTTGGAATACATCTTTTGTTGATTTTGAGACACTTGTAGGTGATCCTTAAGTGATCTCAATATGTCCCTACTTGGTTCATCGGGTCACTTGTTGTCTAAAAACTACTATTTGTGAGGGTCAGTTCTACAAAAGTTAAGTCATCATATTTATAGAGTTCTTTGGTGAGTTGTGTTGTAGCAATATTCTCACAAATTAAGCCATTTGATATAAGCAGATTGTTGATTGGTGACATAATTCCTCAAATATCCTTCCAACCATTTATTTACTATCTCAGTCTTCCCATTAGTTTGTAGATGATAGCTCATGTTGGGAGTGAGCGTTGTGGCTATCAATTAGAACAACTCCTTCCAAAAAGTATTGATAAACTGGCTATCTCTATCACTGACAATGTTTTTGGGCAACCCATATGTAGACACTCAAAATTTGTCCTCACGATCATACTATTTTTTATCTATTAATTAAATGGATATTATTATCTATTTAATTAATTCATTTAAATACTTTCTTCTATTCATTCATCAATGCATTTATAAGAATTTATCCACATTATCAGCATTTATACATATCATAATTAATCATTTATCCATTTATCCATCTTCATAATCAGTCACTTTTCCATTTCATATTACTGCATTTTGCATTAATCATCAAAATATTCATACATGATCCATTTACATATTTCATTAAATAATTTAAATACATAAAATCATTTAATCATTAAATCATTAAATCAATCATTTAAATTCACAAACTCACTTTAAATATAATTCTAAACCTACATTATATCATAAACCCACTTGTTTATATCTCATTTCAATCAATTTCAATTAATTTTAATATGCATTTTTCCACTTCAATTTTTTATCCCACATCTCTCACGTAACTTGAATTCACCTCATGAATTCATCTATAAAAGCCCTCTCCCTTCTCACCAAAAATCATACACATTTTATTTCGAGATTCCATTTCAACTATCCAATTCTCTCTTTCGTTCATCACAACTTCTTATTGCACTTGTGCTCATAAAAATCTGAGAGCATCAAATGCATAAATCAAGATCATGGTAAAATAGGAAAACAATGGATCTGTTTTTCTCTTTGAATGCATTTGTTTTAGTTTTTGCATAGTTTAGTTTGTATTTTACATTTATATTCATTTGGAAAAACTTCATTGATGTAATATTAAAAATGCTTTGAATCTGCTTTATAGTTTCAATTAGTTTTCAGTTTTCAACTTGTATGCACATAATGGTGACTTGATGTTAATATGGGAAATAAATACTATTTGCTGTTGATTTCTGATACTTTTTGAATGATGATATCTATTTGCATAGATACTTTAATGGTTTTAATGGAATTCATCTAAAATCCTGTCTGAATATTGTAAGGATTATATTGCATAAATATGTCTCTTATTGGTTAATGACCAATAGCGCTTTTTGTTTACTATTTTCATTTAGTTCAACAACATTTTCGTGTACTCTGACTGAGAATTGGACAATTTTGAATCTCTGACGTTTGGTGAATCTTTTATGGGAATTGGGTGTTTTGAATGTAATTTGCGAACTTGAGAGATCGATTTCAAGCTCCATTATATGGTAGAGCCTGGTCACACTTGATGACAACAGCCAAGGCCATGATGACAACCACTGCTTCTACCAAATGGGGATTCTTTCTCCAGTGATTGAATTCAATAATAATGTCAAAGGACTTGGAACTTTCATCTGGACGTTCCCTATCAAGTTCCATTGAATCTCTGTGCAAAAGCATTGGAGTGGTGCCCTGCCCGAGTCTCATAAAACATGTTCATTTATCCTTCCATACTTGCTGCTTTTTGAATGCCTCATTTTTGTTCTATGATATTCCCCAACATGAAAGATTCTGAATTCCTAAACAAGCCTCGGTTTAATAGTGAACTCGTAGTATATAGTTCGCTGCCCAAATACTCCACCAATTTGCTTACAATGGGTCATGGGAAAACAGGCTGTGGTATTTAGCTTTTCATTGAGGTTTCTAAAACGGTTCAAGCAATCCATTTTGAGCATATTCTCCCCCTTCCACGTTCAATGAGATGACATCTTTTTTAAGGCGTTGTGTCAAAACGTTCATGCGTGTAGTCTATGCCTCTATCTATTGCATGTTGATCTGCAAACCGATGTTATTATGTCTTTTTTTTTACTTCCCCCAGTTTTCCATGTGCATGCTTTCTTTTGAGGGAGACATCGACTAAATAAAAAGAACTCTCATTACCCTTGTTGAGTGCCACTACCACCCACTCTAATGCATGACTCTCAGATATTCAGCTTCTGTTTGAAATGTCTCTGAAGAAGATTTTAAAAAAAGATATACTTCACCTGTTGGCAACATTAATTTTGGCAGAGATTAAAATATAACGCTTTCACTGCAATCACGTCATTTTTGAATTTATCATGCAAACACGTCAAGTTTTCCTGCAATCAAGTGATTCCATTTTGAACGTATTCTGCAATCATGGTTTTTCTGTCATTCTGAATGTGCCCTGCAATCAAGTCATTCCATTTTGAACGCATTTTGCAATCATGTTTTCTTGAACGTGCTCTGCAATCACAATCATTCCATTTTGAAAGTTGGGAGTGCATGCATTTTAATTTTAATTTAATTTAGATTTACTTTACTTTTAGATTTACTTTAGATTTTAATTTTAGTTTTAGTTTTAATTTAGTTTTAGTTTTAGTTTAGTTTTAATTTAATTTAGTTTAGATTTACTTTTTAATTTAGATTTATTTAGAATTTAGATTTGAATTTAATAATTTGATTTAATTTAGAATGTAGACTTAATTTAATTTAGTTTAGAATTGATTGAATTTAGGATTAATTTAGTTTAGAATTAATTCTAATTTAGATTTAATCTAATTTAGTTTAGATTTTTTTAGATTCTTGATTAATGTTAATTTTCTTCTTAGTTTAGTTTATTTCAG
Organism: Sequoia sempervirens; assembly: GCA_007258455.2. NCBI lineage: Eukaryota > Viridiplantae > Streptophyta > Pinopsida > Cupressales > Cupressaceae > Sequoia > Sequoia sempervirens. The sequence continues at coordinate 32,443,371 of VDFB02000013.1, read as the reverse complement.
GACTAATTTTGTTGATTGGGCCTTTTTGCAGGTTCACATGTCAAAGACTTGAAAAGTGAAAACATAAACATGTACGTTTGTCGAAGAATGGAGGCTTGAAATTACTAATAACATTTGGTGCATGACGTTTCTTGAAGACTTGATTTTTTTAAATCGATTGTCTTTTAGTATAGTAAACACTACATTTGGTGCTTAAAAAGAACATCTATTTTTTGTGTTTGGCACGCTTGTGCATGTGTTGAGTGGACCTACTGCTAACAGACTATCCTCTCCCCTAGCTTTCGTGGTCCTGGGTGCAAGAGAAAAGTGTTAGAGACGCTCAAGTTTTCTTTTCTAGAGGAGCCTACCTCACAAGAGGAAATGACTCCAACCGGTTTTTTGCTTGGGCTCCAGTATATAAAAGGATAAGACTAAATCGTCAAGTCCTCATAGTGGTCTTTTCCTTGCCATACAATGTCACTTGAAATAGGGTACCTACCGTAAAACTTATAAGAGCCCCTAGTAGAGTGATTAAAGCCTTAAGTGGCATGTTGGACGCTTGCGGGGAGCTATGTCCCTAAGTATTCACTAAGAACCAACTATTTTAGTAGCCCAAAATCCTTCTATTTACTGGCCCAGGAGGTTGGACCTTTGAAGTCGTCCCACATTCTCGCAGTTCAAAGTTGAGATAACAAATTCCTTGAGATATTCAGGTCTTTTGGAATTCAAAGTTTGGTGCACCCGAGAAGTGAGTGTCATGGAGGGGAGCTACTGCCACCAAACTTCTAGGCTATCTGCTCTGAATAAGTGTGGCTAGAGAAATCCAAGTGGGAATCTAGTAAATATTATCTTTTCCAACCTAGGATTTGTGCTTGTATTGCAACAATCAAACAACATTCACAACTAAGAACAAACTCAAGACATTTTGTTTTATGTGTGTGTCTTTCAAACAAACAAGCAAACAAGCCTTACACTTGAAAAATTGCAACACTTCACAGATTCAGACCAAGCAACATTTCCAGACCAACTTTCTATTGTGACTCCTGTTTAAAACTAGAAACTTGCTCCATTCACCTTGCATATCATCATTCCATTATTAGGTCACCATTTTAGGTACCTTAGCATCCTCATTACTTGCATATCCCAACATTGCATTAGGATACCTTTTTCACACTTTTAGGCTTGGAACCTTGTGGATTCTAGGATAGAAGAACTCTTTATACCTTGGTACGAATAATTGCTTCAACAAAAGATTTTCATTTGACCAAGTCACTTTTTAACTTAGTCCTTTGTCATATTGGTGATAATTTCCTACTCACAAGTCTAGTGGGGAAACTCACCTTGTCATTCTTCTCACTTGTACTTGAAAAAGGCCATTTGACAATCCTAGTTGAAACATTGGTTTACCCTTGGATGGTTAGTGATACTATTATTACATCTTTCAAAAGTGTTTAAGCTCTCAAGTTCACTATAGCTATTCATCACCTCTTAGTCATTTGCATCCTTCATACCACAACATAGCATCCAACATTATCATTATCACTTTTAATCTTGTTGCATACATTAGACATCTTTTATCCTCAAAAATATGAAAAAAATAGTTGCATTACCTTTAGGGATACCTTATTTCACACATACCATAAAAATAGTCTTAGTCTCATACCCTCCACCTTCATTTTGAGCAAGTCTTATATGGTTGAAACTAGATTACAAAAGAAACGTCGAGCAATGGATCTTTTTAATGATGATGATGACCTTTACAATTACACTAGCACCCTCACCTTTGACAATACCACTAATGATCCTCACAACAATACCAACCTTGAGAGTCGTGACCATGCCAACTTGGGCTCTACATCTTGTAAACAACCAAAGACAAAATCTTTTTGAACAATTCCTTGTTAGAGACAAGGATGGAAATGTGTTAATAGAAGAAGTAGAGGCTGCCACACAAAATCTTAATGTTGCCTCTCTTGTGGACAAAATTGTCATGTTGGACCCCCAACGATTGTTATCCAAGCTCTTGCATGAAGGAATTAAACTACCTCAAGGGTTTGATGTCAATACATTAGGAGCAACAACGTCACCCAAGAACAACACACTTGTAACAAGCCAAGGACAATCTACACCACAACCTAACACTTCCATATCCATTGGAACAACAACCAAAAGTACCACAACTACCAACACTTCATCCATATTTGTGACACAATCTATGTCACAACCATTATTCACAATGCAACACTTTGGTTTGATATTTACTCCTTTTGGGTCATCATCTTAGGCCATAGGGGCATCCACATCTAACATCCTTGGTAGACCTAAGGCAAGAAGGGTTCTCATGCAAGGATCTCAATTAGACACAAACACCATTTCACAAGGTCCTCATGTCAATATAGACACCTTGCAAGGACAAAACATGAACGTCCCACATAGTAAAAATACAAACACTTCACACAGTTATAATCCTTTTCAACAAGGAAAAGGATTACAAATGACACAACCTCTTAACATATCATATGGCTACAGACATGGATCCTTTTTTGGCAACCAAAATATACATGGAAAACACACCCAACAAATGCAACATAGCTCAACCACTTCTCACATCCCAACTTACAAATCACACATTCATACTCATGGACACAATCAAAATCCACCACATGCACACAACGTTTTGAACCAAAATATGTCATCTCAACAAAACATGGGACCACACAACACAAATATGGGACCTCATAAAAATGTTTCCAAAAGTCCCATAATAGACGTGTTGCTAAATTGGCTACCCTACAAAAGCAAGTAGAAGGGACGCAAGTGTCAAACAATAAGACATACTCATCAAATTGATTTACATTCTTACCCATATGACACTAGCATATACTACCTCATTTCCCTCCTGGGTCTATCATCCCTACCTTCACTAAGTATAAGGGAAAGAGAAATCCTATTGAGCACATACGAGAATTCACCACTACTTGTGTGGATTTCACATACGATCACTCCTACCTTTTGAGACTCTTCCCTAGAAGTCTTATGGGGCTGACACTTGAATGGTTTGCACTAATACCTAAAGGGTATATAAAGTTATGGGACAACCTCACCAATAAATTCATGGAGATTTATGCTTATAACATTGAAAATGATGTCACAATTGCTACCTTATGCCACTTGACACAAGATGAAGGAGATCCCTTTATTACTTTATTCCAAAGATGGCATAGTATGGCGAGTCAATGTCCTGTCGAGATTCCTGAAAAAAAAAAGTGGACATGTTCATAGAAAACCTCAAGCCAAAATTGAAACACCCTCTACAAGTACATTATTGTGCCACATTTGTAGACTTAGTTGAGAAAGGCATGACACTCAAAAAAGTCCTAATCTCCCAAGGTGAACTTACATATGGAAACAAAAACACACAACCAATAGACCTCTAATGAAAAAAAGAAAGTTTTGGTCCCATAATAAGAAGGTAACAAATGATGGAGTCATAGACATGAAATCTGTGAACAGAACAGGTCTCACATTCACACTCAAAGCACCCAACACAAATAATAACACACCATATGTTTCTAAACAAGCAACTAACGTGATACAAAACAATCAAGAATGGGGACCCCCAAAACAACCAAGATAATACACACAGAGACAATACACTCCTTTACCATAACCAATTGAATTTTTCCTGAAGAAGTTAGTACAATCAAATGTTATACAGCTCCAAGAGCCCAAACCATATGACCCAGGACAATTCAAACCCCCTTGGTGGGATGACAATGCCTTTTGTGACTACCACCACATCAAAGGGCATAAGACCTCATCATGTCATTAGTTGAAGAACATGATTCAAGACCTAATTGAAAATAGTACCATAGAGGTCGAGGGACAACAAAAAACCTCCAATAAAGACCATACAATTTTCAAGAATCCATTGCAAGACCATGGAAAACCCTCCAGTTCAGGTCAAAGGATATACAACCATGCCAATTATACCAATGCCTCTTTGGACTACAAAATTATTAACCACCTCTGAGCTGTTGATGATCATGTTAACATAATCACCATTAAGAAACAACCTGAAATTACCATTACTACTCGCAGAGCTAAGGTTACCATAATTGGTCCTCCTCCAAAGCCCAATACAATCTTGTTGACCAATTGGGAAAGAGACCCACATAGATTTCCATCCTTGAGCTTCTATGCATATCAAGTTTGAACACAAAGCTATCCTTGATAAGGCTCTAAAAGAAACTTCTATCCCTACCAATCTGGACGTCAACAGATTTGAAGCCATGGTTGGATATTTGGCCAATTCCCACCATGTCTCTTTTTCAAAAAAAGATTACTCTAGACATCCAAGTCAAACCATAACGACCCATTACACCTTGTGGTCTTCATTAACAAACACAAGGTTAGATGAGTCCTAGTAGATGGTAGAGCTGGATTGAACATTTGCACTTTGAAACTAGTAGAGGCATTGGTCCCTTTTGAAGCATGTGTGGATACAACTAAGAGCATTGTCATCAAAGCCTATGATGATGAAGAACATTCTTCTGAGGGAATTATCATACTACCTATCAAGGTTGGACCTGTAGTACTAGATACCACATTCCAAGTCCTAAATCTTGAACTACCATACAACCTACTTCTTGGCTGACCATGGATCCATGCCATGAAAGCCATTCCATCCACATTCCATCAATGTCTAAATTTTCCTCATGAAGGAACTAAAATTATAGTCACAGGAGATCCCAACCCCTTTCAATATTGCAACAATCTGAGAGGGACTACTCAATTCCAAGTGCCTATCAACCAAGAGGCCTCATCATCTCACTACATTGATCCATATTCATTTAACAATTCATCCACTCCATTTACCATGCCATCAAACCCCAAGGTACAAGTCCATGACATGGAATATGGAGAATACCGTATGGATAATTTACCGGTGAACGACAATGTTAATGCTACCAAGAAATATCAGACTTCCAACAAGGATGCCAAGACAGCTACAGAAGGAATGCAAATAGATGGTCATGCTTGGATTGAATTTTTTTGGGATCCTAATGATACACTTTCCTTTGTTATATTTGCTTATGCTCAAGCTTGTCATATCCATGATAACCCCTTGTTCAACCAGGATATCTGTGATAATTCACTTTTTGATCATGACCTCACTGAGGATATTCAATCCATCCTTCCATCGCACCTACCCTAGGCTAGGATATGCATCTTCTATTGTCACCTCTACTAAGCCACCTTTCCAAGTCGTTAAGGATGTGCAAGCTTCCTTTGATGTAAGTAGTACCGAAAAGGATAGTCCCAAAGACTCCATTGATGACATCACCACTCCTGTTTGTCCACTAAACATTCCTATCACTTCACCTATTTCATCCATCTCACTCGCATCCACTTGCATCATAGACATGGATCAACAAGTTATATCTCAAGAAAAGAATAAAGGCAAAGCTTCGATGAATGAGCTATCTTTAAAAGGAGATCAAAATTCAAAAGATATAATGCAGGGAAAAGAAGATCAAGACAAGTCCCTTATCCAAAATAAAAATCTATTGTACAAATCAAAAATAAAAGAAGATCAAGACAAGTCCCCTAGCCAAAATAAAAAGCTATTGGACAAATAAAACATTAAAGTCAAAATGTTGCAAGCAAAAGTCGATCTCCAAGTATGCCTCTCCATCAAAAATCACTGGGGGCATCTATCAAGGAAAAAAGTAAAACAAAGGGCTTGTTGATCCAAGGTCTCCATCCATGTCACTCTCACTCATACCATATATTTAATTCCATCCATCCATGTTCACATATCTATCATATCACACCATTGGTGATGTCTTTCAATGTATCTTTGACGATGACCCCTTCACGTACTCTAGCTCATTGGTCACCCAAGCTCCTTTTTGTTTGAAGCTTGAAGGCCCATGTAGTGTGCATGTTAGGGATCCTACCCTGGCCTCTTTCATCTACCACATCTATCATCCATCATATTTACCACTTGCACTCATCATCCAACACGGTCATCCAAACAAGACTAGGGCATCATCAAGGCAGTCTCTGGATCTGACATTTATCAATTCAATACCTAGCTTCAAAGATCCAAGCTAAAAAGTCCTTAAAAATACAAAAAAAATGAGAAAAATTCTTGAAAAAATACAAAAAAAAGAGAAAAAGTCCTAAAAAAAATACAAAAAAAAGAGAAAAAGTCCTAAAAAAAATACAAAAAAAAGAGAAAAAGTCATGAAAAATACAAAAAAAGGGAAAAAGTCCCAAAAAAATATTAAAAAATGAGAAAATGTCCTAAAATAAATTGAAAAAATAAAAAAATCATAAAAATAGTAAAGAGAAAAATTTCGTCCAATAGTGAATACCACATCGTGGTGCTTTGGATAAGTACCATGGTGAAAACCTAGCAAATAGGCTCCATGTGTAGTTAGTCTTTTCTCTATCATCTACTATCACTCTATCCAGTCTTCCATCCTAATTCATACTAATGCTTTTACCTTCCATCATCTCCCATTTCACATCCATCATTAGGCCTTGTCATCTTTATCATGACTTTCAAATGGTTGATGTCTTGCATCCTTTCTCTTGCATCTTCCATCCATAATAAACCCTTATCCCATCCCATCCCTATTGGTTCGTCCTATACCCAACTGGGGAAATTTCCTTCCACCTGGCTTCATTGGATTGTACACTTGTCATTGGAGGTCAAAACATTCCAAAAAAGACAAAAAAATAAAAACATTTCAAAAAGACAAAAAAATCAAAACATTTCAAAAAGACAAAAATCAAAACATTTCAAAAAGACAAAAAAATCAAAACATTTCAAAAGACAAAAATCAAAACATTTCAAAGACAAAAATCAAAACATTTCAAAGACAAAAAATCAAAACATTCCAAAAAGACAAAAAATTGAAACATTTCAAAAAGAAAAAAAAATCATAAAACTTCAAAAACCAAAAAAATTAAAACATGCCAAAACCAAAAAAAAAATAGATAACTTTCAAAAATATCCCAAAAATAGAGTCAGAGTTAGTCATGTCAGTCTTTGTCATTGTTGAACTACGTTGCCTCTACGACTGGATGTAGGCAAGGCCATCTGTCAATGTGCCCCCAAGGCATTAGGTTAGTCTTTAGGTGTTGTCAAATAAAATCATGATTCGGTCCTTTGTCATTGAAACAAAGTCAGTAGTCATGTTGAACTAAAAGGTCTTTGTGCATTGCTACGTAGGAAAGGTCATCTATCGATGAGCCCCCGAGGCCCCCTAGGTCAGTCTTTTAGGGTTTGTCGGGTCAGTCAAATTAAATTGGACATTGTCAACTCAAATGCAACATAATCATCTGCACTTCAAAAACAAATCCTGAATCAACATGACAAGCAAGCCAACAAGTCTACAATTCAAATCGGTCATTTATCAAATCAATCATATCGATCACAACCAATGGTCTTATACAGAATGTGTCCTTCCTGAAACAAGACCTTATCACTTCCACACTTTGTCATTCACCTTATATAGGTAGTCGTATGATTGAAACTAGACTTGATGTCTTATACGACATGTTTCTTCTCCTAAAACCAAGCCTTGTCAAAACAGTCCACCTGCCACTCATTTCGTCCCTTAATACACTGGCAAACACTTATTGGCAAACAATTTGAATGGCTACTGACCTTGTTGGTCTATTTTGTCTTATCTTTTGGATTTTCTTCGGTCATGTTACTAGCCACCTCGAGGATGTCTCATAAAGGATTTAGAGGAGCGATTATGTCTCATGACTTGTCTTTTATTTGATTCTTGCTTGTGGTTTGTCTTGACAAAAATACTAGGACACCTTTTCCCTTAGTATGAGTTAGGGCATTCCCTTTTTGTGATTGTTTGTTTTACAGATGGATGACCTTGCACACCTTGGTCTATGTCATACCATGATATTTGTTGTCCATTTGTCATATTTTACTACTCTATGATGTTAAAGCACTTTGTAAATCACAAGAAGCTTCATCACTTTCATTTCCTTCATATCTCTTTTTCATCCATCATTTCTTCCATCATCCATTCCCTTCATCATTTCATCTTTTCTTCATCATCTATTCTCTTCTATCATTTCATCATCCTTCATCTTCTAGTCCTCTCATCCATTTCAAGAGCACACTCGTGTTCTTTGAACCTGCATGTCCTCTCAAAGGGGCATACCTCTACCTCCTCACCATTCTTCCTTACACTAGGGCATATCTTTTTCTTTGAAACAATGCGACAGGCTACATTGTCTCAAAGAGGGGAAAAATGTAGACACTCATAATTTGTCCTTACGATAATATTATTTTTCATCTATTAATTAAATGGATATTATTATTTGTTTAATTAATTCATTTAAATACTTTCTTCTATTCATTCATCAATGCATTTATAAGCATTTATCCGCATTATAAGCATTTATACATATCATAATCAATCATTTATCCATCTTCATAATCAATCACTTATCCATTTCATATTACTCTATTTTGCATTAATCATCAAAATATTCATACATGATCCATTTACATATTTCATTAAATAAATTAAATACATAAAATCATTAAATCATTAAATCCATTTTCATTAAATCAATCATTTAAATTCGTAAACTCACTTTAAATATAATTCTAAGCTTACATTATATCATAAACCCACTTATTTATCTCTCATTTCAATCAAATTCAATTAATTTCAATATGCATTTTTCCACTTCAATATTTTATCCGACATCTCTCCCATAACTTGAATTCACCTCATGAATTCATCTATAAAATCCCTCTCCCTTCTCACCTAAAAGCATACAGATTTGATTTTGAGATTCAATTTCAATCAGCCAATTCTCTCTTTCGTTCATCACAACTTCTTGTTGCAAAAATTGAGAGCATCAAATGCATAAATCAAGATCATGGTGAAATAGGAAAACAATGGAGCTGATTTTCTCTTTGAATGCATTTTTTTTATTTTTTTCATAGTTTAGTTTGTATTTTGCATTTGTATTCATTTGAAAAAACTTAATTGATATAATGTTGAAAACGCTTTGAATCTGCTTTATAGTTTCAATTAGTTTTTTAGTTTTCAACATGCACACCATACAACAAAAATATCTCCTTGAAGAATAAATCTACAACTTTAAGTGCCTTGTACTTAAAAAAGATAGCAAAGAAGTGAGCATATTTTGTCAATCTATCAATAACAACATAAGTGCAATCCTTCCCTTAAGCTCTGGGTAGTCTGGTGATAAAGTCCATAAAGATACTTTCTCATTTGTGTTTCAGAATGTGGACTAGTTGTAGTAGTCCAATTGGAGACTCTTTCTCTCCTTTGTTCCTCTAACATGTGGGGCACTCCCTCATGTGGGATAGAGCATCCTCTTTAAGGCATTTCCAAGAGAACCTTTCTCTAATAATTTGATAAGTCTTGTAGAATCCAAAATGTTCTGCCATGGGTGCATCATGAAATACCTCCAATATCTTCCTCTTGACCTTGGATCTAGAGGGAAGGAACACCTTGTTTTTGAAAAGAATTAGAACTTCTGTCACAACATACCAGCCATCTTTCTCTATCCCTTTTAGAATACTGGTAACAATTATGTCCTCAACATACTCAACAATGATAGATTCTTTCTAGTCTATTGATATGGTGGATACATGCCATAGAGTGGGTCTCCTAGAGAGTGTGTGTGCCACTATATTCTTCTTACCTCTGACATATTCAATGTCAAAATCATATGCTCAAAGTTTACTCACCCATTTTTGTTGCCTATCATTTAGATTTTTTTGATTGCCAAAATGTTTCAAAATGTTGCGATCAAACTTGACCACAAACATTTAGCATACTAGGTATTATCAAAACTTCTCCAAGGTGTGCATTATATCTAGCATCTCCTTATCATATACTGAGTACCCTCTTTTGCGGGGTTTCAAATTTCTACTCTTAAAGGAAATAGGATGCACCTTCTGAGAAAGGACGACTCTAATTCCTTCATCGGAGGCATCATATTCTACAACAAATGGAAGTAAGAATTCAAGAATTGTAAGAACTAGACAAGAAATCATTACCTCTTTCAGCTTTTCAAAGGTTTTTTGTGCTTCCTTTTTCCATTCAAAAGCTCCTACCTTGGTCACACTAGTGAGTGGTGCCACAAGTTGATAAAACCCTTTAACAAATCTCTGATCATAGCTACATGCTCCAAAGAATCCTCTCAACTGGGATAAATTGGTAGGGGGTGGCCAATCTAGAATAGCTTGGATCTTTTGTTGATCAACTTAAACTCCTTTCAAACTTAAGACATGCCCTATATATAATATCCTTTTTAACCCAAACTTGTATTTGGACATTTTTGCAAAGAGAGAGTGTTGTTCTAGTGTCCCTAGAACTATGTATAGGTGCTTCAAATGTTCTTCCCATATCCTGCTACAAATCAAAATGTCATCAAAGAACATCAACACAAAAATCCTCATATTCTTATCAAAGACATTATTCATGCATGATTGGAAGGTTTCCAGAGCATTAGTGAGGCCAAAGGGCATAACTAAAAACTCAAAATTCCCATAGTGACACCAAAAACTAGTCTTCTAAACATCTTCTCTCATGTGGATCTAATGGTATCTGGACCTCAAGTCAATATTTGAGAAGTACACAACACCATGTATCTCATCAATCAATTCATCTATCCATGATATTGGGTATCTATTATTTATGGTCATCTTATTCAGTTCTCTATAGTCTATACACATCCACAGAGTGCCATCCTTCTTTACACTAGCACCATAAAAGATGCAAAGGGAATGGAACTTGGTATAATGTATCTCATATATAGAATTTCCATAATTGATTTATCTATCTCCTCCTTATACATCTTGGGATGGTGGTAAGGGGTGGTCATGATTGGCTTGGATTCGGTTTCAAGTTCTATGATGTGTGAGAAACCTCTATCTAGTGGTAATCTGAGAGGTATATCACTGAAGACCAAACCATGCTTATCCAGGATATTTTTTATATTGGCATGAACTTGACTATTCTTACCTTTAAAAGGCTCTTTTGAGATTACCAAATAGCTGGCAACCAAAGTGACTTGGCTCTTCTAGAATATCTTATTCATTATCCTCACTAAGACCACTTATGAAGCCCCATTTCCCATTCCTTTTAGTGCCACCTCTCTCCCATCAACTTTGAATTTGAGTTCCATAGTTTGTAGAATACTCACCTAATGAATGTAGCCACTATACACCCAAAATCACATCAATATCACCTAGACCAATAACATAGAAATCATCACAAACCTTATGATCTCCAAAGGCTATGTCTAGCTTCTACATTTTCTCCTTGCAAGGCAGATTATACCCATCCTTCACAATGACATTGAAGCCTTGGAAATCTTCCACATTTATCCCTCTTCCTTTCACAAGCCCCTCATCAATGAAGTTGTGAGTAGCTCCTATTGAGAAATGTGACTCAAATTTATTGGCTTGATCGACTTCCTGAAGCACTTGTGTTTTCCTCCTTCATCGCATTCAGTTAAGTCATTGGTTTTCAATTTTTTCTAACTGAAGTCGTGCGGTTCTAAAGTTTCATAACCTCCCAACTTAGCGACTATGAAGTGAAGTCACTTCCTTTGTTGTCGGCGTGTCATGGGTTTTGAGAACTTCGTAACCTCCGACAAGAGGTTCAAAAGTTTGGATTTTGAGTGATAGACTGATTCCCTTTGTTGGTGAGTCGCGGGTTCTAGGAACTTCACAACCTCTGACGTGAGGTTTTGAAGTTCAAATTTTCAGCGATATATCGACTTTGATGCCGACAGATGTGGGACCCAATAGGATGGTGGATCATGACAAAGGCCGATAGGTGGCAATGATGTGGAGGACATATGGCATGTGGGCCCATGTGCTCGAGGAACACTGATGAGATAGTAATGAATGTCTCTTTGATTGGGAGGAATGGTGTTAGGTGGATAACCCTAAGTTCGACAATGGAGATTTGAATGATCGCTTATCTGATACCATAATTAAACATTAGATGATGGCGTGTGGCTCGAGGTGAACAGGTAACCCTAAAGGGGTGTGGTAGTTGAAGAGTCAAATGTGAGCAGCAGTTACCTAAGGGGCTAGCCAAAAGGATGGGTAGCTGAGAGAAAGAGAGAAGAAGTCTATCTCAAAGAGGAGAGATGAATCTTGCAATGTTGAGTGACTATGTGATAGAGAGGATGAGAGGCCAGTGGTCAAGTGATGAGGTTGTGTAGCCGAAAGAGATGTCTCTCGCTGAGAGAGGGAAATATAATAGGGGTTATGTTGCTAGATTCCCTCTAGAATGGAACAAGATGTAAATCTCCTGTAATGGTTGTGAGCCTGATATTGTGTTGTAACTATATTTTGTTGTTGAATAATACAATGGAAATCTGGGCTTTTGGAGTGTGGGGTTTTTTACCCGTAAGGGTTTTCCCCATGTATATCTATGTGTTCATGTCCTTTGTCTCATCTTTCATTGTTGTTGGTTTTGTTTGTTGAATCTGTTAATGATGATGTTGAAATTGGTTGATTTGCATGAGTTTCTCTCAAAAGGATCAATGTGGGAAATGAAATATGTCTATTTCCACTTTATGGCATAGTAGTATGTGTCTTTGAGGTAATATGATGAAATTAAAACTACTAAAGGCACTGTTGTTCTTGGATGTTTCTTTTTGAGATGAGCAATTTTTCCCTACAACTCCTCCATCAATCAACATAGTCACTATTTTTCTGCCAAGGACACCTTGGAACTTGAAAGGATGGTATCTATGTGCACCTAAGAGTGATCCCAAGGTAAAAACTTTCTCTTCTTTTTCTTCCTCATGGGGTGGGTCTTATGGATCATGGAATTCCTTTGATTCATTTAATTTTGATTCCTTATTAGAAGTGACTTCTATATAGTGAACTTTCCCCTTACCTGGGCACCTGTGCCCTGGAACCCATGGATCCCTACATAAACAAAGTTTCTTCCTCTAAAGCTTATTCCTTGCTTCATTATCCAACCTCTTAGTGGGTATCGATGGTGCATTCTTTTGTATCAGGGTATGAAAACCTTTCTTTTGAAGAACACATTTTTTCTTCCTAGGAGTAGTAACTTTGGGTTGACGTGAAAATTTTTTCTTGGTAATGGAGGGTTCAAGTTGTAAACTCCATCTAATAGACTCCTACAACATTCATGGTGCAAAATATTTGACAATTCCCTTTAAGGATTCCCCAAGTCCTTCCAAGAAAAATGGATGATTCTCTTTTCTAATATATGTTAGGAACCATAATGGAAATCTTTTAGAATTCTTCTACATACTCATTTAGTGTGGTTTTTTGTTTGATTTTGGAAAGCTCCTTGAAATATTCTTCCTCATCTCTAAGCTCAAACCTTTCAAGAATCTTTTGACTGAAATCTTCAGAAGTACTTACTTGATCAAGGCCTTGTGTAATTATGCCATGATACCACCATTCATAAGAATTCCCCTTGAGATGTAGGATTAAAAGTTGAATGACATATTTTTCCTTCATTAGATTGAGGGGGAAATAGGCTTAAACAATTTTTACAACCAATCCCTAGCTGAGATTCTTTCACTTTCATCAAAATTAGAGGCTGAAAGTTTATGGATATTTTCTCTTGAGTTCCCTTCCATTCTTCTCTTGTTCTCTCGTCCTTTGGTTATTTTCATGAATCTCTATAAATTTATCAAATGGAACAACTACTTTGAATGCATCAAATTTTTTGACATAATCCTCATACTATTTTGTAGCCACTAGAATTGGGGACCTCTCAGTTGAGATAATAGAGGAAGATTCTTCTTCTTCTTCATTATTCAGTAGGAAGATGGGGAACTATTTTCCATGAGATTTGGATATGATGTGCAAGTGTCATTATAGATTCTATGTCCCAAACTATAAGTCAGAATGTGACCCTATGGAGGAATGTGGAGGAATTCTTGGAATTGATCCTACTCTGATACAATGAGTCGAGACTGATGACCTCCTAATGAAGATAACTTACATCCCCCTAGCCTAATTCCCATGAGGTCTGGGCAGTGTGTATAGGTATCTCTATCAATATCGTGTTCCATTTCATAAGCTAGGAGGATGTTCTATGATGAAATGTGGCAAGATTCCTAGATTCTACACTTCACCTGGTTTTATGAGAAAACAGACATGACATTTGTGGTCATGTTGCATTTCATACATGTTTGTTCCTTTGTCCTTATGTTGGTTTATTAGGGGATCTTGAATCTTGGGGGCTTGTGTGCTTCCAACTAGATTCATTGTCATCCTATCTCTTTGATATCTAGACAATTGAACCCATCTTGGCATATTCTTACTTTAGTGTGAGTTTGAGCATAAGCTCATACTCTCACTAGAGTGGGGGATAAGTGTAGTGTCGTAAATTGTCTCCCTTGATAATTTAACAATAGATTTTTCTCCCTCCTATGTGCTTGGACCTAATTCTGCCTCTAATTTCTTAAATTATGCATTTCATGGCCCATTTTATCATTTATCAAAAAATCAAATGTGAAAGAGAAAAGTATGCATTTAACATTTTTCCCTTGACACTTTTGACCTCAAAAAAAGTAGGATCTTGTCTAGGGCTCCCAACACCCTAGACCTATTAAAATAGCCCCAAATTTAAATATGTCGGTGTCAGTAATTTACTATTTCAAATTCAATTTTTTATTGTCAGCTATTGGGATTTAACTTTTAGGAAATTAGAAGAATTGCATATAAATATATAGTATTTTCACAATTTGATTCAGGAGCATCCCAGGTTTCAAGCAATCTTGCATCAACCAAAAATATTTGCATTCATGTTTTCTTGCACTTCAGTAGTTAGTTATCTAGACCCAATCTCAATATTTCATACCACATTGTAACATCAGAGCTCGCGAAGCAGGATATATGATCTTCATTGCAACATCTACATCATATCTATAATTCAGGTGTTTTGGAGACTCAAGTACAAAGTTATTGCTAACAAAATATCAATTGTATTTCGATAGAAAGCATTCACCAACCAGTCTTGGCTTTTCAAGTGTGCAGACCTATTCTGTGACTTGCAGAGTTCAGGAAACCATTTCATAAGGATGCACAATCATTGAGGAACCTTCGTTCTGATTCACATCGTGTTTTTCCAAGGATCAAAGCAAAATCATATCTTTTTTCTGACCTTCTCATGTTTCATCAACTTTGGGGTTTTGAGACCTCTTGAGGCCGGCACAGACCTTTTCTGGAGCTGGGAATTGATATATATAGGAATTGTATAGTCGCATTAGGGATAAGTCAAGTAGTGATAGAATTATCTAGGGAAATAAGGGCTTTGACCTACATTGTATTTTTGGGCTTAACGCCATATCATTTTGTAATCTATAAGCCGAAAGGCAGGGCATGTTGCTAGTGAATAATTGATCATTCTCTAAATTTCCATGTGTGATTGTTGTTCCAATTCTTTGAGTTTCTGTTGTGTTTACTCTTGCTGCAAGGTTGGATAGTCCTATTCTTGGAACCTCCATCCTTGACTGCACCAATTGGTATCAAAGTGAAGTTGTGAACTTTGGGAGAGGAGAACACAGTTGAGCAAGGCATTCTGTAAGATATTTGTGTGGACAAATCACTGACTTGAGGCAGCCTACTCATGTTTTTCAACAGATCACCGATTGTGAGGTAGTTGGGACCCTATAGCCAGATCGCCGACTTGAGGCAGTTGCACCAGATCCTAGGAAGATATGTCACCGAGGAGAATTCATACTACTGTTAATGTTGCTGGAAAGATGGATGGGATGATTGGAAATGATACAAGCAATGAAAGTGAGATTGGATGTTGTTGAAGAAGACAAAAGAAAATGCTTAAACCCTAGACCTAATGATGAAAGTCAGGATGATGAAGTTCAAGTTGCAGATCGAATTGAAGAAACTTCAGAAGAGGAAGAATCAAATCAGATGAAGATGTTGAAGGCTATTTCAAAAATAGGAAAGCGACCTAGAATGGAGATTTCAAACTATATCGGTAACCTAAACCCTGAGGAGTTGATAGATTGGATAAATGACATTGAGGAATACTTTGAATATGAAGAAATTGAAGATCCAGAGAAAGTGAGATTTGCAAAGACTAAACTGAAGGGACATGCTGCAATATGGTGGAAAGAAGTTCAACTGGAGAGAAACATAAAAGGTAAAGAGAAGATTGTGAAATGGGATATAATGGTGACAAAATTGAAGAACCAGTTTATACCTGCGGACTATGAGTTGGAGATGCTGAAGAGATTGCAAAACCTAAGATAGAAGGAGAAGACTGTGAAAGAGTACACTGAGGAATTTCATAAGATCATTATCAGGAATGGACAGTGAAGCAAGCAAGGAGAAAGTGGAAAGATATATCAATGGGATAAGGATGAACATTTAGGAAGAGTTGAGTCTAGTAAGGATGAGTTTGGTAGAGGAAGCATACTAGTTTGCATTAAAGGTGGAGGACAAGCTAAACACAAGACATGAACAAAGGAATATGGGAAGAGGAGGTAGATTTCAGAGAGGAAGGTCACATTCCAGAGGAGAAAAACCATATGGAATGAAAAACAAGGATAAAGATTCATACCACAAGGAAGAGAGGGATTCCAATTCTTACCATAAAGGGAGAGATGAGATAAATTCTTACTGCCACAATAGAGGAGACTACAATTCTTACAGCAATAATGGATACCGAAGAGATGAGAAAGGATATGACAAGATAAATTTTAGAGGAACCTATTTTAAATGTGAAGGAGATGGACATAGAGCATTTGAATGTTGCCAAGAAAGTAAGAAGAATGAAAATCATGCTAGAACCAAATATGCGAAGGAAGAACCAGTGAAATCACTGAGTTCTAGAGGAAGTCCTGAGAAGGGAGAATCATTATTCATGAGGAGAGCACTGTTCCAGGAGAAAGAAGTACCTAAGGAAGCACCACAGAGGAAAAGTTTGTTTCGGACTGGATGCAAAGTAGGAGTTAAGTGTTGCAAAGTTATCATTGATAGTGGTAGCACAAATAGCCTAGTTTATGAGGAAATGGTGGAAAAGTTGAATTTGGAAAGGAGGAAACATCTTAAACCTTATAGGATAGCCTGGATTCAAGATGAGTACAAGATACTAGTAAGTGGGCAATGTCTAGTGAAATTCAAAATAGGGTCATATCATGATGAAGTACTGTGTGATGATGCCAATGGATGTATGTCATATGCTATTGGGTATACCTTGGCAGTATGATAAGAAAGCTATACATGATGGGAGAAAGAATACCTATACCATAACATCCAATGGAAAGAGAATCGCCTTGACACCTTTGGATGATGAACCTGAAGTGAAGTATGTGGTACAAATAGAATCAATTTGGTAGATGGAAGGATATTTATGGATGGATTGAGACATGAGAACATGTGTTTTTCTTTGATTACAAGGAAGTGCGGAGCCCTAGATGCAAAGAGAGTAACAAGAGAAGAAGAATCACTAGAGAAGGAAGTCACTGAACTAATAATGGAGTACCAAGATCTTGTATCAAAAAATGTGCTTGAAGGATTAACACCAATCCAGAGTATCAATCATCATATAGATATTATTCCAAGAGCTAGTTTACCAAACAAAGTTGCACACTGGATGACACTAGGGGAGAATGCAGAGCTAAAGAGATAGATACAAGAACTGTCAAAGAAGGGATTGATCAGAGAAAGTATGAGCCCATGTGTGGTACCAATTGTACTTGCACCTAAGAAAGATGGAGAATGGAGGATGTGTAAAGATTCAAGAGCTATCAATAAGATCACAGTGAAGTATAGATTCCCATTCCCTAGGATGGATGAGATCATGGACAATTTGAGTGGAGCAAAGTATTTCACCAAGATAGATCTAAAGAGTGGATACCATCAGATTAGGATCAGAGAGGGAGATGAATGGAAGACTTCTTTCAAGAAAAATGAAGGATTATATGAGTGGTTGGTCATGCCATTTGGACTAACTAATGCACCTAGTACATTTATGAGGTTGATGAATGAAGTTTTGAAGAAATTCTTGGGTAAGTTTTTCATTGTTTATCTAGATGATATCCTGATTTTCAGTAAGACTAAGGAATAACATTTGGAGCATATCAAAAAAGTATTTTAGAGGCTGAGAGAAGAGAAGTTATTGATAAACATCAAAAAGTGTAGTTTCTTGAAGGAAGAACTAGTATATTTGGGATTTGTGATATGTGCAGAAGGATTGAAGATGGACCCTAAGAAGCTTAGAGAAATAGTTGAATGGCCTACACCTGTGAATGCTGGAGAGGTAAGATCATTTCATGGACTAGCAACTTTTTACCAAAATTTCATCAGAAATTTTAGTGGTATTTGTACACCTATGACAAAAACAATGAGGGGTGACCAGAAGGAATTCAAGTGGACATCAGGAGCACAAAAGAGTTGAGTTGTTAAAGCAAAAGGTGACAGAACAACCTGTGTTGGCACTGTCGTACTTTGATAAGGTCTTCCAAGTAGATTGTGATGCTAGTGAGAGTGTAATAGGAGTTGTGTTAAGTCAGGAAGGGAGACTAGTAGCCTACTTCAGTGAAAAATTGATTGATGATAGGAGAAGATATTCAATTTATGATTAGGAGTTCTATGCAATCATACAAGCCTTGAAGAAGTGGAGACATTACTTGTTGCCTAAGGAATTTGTGTTGTATATGGATCATCAAGCTTTGCAATATTTGAAGTCAAGGGAAGTTGAACTAGAGACATATGAGATGGGTAGAATTCTTGCAGAGTTACACATTTGTGTTGTAGCATCGGAGTGGGAAGTCGAACAAGGTTGCAGATGCATTAAGTAGGAGAAGTTTGTTGACAAAGATGAGAATTGAAGTATTGGATTTTGAAGAACTGAAGCATATGTATGAGGATGACATTGATTTTGCTGAGGAATGGAAGGATTGCAAGGAACCTGTCGAGATAGATAGAAGCAAATGGTTGGATTATTTCATTCAGGAAGGTATGATATTCAAGAACAATCAGCTATGTATCCCTAGGAGTTCAATGAGAGAATTTGATCAAGGAAAAGCATTGCAGAGGATAAGCAAGAAATTTTGGAATTGATAAGACCATAGCATTGGTGAGTAAGAACTATTTTTGGCCACAAATGTATAAGGATGTCAGGAAGTATGTTCAAAGTTACAAGATTTGTCAAGTTGTGAAGGGAAACAGTCATAACACGGAGAAGTATACACCGTTGACAGTTTCAAAGAGACCGTGGGAAGACATTAGCATGGATTTTTTGCTAGGATTACCGAAGACAACGAGAGGATTTGACTCTATATTTGTGGTTGTAGACAGATTTTCCAATATGGCGCATTTCATTCCTTATAAGAAAACCAGTTACACAGTACATGTTGTAGACCTATTTTTCAAGGAGATTGTGAGATTATATGGACTACCAAAGAGCATAGTATCAGACAAGGACACTAGATTCATTGGATATTTCTAGAAAACATTTTGGAAGAAGATGAAGACAGATTTGAAGTATAGTTCAAAATTTCACCCACAGACAAATGGACAAACAAAAGTGGTAAATAGGAGTTTGGGGAACTTGTTGAGGTGTTTGATTGAAGGAAAAGTAGGAAATTGGGACTTAATACTACCACAAGCATAATTTGCATACAACAATTCAGTAAACCAGAGCACAAGGAAGACACCATTTGAAATGATGACAAGACAACCCAAGGGAGTAGTAGAATTAAGAGATATCAACATGGAGAATAAAAGGAGAGTGGAGGAAAAATAATTTTCAAGATTAATGGAGACAATTCATACTCAAGTTAAGGAACATCTGGAGAAGATGAACAATACCTACAAGGAGAAAGCAGATAAGAAGAGAAGACATAAGGAGTTTGCAGTAGGAGAGGAAGTAATGGTATATCTGAGGAAAGAGAGATTTCCAATTGGGACATATAGCAAGCTAAAGATGAAGTTTGGACCTTGTAAGATCATCAAGAAGTTTGATTCTGGAAATGCATGGGTGTGTGCAAGAAGTTGAGTCCACTTTTTGGCCAAAAAGTGGAAGTGTTTTCCCTGATTTTCAGAATTTGACACATTTGACCTTAAAATTTGAAGCACTTAGAGATGGAATCTTCAAAAAAGTCACTAATCATAAAATGTAGTACTCCGAGTTTAGTTTCCAAATATGTAATTTATTTCAATACCCAGATTGTAAAAATTGAGTTTCAGTTGGCGTTTCTAAAAACCATTGTTTAAAAGTCACTTTTTTATACCTTACCATGCACGTGTACGACATCCATATTTTGACCTAAATTATCATATTTTTCTAAATCCTTTTGGGAAAAGATTTGTGACTCACTAAAACTTGTTTTCAATATTTTTTTGTAATTTTTTATTGAATATTTTTTTTTTGTTAAATTTTTATTAGGCATCTTTGTCATTTTGAAAAATCATCGTGTACAACACACATAAGATGACCTAAACTTATCATTTTTTGAATTTTTTTTTTTTAAATTGAAAAGAATTTTCTGAAGTTTGTTCTCGTGCAATCCATTCGTCAAAATGTTATGTTGATCAAAAGTTATTAAAATACTAAAAAAACCTAATAATTCAAGTTTATGGACTAGTTTCATTAGAAATTAATTGAAAAATAGAAAAAATAATCAAATTATTATAAAAATTACATATTTGGAATTTGCACTATCTCATCTATAATGGGTTTTAATTTCGTAAAAGAATTCTGCAAAATAGGTCTTCAGACAAATGTCCAAAGTCACTATTTTCCTGTGACATTAACAGGACCTTCAAGTTGCAGGTCAAACCAAGTCCAAAGCTTAGGTTCGGGTCCCCAAGCCATTTCCTGAACCAAAAAATAAGCCAAAAACCTGCACAAAAATTCATAATTCAAAAAACGGGATCCCATTTTAAAATGGGATCCCATTTCATTCAAAGAAGGGGATCTCATTTTAAAACAGGATCCCATTTCATAAAAAATAACATTTTTTATGGTTCTAAGAAACGGTATCCCATTTTGTAAAACGGGATCCCATTTTGAAAATTACCAAAAACAGAAAATTTCCATTTTTGGAAAGTTTTCAAAGCGGGATCCCATTTTGAAAACTTTCCGTTTTTGAAAATTTCCATTTTTGAAAAAATTTGAAAACGAGATCTCGTTTTCAAAATTTTCCAAAAATGCAAATTTTAAAAAGCGGGATCTCATTTTTTGAATTTAGGCTCGGGATCCCGAACCTAAACGAGATCCCGTTTTTTGCAAGCCGATTTTTTTTTTTTGCCTAAGGCAAAAACTTCCACGTTTCGTGCACTCACCTTCTTGCATTTACCCGCATATGAAGTGGAACTACCAGAGGAATTTGGCATATCACCTATATTCAACATTGCAGACTTATATCAATATTATGGAGAGTCACTAGAAGACAGAGAAGTTGGTTTTCTGGACCAGATAACACATCATCCGGAGGAAATTGAGGAAATTTTAGATAGCAAAGTGGGACGAAGTACCAGAGGAAGGCAATACAAGGAGTATCTAGTCAGATTGAAAGCAAGATTCATCATGGATTTCTTAGGTTGAGGTGGACCGCATTGGTTTTCCTCAAGCCCCAGGAAAGTGAGAGGCTCACTTTTCTTCAACCTCGGGTGTTTCATGCAGGAGCATCCCAGGTTTCAAGCAATCTTACATCAACCAAAAATATTTGCATTCATGTTTTCTTGTACTTCAGCAGTTAGCTGTCTAGACCCAGTCTCAGTATTTCATACCGCATTGTAGCACATTGTAACATCAGAGCTCGTGGAGCAAGATATATGATCTTCATTGCAAAATATACATCATATCCAGAATTTAGGCGTTTTAGAGACTCTAGTATGAAGTTATCATTAACAAAATATCAGCTATATTTGGACAGGAGCATTCATCGACCAGTCTTGGCTTTTCAAGTGTGCAAACCTATTCCATGACTTGCAGAGCTCTGGAAACCATTTCATAAGGATGCACAATCATTAAGGAACCTCTGTTCTAATTCACATCGTGTTTATCCAAAGATCAAAGGAAAATCATATGTTTTGGCTAACCTTCTCACACTTCATCAACTTCAGGGTTTTGAGACCTCTTGAGGCCGATGCAGACCTTTTCTGGAGCTGGGAATTGATATATATATGCATTATGCAGTCACATTAGGGATAAGTAAAGTAGTGATAGAAAGATCTAGGGAAATAAGGGCTTCGATCCGCATTGTATTTATGGGCTTAATGCCATATCATTCTATAATCTATAAGCCAGAAGGCAGGGCATGTTGCCAATGAATAATTGATCATTCTCTAAATTTCCATGTGTGATTTTTGTTCCAATTCTTTGAGTTTACGTTGTGTTTACTCTTGCTGCAAGGTTGGACAATCCTATTCTTGGACCCTCCATCCTTGACTGCACCACAATTTTAAAAGAGGAGAAAGATATTGGGAAATATATTGAGAAAACAAAGTGTCCTAAAAGTATTCAAGAGAAAAATTTGTAGAATAATTGCAGCATTTTATAATTCAAGCATCATGTCAAGTTTTATGTGATTTTGTTCATGTTTATGTATGCATTTTTTTTTGAATACTAATGCTTATAGGTCTTCAATTCAAATAAAGTAAAATTGCAAGTAATCTTTGAAGGTGATGATCTTGAATTAAATCCATCAAGGTGCTAAGATATAGGTTGTGAGTTGTAGAAAAATGTTAATCACTACTTGTTTATTATATAGCCTCTACCCCTCAAAGGGATACACTCTCTTTATCATCATTTTTTCCGTTGTGGAGATAGAAATATCAACATGGGGTTTGACTGAGGCAAGCCACTATATGGCACAACCCTCCTCTTCCTTTGTATAAGCAGGTTACAAATCTAAAGAACATTGGAGGAAGATTGAAGACAATTTTCTCATTCATGCATCATTAGCCCTACACCTTGACAAGATATGGAAACTGCATTATCTTAGTAATAGATGAAGATCCGACAATGAAACTTGATAGGAAGAAGCTATAGGCCAAGAACCTCAAGCTTGTGAAAGAAGATTTAGGTTTTAGATCCCTGGTATAGGGCATCTTGATGCCCTTGACCACCCATATCAAGCTCAAATTCAAATCACAGGTGCATCAATATTTTCCTTCTGATTTTCTAGAACTTAATTTTTTTTTGTGCTTTTAATTATTCATAATTCATCTCAAAATGTTGCATTTGCATAGTTTAACTAGTAACATCATTATATTACATCAAAATTCCAATTCAAAACCCTCAATTATCAAAATTTAGGTCCAAATAAGGCACAATTACATATGTTTTATCATTAATTAATTATTCCCAAACTAAGTGTGAAAAAGGGTTACTTTTTTCAACGCTAAAATCTCATTCATCTGAGTTTGTGCAACATTGTTTTGAATTTTTTTTTGAGTTCTTGTAGGAAAAAGGTATTGCAATGGGTCAACATCTCATTTGGTTAGATAATTGCACAGGAAAATTCAAGAATGCTTGCATGTTTCATTGGTTGAGAAAGATGCATGTAGAGAGGGGTATACCACATATTTGGAGCTTTTTTGAATTTGAGCATGGAAAAGGGGAGAATGATGGCATAGGTGCATGTGTGAAGAGAAATTTGGTTAAGGAACAAATGAAGATCAGAGGTGATGCAACATTGAGTGATGCACATTTTATTGTTGATTGGTGTACTTATGCATTATCGTGAGGAGGGACACTTGATTCACAAGTGTGCAGGTACTTTTGGTTGGTTGAGGAGGGCATAGTGGGAGACAAATTGGAATGTCAAAAAAATAGAGAATATTCAAAGATGCATTCATTTCGAAGCTCATATTGAAATGCATGGACCATATGGACACAAGGGTTGGCTTGTTTATGTCAGAATTGTATTTAGTGTGATTGGGATCAATGCGAGTCAAGTGAGTGGGTAGATGCATGGATTCCACAATACCTATCCCCTTTATCTATAGCATAATCCTTTTTAGAAGATGACATGGAAAGTTCACTTGACTATGACCATCTTTCAGATCCTATATAGCCAGGATGTGTCTATGTAGTTGTAGCACCACAAGGGAATAAAGAGGGATTAGAGTATTGGTTGGAATGATGTATACAGGGAAAGACGAAGCTAACACAACCGGTGATAGATGATGATGGGTTCATGCATCCTATAGGTTTATTTGTTGTTTCTGAACTTATTTGCAAATGTATATGATTATAAAGAATGACCTACCTGCATTTGAAGACCATGAGAAACACAAAACCATTCTCATGTATTTGCACCTTGTTATAGCAACAAAATGTTAAGTTATTGAGACATCATGCTAAACCAAGAACAAAGGAACTATGGAAAATTAGTAGTGCTTATCATGAAGCATTACTCAATACTCTAAAGGTAAGAGATGGCCCTTTAGACACACTTGAGTATTAGATCGTTCGTTGTATGGGACAAGTACGATATTGTTCATCTTATTTTGATTAATGTTCATAATAATTAAATTTCTTGATTTGGTCACTATCCTTTTATATTAAGTATATTATTCATTTTGCATTATCATTTAAGTTGTTTAGAATAATATAGATTTGTTATTCTAAGCATCTTTTCTAGTTTGCATTACCATTTCATTATCATTTAGGTTGTTTAGAATAATATAGATTTGTTATTCTAAGCATCTTTTCTAGTTTTCATTACCATTTCATTATCATTTAGGTTGTTTAGAATAATATAGATTTGTTATTCTAAGTATATTTAGTTCATTATCATTACCAAGCTCAAGACGTTATCAAAACATCCACATCATTCATATCCATCCACCAATCCTATCCTCTCCCATGCATAATATAGATTTGTTATTCTAAGCATCTTTTTTAGTTTGCATTACCATTTCATTATCATTTAGGTTGTTTAGAATAATATATATTTGTTATTCTAAGTATATTTAGTTCATTATCATTACCAAGCTCAAGAAATTATTAAAACATCCACATCATTCATATCCATCCATCAATCCTCTCCCATGCATAATATAGATTTGTTATTCTAAGCATCTTTTCTAGTTTGCATTACCATTTCATTATCATTTAGGTTGTTTATATTTTTTAGAATAATATAGAATAATATATCAAAAAAGTAATTCTCTTTTACTTCAAGTTCTTCTCTTTTTTCTATAAGACATTCTGCATATGATTGTCCTATAGGACGATCAAAAGTCCTCGTATATCGAAATGGTCCTAGATTTGTCACATTGTTGAATCAAGCAGAGGACTATAGAAATTAATATATATTGTTGAAAAATAATCATATTTAATAAACATATATCTACTCCTATCTAAATGTATATATCTGTAATATAAAATAAACACATACCTATTGTGATGCATGTAAACTTGTTGTAGATAGGCTCATGATAGATGAACTAGCTAAGATAGTTTCTTATATAAAAAATGACAATCTAATGTAACACAATTTAAATTCACATGTACATATAATCATAATGTTGAGAATATAAAAAATCATATACCTATTGTGATGCTTCTTCCCATGTGTCAGAAGCAATCATCATGCCTATAAAAGTACTAGATTGCTACATAAAAAAACAAGAATGCATTAGAATATCAATATATGTACATGTATTTAAACATAATAGATTTCAAAAACTAACATCTAAATAACAATTTAAATGATACCATATACTAACTCTCTAGGCCAAATGAGTAGCCTCCTGGACTTGTGAAATTTGATTCTCTATTAGCAATTGTTAAAGATTCTAGCACAAAAATATATATTAGTAATAATATCTCTTATAAAACATGAGAGAAAAGATA
The DNA here is from genome assembly GCA_007258455.2 of Sequoia sempervirens. NCBI lineage: Eukaryota > Viridiplantae > Streptophyta > Pinopsida > Cupressales > Cupressaceae > Sequoia > Sequoia sempervirens. The sequence continues at coordinate 32,417,515 of VDFB02000013.1, read as the reverse complement.
AAATGCACTATGAAATTACTTTAAGTCTTATCGAAGCCTCCACGTCATCTCTTCCACCCAATGTCTCTCTTGGAAATGCTCCACTTTGTGCTCTCTCCTCTCCTTCATCCGATATATCATGGACCCTATAGTCAAATGTGTCCATTGGAGCCTCAGTGGACTGTCAAGGAGGACCCAAACATATATTATGGCACATAATGTAGTAATGGGGCACACAAATATATGGTGAAGAGGAGGGTGTACTAGTAGCAACTGATGCAATAGGTGCATCACCATCATGATGGTATACACGATCATGCGACTACACAAATAGTGAGCTATGTGTGATCAAATGGTCACTCAATGCATGTACGACCAAAATACTCTGACTTTCCACATCTACAACAATCTCTAGGTAAGGTATTGGAGTTGGGGAAGCAATAGGAAAAGCAGGAAGAAGTGGGGTTACTCGATGTGCCCTGGATCTATCTTGAGGCATTCCTCTACCCACACCTTGAAAATCTCGCATATCAAAGTAGCTGACATGCTTACCTAGGAAAAACTCAACATATATTTTTCATAGAAAATATTGTGGGACATCAAGATTGTTGTTGGGTGGTTTATCAAAAACCATCCACCAATGTTTCTAGAAATTATCTAGGATACCTCGATGTGTGTACCATTTAATCAAATAGCTTGCTCACATCTATGGGCTGTCCAGTTTTGGGATTGATAAATAGTTGTGCTAATTGGGCTTTCGTAATGTCAAGTTCCCTCACTTAATCATATGATAAACCATTGGCATAATGTTTCCTCTGGGACTCTCACCACTCTACAAACCTAATATGTTGGTTTATGAGAGTTTCGACATTGGAAATTATTGTTTCTAATGTGGTTTTCATATCAAAGAGGTGAGGGAGCATCTCGTATATCTGACATATGTTTCTCAATTGATTTAAATTTCTATGGATAGATTCATGGATAGTGGGTACGTTTTGTAATGGATAAATTGGTGGTGGAGGAGGATTTGGCTGGGCAGGGTTTTAATCTGGACCAGGGTTGGGATTCTCAGCCATTGTTAAACCCGTTTGATGTTGAAATTTTTAAAAACTAAAAATTATTTTAATGCAAATTATTATGCATATTCAAAAACCTATTTTTGAATAAAATTCTTTAAAAATAATGCAAAACTAAAAAAAATTGAAAAAAAACATCAAAAATCATGCATACCTCTGATTAGTAGGTGATTTTGGCAAAAAAAATCACCTTAAAATAGATATTGAAGGTTTTTGGTTGCTCCAAAGCGTGTAACAGAGACTAAGGCAAGTGAAAATGACTCTTAACCTTTTCTTTTTTTGATTTAATACACATGAAATAGATATCCATTTCAAAATTGATATCTGTTTCAAAATGGGTATGCATTTGAAACAAATATCCATTTAGTTTTAAGTTGTTTTTTTTTTAATTTGGTTGAGTCCACCCTGGCCCTTAGTATAAGGGATGACATAGACCAACTAATAAGAGGGTTTTAATTGTAATGCCAAGAAAGTGCACAAGACAACAAAGAAGATTAGAAGCAAACATGCAATACTAAAATCTAAGATGCAAATCTAAATGTTAAGAAACAAAGAACAAAGGAAGTTAAAACATAAACAAACTGAAACAATCTCACCAATTTTAAACGTATTTCCATGATTCATCTCGATTGCCCTTCTCCATTTTGCTTGTGTAGTATAATTGCCCTCAGATTTTTCGTAAATTCGTGCAAGTATAGCCTAAGATAATGATTAGCAAAACATCGAAGATTCAAGACAAAGTGCTCTCAAAAGTCATAAGAATTCGTGAGAGATTGGAATGAAGAATGACAAATCAATTTATAGAAAATTGATTATTCAAACGACAGGCCAGGATTGAAAGATCAACAGACGGTTGAGATCGACAAATTAGGCATGCATTATGATAACTATCAGTAGTGACATGAGTGATACAAACTAGGAATAGAATTAAAGATTAAATAAATGATTTAATCTTCAGTTTGATCTTCGAAAATAGAAGAATTATCTTTGCATGACAAAGATGAAGATTGATTAAAGCAACGCTTGTTTGAATGCACGCACAAGGTTTAATTAATTAAATAAGAATATTTAATTAATCCGCATGTACACGCAAATGAGTTAGAACTGGACGATTGACCAATCTAACGAAGAGATTACTCGAGAAAGCCACTCAAACATCAAATCAAGAGTAAACTGAGCGATTAAAATAGATGTCGAGTCGAGTAAAAGTGAATACTTAGATAACTCACATAATTATCTAAAATATAGAAGAATGCGTTAAAATAGAATTAATGAATTAAATAATTCATTTAATTCAAGATTTGATATTTGAAGAATAATTAAATAAATAAGATTTATTTAATTAAGTGATGAAGGGATTTAAATAAATAATTAAATAAATAAAGAATTTATTTAATTATAGTTGAAGTATGATAAAGAATAAATTAAATAAGAATTTATTTAATTTGACAAGAAGGATAAGGTTAATTAGTAACATAATTAAATAAAAAGTGTTTATTTAATTAATCAGATAGAATAAAGAAAAGTGCAAATTAATTAAATAATTAAGATTATTTAATTAATAGAAGAAATAAAGACTATAAAAAATAATTAAATAATTAACATTATTTAATCATGACAATAAAGAATACGAATTATGAAGAATATGAAAGTCGCAGGCCTAAACCAAATTTCGGTGTCTACATTTGCCCCTCTTTGATACAATGTCATTTCAGCGTTGTGTGAAAGAAAATCGATAAGAAATATGCCCCAGTAATGCTCGAGATTAAAATAGGTGAAGGTATGCCCCCTCGAGAAAATTGACAAATTGTCAAAAAAGGTCAGAAAAATTTGGAAATGCTCCCGATTAGTACATTGGATGGCCAGAAATGCAGTGGAGTTTGCAGAATTAAGTTTGGAAATGGGAGGGACGGGTACGGGATGATCGAAATTGAAAGTTAACATGGCCAGTAGGAAAGAAATGACACCTAGGCCCTAGGTATATATAGGAATAGGGGTAAAAACCTATTCATTTTCACCCACCTAGCTTAGAAATTGAGATTTTGCTCTGCATTCCTAGAGACGATGTCTCCCGTTCTGGCTACTCACCATCGCACATACAGGATCCGGACCTTCCAGAGACCAGCCGGTGCAGACCCCCCAGTATGGACCTAAAACTTTCCTTTTGAAATTTTTGATTTGCGTGCATTTTAAGGCATTTAATTCAATTTTTAGCTATGCTTCGTTTTAATAATTGACCGCATTTGCATGCGCGAACGATGCATTTGCCTGCAAAAAACCGCATTTGTAATTTAACGTCAGTCATTTTGCATAGTTAGAATGTGGTTCAACGCATGTGTGAATTTATGAAACGCATTTGACTTTCGGCATCACATTTGTATTTTTCAACGCATATGAATTTAGTGCAACGCATGTGATAAAGTTATCCGCATTTGTTTAATAACGACACATTTGTATTTTATGCACCACATATGTTGAAAAGCGACGCATGTGAAAAATAATGACGCATGTGCAAAATAACGACACATTTGCATTTTATGTAGTAGAGTCAGTTTGCACTAGAATAGATGATTGAGGTTGACATGAGGCATGCATAATGCCATTGCAGGTTGTGCTAGACACCATATATACACAAGAGTCGAGACCTACTACATTTGATTCAGAGATAGTTTGCGGCCGGCAGAGTGACGGATTCTATGGCACCTAGGTTTATTGCACGTGACAGACATGCCCCAGATTCGGGTGAATCGGGGTTTATTGACAGCTTTGTGTGAGCAGTGGCACTCGGAGACATCGTCCTTCCACCTACCGATTGGAGAGGCCACAGTTACCTTAGAGGATGTCTATAGGATCCTTAGACTGCCTATTAGAGGGACACGGGTGACATATGATACCTAGAGGGGTGTTGCTGAGATGTGTAGATATTACCCCCATGCTGACATTAGGCAGTTAGGATTTGATGATTATGAGATTAGGTGGTAGGTTTTGGCTCAGAGATATAGACAGTTGGATTGTCTATTGACTACATTGATAGGTGGTATAATACTTCCTGACTGCCAAGGTCATGGGTTTCCTGTGGGGGGGGGAGATGCTAGTGGGCATGCTCGAGCGTCGAGTGGTGTATGCCTGGGGTTCCTGTGTGCTTGGGATGTTATAATTTCACTTGCATGATATTGCCTATCGAGAGGCACAGTCGACGAGCTGCGATACCACACTCCTGATGGTATGGGCATGGGAGCATATCACGATCTTTCGGCCACCTATGATAGTTGACCTCCCACATGGAGCTCCTTACGCCTTCCGTTATGCGGGGGCGACCACGCAGCATCACATTGGAGATACAGGTTATTTCAGACATGTCATAGACACTATGGAGCAGTTCACATGGAGGCCATACCTGGGGTGTGAGGAGTGGTCAGATGAGGGTGAGCATTTTCCATTTTGCAGACAGGCACAGTACTTAGTTGGACGGATAGTGTCACACGTCCACATTATAGAGCGGTAGTTGCCAGATCGTGTCCTACGACAGTTTGGAGATGTGCAGGATGTGCCTTGAGGACTAGTAGAGTTTGTAAGATCCTCGCGAGAGGTCCCACTATGGGGTCTAGAGATTCCAGTGGCCACGACAGAGGAAGATATTGATGGATTATAGGCACTTCCATGGGGATGGAGAGATGGACCAGCAGACCCAGGGACCACAACAGAGTATGATCAGTGGTGGGCAGCACACAGGCCGATCCCCTTGATAGACCAAGAGCAGCCAGCGCCGGTAGAGTGGCGAGGTACAAGTCCATGAGGTAGGTGGGGAAAAGGTAGAGGCTGAGGAGGTAGAGGAGGTTGTGGTGATGGAGGAGATGATGGCCAAGGTGGATGACATGGAGGCAGGAGAGGGAGACGTGGTCGGAGGGGATGAGAACCACCATTGTCACCGATCCATGAGGAGGGACGAGGAGAGGAGGATGTGGCCATGCCAGATGTTGGGAGAGGTGGAGAGGAGGATATTGCTAGAGGTGGAGAGGAGGACATTGCGAGAGGTGGAGAGGAGGTGCAGCCGACAAAGGCAGCCATCCTAGACATCCCGGCAGAGGAGGAGGTAGGTGCCGAGGAGGCAGGCAGAGAGGAGGAAGAGATTGATGCTCTGGGTTTGTTAGGTGCCTACTAGGAGGATGATGATGAGGATGATGATCACAAGAGAGAGATATGAGATCAGATCCTGGAGGAGCTGGATGAGGAGGAGGATGGGAGAGCGAGGGATAGATAGGATGAGACAGGGGCAGTGGATCCAGACATAGATACATTGCGAGCCCAGGTTGCATCCTTGGAGGAGCAGATGAGAGTTCTGATGGCTGAGAGGGATGCATATCAGATGGAGAGAGATAGAGCTTTGATGGATAGGGATTAGGCTATAGCTTGGTGATAGGAGACTGAGCAGAGATTCACAGAGCTCAGGGCATTGTGCACAGGACCATCAGTCGCTTTCACCAGAGAGCTAGTCAGAGCTGGGGAGAGGGAGAGATACTATCAATATCTGTATGTGGTAGAGATTCCACAAGAGAGACGGACTCCCAGTTTCTCAGCTGCACACAGTAGCAGGTCCCAAACTAGGACCCATAGTAGGACAGTTAGCACAGAGGGGGTGGAGCAGCCACATAGAGCAGGTCCATATGACAGACCTCCCTCAGCGCAGAGATCATCGGGTTCCCATCATCATTCCCCCACACACTCCCAGCATGATGGCAGTGGCAATTTAGGATAGGGGTACCGCTTATTGTGACATTGTATTTTGATCTTATAGCCTGGGGACTTCCATGTATTATTGATACATTATGACATTGTGATGTGACACAGTTGAGTGATATATATATATGATTTTGGTGGTGGTTCTCATGATATGCATTTCTATGTATTGATTATGCAGTCTTTATTTATACATGTGATGTTTATATGATATTCCTATGTGATGGATGAGTATATGCATTTTATGATGTTTATGTAGCTAATGAGATAATGTTGATTCTATGTGATGTATGATTCTATATGATGTATGCAATATATAATTATGAGATGCACTATGATGTTATATGTATGATGCATACTACATGTGATGTTATACAGATGTAATGTGATGCATGTATTTATAGTTGCTTTGTACATGGAATGCATATGATATGTATTGTTTGATGATGATTGTCTATTATGCCATGATGATCTAGATGTGAAATATGCCTATATGTATGTATGTTTCTAACATGTATGTTGATGCAGGATGATGTATAATGTTTTGTGTCACAAGACTCCGTCATAATGCAAGAAAGAAGAACTCTTAGTGCGGAAAGAAAGATCGAGAAAGAACAAAAGACATGAGATAGATGTTAGTATGAGCAATCTTCAATGTTTTGTTGTATCACAAAAGGTATTGCACTTTATCATCATTGGGCGAGACTAATAAAAATGGAGAAAAACACCATGATATGACATAGATCAAGGTGTGCAAGGTCATCCACTTGCTAAGAACAGACAGTCGCAGACAAGGAGTGTCATTAACTCATACTAAGGGCACAAGTTGCTCCAGTATTTTTGTCTAGACAAACCACAGACAACAAACAAAGTAAAAGACGGGTCATGAAACGTCATTGCTCCTCTAAATCCTTCATGGGACATCCTTGAGGAAACTAGTAACATGACTCAAAATCAAATTTAAAAGACAGTCGACAGACAACAGTCAAAGAAAATAGAATTCTGATACATCATTGCTTCTCTAAATCCTTCATGGGACATCCTTGAGAAAGCTAGTAACATGAATCCCAGTCATCAATTCAAGATAAATGATAAGATAAATAAGCCATAAAGTCAAGAAGCCAATAAAATATTTTCCAAAACTTGATTTGTTTGGATTGAAAAAAAGGATTGATTGACAGAGCCTGATTGCAGGAGATACACATACCGGATAAGACTGTAAGTCTGGTTTTGATGTTATGACTATTTGTATAAGGCATGACAAAGCCTGGTTTCATAAAGACATGTATCGTATAAGACATTGAGTCAGATGTCGTTGATGTGATAACCTGTGTAAGGCTATGTTTGATTGTTTGACAATGTCGATTACGCAGGAAGGACTCATCCTGTATAAGACATAGATTGTTTTGCTGATATCAGTATTCAGGAAGGACCCATCCTGAATAAGATACAGGTTGATTGCTATGATGATGTTTGTTTCCAGGAAGGACACATCCTGTAGCAGACATTAGTTGATCTATTTTGGTTGTTTTGTTTTGCAAGTTGTTTGATTTGACTTAGAGACATTGCTGACTTGTTCACTAGATGGATGCATGACTTGAGACAATGCGTTGACAATTGACTGTGTGTGACAACAAAACCCTAAAGGACTGACCTAGTGCGGCCTCGGGGGCTCATCGATTGATGGCCTTGCCTACATTGTACACGCAGATACCTCATAGTTTGAGTTGACTTCGACTGACAAGACTGACTACAAATAGAAGATGTGTGTGAAAGTGAATGTGACAAACCCTAATGGACTGACCTAGTGTGGCCTTAGGGGCTCATCGATTGATGGCCTTGCCTACGTTATACACGCAGAGACCTCGTAGTTCGACACGACCAATGACCTTGTCATATAGACATATGGATTGAATCATGATTTTATAGAGACAAACCTAAACTGACTGACCTAATGCCTCGGGGGCACATCGGCAGATGGCCTTGCCTACATCCAGTCACAGAGGCAATGTAGTTCGACAAACGATAAAGACTGACAAGTGCGACTGACTCTGACTCTGTTTTTGGATTTTTTGAAATGTTTTGATTTTTTTCTTTTTTAAATTTTTTGATGTTTTTGTGTTTTCTCAGGACATTTTGCGATGTTTTTGGATTTTCCATGATTTTACATCTTCAACACAACCAATGTAAGAACTAATATGACACATGTCAAGTGTTTGCCCCCAGTCGAGTATAAGACTAATTGATTATGAATAGGGTAAAATGGGGGATATGAAATGCACTTGATGTCAATCGTTCCAAGTTATGGGAAAGACTACCACTTATTATGAATGGTATATACAAGCGATGGACAAGAAAGATAAGGGATATGTACATGGATAGGTAGTATGTACAAGGATAAGGACTATGTACATGAATGAGGACTATATACAAGGAAGTGGACTATGTACAGGGATAGGGTGTATGTACAGGGATAAGGACTATGTACAGGGCAGTGGACTATGTACAATGATAAGGACTATGTACAAGGTAGATTAGAATAATAGTAGAAAAAGGAGCAGAGTCGAGTACACATGGTGCCTGTTTGCCAGGTTTTCACCATGGTACCTATCCAAAGCGCCACTGAAGTGGTTTTCACTATTGGACAAATGATTTGTCTTTACTATTTTCTAGATTATCTATTTTTTTTGGTGTTACCAAGACACCTGTTTGCTAGGTTTTCACCTTGATAACGATTTTTTGTGATTTTCTAATTTTTTTGTATTTTTGCTAATTAAGACAAAGCTCTCAGAAGCTATGCGTAGAACCTCTTCAAATGCAAACTATTGATTGGTGAGGACAATGGTTCCCCTTCAAGAGTAGAGATTTGGTATGCTCCTGATCCAAAAGCTTCTGTAACAATATAAGGTCCTAACCAGTTAGGTTCAAACTTTCCTGATTTGTCTCTTTCTGTTTGATTCTTTGGGTTCTCCATTAAAACCAGGTCACCAATGTCAAAGTTTCTATTCAAAACCTTCCTATTATAGCTACGACGAAGGCGGTTCTGATATGCTTGAAGATGGTCTAGTGCCTTCTGTCTTCGCTCATCCAGGAATTCTAGCTCATGGAGTCTTGATACTCGGTACTCTTCATCATCAATGTGGCCTTTCAGGGATACCCTTAGGGAAGGAATCTCGACCTCAATAGGTAGAATAGCTTCAGAACCAAATACAAGTGAATATGGAGTAGCACCAGTGGGAGTACGAATACTTGTGTGATAAGCCCATAAGGCGGGGTTAAGCTGTAAATTCCAGTCACGACCAGCATCATTGACAGTCTTCTTGAGGATTCTAATGATGGTCTTGTTAGATGCCTCTGCTTGGTCATTACCTTGTGGGTAGTATGGAGTGGAAAAGTGATGTTGGATATGGAATTCATCACACAGGTGGTGGAATTTTTGGTTCTTAAATGGGCGGCCATTATCAGTGATTATGGACTGAGGGACACCATATCGACAGATGATATAATTCAAGATAAATCTAAAAATTTGTGTGCCGGTAATGTATGTCATATGAATGGCTTCAATCCACTTCAGAAAGTACTTAGTGGCAGTGATAATGAACTCATGTCCATTAGATGATGTGGGGTGGATATTACCTATGAGGTTGAGTCCCATTGGGAAAAGGGCCATGGTGACGTTATAGGATGAAACTCTTGTGCTGGGGCATGTATCAAGTCTCCATGAATTTGGCATTGGCTGCATTTCATTACAAAGACATATGAGTCTTTTTCCATAGTAGGCCAGTAATAACCCAGTCTCATAATCTTTTTGGCTAAGGTAGGACCGCTAGAATGCAAACCACATATACCCTCATGCACCCCACGCAAGGTTGCTTGTGCTTCAGTAGAATCAAGACATCTCAGTAGGGTATTATCTAAGGCCCGTCTATATAGGGTGTCTCCGACGATGGTGTATTTGGCCAACTTGCGGAGGAATGTCCTACGTTGGTTATTTGATAGGCAAGTGGGTATGACTTTGGCATGAAGGTAATCATAGATTTCTTTGTACCATGGTGAATCAGGACCAACAATGTCACACACCATTTCCGAATCTGGGATATCGTAGGCTAGGACCAAAAGTTGTTCTACCAAGAACTCAAACTTAGGCACATTGTTAGGAATGTCAAGAAGTGATGCAATTGTAGCCATAGTGTCTGCTGCCCTGTTTAAAACACGAGGTATTTGATGAAATTTGACTTTGTCAAAGTACTCTTTAAAGCTATCAGCCATGCGCTTGTATGGAGCAAGCTTCTCGTCCTTAGTCTCATAATCATCATTTACCTGTTTGATTACCAATTGGGAATTGCCATATACTTGTAGGTTCTTAATTTTCCACTTGACTGCCATGCATAACCCTATCACTAGAGCTTCATACTCTGCTATGTTGTTAGTGTAGGGGAATGCAATCCTGAATGACTTAGGGATGGAATCACCCTATGGTGTAATAAACAGTATACCAACCCCTGAACCATGATTTGTATGTGAGCCATAAAAGTATAGTTCCCATGTTATGTTTGTATCAAATGTGAATATGAACTCATCAGGAAAGTCTGCAACTAATGGGTGCATCAGCTAACTGATCAGCAATGACCTGTCCTTTAAAGCTTTCCTTTCTACATACTGGATATCATACTCACTAAGTATCATAACCCATTTGGCCAGTCGCCCTGTTAATGCTGCCTTGCTGAGAAGATATTTCAGAGGGTCTATTTTAGCAATCAACATTGTTTGATGGTTTAGCATGTAGTTCCTTAGTTTTTGGGTAGCAAATACTACTGCAAGACAGGCACGTTCAATGGTACTATAGTTGAGCTCATAACCGACCAAATTCTGATTGATATAATAGACTGCCCTTTCATGACCTTCATCGTCATTCTATGCAAGCAATGCTCCGAGTGATGAATGGGTTGCCGTAATATAAAGAATCAATGGTCTTCCTTCAATAGGTGGCATTAAGACAGGTGGTTTGAGTAAATATTCTTTAATCAGTTGAAAAGCTTCTCCACACCTAGCTATCCATGCAAAGGGTACTCCATTCTTGAGTAGATGTTGAAAAGGATGTGTCTTATCTTCTAGCTGCACTATAAACCTTCTGATAGATTGCAACCTTCCCTGTAATGTCCTTAGTTGACTAATATTAGTGGGTGGAGGCATGTCCATGATTGATTTTACCTTAGCTGGATCCACTTCAATGCCTCGTCTAGAAATGATATAACCTAACAACTTTCCTGACTTGACTCCAAACACACATTTCTTTGGATTGAGTCTCACTTTATACTTCTCTGGCCTCTGAAATATCTTGTCTAAAACCTGTAGATGTTCTTCCCTCTTCTTGGATTTTACAATAAGGTCATCGACATAATCCTCCATACAAGTGTGTACTAGATCATGAAAGATAGTAGTCATGGCACGCTGATATGTTGCTCCAACATTTTTGAGTCCAAAGGGCATAACATTCCAACAATACGTTCCCCAAGGACAAGTGAAATTTGTCTTAGGTTGGTCTTCAGTTGCAATTCTAATCTGGTTATATCCTGAAAATCCATCCATAAGGGACAACATCTAATAACGTGATGTCATGTCAACTATCATGTCTATGTTAGGCAAAGGGAAATCATCCTTAGGAAAAGCTTTGTTGATATCTCTAAAATCAGTGCAGATGTAGATGCCCCTAGTTGGTTTAGTGACTGGTACAAGATTGGAAATCCAATCTGCATAGTCGATAGATCCGATGAAACCAACATCTAACAATTTCTTGAGTTCGCCGACTAATAAAGCAATTTGTGGATGCATTTTTCAACTTTGTTTCACGGGTTTAGCACCGGGTTGTAAGGGAAAACGATGAGAACAAGTTCAGATCTAACCCCGGCATGTCAAGATATGACCAAGCAAAATTTATATGTCTTTGTGCAAAGAAGTCATGGAACTCTGGCTTCTCTTCTGTTGTCACGATGACCAAAAAAATAAACCAATCGAGGATTCTCTTTTGTGCCTATGTTGACTTCTACTGATTCTTCAATGAGCATGGGTGAATTTTCCTGTGCAATGGAGAATGTTCAAACCTCCATCCTTAGGTGCCTAAGAGAGGTTTTCGCACCTTCTGGATGCTCTTTCTTTTTCATTGTCTAGCAGGCCGGTTTTCACCTAGAGACCTTAATCCTTTTTGTTTGCCATCCTTTTCATTTTTATGCATCGAGGCCGGAACAGATTCTGTACCATGCTTGCCGTCCAAGTCAATGGTGTGTAAAACCAGCCTATGATCCCCAATAAGTATTCTTCCCTGTATCCTGCGAACTCAAATGTTTCGTCGTCTAAGACGGGTGTGTCTTGTTGATCCCAATCAATGAGTTGGGGATAGACTAAGGGCATGTCATCATCGGAGTTATCAAAGTCTAATGGGGTCAAGGTAAAGATTGAATTATTCATGTGATTACAAAAATCTTATACCAGGTCTGTTTTTCTCTTAGGTTTGAGTCTAGGTGGATGGATAGGTGGACCTAAGGCCAAGGTTTGACTATCGAAAACAGGTGGCTCAGGTTGCCAAGAGGTAGGATCAAGTGATTCCCAATAGTAGTGTTTAAACCATTCCTCTTTTGTCATTTTCTTTGGTGGACAAGAATTTAAGGGATTTGGTGAGGAACTTAACATCAAGTCAAGTTCTCCAAATAACTTGTCAAGGTCCATGGAAGAAGGAGGATAGGGAATCCCACTCATAATCGTTAGAGTCGAGGGAGTTACAATGATATTGGTCCACTGGTTCATGAGATGTCTTAATATCTTCTGACACACTTACTTCCTCAAGTAAGGGTAATGGGGTACTAGGAACGCCAATCTAAATCGCTGGAAACCCTGTTCTACCTTTGGGCCGTGCGGAGAAACAAATATTGGTTCAATTTTGCCATCTTGGTTTAAGCCTAAACCACTTTGTCCATCATATCCTTTGCTTTGCATAATTTTGAAACCCTTTCCATATAGATTTGTAGGAATATGAGCAAGTAAGAGGGGTTTCTCATCATCTTCCATATACAACCAGGAAGTGACATCTTCTGCATCTACAACCTCTTTGCTTAATTCACCCCATTTAGTGAAAGTTGTTGTAGGAGGAACATGTATAGTGACCATGGACTGTCCTCTACCTATTGTAGGTAAACCATATGACTTAGGAGGGATCAAATGGCTAACACAATAAGAAGCCTTCATGTAATACTCTCCACAACCCTTGTCTTGGATCTCAACCCTAGGAGTAGTAGGAACTGAGGGTGGAAATGACAGCCCCAGTGAGTGTGGGATGGGATCAACATGTGGTATGGACACGATACTTCCAATTCACTAGCACTGACGCTGGGGATCTCTTTTTAGACAAAACAGCTTATTGAAATCGCATCGATCACCATCTATAGTTATTTTAGTGCCATTATAAGGGAATTTGAGACATTGATGATATGTGGAAGGGACCGCCTTCATGGCATGAATCCATGGTCTGCCTAGCAGAAGGTTGTATGGAAAGGTGAGATCCAAGACTTGGAATTTTGTCTCCACTACGACCACTCGAGGAAGTGCTACCGCACCCCTTTGATTTTCGCCCTCATCATCATATAAGCTTTTATGACATTCTTTATCGGCTCACGCATTGAGATACCCACACCCACTAGTTTAAAGTGCATAGATTTAACCCTCGCCTCCTCAGCCTACCAAAACTCATCTAACTTTAAATATCAACAGCACTTTAGATGTATAATACGTATTCATCTTTAATTGAAGCAGTCTTAGTTTAGAAAATGTATACGTGATTATTAGTCAAGTAGCCACCATTTCCTGGAAACGATTGACATCAAGATCATTAGGGACTGTGGTGTTCTGTAAAGCCTTATCAAGGATAGATCGATGCTTAGGGGAAATACGCAACAATTCCAAGATTGAAATTTGAGCTGGGGTCTTCCCCAACTGGTCAAGAAGGTTATATTGTAACTTGGAAGGTTGGGGTGTTTTCTATGATGGAGGGCCTTGGATAGTGAACTTAGTACGACGAGTATTGACCGCACACTCAGGATTAGTATTGATAGTAATGGTATTGATATTCTCATCAGCGGCGCGAAGGCAATGAATGATTTTTCCACTATCATAATCATGCTTGATATTTGCATAGTTGGATGAAATATTGGTCTTAGTACTCGAACTGGGGACAGTTCCTTTCCCATGATCATGTAGTGGGTCAGAAAAGACTTGATGGTCAGTGTTTGATGACTTTTGTTTTTGCCCACTAACTTCAATAATTCTCCTTTCGACAAGATCTTGTATGATATTCTTCAGTTGTCAACAGTTTTGTAAGTTATGCCCCTTAGTCCTATGATAATCACAAAAGGCATTTTCATCCCACCAAGCTGGTTTAAACTGTCCTAGATCGTATTGTCTTGGTTCCTACAGCTGTATGAGGTTATGTTGTAACAACTGTTTGAACACCAACTCGATGGGTTCCCCTAAGGAGTGAACTCACATTTTTGAAATCTCCTTTGTTGTGGATGTTGCGTATTTTGGACCACGTTAGGAGTTTGATTGACAGCATTAAGTGTGTTGGAAAAAGTATGAGGTCCTTGTAACATGAGGAGAGGTCCTGCTTGTAGCGTTTTAGCATCAACCACCCCATCATTGGTGACACTTTTGTTGTGAGACCAAAATCTGTTTCTATCCTTCTCTATTATAACCCCTTTTTCCACTAGTTCTGAAAAAGATGTACAACAATGTACCCTTAAGTTACTCCTGAGTTTTGCATGAAGTAACTTTTTGTTTTTGGGTATCTCGACAGGACACCTACTAGCAATAGTTCTCCATCTCTAGAAGAAAGCAATGAATGTTTCCCCTTCGTCTTGCGTCGTATGGCACAAGGTTGCTATATTTATCTCGTGGTCTATGTTGAAGGAGAATTGCTCCACAAATTTCTCAACTAGTTCACCCCAAGATCTAATGCCAGAATCTAGACTTGAAAACCATTCTAGTGCAATTCCTACAAAACTTCTTGGAAATAGCCTCATAAGATACATGGGGTCATAAGCGACATCTATGCATATGGTAGAAAATTCCCTGATATGTTCTATTGGATTTTGTTTGCCCTTGTAATTAGGAAGATTCAGTATGACATATCTGTGAGGGAAAGGTGTCATGTAAAATGATCTATCAAAGGGGAATGGGCATATGTCCTTTGTTGAAAATGATTTATTAGTTGACACCGACATGTTATCCATTTCTGTTTGTAATGTGTGCATTTGTGTTTGTAAGACGTCAACTTGGGTCAAAGATGTGTTAGGGGGATTATGTGGATCCGTGTATGTGTTCTGAAATCCAAAGTCTTGTGATGGGTTTCGATTGAATGTTGGCATCTGAGGTGGATTTGGATTCAGAATATTGGTAAATGTGTTTTGGTCTGGAATTTGCATAAATGGGTGTTGACCTGGGGTCTGTGTAAACGGATTCTGATTTGACATTGATGTAAATTGGTTTTGACTTGGAATCTGTGTGGACGGATTCTGACTACCAATCTGTGCAAAAGGATTCTGATTCAGAATCAATGTAAATTGGTTTTGACTTGGAATCTATGTGGATGGATTCTGACTACCAATCGGTGCAAAAGGATTCTGATTCAGAATCAATGTAAATTGGTTTTGACTTGGAATCTGTGTAGATGGATTTTGACTACCAGTCTGTGAAAAAGAATTCTGATTCAGAATTGATGTAAATTGATTCTGACTACCAGTCTGGGAGAATGGATTCTGATTGCCATATTAGGAGGGAATGCCTCCTATTTGTGTAATTCGTGGTATGGTACTAGTGACTAGAGCACTAGGTATGGCCATCGACTGTGGTATGGTACTCGTGATACTAGCAGTAGGTATGATTATTGCTTGCGAATTTTTCACACCGACATAAGGTGTAGAGGCTAACATTTTAGGTCTTTTACTCCCAACAAGAGGGTCGGAGGGAGTGGATGATGATGCCCCTATAGTGAAATTAAATCCTGACGTCATGCCAGATATACCAAATGGGGAAGTATGGACTATTGTACTCTGTGTCGATGTGCTAGGTGGCATAGTTGTGCTAACCTAAGGTATAGTAGTACTAGCAGTCATTGTGTTTGTTCCTTGTGTAGGTTGAGTTTGCAAAGTGCTAATATCAAATCCTATGGGTAAGGTAGTGCCTTCAGCTAGCAATTTGGCTAAAAATCATGGACGATCATTTGCTAGGTATTCATCTACAAAAGAAGCAAATTCAGGGTCCTATGCGGCTTCCTCTATGTCCTCTACTGCAATATGTCCTTGAGTATTTATAGTGGTGAATTTGTCTAATAGAGTCTTATGAGGTCTTGAAGAAAATGGATTGATGAATTCGTTTGTGTTCAACATGTTTTCTCTCTCTCTTCTCTTAGACCTAGTTTCAACCATGTAAGACAAGCTCAATATGCAGGAAATGCAAAACTATATCTATGAACAGTATGACTCTAGTCTGTGTTTTTTGGGATTTTCGTATGCAAAATAAGGAATGTTCTAGGATGACAATAGCCTAAAATCTAAAGATGCAAGACCTAAGCAAGGTTCTAAAATAATCAATTCTATAAACCCAAGATGAAGGGACCAACTACCTAAAGTCAAACCAAGGTGTCAATTTGGTTTAAGTCAAGGAACCAATGTAGGACGAGGATCAAAGACAAGTTGAGTTTCCTAACTGGACTGATGAGCTAGGAGGACTCTCTGTAGGACTAGGTTCAATGAAAATTTTTGTTGACACTATGACTTTTCTAGAGTATAGATGGTAAACCAATCCTAAAGTTTGTAAAAATGACCTTCCTAAAAGTTTACTCTAAAGGAAAAATATATTCTAAGATGAAACAAAAACTCTAAATTAGGACAACTATGGTAATGACTAAATGAACCTAAAGGATGCAAAATTGAGCAAATCATTTCAGGTTTCTGTTCAAGGACTGTTTGTGTAAAGACAACTGAAACTGGTATAACCGTGTTGACTGGACAGTGATTGTGAATTCTAGTTTTCTGATAATCAGATAGATGCGTCGCAGGATCTAACATATGCGGTCAAGTTTATCAATTGCGGTTTTCCAGTAATCAATTGCGTTTCTCTGGTAAAGTTTAGTTTGACTCTGACAGATGCGGTTAACCTTCTAACATATGCGACTCGTACTAACAGTTGCGACTCAGAATATAATGCATGTGGTTTCTGCAAAGCAATTGCGAGCTAAACTGGCAGATGTGGCTCTACACTAGATAGATGCGATGGATACTGACAGATGCGACTCAAAACTAAATAGATGCGACTCAAAATAATAGTTGCGACTGGAAATTTAATAGATGAGACTCAAGATTTAACAGATGTGACTCTAAAGATCAATTGCGAGTTTCTGGTGAACAGTTGTGACTCTCTGTGTATTTTCAGTGATGAGATTTAAACTGGCTCCGTTTTCCGTGATCAAATTCTAACAATCAAAGACAATCATAAGACAAAGTGTTTTCAGTTTCAATTTTGGACTCAAAGAACGTTTAAGTTGATAACGGACAAGCACATCCTAATAGGCCAAAGGCCTAGGGTTTGTATACTTGGTATAGCCCACCCAAATACCCTGGATTGGTGATAAACACCTTTCCTTCTCGAGAGCAGATAGCTTAGAAATTTGGTGGCATTGGCTCCCCTCCACGGCTCATTAACGTCTTTCGAGCACACCAATTTTGAATTCTTTGGGAAATGACCTCCCAAGAACCGCTATCTCTACTCAAGGGGATCAATAGTGAGTAATCTTCGGGCATGATACTGTACCCTACACTATACCAAGCAACGACCACAAATAGGTTGGTCTCTAAAACAAAAGGTATTTAGTACGGGCATTCCGTTCATGGGGTGTGATCCATACGGCACGAGTCCCCTTTCAGATCCATCTCGTCAGAACCACACTCGTGATTCTTGGGGTTTCCCCAAGAACCCACTTTTATATACCAGCTGGAAGTCCCTTAGGTTCAGGGTGCTACCGGTCTGAGTCATCCTGGGGTGAGT
Organism: Sequoia sempervirens; assembly: GCA_007258455.2. Taxonomy (NCBI): domain Eukaryota; kingdom Viridiplantae; phylum Streptophyta; class Pinopsida; order Cupressales; family Cupressaceae; genus Sequoia; species Sequoia sempervirens. The sequence continues at coordinate 32,399,633 of VDFB02000013.1, read as the reverse complement.
ACTTTTTCCCACCAGAACAGGCCCAAGTTCTAGAGTTGGTAACCGTTTCTCTTACACCCAGGATCGTACGGATGCGCAAGGGGAGAGGATACTTCGATGTACCAAGTCGTAAGGGTAACCAAACTTGTGCTTTCGCACCAAACATAGTAGACACTTGTTAATTTTAAACCAAATGAAAGATTTTCTACGCTACCAAACAATCTGTTTCAAAATGAACTAGGGTCTTCGACAAGTGTCCTGCAGAAAAACTCGTTAGTAGTTTTCAATATCGTCTTCGTCAATCGTCCTGCAAAAGCTTGTTAACTCCGAAAGGCCACATGCTGAAAATAAGATATTAGTAACACACAAATCAATTGAAAATTTCAGATTTCTGAAAATAGAAATAAAGTTTTACCAGTCAATTGCATCACTGTGTTACCAGTCAAATGCGTCATTTCTTCTTCAATTACAGCTCGGTATTCACCAATCAATTACGGTTCAGGAAATTTCAGATGCATCATAGATTTTTAGATGTGTCGTTTCTTCTGTCAGATGCGGTTCACGAATTCAATTGCGTCGTTTCATCAAACTGATGCATCGTTCCATACGAAAAACCTGCAAAAACCAAAAATAAAAGACCTACGGATTCGTGAAGATGGTGTCTTCACGTCGGGTTCCCCAAATGTAATGCCATAGAAAGTGCACAAGACAACAAAGAAGATTAGAAGCAAACATGCAATACTAAAATCTAAGATGCAAATCTAAATGTTAAGCAACAAAGAACAAAGGAAGTTAAAACGTAAACAAACTAAAACAATCTCACCAATTTTAAACATATTTCCATGATTCATCTCGATTTCCCTTCTCCATTTTGCTTGTGTAGTATAATTGCCCTTAGATTTTTTGTAAATTCGTGCAAGTATAGCCTAAGATAATGATTAGCAAAACATCGAAGATTCAAGACAAAGTGCTCTCAAAAGTCATAAGAATTCACAAGAGAGATTGGAATGAAGAATGACAAATCAATTTATAGAAAATTGATTATTCGAACGATAGGCCAGGATTGAAAGATCAACGGACGGTTGAGATCAACAAATTAGGCATGCATTATGATAACTGTCAGTAGTGACATGAGTGATACAAACTAGGAATAGAATTAAAGATTAAATGAATGATTTACTCTTCAGTTCAGTATTCGAAAACAAAAGAATTATCTTTGCATGACAAAGATGAAGATTGATTAAAGCAACGCTTGTTCGAATGCACGCACGAGGTTTAATTAATTAAATAAGAATATTTAATTAATCTTCATGTACAGGCAAATGAGTTAGAACTGGACGATTGACCAATCTGACGAAGAGATTACTCGAGAAAGCCACTTAGACATCAAATCAAGAGTTAACTGAACGATTAAAATAGATGTCGAGTCGAGTAAAAGTGAATACTTAGATAACTCACATAATTATCTAAACTATAGAAGAATGCATTAAAATAGAATTAATGAATTAAATAATTCATTTAATTCAAGATTTGATATTTGAAGAATAATTAAATAAATAAGATTTATTTAATTAAGTGATGAAGGGATTTAAATAAATAATTAAATAAATAAAGAATTTATTTAATTATAGTTGAAGTATGATAAAGAATAAATTAAATAAGAATTTATTTAATTTGACAAGAAGGATAAGGTTAATTAGTAACATAATTAAATAAAAAGTGTTTATTTAATTAATCAGATAGAATAAATAAAAGTGTGAATTAATTAAATAATTAAGATTATTTAATTAATAGAAGAAATAAAGACTATAAAAAATAATTAAATAATTAACATTATTTAATCATGACCATGAAGAATACGAATTATGAAGAATATGAAAGTCGCAGGCCTAAACCAAATTTCGGTGTCTACATTAATATTATAAAAAAATCATTTATATATAATAATAGTATATAATGATATATATCTTATTATATATATTGTATCACAATATAATATAATAATAATATACTATATTATAATACAATATATTATATTATATTATAATATAATACATAATGATATAATATAATATTATATATATTAATATAATAATATTACAAAATGATATAATATAATATATAATATTATGCTTGGCCTTTTTTTTATTTAACACACAAGAAACAGATATTCATTTAGTTTTAAGTTGTTTTTTTAATTTGGTCAAGTTTGCCTTGTCCCTTAGTATAAGGGATGATGCAAATTGACTAATAAGAGGGTTTTTATTGTTGAACACCTAGAATACTAAGAGGGAGGTAAATCAGTATTCCATTAAACCATTTGATCATAATCCATCCAGTTAACAAAACATATCTAACTATAAAAAAGAATGAAAGCATGAAACAATCTCAAGATCACATGACATATGAACACCAATATTTTTATGCGGAAAACCAAAAAAGAGAAAAACCATGGTGAGGATTAGCTCACAATATATTATAACTAGTTATAAGATATTACAAAGGCTCACTATTAGGACACACTGTCCAATAGGGATCACAACCACAAAAAGAAGAATAAACAAAAGATAGAAATGGCCACATAGCTAGGATGTGAACTGATACAAAATGCACCTTCCTTGTATTGGATTCAATTCCTTTGAAGCTCTAAATACTAACTCTATGCACTATATCAGATACAAAGTACAAAGCATTGCTCTACTTTATATTCGCTCAACATTCACAACATCTCTGCTCTAGATTTGATCATGTACATACAAAATTCACATATTCGCATCATATCACACATATTTCATGCTCCTACAACCTCAAATGTCTTACATATATACCTAATACATCTGCATACATCAATTAGGTCGGCCTAATTAGATGTAGCCCTAAATTAAATCAAAATTTCCTTGTTGGCTCCACACTTGTATCAAAAAAATCTTCACGCTTAAACAAAATGTGCAACACTTAATTTAGGTCAGCATGGACCTAAAATAGATCTCAACAACATCCATAATACATATTTAATCATCGCAACACACACCAAGCATTAGGTCAACCAAGAATTAGACCTAATCACAAAATATGCTAACTGATCAGTACCAACAATCAATGTGATCATATAACCATGCACCATTTGGAATATATAATGTACTAACACATGTAAGAAGTCTCCCAAAATTGCAAGGTCTGATTCCTATCACTAGAGCAATGTGGACCAGATTACTCATACCCATATGTACTGTATATAGCCAAAATTGTATGTCAAACTACTGTAGCTTGTAACTTTTAAACTATACATCCAAACCAGCTAAAATATTGAACATAGATGAACATAATGGTTAGGAACAACATATTATTACTGTATAAGTAGATCTTATTAGATGAGAAAATAAAGACCAAAATACTGAATTAACATACCTCCATTTTGTTCACCGAATAAGTGTAAATACCAACAATCAATGTTGACATAAATGACAACACATTAAGGGGCTCCTTCTTCCTTCTCTCAACAATCTCCCCCTTTTTCATTGATGGCAACATGTGCCAAAAAATGAATCCAAAACTGAGTCTCCAAGCTTTTCCAAAAACTTCAACCAACTCCAATCATTTCCAAACATCTCCAATCATCTCCAAAAACTTCAAACATACACCATCTCACCGGTATATGCTTGGTTTTCACCAAGTCCTCAAGCTTTCTAAACTACCTTATGATGTCTTCTTTCTACCTTTGTAGTGTGAAGAATTTGTTCTACATATCTATGATAGATATCTAAGTGGTATGATCTCTATCCTGAGCCGAATCATAGGCGCTAGAGGCATTAGTTATTTGTAACTCAATTGAGTCCATTAAGTCCTTAATTCCTTGAGTGGCATCTGGCCACATCATGTAGTACAAAAATAAAATCTTTTCCTCAACTTCACATTCTTGCACTTCCTTCAAGCATTGTTCCACTTTGTTATGTGCTGATGCAATTCTCTCTTATAGCTCTAATAGCCTCTTATCTGCAAACCTTGTATCAACTTCTTTTTCAGTTTGTTCTTTTAGACTAGAGGTCATACTCCTTAAGAGAATCAACCAAAAACTTAATATTTTCCACCAAAGTTAGAGAATTATCAATTAAAGTACCGGGAGTAGCATCCCGCAAAGTCTTTATAGCTTCATTTATTAACTTTGTCCCCTTCTAATGAGTCTTAATTATTTCTTTTCTTTTGGAGGCATGAAAAAAATCTCCAAGCTCCAAATTTTGAATTGGTGAGATCTTCTCCAAATCCACACTTCCTTGATACATCAGGAGCTAAAATAACTGAGGAGTTGCCGGTTGAAATCTTATTTGTCTGGAAAAAAGACCTTTGAAATGATTAATAGAAGATTCTCTAGAGGGCTTGGGTAACTCCATGGTATTTTGTGTATGTCCTTAATTCTTTCTATCCTTAGACTCTTCTTCATTCTTTGCATTTTCCTCTTCACCGAAGGCATTTTCCTTTTTTTTATCTTTATCTTCATCCTCCTTATTGTCATCATCATATTTTTTATTGTCCTTTTCTTTTTCTCCTTGTTATTCTTCACCATTTAAATTTTGATTATCTTCATTTTATTTTCCTACATTTCCATTCTTTGCATTAGTGTTGTCCTTAGAGCCATCTCTATCATCCTTTTCTTTTTCTTTCTCTACACTTTGATTTTCATTATCACCAGTGGGATTGTTAGTATCTTCCAGAGGAGCAGAAGTATATGGGGAAGCATGTGTTTCTTATACCAGTGGTGGAGAGGATACAACATTCTTTGTGACATCAAATAATGGTGTTTCTTTAGCTGTATGGTCATCTACTTCTCTTCCATGACCTCTTTGAATACTATAAAATTTGTATTAGGAGAAAGATTTTCCTCTGCATCAGTAACATTTTCCTTATCATTCTCCTTCTCTTCAGATGTACTAGATGTGGAAGCAATTATCATCATAAACTTCTTAGCAATATCCTTGACAGTCTTTACTATTTCTTGCTTCGATTTATCCACCTGGTCCTTTTCTCTCCCCATAAGAATAGTGACCCTTTGTTTGACTCTGAATTCCTTAGTGTATACTTCTATCAAAGTAGCTTTATCATCCTCAGATAAGGAGGATCCAATTTCCTCCAAGGCATCAGACTTCATTTTATCTTCCACTTCAATAGCTTCATGCCTTATTTCTATTAAGGCATTCCACACAACTCTAGGAACCTTTTTCTTGATGTTACTCACATTAGCCTCTTGAACAATAATGTACTAAATAATAGCTTCAATAATTGTATTCCTATTTGCTTCATCTACTTCTTCATACAATTTTTTAGTAGCTTCTAACATATTGTCATAATGTAACATATTATTAACCAAAACATCTACCTTTATAGGAGTGTGTGTCCTTACCGAAGGAGTCTTTTTCTCCTTTTTAATATTCTCTGAAGGGCCTTCCTCTGTCTTCTTTTCTTTCTTCTTCTTAGGATTCTTATGAACATGTACAGTGAATACTTATTTTACTCTTTCAATTTCTTATTCTTCTAGAGTGTCAACAATATCAACTTTTTTCTTTTTAGCTCCAGTGCTTGCATCTTGTGAAGCACCTTCACCATTCCTAGTTGCACTACTTCTTCTCTTTCTTGTCAATTGTTCTTCATGTTCTAAACCAAGCTCAATCTCTTCCTCAACAACTGCACTTAGACTATTTTCTCTGAAAGCCTTTTGCGTCTTTCTCCTTATAGAGGTAGTAGGGGTTGCTATTGGAGTCACATTCTTCCTCTTGCTTGTCCTTGTGATAGGTCCAGTGGGAACAATGACTTCTTCAATTACTGGAGCACTAGGATCCACGTTCTTTCCTTTACATGTAATAGTAGCAGCTACAATGGAGGACTTAGGTATTGCAAAGGAAGGGGTGGAAGCTATTCTTCTAGATCTCCTTGGTCCGGAGGTCTCACCTTCCATACTAGCTTCTCTTTCTCTTGCCTCCTTGATTTTTTCTTTAGTGTAACCTTCTCTTCTAGCCCATTCCTCTACTATTTTCCTTGTATTCCTCTTGATTTCCAGTTTCTTCAACTCCAAACGTACCTCTGACAATTTTTCTTCATATGTCCCATGTCTTGGTTGAGAGGGGTCCTTAGGACTTTTCACCAACATATCCACATATCCTTCAACCTCATTTTTAGAAACTTCGCTAAGAGGTGCAATCCATACCAACCTTGGTTCAACAACCTCAATAATACACTCATCAATTGTAACAAGGAAAGTAATTTCCTTAACATATTTTTCTACAAGTTTGCTAGGAATTCCCTCCCTTTCATGCATATTCTTTTGAAAAACTACAAAGAATGCAGTCAAAGCATCATCTTGTGCCTACAAGTTGCCTAAGTTGTGCATGTAATCCAATATTTGATGTGCTACTGGTCTACTCCTATCCCATACAACATTTTTCCTTTCAGGAAGATCTTTTAAGAAGTAAAACAATAAACATACAATCAGAGTACCAAAATTAAAGGCATATTTATTGTCTCTTGTCAACTTCAGATTCTCAAGAAGTTGCTTCTGGAGCAACTCACATAGATGAAATTCTTTTCCATTCACCACTATTTCATGTGCAACATAGATAGAAGTAGTCAAAATTGAATTTTCCCTATTTGTGAAGTAGATCTTGTGACCTATTACCATAGAAGCATATTTCATAGCAAGATTCCAGATAGGTTTAGTTGTCAAAGCCCTCTTGTCATAGGTGGCACTGATGATTTCCATAGCAACTTCATTCTTTACTGGTCCTTAAGTACTAGTACAGGTATGATATCACAAAATATTGTAACAACCTTGATCACTTCCTTGGTTATGAGTCCAGGAATGTTGTTCCATAGAAATTTGTCATATAGCCTAATCAGTGCTAGCCTTACATACTTGGCATCAACATCACTACTGTAATTGGAGAACCAATTCCAAACATCTAGCTTTTTTTGTACTAGGTTAATATATTCTAGTTTCACTAGGTGGTTAACTCCAGTAAGATCATTCATACAAAGTTATGTGATTCTCAGGTGATTATGCTCTTCCAATTTCAAATGTATGAATTCCCTAGTATCTTTTGTAGGTAAAACCTTATATGGAATCTTTGAGAAGGCATCATCAGGGTCATTATCAAATATTTTCATTAGATACCTCTTCAATTTTTGTCTAGGCCTCTCAATAATGTTAACAATGTTAGAATTGACTGATTCAATCCACAACTCTCATGAAACACTTGCAAGCAATTACCTATCACAATAGAGAAGATCAACAAGCAAGATTGTGCTCAATAACCTAAGAATTTTATTGATGCAAATAATCTAGATGAATATTACAAATGAATGTGCATGCTTATATAAGCAATGCACAAGCAAACCCTACATGCAGATTAACAAGATAGTGATAAGTGTTTTAATCTCATGCAATGAGACAACTTGTACTAAATTTAGTCCAATATAATTATTAGAATCAAACTAAATATTAAAAATCAACTCCTAAGTTTAGCTTAAGTGAACTAAAGTAAAAAGCCTCTAATAATTAATTGATGATTAATTAATTATCAGATAATGACTTGTTTACTCCAACACCCCCCCTTAAGATCAACTTGGGGAGAAACTAAACTACTAAAAAGGAAGCTAAATGAATGTAGAATGGATTCCGGCTATAAGGCCTGATGAGGTACCCATGAAAAAGAACCTGAAATCTCTCATAATTGGAGAAAAGGAGAAAACCTCATTGATGTAGGAGCATCTGGGTCCACAAGCAATCTTGCATCACCCAAAAATAGTTCAGTTTGATTTTTAGTGTTGTGTTTTTTTTTGTTTGTGTTGGTGTTTTTAGGCATCTCTCAGCAACAAGAACTCAAAAATTTAGTCAAAATTTCATTTTTCAACTTTTCGCCGGTTCACTATTTTAGAGGCTCCACAAGTAGTTTTCAAAAATTTATTCCCAAAAATTCATAAGAGATGGAGTAGAATTCTTTTGCAAGGATATTCTTTGAGGTACCATGTAAAATATGCAAAAAGAATTAGAGTAAAATATTTCACAGTTTGAGAGATTTTAATGTCGAAAGTTTGTCAAAATATGTGTTGAAAATTCATGAAAATTTTAAAATATTGAGTTTTATGAAGGCTGGAGTGAAACGACTTGGTGGGAAGCATCATAATGATATTACACTCGTCTTGGAAAGATTTCATGCAAAAATGAGCTTTTGGGTGAAAGTTATGCAAAAAGTCAATTTTCAGCTACTTGGCGTAAAATGGTGAAGTTGCAAAGAGTAAATTTTTTTAATGTTGCTCCATGAGGTATTATTCAGGGTAATTTAATGGTTTTATTTTACTCATTGATACATTTAAAAATATCAAATATGTGAGGACAGAGAACCTTCATTATTTCATTGATGGTGCCATGTTTGGGAGAGTTTTTAAATATTGTTTTAATGTCTTGCTGAGTGGCATAGGAAATGGGAGGCTCTATATTAGATAGAATTTCATTTTTCCAATAGGGAAGAAGGCGTTGAGGTGAAGTAATTACAATTTTTTTTTAATATATATATATATATGATTTAATATGCAACAACAATAAAGACACACAAAATGGGTTGCCAAAGAAGGAAAATAATGCTTCTTGCGTGAGACTGCACCAAAAATAGAGATATTTGCAACAAATTAATTTAATTAATAGTGGTCTTGTGAGAGGGAAGGCATTAGGAACAACAAATCTTGATGCTTCAAGGGCTGAGGGATTTTAGAGTGAAATTTTCCCTTGAGAGGGGCATAAAGCAGTGTGGGAGTTGCAGCCATGAATGGATGTTGAAAAAGAGTTGGAATGTGAGGAATGATGTGGGGTTTGGCAGAGGAAAGCTGTTTTATTATGTTATAGATTTGAATCAATCAAAAGAAAAAACTAGAGAGGAGTGGAATGTTGTAGAGTAGAAGAGAGTTGCAGAGAAGAATCAGATGAGGTTGTTGAGTGAGAGGCTATTAAAGGCCAAAGATGTAATTTTGTTGCAGATGCTTGTAGTCATTTTCTTTTGATGAAATTGAAATGAAATAAGTGTGATTTGATGTTAAGATTTTGTATAAGATTTGTGTGCATTTTATTGTGAAAATAAGTTTGTGGATTTGAGAAATTGTATGTAAAATTTGAGTTATGAGTTGCATGTGGAGGTTTGTACGTCATTAGTGGTATCAGAGTAGTAATTCTTGAGTGTGTGGATAGAACCGCCAATCTGAGGTGACCTGCACCAGGACCTGAGGGTGGATTAGTGAGGAGGAAGTCCCTGAATGTGTAAATAGATCGCCAAATGTAAGGAAATTCGCACTAGGACTTGTGGAAAAACAAATCGCCAAATAGTGAGGCAATTTGTACCTTAAGATAGTGGATTTGAAGGTGGAAGTAGAATCACCGATTTGAGGCAACTTCACTCTAAATAATTTATACATTAAGTGTAGAAGAAGAAAAGAAAATGTGGAAGGTTGCAATAGAAGCTGAGATGATGGACTTTAGGTCCTATATTTGATGAAGAACTAGGTGAAGAGGAAGAAGATCTCTATTGAAAGAGGAGATGAAAAAGATAGACATTTTATTTCAAGGACAAATGATAGATGAACAAGAAGATGCAACAATGTGTGATGATGAGATCCTCATGCAAGAGGATGAAAAAGGAAAGACATTGATTGCAATAGTTAGTCTTGTTGAAGACACAAAAGAAGAAAGAAAAAGAGGAGTTGCAGCAATTAAAAAGGAAGAAAATATGAGCAGTGAAGAAGATACAGCTATGGAGATGGAAATGGCAGAAATAGAGCTTGAGGATGTTGTAGCAGATAAAGAGGATAAAGATGATTTGTTGTTGCGGATTTTGGTAGTGGAAAAAGAGTGGTTTGATAAGCTTGTTGATGGAGGAAAAAAGATGAATGTTGCAGTGAATCACAAAGAAGATGATGTTGGAACAATGAAGAAGGATGAGGTAAATTTTGATTTTGAATATGATGATTATTATTTACCTTCTATAGAAGAGATTTCAGTTGTAGATTGGTATGCGGATGCTGCATGTCTGTGTATAGAGGCTATAAAAGATGGTGTAGGTGAAAATTGGTGGAGGTGGTCAGTTTGTGGTGGGTTGGATCCCACGAAGAAGGAGAGGAGAGGAGAAATAATTTGGTAGAGGAGGATGGCACATGGTGGATGCAAGTCCATTAAAGGAGAGAAGAATGGAATGCAAATTTGTTGGAGGAGAATGAAGCTTGTTCAGACAAGATGCTGGAAAAAGAGGAAAAAGAACTTGTGCACATATTTCAGTGATGGAGTTTGCTACAGATTGCTTGCAATATGAAAGGATGTTCCTATCATTCAACTCCACATTTGTGAGTGTATTCTCACAAACTTCTTACAAGGCGTGTCTGATACAGGAGCATCCGGTTCCACAGGCGATCCTGCATCGTCCAAAAATATTTCAATTTGATTCTTAGTGTTGTGTTTGTTTTCATTTGCGTTAGTGTTTTTAGGCATCTCTCAGCAGCAAGAACTCAAAAATTTAGTCAAATTTTCAATTTTTCACCGGTTTGTTGTTTTAGATGCTCCACAGGCAATTTTTGAAAATTTATTCCCAAAAATCCATAAGATTTGGAGCAGAATCCTTTTGCAAGGATATTCTTTGGGTACCATGTAAAATATGCAAAAAGAATCAGAGTAAAATCTTTCATGGTTTGAGAAATTTTAATGTCGAAAGTTTGTAAAAATATGTGTTGACAATTTATAGAAAATTTGAAATCTAGAGTTTTATGAAGGATGGAGAAAAATGACTTGGTGGGAGGCATCATAATGATATTACACTCATCTTGGAAAGATTTCATGCAAAAATGAGCTTCTGGATGAAAGTTATGCAAAAAGTCAATTTTCAGCTACTTGGCGTAAAATGAAGTTGCAAAGAGTAAAATTTTCTAATATTGCTCCATGAGGTATTATTCAAGGTAATTTAATGGTTTTGTTTTACTCATTGATGCATTTAAAAATATCAAATATGTGAGGACAAAGAACCTTCATTATTTCATTGATGGTGCCATGTTTGGGAGAGTTTTTAAATATTGTTTTAATGCCTTGTTGAGTGGCATAGGAAATGGGAGGCTCCATATTAAATAGAATTTCATTTTGCTAATAGGGAAGAAGGCGTTACAGTGAAGTAATTCCATATTTTTAAATATATATGTATATGATTTAATATGCAACAACAATAAAGACACACAAAATGGGATGTCAAAGAAGGAAAATAATGCTTCTTGCATGAGACTGCACCAAAAACAGAGATATCTACAACAAATTAATTTAATTAGTAGTGGTCTTGTGAGAGGGAAGGCATTAAGAACAGAAAATCCTGATGCTTCAAGGGCTGGGGGGATTTTAGAGTGAAATTTTCCCATGAGAGGGGCATAAAGCAGCCTGGGAGTTGCAGCCATGAATGGATGCTGAAAAAGAGTTGGAATGTGAGGAATGATGTGGGGTTTGGCAAAGGAAAGCTGCTTTATTATGCTATAGATATGAATTAGTCAAAAGAAAAAAACTAGAGAGGAGTGGAGTTTTGTAGAGTAGAAGAGAGTTGCAGAGAAGAATCGGATGAGGTTGTTGAGTGATAGGCTATTAAAGGCCAAAGATGTAATTTTGTTTCAAATGCTTGTAGTCATTTTCTTTTGATGAAATTGAAATGAAATAAGCATGATTTGATGTTAAGATTTTGTATAAGCTTTGTGTGCATTTTATTGTGAAAATAAGTTTGTGGATTTGAGAAATTGTATGTAAAATTTGAGTTATGAGTTGCATGTGGAAGTTTGTACATCATCACTCATGGGAAAAAAATCCTCTCCAAAAGAGAGATAAAAGAAAATGAAATCATACATGTGATGAGGAAAAGTAGGACTCAAAATTCCCCCCAAGTTCCCATTCCATCACATACTTGTACAAACAAGATCATCCCCATAGGAGAGAAATGATGCAACAATGAATCCCCCCATAAGGTAGAAGCTCCTCTGCTAGAAGTGAATGCTCAAAGAAGGATTCTGAAGATGATCCAACTACAAAAAACATTGTTCCTCCCCTTAGGGAGAAACACATCAAATTGTGTGTGAAGAAGAAACTCTCTCTTGTGAAATGGTCTCATGATGGATGTCATGGAAGAATGATCAAAGGTCCACAAGTCTGAATCAAATGAAGCTGAACCAAACAACTATGGAGATGCATGTAGAACAACCTCCAAAGGTAATGTTGATGTGATGACTGGTGGGCCATATCTATCATCAAAGAGGAAATTAATATCCTCAAGTGTGTCCTCAAGATCAACAATGTAACTCAATGAATAGCCCTGCAATGTCTAGCAAGTAGTCATCCCACAAAGCTGAAATTGAAAGACTGTGTACATCATGCTGAAAAGAATGAAAATATGAAGATGCAGGAGGTGTAGGAGGAGAAAGCTCAGCACTAATCTCATGAACCATAGTGGATGATGGAAGTACACATAGGTTCAAGTGACCAAACCTCTCCTCAAATATCTAATCCACTCTAGATGCAAGAGTGAGGACCAGTCAATGATGGTGCTTGCTCATTTGGAGAAAAATTTGAGAATGCATACAATCAAGAGGCATGATCTGCACTCCCAACTACAAGAATATCTCTAGTGTGCAAATCTCTAATAAGCACTAAATCATGTGTGAAATCTATGGTCTTACCTGCCCCACTATGTGTAATCTGATAGATGGAAAGGAGATGAGAAGTTAATGAAGGGACAAAAATTACATCATGAAATGTGCCATCCTCAACATCTATGGATCCTTTCCCAGTAAGACTCATGTAAGTTTTGTTCCCCATCAAAATCTATGACAAAGAGCAAGGCTCATATGAAGAGTACATACTCGAAGATGCAGCCACATGATGTGAGGCTCCTGAATCAAGAAGCCATTTGTTGGACTAAGATTTGTGGATGCAAGGAGAGCATGGCCTTTCTTCTTTTCATCTCCACATGCCATTCTAGCTGACCCTGATTGTGAAGGTGATGTTGTGGAAGAAGATGATGAAGGCAACAGAATTTTGTTCTTCTGAAGAAGATTATTCAACTCATCAATTTGCTTTGCATAACACTAATGCTCACCATGTCCTATCTTTGTGCAATATGCACATTTAGGTCGATCCTTCTTAGATGAATCCCTCTTTGAAGAGGAAGGATTTAAGGTATTATGTGATTTTGATTCCTTGGCTTGCTCATTATACTTGGAATCCTTTTGCTTTGGTTTCTTTCCTTTACCATTAGAATCCTTCTAATCTGTAGTGCCTGAAGATGCAATAAGAGCCTTTGATGTTGGAGATTTCAATGAGCCCATCTGTACCAACTTTTCCTGATCTTGAGTGAGTGATTTAGCAAAATCATCAAGTGAAGGCATAGTGAATCTGGTACCAAGTGCATCTTTTGTGGCATAGAAGGTAGAAACAAAAATTGAATAATCAGGACCAAGCTTGGCAAGGATATAAAGAACCGAGTTTCATTCTTCTCAATACCACACTATTTCAACTGTAATCTAAGAGACTTGATTTTGGTGAAGATGTACTAAATGCTATCAAAATATCGAGGAGCTAAATCAATAAGCTCATTATCCAATTGAAATCCTCTCATAGTATCTTGCTTACCAAACGAGGAATCCAATTGAGTCCAGATTTGATTGGGTGTTGTGCAAGATTCAACATGAAAGAGAAGATTGGGAGACATAGACTGGCATAATGTACCAAAAGTTTCATCACTTTTGTTAAACCACTTTCTCTTCTCAGTAGCACCTACAGGTTCAAGTTTTGTACCCATGGTAACTCTGTGTAGCCTTGCTTTCTTCAGATTTATCTCAATTTGTGATTTCCAACTATAATAGTTGTATGGAGTAAGAACAATAATCTTAGATGGATCCATGATGAAAGAATACTCTAATGAACCAATGCAACAGTATAAACCTCCTCAATGCAAAAAAATTCCCCGTGGAATTGAAAATATTTAACTTTTTTACATGTTTTCCAAGAAATTAACCAAAAAAGGAAGATCTGAGATCTAATTGAAATAAGTACTTGGTTAAATTTCTACAAAAAGAGGCATGAGATCTATATAGAGGACTAAATTAGCTTTTTGATGTCGCTTGAATCAAGGAAAGAAGAAAATCGAGGCAAAAGCTATACCCTCTAGAGTGAAAACGAAAAGGGTTGACTTTAGAGGCTTGTAGATTAAAATAGAAGAAAAATTAGAAAAACTACTTACTACATTGGATCGCGTCAGAATCACCTTTCCAATGATATCTTGTTTGCAAAAAATAGAGATTGTACGCCCGTTTTAGGCCCAATTTACTAAAACTACTTAAAAATGCCCTATTTGGTCCTCAAGGAGCACTAGGAACTAAAATAATTAGCCCCTAGTCACATGTGTGACCAGGGGGTGGAGGTTTGGGTGTTGGGCGGAGCTCCTAGTCCTATTGCAGACTGGCCACTGACGTAGGAGGCTAAAGTTGTGGGTCTGAGGTCACCAATGTGACTATTGCAAGTGTTGAAGGGTTGATGGAGGGCTGCATCAGAGTGGCAGGTCACAAATGTGACCAAGGGAGCTAGAACCAAAGGTCTCAGGGCTAAACCTAGCAGTGGCGGGTTGCAGACTAGCAACATTGCTTGTTAGCACTGCTATAACAGTGGCGAGTGAGCGACATGGTGGATTTGAATGGGTAGCACTTTTTACAGTGTTGTGTTGATTTTTTTTATTTTTATTTTTTAAATTCTCATAATACGAGTTAGGGTTTTGGAGGCCATACAACCTCGAGAACCAATTTTTCTTCTTTTCCTACTCCCAGCTCCAAAAATAGTCAAATTATATATCAAAAACCGTGCAATCAGCCTCCTAATTGCGATGGTGAGGTCGATTTTGCTCCAAGATGCACCAGAAAAAATCTCAAGGCTAGATCTCTTTAGAAATTGAATGGGGGGTTGCAGATATGATGTAGAGCAGGGAGGAGTTAATCAAAACAAACACAATTCAAACAATTTGGAACAATCTTTTCACCTTTAAGACCCTAACTTGGTGACTTTTCACAATTTCTCCATTCTTGTCTTGTAGCATTCCAAGTAGAGTTTTATGACTGTATCTTGCAAAAACAAATTCAAACCCACAAAAGAACTATCATTTTAGATACCCTTTATCCTCTACTTTTACATATCAAATTTGTTCATATACTTATTTCAGAACATACCCTCCAAAAATGGACTGCTACACTGAAAAGAGACTCAATTAGCCCTATTTTTCAAAGCAACACCAAACCAAACACTCTTCCAACCTCAAATATCCATTGCAGGACCTCAACCAGGTTACAAAAGGTCTAAAGATTTTTGTCCAAAGGAATGCCCACAAATTCATCAAACTACAAAACCTTTATGCCTATTAGGCTTGCCACGTAGGGGTTTATTGAAACTACCAACTCCAAGCCTCCACTCTGCAAACCAACACTTCAAACACATAAAAAATTACCTACATAATCTTTTACCACCTTTACATGATCAATTCCAATAGCTTTTGAACAAACCCTAGCATCTACACCTCTCTTTTGCTAGAAAACATGTAAAATTCACCCTAGGGCATCACCATATTAGCCCCAAACCTCCTTCCCTGCTTCTACAACCCTACTAACATGAAAGAAAATCCTAATTAACACCATTCCACTGATTCTCAGAGGGTTTCATTGGTGGAATGGTCATTTATGCCATTTTCTTACTCTCAAATCCCCAAAACAGGGTTTTCTCAATCGATTTTAGTAAATCCTCAATAAAAACTTCAAAACTAAATGAAAACTTATGAAACAAAGACCAAAATGTATTTAATCCATCACTCCATCAAATTCAATACCCTTTAGATGAATATTCCTCTGTACAGAATTGTACAGTAACCTGTAGCAGCAAAATTGAATGTGAACACACAAAAAATTAGAGGTTTTTATTGCTTTTCAACAAAATCAACTCTTCAGAACTAGCCTTAAGCCTTTTTTAGGCATATTTAAACTTGTTCAACTCAAAATCCAATAGTCATAACCACTTTTTCAACTTATGACCCTTCAACTTCCCATTTTTCTTTTTTTTTGTATTTTTGCAATTTTGCACTATGACAAATTTTCCAATATTTTACAAATTTAGCAAGATTGACCCCATATAACTCTAATTACATTGAAAATGTTCTATTATGACCTTATTTCATGACATTTAGACTCAACACACCAAAAACTCAACCTAAGACCATATTTACATAAGTTGACATGGTGCCCCTGCACCAAGATCTAGGCTCTAATACCATGTTAGAATTGACTGATTCAATCCACAGCTCCCATGAAACACCTGCAAGCAATTACCTATCATAATAGGGAAGATCAACAAGCAAGATTTTTCTCAATAACCTAAGAATTGTATTGATGTAAATAACCTAGATGAATATTACAAATGAATGTGCATGCTTATATAAGCAATGCACAAGCAAACCCTACATGTAGATTAACAAGATAGTGACAAGTGTTTTAATTTCATGCAATGAGACAACTTGTCCTAAATTTAGTCCAATCTAATAATAAGAATTAAACTAAAGATTAAAAATCAACTCCTAAGTTTAGCTTAAGTGAACTAAAGTAAAAAGCCTCTAATAATTAATTGATTAATTAATTATTGGATAATGACTTGTTTACTCCAACAAACAACAGCTGGGGTAGCCATTTTAACTTTGATTCAAGCTCAAATTCTTAAGTAAACAATTCTATTTTAAATCCACAAAGCATAAAAAATCATAAATATCTTTTATATGCACAACAGGATCTAGGGTTTACGCACTCTGCACCAAATTGCTTTGAATCTCCTTCAACTCACTCTACTTTCTTTGAATGTGTAAATGTGATTAAAATTCACTTAGAAACTCACTTTAAAACTTTCTCGATCTTCCCTAATTTCACATTAAATGCTTCAATTTCCATAAAGATGATAAAACCCGATTTATCAAAAAGTGTCGCTCTATGTTTGGGAGATAGATCAACACTTTTCTCCAAATATCATTCAAGGAAACCCTAGAGATCTCAATCAAAGGATGTAGAGGGGAAAGAGATATGCGATAGGGATGTCCTAGAGGTGTGATTAAAGGTACAAAGGGGGTTCACCACCAAGCAAGGGCTTGGAAAGACAAGAAAAACAAATGACATGCAAACTTAAGTATATGACCTAGAAAATGAACCAAAATAAGAATAGAAAATTGGATAAAATAGAGGTGCACCTAGAAATTGAATAGGCTTGAATTAATGTCTAAAATATTAGAAAAAATGACTTTTAATGGACACTGAGACTCATATGCTAGTAGGGGTGATTTAGTCCTAGTTTAGGATTTCAGGCCGAACCCATAATCTAGAACTACTGAATTAGAGAAAAAGTCTGAAAATAGGTATACTGGGACTCATACACCACAAGTGGCATATCAGTACCGTTTTGTTACGAAGTGTCCCAGGAGTAGAATTATAAAGAAAAATTTGTGAGCCACTGAATATGGATCAAATATGAACTTTCCCACTGATTTCATGCAAATAGGTTGGATATCTTGCTCTAGATCTAAGTTTCTGTGAGCCTTGACAACTTTTCATGAAAACATTGACAACTTTTGCAACTTTGTCATTTTGGTACTTTTGAGGGCTTCAAATCCACTTTTTCTTCAACCTATAAACCTACAATCACATAAAGAGAGAAATAGTGTTTTTTTGTTAGTAAATAGGGGTTTTCCTTACTCAAACCCCATTTAGATAATTAAACCTTATGATGAAACAATGAAGCATGAACACGGAACATGAAACATGAACAATGATACCTTGAATGATGTCTTGAAATGTAAATCTGTAATCTAACATGAAGTGGCCATGAAGAATGTAGATCTTGATCTTGAATTAGATGTGGAACAATGCTTAACTTGGATCTTGAATTAGATGTGGAACAATGCTTAACTTGGATCTTGAATTCTACATCACAACACTAGCTCAACAACATGTTTGATGCACCATGTCTTTGACATAATGATGAATTTTGAATTGCTGCAAAAAATGATGAAGAAATTTTCCCTTGAATTCCTTAGAAATGCTCTTGAATACTTTATGATGCTCTTGTGAACTCTTGTGAAAGTGGTCTTGATTGATTATAAAATTATAGAATTACTTAAGTGTTGAAATGATGAAATAACCTTGTATTTATACTTATTTATGCCAAATTTCCCGAAATTACAACACTACAAGCCAACATCAGATCTAGGAGAATAAAATCCTGCCAAGACTTTTAATTTAATTTAGATCTAAGATAAGTGGGACTCATATGCCAGTTGGGGCATATGAGTCCCATTAGGCTAAGCTTGGGACACATTTTTCAAGAAATGCTTAGTTTTATGTGAAATCCAGATCGAGGCCCTGAAACCTAGGTGGGACCCATACTCCCAAGGTGGCGTATGAGTCATAGATCACTAAATATGGGCCATACAATCCAAAAAAAAATTAATTATGATTGGATGTTGGTAAATTTTGGGATTAATCTCATAAAGATGCATTAATTAAGGCTTGTGGATGCAAAATAAGGCCAAATAAGGCATAAAGAAGCCCAATTAATTAATAAAAACCCTAGATTAGTGTGAAAGTGTAAAGATACACTTTACAACACCCTAAATAAGGCACAATTATGTCCATTTAGTTCACAAGGGCCCAAACAAGTGTGAAAATGTAGAGGGATACATTTTTCTACACTACAAAACTCTTCACTGATACACTATAAGCCCTAAAACACTCCACATTTCTTTAGATTTGCATTTTTTTGCTGGTTTATTTTTCCAAAAGCTTAAGCTTGTTATATTATACCATATATATCTTCATGTCACTCCTTGAAACCTCATATTTCCATACGGTTGTTTGAATTTTCAATTATTGCTCCCCCTAAGCCCATGCCTAGGTTTAAGTTTCAAGAGAATTATCTGCACCAAAGGAAGGTACAAATACATTTGTAGTTCCTGATTCATCCTTGTTCTCAGGTTCCTCTTTCTTTCTCCAAATCTTCTCCATTTCCTTCTTTAATTCAGTAGGATCAATTTTCTTCACAGGTTCATTTCTCTTTGTCGAATTGGTTTGTCTTCCATTCTTACTTCTGCAAAATTTTGAAATGTGTCTAGGTTTGTTGTAATTATAGCATACAACATTTTTCTAACCAAACTGGCCTCTATTCAATCTTGATATACATTGGTTAGCTTTGTGACCAAATACATTGCATGTATAGAAGTAACCATTGAAAGATTGAACCATTCTACTAGCATTATATCTATTCATCATCTGATTTTTGCACTCAATAGCTCTATGTCCAAATTTCTTGCATGCAAAAAATTCTCTGGAGAAGGATCCAACATTATGATTCATTATACTTCTACATTCTATTTCCTTATGTACTGAATTTATTACCTAAAAAATAAACAACATTAAAAGATGAGTACCTTTGAGCATTTGGTTGTCTAATAGGGGGTCTTCTAGCATTGCTTCTTTGATTCTTGATCTTTTTGTCTTTTCCTTGAGTCTTCTCTTGATTGTTAGCCTTGTTTGGGGTTTGGTTAGCCTTTGAGCTTTCTCCTTCTTTAATTCCAAACCTCCTTTATTTTTATATGGTTTTTGCCCTGCAATCAGTTCATCAAGCATTGTAGAAATTATTTTGATTTTGTCTTCATGAATTCTTGTTTTTTCCAGATGTGATCTCAAATTTATCACTTCTTGTTCAAGTCTTGTGCATTCATCAGTCTTGATTTTTACCATTGCATTTAGACATTCCTCAATTCTTTTCTAAATTCTTCCACTTGTACTTTCAATCCAGTGATGTCTTCATTTTCTTGTCTCAATTTTTTATTGATTTCCCTATGTATTTCTCTGAGCTTCTTGATTTGTTATCTCAATTTTTTAATACATTCATTTGCTTCATTTAGATATTCCTTCAGATCTTTGCTTTCACCTTCAACCTTGTCAAGATCTTCAAGAGCAACTTTGAGTTCTTCTTTGTCAGTCATACGATCACTTTCAGTAGTATGATTCAAAAACTCTTTATCAACCATGTGGTCAATCTCCAAGATCTTCCTCAAGTTGTTAGGATTCTTAGAAGGAACGAAGTTTTGATACCAATTGTTCAACAACCAGAATACTGAGGGGAGGGGGTGAATCAATATTCCATTAAACCATTTGATCAATAATCCATCCAATTAACAAAAAATATCTAACTCTAACAAAAAATGAAAGCATGAAACAATATCAAGATCACATGACCATGAACACCAATACTTTTATGCAGAAAACCCAAAAAGGGAAAAACCATGGTGAGGATTAGCTTACAATATATTATAATCAGTTATAAGGTATTACAAAGGCTCATTGCTAGGACAAACTATCCAATAGGGTTCACAACCACAAAAAGAAGAATAGACAGAAGATAGAAATGGTGACACAGTCAGGATGTGGAGTGATACAAAATGCACCTTCCTTGTGCTGATTCAGTTCCTTTGAAGCTCTGATTACTGACTCTATGCACTATATAAGATACAAAATACAAAGCACTACTCTGCTTTACATTCACTCAATGTTTACAAAACATCTACTCTAGATTTGATCATGTACATAAAAAAATCACATATTTGCATAATATCACACATATGTCACACTCCTACAACCTCAAAATGTCTTACATATACCCAATACATCCACACACATCAATTAGGTTAGCCTAATTGGATGTAGCCCTAAATTAAATCAAAATTGCCTTGTTGGCTCCACACTTGTACCAAAAATATCTTTGGGATTAAACCAAATGTGCAACACTTAATTTAGGTTAGCATGGACCTAAAATAGATCTCACTAACATTCACAATACATATTTAATCACCACAACACATGCCAAGAATTAGGTTGGCCAAGAATTAGACCTAATCACAAAATATGCTAATTGATCAGTACCAACGATCAATGAGATCATGTAACCATGCACCATCTGGAATATATAATGTATTGAGACCTGTAAGAAGTCTCCCAAAATTGCAAGGTCTGATTCTTATAGTAAGATACAAAAATTTTGTCACCATGGTTTAGGACACATGACAACAATCTTCTATACTCCACATTCAAGGAAACCCTAGAGATCTCAATCTAAGGTAGATAGGAAAGATATCTTACAATAGGGTGTCCTAGGGTATGATTTATGATTACAAAATGGGTTCACCACCAAGCTAGCGCTTGGAAAGACTAATGAAATGAAAGACCTAATTATGAAACTTAATGATATGCAAGACTTAATTAAATGACCTAGAAATGCATATAAATCAGAACAAAAAGATGTAAAATCATAAGTGGGCACCTGGAAACCTATAGAGGCTTGAATGAGGACTAGAAATGTTAGAAATTTTGATTTTAATGCTAAGTGGGACTCATACTCCAGTCTGGGTGATTTAGTCCCAGATAGGGTTTTCTGCACCAAAACTAGAATCTGATAGTGTTGATTCTGAATCTCCTAAAACCTTGAAAATTGGTTGTACTGGGACTCATACACCCAAGGTAGCATATCAGTTCTATTGTGCTTTTTTGGAAGCTTAAGGTCTGATTCTGCTCTCCAATCTCTTATCTCTCTACCACACTTTGTTTTTGGATTTGAAACCCTGATTTCGGACTTGTAGAAGTCTTTCCGTGACCTTGCAAGTGAGGAGACAATTCCAACAACTTCCTTCAAGCTCCAAGACACCTAGATCTACAATTACACGTGTAAAGAGAGAAAAACTTATTGATTGTTAGAGAATAGGGGTTTTCCTTGGTCAAACCCCTTTGAGGTAATTACATCAAATTATGAGATAATGAAATAAGGACATGAAACATGAAACATGAACAATGATACCTTGAATGATGTCTTGTAAATCTGCAATCTAACATGAAGTGGCCATGAAGAATGTAATGACCTACCAAGGAACCCTTGAGGACAACACTAAAAATGCTATATTAAGGGATTTTTTTTTTTGAAATGAAATAACAATAGATTGCATAACATAATAATCTAAGCCTATGTCCTCTAAGGTTCCATGACTGCGCTACTCACAAATCAATAATCAAGATAACTAGAATAATTTCATCAACATAAAAGATAACATGAAAATGCAAGGTTCATTTCAAGCATCACATTAAATGATTCTACCTTACTTCCATAAAATGTCAACTGATAATCAACATTAAACAAGAACATTTCTAGCCAACTAACATATGCAAGATGCATCATTTTACAATATCCATTACAAGAGAGTTCACCAGTAATTGTCACATCATTACAATAACTACAACAATGCTTCCCTTAATACAAGTGGAAATATTACATCCAGAGATACAAATTGATACACAAATACATAAAAGGTTGCCTTCATGAATTGGAGCAAAAAATAGAATCCACGGTGCAATGAACAACCTTCATGCACACAAACATGCAACAAGAATACCCAATGGAGGAAAAAGCACCAACCTCCCAACCATGTGGAACCCTTAAGTCCACCCCTCATGTTAGGAGATAACACAAGGTCCCACATCCAACAGATAGTCAGGAAAGCAATAGGCTAACACAATCAAGGGGTTATACATGGAATCCAACACAAAACTGCTCACAACACAAACATCACTTACAACACTTACTTCACCTCCAGAGCCACTCACACAATAGAGGATAAAATACAACTAGAGAATACTAGACTGCAATAGGGAGGAGTGTCATCACATAGCTTGATATGGGTTGTCCTAGTAGATCTTCCTAGGCCCTAGCCCCCATCCTGGGTTGTCCTGCTAGCCTCTCCCAATCCCCATCCCCCATACAAAATCATGTAGAACCAACATGCATTTCATGAGGACAAGGAAGTTGGTCTTGCCATTCTAGGCCTTTCCATCTCATCTCAAGCCTAAATGAGCACTTGAGCCATGAGTGAGGCATATCATTATCTTGTTTAATGTGAATTCTACCCTTTCCCCTAATTCATTATTAAAAAACCCTCCAATGGGTTGTCCTGGTCACCACTTTGGGTTCCAACTCTCATTGAGAGCCACTCCCCCTAATTGCAACTAGTAACCCTACACAGAGCAAGGCATTGGCCATCTTGCACACATCACAATCACATGCATCCATACATAGTGCAAGGAATTGACCATCTTGCACACTTATCACCATTACAAGAATCTATACACAGTGCAAGGCATTGACCACCTTGCACACAACTCAAAACATTGCCAAACCAATTCCAAAGTGAAACAATCATGAGAACCAAACATACAAAAATATTCCCTCCTAGGCCTCTGGAAACCAACATACTAATCACATTCCCCAATGGCACAAAACTCTGAACATACATTACACCATTGACAATAATTACATAAACACTTAGTCCAATAGGCCAGACACACTGTTTAACACAACAATTAATCGTAGCATTACAACCATGAAGACATTCCTTTAAATAAGTCATTATTTCAACTTTCTTATCACTCATTTAAGTTAACCACGTAATTCGCTTAATAGGTTATTCACCACAATAATTTGAAAATAACTATAACAACAATTATTCTAATTAATAAATTTACATAGCAATTTTACAATCAACTATTAAATAATTATAAAAATACTCAATAGTCTACTATTTAATCAACAGAGAGCGATCTAAATCATTTACCTTTAATCTGAATCATTTAAATTAATTAAACTATTCTTAATATTTTACCCTCACGTTATATTAACATTCCCCTATATCATTCTCAATTTTATCTAATTCTCTTTATCTTATAATCCTTAAGTAACCAAGACTATGAAATGTAAATTCACTTATCTGACTTAACAAACCCTAACTCTCAAATATATATAACATAACTCAATTCACTTCAATTAAATTCTCATTTAGTAATAATTATCCAATTAAAATCTTTTTATTACTTCCCTATCATATAATCTATCTCATACACAAAAACCATTCTTTTACTATATATGTATCCCTTCTTTAGAGGTTGATCAGGGAAAACAATCCTATACACAGAGAAAGATCAAAGAAATGGGTGTTACAGAAGAAATCATGTAGTGACATTCTACACGGAGTCCTTAAGACAATAACAAAGGGTCTTGTGTTGCAATGACGAAGATCAACTAGTACGTAATTGGTAAATAGAATAAATTCAACTATCTATCACACTCTCCCAAGGGATAACTCTAAGATTTGCAAACTTGTAGATAAATGTGTACATGTATCTTTAGGATTTCAAGCTGATCTAAGGGCCAAGTAACATTTACACAATGAATACCACATATTTCAAATACGAGCAAGTGAGTATATGCATCGTTAGGTACTCAACAATGATGTGACTATTACAAACACAAGACACAAGACTACAACTTTTGAACAGTGAAATGTGAATGGAATGAGCACAATGATGCCAAAAGTAAAAATAATTAATGGTGGCTAAAATTTTACTATACAACATAAACAATAAAGGATACAATTGAACTATTACCATACTAATTGCACACACTAAAATAATTTTCAAAGGAGAAGAAGCCACGATGCAGCTACATAGCACATATGTTCAGTTAAGAAAGGACACTTAAATAATAACGGTCAGGAACCATGAGGTTAATGAAATACCACACAAGTCCATCATAAGATGGTTAATATGTTGGTCCTGAGGTTAGCTAATGTATAATTTGCAAAGCACAATTATTACAAACATACATTTATCGTTCACACTGTACTATTCTATCCAGATAGGTAAGAGATGGCCAGCTAGTTGCAATTGGATATAAACTAAAAATGAAATGACAAAGAGGATAATACAAGGGAAGATGATCAATTAGACTGGTTGTAAAATAGACATAGAGAAAACTACATGTGAAGCATACATGAAGGCCAGAGTAGCCAACTTTTTCACAAATGCATTAGATTAGGATATTAATGAGAAGAATTATTGTCTTAAGAAGGGAAATGACTGAGAATGAAAAGGATCCTAATCGATTCTAACACAAAAATAGGCCAATAAAGTTTGGTAAATCAATGACCAATCAAGACAAGAAATTTAAAGTCAATAGATTGTTAAGTTGCAACAACCCTAAAATTCATCGAATCAAACCACCAATATTATTTATCCCTGCTAATACAAATTGGTAGTAAGAAATACATAGACGAGCATGACGTAAGACAATGCATAAATAATGAAAAGAGCCAAATGTTTAGCAAGTGGGACATAATGAATTTTTTTTTGTGTGTGAAAATGATGCATAAATGAAAAATGGGATGCGACTCCTTTACATGATTCTCAGGGTGGTTGTTAAGTAGGAAATTTTTAACAAAGATAATAAAAATACCATATAGACATCTTGACATAGACAACAAATCTTCATACACCCATCAAAAAATTTCATATTAAGGAATGCGTCAATTCCATTTTACTTCAAAATGAACTTCCATGCATCGTAGACTAACATCAACATGCTCCTCACGAAATCACAAACTTAGAATATTATTATGCTCCCATACCAAATGCACAAATGGATTGTTGAAACTTTCAAGCAAATGCAATTGGCGGGCGCAAATAAATGTTATCTTATGGAATGCAATGATTGCAAGATATGCAACTAGGCACACTTAAAGGATATGAATTCTTTTCTATCAAAAGAAGAAGGTGGCATTTCAAAAGAATAAAGGTAGGGGAATTTCTGTTAGATATTATAGCTTTATGAGTTTTAGAGATATATCCACAAAAATGTGAAATCACAGACAAGGCACACATACTGTTTTGACAGAAGCACCTCCAACAGATCCCATATCATGGGATGAAATGAGAAGGCATAGCTGAGGATGAATGCAGAATTTGATTCCTGGGATTCACACAGCACATTGTGTTCCTAACTGAGGTTTGGTTGCAGCACAAAAAACATTGACTAATTCACATGATGCTTGCTTAAGAACCAAGAAAGATAACCAACCCAGTGGAGACAAAACCTTATTGTACTAAGGGGTTTGGGACTTGAGTGATTCTAACATTGAACTGAGATCAATTGAATATGATTAAGAGCAAGTTTTAGACTCACATTTAATGATATAGCCAATTTACAAGTTTTTTCTGATAGATATGCTTATGAAAGGGATATGACCTACATATAGGATTCTATGCGAAATCAATAGACTTTTCCCCTAAATGGTTTGAAGGTCGATTAACCTACATTGAACAAAACATTTTAAAACAAAAACTTTAAGAGAACAAATTGCAGATGGCTCCCCGATTAGAAAAAAAGGGTAGCGCTAGGAGTCTTTAATCCATCATGACACTGAATATGGGTGCGATAGAAAGGTTTAGATTGAAACATTAGGGTGATAGTGTACAAAGTGACTAATGACCATCATACAAACAACTTTCTTGCAACAAGATGGATTTGCCGATCTAATGTAAATTGTATGCATATAAGCATAGTGGTAAATCAACAATTAAGATTTACTCTACAAAATATTTATGTATAACTAAGTTGTTGAAGCTAAACATATGAATCGACAAGGAAGAGCAGGGAATGCATTAAGAGCACCTTTATAGTACTCCATTTTTCCTCCTTTCTGAATCTCCTCCTTCCTTCGTCTTTTTCTTTCCTCTAAATCCCTCATTCCCCAAAATTCCTAGCATACTCAACCACATATGAAAATTTGCAGAACCATTCCCCCTCTCCACCTTTTTTCCCCAAATTTACCTAGAATTATTTTCCCCAAGGGAATGCATTAAGAGTACCTTTATAGTACTCCATTTTTCCTCCTTTCTGAATCTCCTCCTTCCTTCGTCTTTTTCTTTCCTCTAAATCCCTCATTCCCCAAAATTCCTAGCATACTCAACCACATATGAAAATTTGCAGAACCATTCCCCCTCTCCACCTTTTTTCCCCAAATTTACCTAGAATTATTTTCCCCAAGGGAATGCATTAAGAGTACCTTTATAGTACTCCATTTTTCCTCCTTTCTGAATCTCCTCCTTCCTTCGTCTTTTTCTTTCCTCTAAATCCCTCATTCCCCAAAATTCCTAGCATACTCAACCACATATGAAAATTTGCAGAACCATTCCCCCTCTCCACCTTTTTTCCCCAAATTTACCCAGAATTATTTTCCCCAAAAACCAATCATTTACCGAAAGATGAAACACCAACCGTTACACGAGAAATCCAACCAACTTTATAACATATTATAGTTAAATTTTAATTAAATCAACCTTGCCGACACCCTCAGTAATTAATTTTAAATTAATTAAAATCATTTAAAAATCATGACAATGTAATATGATGGATTTCTAATTTTACACAAACGGGTAAAATCATTTACCCACAATTACTTGCATATTATAATTATTTAAATATCCCGAAATAACATTCTATTTATTTACCAATTTATTATCATTTATTAATTATAACATTGCATCATGATTTATTTTATTATTAACTATAATTATTTATTTATGTATATATATGTATATATATATTTATTTTATTTTAATATTACACTACAAATTCATTTTATTATAAACTATGATTAATTATAAATGCATTGATATTTATTTATCAAAGTACCCTTTTACTCAATAATTCATTTTAATGCATAAAATAATCAAAAGCATTTATCAATTAAATAAAAAAAATGCCAAAACAGTTACCTGACCACCAACAAGGGTCAAAAGAAAAACTTTGAATGATGCCAATTGACCATAGACAAAACTAACAACACAAACAAGGTTACAAACCGGATACTCATCCTCTTCAAGGATGATGGCTAGGTTAGGGGACCAAGTGCTATCTCTGGTCAACTGTTCCATTGGGTTTCAAGGCATGCTCAGACCTGTCAATTCAAGTGAAGTTGATGCCTAGTACCTACATCCTGCAGCACACAAAATGGTCATGCATATACATATACATATAATCAGGCACACTGTGAAAAGGGAATCATAGTGTCGTAGGGTACTCGCAAGTAAGTGATGCAACATTGTCCCCTTCACCCAAACACATCAGTAAGGACCTCACCAATTCATATAGTAATCAGGATAAGATTAGTCATATGATAATCACATTATAGTCATGATAAGATAATCATATAGTGTTCATGATATGGTTAGTCCTATCCTACCTTCACACATAGTCCATAATTCATAATATACAACATCAAATGCTTAACATCATTAGCACATACCTTTAAATATCCCTATTATTTTACCTTCACCTCTGAGTTCTAAGGCTGACTACCTTCATATCCATGGTGAGAAACATAATACGTTAGTACTGCAAATTTCTATTATCCACATCAAAGCCAATTCATTACATCAAAATAATAATTCATCTCAAAGGGATATATACTTATATAGTTCATTTCAAACATGACCTATCCTTTTAGTTTTCAATAATACAATAATAACACGATCAAGACTCGAAGTTCAAAATGATTCCATAATACATAAACCACTCAAAATCCTTACATATTAGCATTAACACCCATCAGTTTCTTTTAGGACAAAGAAAAAATTGTACCCTTTTAATTCTAACGAGCATAATTTCTCATAACATAAACATTTAAAAGCATTCAATTTCAAATGCATTACCATTTTATTTTCTTTACCCTTAAATTACAATTCCTCTTCCAATACACTGTTAAGCAATCAATACATTAGAATGCTACACTTCCATAAAACACAACATAATTATACACACAAAGCACACATTTATCATTAAATATCCATTAAAAAATTCCACTTTACTCATTATCCAACACTAAATCTCATAACATATTCAAGACAAGATCATGATTTTAAACCTTTTTAGTAGCATGGAAACACGACTTTCATTTTATAAGTACTATATTCATGATTCAACATACATTCTTCACATACACACACGAATTCACATCACTAGAAATCACATCACAAGGCTACACAAGGGTCCATAATGCATCCTAGATAGAAAAAATATCGGTGCATTACAGACTACACCATGGGTCCCATCCTTTCCACCAGTTTTCTGCACTATTGGACAATCACCACCAAGGGATAAGTCTAAGGTCGTTACGAAAGGATGAAAAAAATAGAAAGACATAATCTCCAGAGCCTAAGCAACTTAGATAACATAATGGGCCCTCATATGAAACCAGAGTGCCCACTGTTAGAAACTTGGGCTCTGATACCAGGTGTAACACCCTGCCAAGGAACCCCAGAGGACAACACTAAAAATGCCATATTAAGGGAACACTTTTTTTTGAAATGAAATAACAATAGATTGTATGACATAATAATCTAAACCTAGGTCCTCTAAGGTTCCTTGACTGTGCAACTCACAAATCAATAATCAAGATAACTAGAATCATTTCATCAACATAAAAGATAACATGAACATGCAAGGTTCATTTCAAGCATCAAATTAAATGATTCTACCTTACTTCCATAACATGTCAACTGATAATCAACATTAAACAGGAACATTTCTAGCCAACTAACATATGCAAGATGCATCATGTTACAATATCCATTACAACAGAGTTCACTAGAAATTGTCACATCATTACAATAATTACAACAATGCTTCCCTTAATACAAGTGGAAAGATTACATCTAGAGATACAAACTGATACAAAAATACATAAAAGGTTGCTTTCAAGAATTGGAGTAGGAGCTGTAATCCACGGTACAATGAACAACGTTCATGCACACAAACATGCAGCAAGAATACCCAATGGAGGAAAAAGCACCAACCTCCCAACCATGTGGAACCCTTAGGTCCACCCCTCGTGCTAGGAGATAACACAAGGTCCCACATCCAACAGATAGTCAGGAAAGCAATTTGATAACACAATCAAGGGGTTATACATGGAATCCAACATAACACTACTCGCAACAAAAACATCACTTACAACACTTACTTCACCTCTAGAGGCACTCACACAATAGAGGAGAAAATACAACTAGGGAATGCTAGACTAAAATAGGGAGGAGTGTCATCACATAGCTTGATATGGGTTGTCATGGCATATCTTCCAAGGCCCCGACCTCAATCTTGGGTTGTCCTAGTAGCCTCTTTCGATCCCCGGACCCCATACAAACTCATGCAGAACCAACATGCATTTCATGAGGACAAGGCAGTTGGTCTTGCCATTTCAGGCCTTCCCATCTCATCTCAAGCCTAAATGAGCACTTGAGCCATGAGTGAGGCATATCATTATCTTGTTTAATGTGAATTCTACCCTTCCCCCTAATTCATTATTAAGGTTATCACTAGATTGAGAAACCCTCCAATGGGTTGTCCTGGACACCACTTTGGGTTCCAACCCCCATTGAGAGCCACTCCCCCTACTTGCAACTAGTAACCCTACATAGAGCAAGGCATTGGCCATATTGCACACACAGCACAATCACATGAATCCATACTCAGTGCAAGGCATTGACCATCTTGCACACTTATCACCATCACAATAATCTATACACAGTGCAAGGAATTGACCATCTTGCACACAACTCAAAACATTTCCAAACCAATTCCAAAGTGAAACAATCATAAGAACCAAACATACAAAAATACTCCCTCCTAGGCCTCTGGAAACCAACATACTAATCACATTCCCCAATGGCCCAAAACTCTGAAAATACATTACACCATTGACAACAATTACATAAACACTTAGTCCAATAGACCAGACCCACTATTTAACACAATAATTAATCCTAGCATTATAACCATGAAGACATTCCTTTAAACCAGTCATTATTTCAACTTTCTTATCACTCATTTAACTTAACCACATAATTCAATTAATAGGTTATTCACCACAATAATTTGAAAATAACTATAATAGAAATTATTCTAATTAATAAATTTACATAGCAATTTTACAATCAACTATTAAATAATTATAAAAATAATCAATATTCTATTATTTAATCATCAGAGAGTGATATAAATCATTTACCTTTAATCTGAATCATTTAAATTAATTAAACTATTCTTAATATTTTACCCTCACGTTATATTAACATTCCCCTAAAACATTCTCAATTTTATCTAATTCTCTTTATCGTCTAATCCTTAAGTAACCAAGACTATGAAATGTAAATTCACTTATCTAACTTAATGAACCCTAATTCTCCAATATACATAAAATAACTCAACTCACTTAAATTAAATACTCATTTACTAATAATTATTCAATTAAAACCTTTTTATTACTTCCCTATCATATAATCTATCTCATACACGAAAAGCATTCTTTTACTATTGGCAACAAAGAAAAGCATTCTTTAACTATATATGTATCCCTTCTTTAGAGGTTGATCAGGGAAAACAATCCTTCAAATAGAGAAAGATCAAAAAAATGGGTGTTACAAAAGAAATCATGTAGTGACATTCTGCATGGAGTCCTTAAGACAATAACAGAGGGTCTCGTGTTGCAATGACAAAGATCAACTACTACGTAATTGGTAAATAGAATAAATTCAGCTATCTATCACACTCTCCTAAGGGATAACTCTAAGATTTGCAAACTTGCAAATAAATGTGTACATGTATCTTCAGGATTTCAAGCTGATCTAAGGGCCAAGTAACATTTACACAATCAATACCACATATTTAAAATATGAGCAATTGAGTAAACCCACCACCGGGTACTCAACAATGATGTGACTATTACAAACACAAGACACAAGACTACAACTTTTGAACAGTGAAATATGAATGGAATGAGCACAACGACGCCAACAATAAAAATAATTAATGGCAGTTAAAAGTTTACTATACAACATAAACAATAAAGGATACAATCGAACTATTACCATACTAATCACACACACTAAAATAATTTTCAAAAAAGAAGAAGCCGTGATGTAGCTACAAAGCACACACTTTCAATTAAGAAAGGAAAATTAAATCATAATGGTCAGGAACCACGAGGTTAATGAAAGAGCACACAGGTCCATCATAAGATGGTTAATATGTTGTTCCTGAGGTTAGCTAATGTATAATTTGCAAAGCACAATTATTACAAACATACATTTACCATTCACATTGCACTATTCTATCTAGATAGGTAAGAGATGGCCAACTAGTTGCAATTGGATATAATCTAAAAATGAAATGACAAAGAGGATAATATAAAGGAAGATGACCAATCAGACCGGCTATAAAATAGACATAGAGAAAACTGCATGTCAAGCATACATGAAGGCCAGAATAGCCAGCTTTTTCACAAATGCATTAGATCAGGATATTAATGAGAAAAATTATTGTCTTGAGAAGCAAAATGGATGAGAATGAAAAGGATCCTAATTGATTCTAACATAAGAATAGGCCAATAAAGGTTGGGAAAGCAACAACCAATCAAGACAAGAAATTTAAAGGCAATAGATTGTTAAGTTGCAGCAACCCTAAAATTCACCGAATCAAACCACCAATATTATTTATCCATGCTAATACAAGCTGGTAGTAAGAAATATATAGATGAGCATGAGGTAAGACCGTGCATAAATAATGAAATGAGTCGAATGTGTAGCAAGTGGGACATAATGACTTTTTTTTTGTGTGTGTGAAAATGATGCATAAATGAAAAATGGGACGCGACTCCTTTGCATGCTTCTCAAGGTGGTTGTTAAGTAGGAAATTTTTAACAGAGATAATATAAATACCATATAGACATCTCCACATAGAGAACAGATCTTCATACGCCCATTGAAAATTTTCATATTAAGGGATGTGTCAATGCTATTTTTCTTCAAAATGAACTTTCATGCACTGTAGACTAACATCAACATGCTCCTCACAAAATCAAAAACTTAGAATATTATTATGCTCCCATACCAAATGCACAAATTTATTGTTGAAACTTTCAAGCAAATGTAATTGGTAGGCACAAATAAATGTCATCTCATGGAATTTAATGAAATGCAGGATATGTAGCAAAGCATGCTTAAAGGATATGAAATTCTTTTCCATAAAAAGGTGGCATTTCAAAAGCATAAAGGTAGGGGAATTT
Source organism: Sequoia sempervirens (assembly GCA_007258455.2). Classification (NCBI taxonomy): domain Eukaryota; kingdom Viridiplantae; phylum Streptophyta; class Pinopsida; order Cupressales; family Cupressaceae; genus Sequoia; species Sequoia sempervirens. The sequence continues at coordinate 32,366,541 of VDFB02000013.1, read as the reverse complement.
CTATTATATATTATAGTTCTATGAGTTCTGGAGATATATCCGCAAAAATGTGAAATCACAGACAAGGCACATAGATTGTTTTAATATAAGGGCCTTCAAGAGATCCCATCTCATGGGATGAAATGAGAAGGTAGAGCCAAGGATGAATGCAGACTTTGATTCCTAAGATTTACAGGGCACATTGCATTCCTAACTAAGGTTTGGTTGCAACACAAAGATCATTGACTAATTCACACGATGCTCGCTGAAAAACCAAGAAAGATAATGAACTCAGAGGAGACAAAACCTTATGGTACTAAGGGGTTTGGGATGTGGGTGATTCTAACATTGAACAGAGATCAATTCAATACGATTAAGAGCAAGTTTTAGAGTCGCATTTAATGGTATAGTCAATTTATAAGGTTTTTCCAACCTATGATAGATATGCTTATGAAAGGGAGATGACCTGCATACATGATTCTATGCGCAATCAACAAAGTTTTCCCCTAAATGGTTTGAAGGTCGATTAACCCGCATCAAACAAAACATTTTGAAACAAAAACTTTAAGAGATCAGATTGTACATGGCTCCTTGATTAGGACAAATGGTAGCATTGGGAGTCTTTAATCTATCATGACACTAACTATGGGCGTGGCAAAAAGGTTTAGATTGAAACATTATGGTGATAGCGTACAAAGTGATTTATGACCATCATACAAACAACTTTCTTGCAACAAGATTGATCTTCCTATCTAATATAAATTGTATGCATAACCATAGTAGTAAATCATAAATTAAGATTTACTCTACAAAAATATTTCTGTATAACTAATTTGCAGAAGCTAAACATATGAATCGACAAGGAAAAGTAGGGAATGCATTAAGAGTACTTGTATAGTACTTCGTTTTTCCTCCTTTCTGAATCTCCTCCTTCATTCGCCTTTTTCTTTCCTCTAAATCCCCCGTTCCCCAAAATTCCCAGCATACTCAACCACATATGAAAATTTTCAAAATCATTCCCCCTCTCCACCTTTTTTCCCTAAATGTACCCATAGTTCTTTAACCCCAAAAACCAATCACTTACCGAAAGACAAAACACCAACCATTACACAGGAAATCAAACCAACTTTATAACAAATTATAGTTAATTTTTAGTTAAATCAACCTTGCCGACACCCTCAGTAATTAATTAAAACCATTTAAAAATCATGAAAATGTAATATGATGGATTTCCAATTTTACACAAATAGGTAAAATCATTTACCCATAATTATTTGCATATTATAATTAATTAAATAGCCCGAAATAACATTATATTTATTTACCAATTTATTAACATTTATTAATTATAACATTGCATCATGATTTATTTTATTATTAACTATAATTATTTATTTCTATATATATATTTATATTTATTTTATTTTAATATTACATCACAAATTCATTTTATTATAAACTATGATTAATTATATATGCATTGATATTTATTTATCAAAGTACCCTTTTACTCAATAATTCATTTTAATGCATAAAATAATCAAAAACATTTATCAATTAAATAAATCAAATGCCAAAACAGTTACCTAACCACCAACCAAGGTCAAAAGAAAAACTTCAAGCAATGCCAACTGACCACAGAAAAAAATGACAACATAGACAAGGTAACAAACCGGATACTCATCCTCTTCGAGGATGATGGCTAGGGTAGGGGACCAAGTGTTATCTCTGGTCAATTGTTCCATTGGGTTTCAAGTTACACACAGACCTGTCAATTCAAGTGGAGTCGTTGTCTAGTACCTGCTTCTTGCAGCACACAAAATGGTCGTGCATATAAATATACATATAATCAGACACACTGTGAAAAGGGAATCGCAGCATCGTAGGGTACTCGCAAGTGAGTGACGCGACATTTTTCCCTTCACCCAAACACATCAGTAAGAACCTCACCAATTCATATAGCAATCAAGATAATATTAGTCATATGATAATCACATTATAGTCATGATAAGATAATCATATAGTGTTCATGATAGGGTTAGTCCTATCCCACCTTCACACAAAGTGTAACTCCCCGCCACGAACCCCAAAGGACAACACGTAACATGACTTAATAACGAAACATTTTTTTTAATGAAATACACAATAGGTTGCTTAACATAAGATAACACATAATCTAAAACTAAGTCCTCTAAGGTTCCATGACTACGCTACAAACATAACTATCAAACAAGAATCACTCCATTAAAAAATATGTTTTCATGATTGTCTAACCATCAAATTCATTTTAAACCATCACATTAAATGATTAAACAATATGAATCTCCATAACATGACATCAAATAAACAACATGAAAGATCATTTATAAATAATAACTATAAATACAACTTACATTACATGAGAGTACATCACAACTTGTTACATCATTACATTATTTATAGTATGTCTTTCCAAAATACAATTGAGAAGATTCACATCAATATTACAATGAATGGTACATCTAATATACAAGACTAATACATGTACATAACAGACTGTCTTCTCGAACTGGAACAAGAACTCAAATCCGCTACACCAAGTTCCACCTCCATGCACACGAACAAGTAGCAAGGCAGACCCAATGGAGGAAAAACCACCAACCTCCCAACCATGTGGAACCCTAAGGTCCACCCCCCGTGCTAGGAGATAACATAAGGTCCCACTACAACCAAGCAGTCTAGAAGACAGAAGGCTAACATAAACAAGGCTAAACATGGTTCCTACACAACACTGCAACAACATGTACATCACATAAACTCATACATTGCTTCAAGAGGCACACACACAACAGAAGGGGAACACATAACTAGGGAATGCTAGACTACTATAGGGGAGAGTGTCATCACATGGTCCTAGCATGGGTTATCCTGACAGTCTCTCACTAGATGCCAACCCCCATCTATGATTATCTTGACAGTCTCTCACTAGACGCCGGCCCCATAAGGTGACACATGTGGAACCAACATTCCTTTCATGAGGGAAAAGAAGTTGATCTTGCCAACTAGACCTTCTCAACCCATCCTTAGCCTAAACGAGCACTACAGGTATGGGTGAGGCATCCAATTATCTTCATTAATGTGAAATCTACCCAACCCCCTAATTCATTAATTAGGTTATCACTGGATTAAGAAACTCTCCAATGGGTTACCCTAGTCACCATTTTCGGTTCCGACCCCCATTGAGAGCCACTTCCCCTACTTGCAACTAGTAAACCCTACAAATAGGCAAGGTATAAAACCATCTTGCAACTTAATAAAATTACATGGATCCAATACAGTGCAAGGAATTGAACCTCTTGCACACATATCACAATCACAAGAATGTAAACTCAATGCAAGGCATAGACCCTCTTGCACACATCTCAAATAATACCAACCACATCCAAGTGAAACAACATAAAACCCAAACATCCAAGATACTCCCTCCTAACCTCTAGAATCCAACCTTAACCACTTCCCAAGGCACAAAAACTTAACCAAACTTGCACAGAAGATATCCATCATTAACAATAACATAAACACTTTAACTAATAGTCACGACACAATCAATTACTCATAACCATGAAAACATTATTCAAACAAGTACACAAATAACTGTGCAACCATGAATGACTCGATTTAAACATCACTTCCACGTTTTATATTGCTCATTTTCACTTAACAAGACACATTATCTATAACAATCAATCAATCATCTCATTTAATCCAAGAAGACATCCCTTAAATTAAAGCATTATTTCAACTTCCTTGTCAATCACTTTACTTATCCACATAGTTCAATTAATAGATTATTTATTGCAGGATGAATTACATCATTTATAAGCAACCACCTCTATCGTACTAGAACCCTAATATTACAATAATAACAATATTGTAATTTGCATAGAAAATTATTTTAATGAATTAATAACCATTCTATCTACTCTAAAAACGATATTCACATATTCCTTAAATCCCCTATATGCATTCAATTCTTAATTAAATATATAATTCCTTAATCATCAATGTTAGCACTTCACCAAATTGAACTAATATCCTTTAACAATGTAAACCATGAAATATACAATAAAAATAGGTATTACTAATCTTAATTCATCCTACGAAACCTCTATCATGATCAATCATGTTATTATCCTATAGTTAAGTACAAATCACTTTAATTCTTTAAAAAAATCACTTTTCTACATAATCATTTATTTTCAAGACCAAAATAATCCTTTGCTATAACCATAATAATTACACAAGTATATAAATATATATATATATATTATCACAAGCTCTGTCGTTTACATTACATATCAGTGTGGCAGATTATATTATGATAAATATAGAAGAATATACATAAACAAACACACACACACACATATATAATCAATTTTCTTCCACCATAAATATCCATCGATATATATACCAAATCAGTTGTTTTCAATGAAACATCATATCAAATGTAAAGCTCAGGCTTGGAAATCACCTATCTCCCAATATGTGAAGGATTCTCCATATGCTTTATGCATATTAGACTCAAGTAAGACAAAGAACTATAAACAAGGACCAAAAGCACAACCAATATTATCAATTGCCAACATAACTCATAGCCATCAACATGGTTGGAGGTGCATGTAAATTAAATGCATATAAATCATATTTCAAACATAGCAAAAATCCTTCAAGGCATATTTATAGTGAGCACATAAGCATAAGGTGAAATCGTTGCATTTAAGTCGTAATAATTGCATCAAGGAGTGCACAGGATATAAGGCACAATTTATCAACATTTATCAACTTTACAGAGGTCTAAACAAAAGGTGGGAGGTCGATTTTACACCATATGTGAGGCCAATGAAAGAAAATTTTAGATCGAATCTAGAGATGAAGAGGCCAATTGTAGAATATAAAAGGCCATTCATTTGAAATGGTAAAATGAAATATAGACAAAGAGGCCATTCTAATGGGTGTTTAACATACATAGTGGCTAAATAAATTGACACAAACAAAGTTAAATTTGCATGGCGGCGGGGTGCACACAAAATGCTCTGATGATTTGGCTTAAGAAGCTTTCAAGCAAATGCAATTGGATTTAACGAACATGCTTTAGAATAATTTCAAATAAGACAACAAACGACTGTAAGAGCTTTCCATAATACAACGATAGGAGAAGGGAAAAATTATGTAAATGCAATGATTGCAGAATATTTAAATAAAAATGCTTAATTTTATTTATTTCCAGACAGAATTAAAATAAATGGAAACCACATTTTCAAGCAATTTCATGCAAACAGGCATTCGTTTCAAACACAGAGGTAAAATTCAGAGGAACAAGGGAGCCTGGATCCAATCACCTAGAAAAGCTGGAGATTTGATGTCGAGATGAATCCTCTGCTGCAATGACCACCTCTTCAAAAATCCCCAAATCAGTCTTCTCAATAATTCCCAAATTTTTCCCCAAAATCTATAGCCCCAAAGAAATTATTTTGTAGAAAAAACCATTTCTTCTCTTTCCCTGATACCCCCAAAAATCAATCATCCTCTAAATCTCTCCAAAAAGATCATTGTTTACCCAAAAAGAAACTGTTTTATTTTCAAAAAAATATATCTAATAAAAATATCACAAAAACAAGTTTCTTTTTCAACAATCTCTTCGAAACTGTGCATGTGCTCCATAAAAGATCCGTTCCGTCTTTTATATTATTTCTACTATTTATTAATTGCAACATTCCATTATAATATTTTATTTTATTTTATTTAATATTACATTACACTTTTAAATTTATTATAAACCATAATCATTAATAAATATATTTATATTTAACTACCAAAATAATTGTTACTTAGTAATTTATTTAATGCATCAATTAATCAAAACAACATTTATTAAAAAAAATTAAATTAAACAAACCAAATATCAACAATAATTACCTAAACCATAACCAGGGTCGAAAAACAAGACCAACTAACCGTAGACAACAGACAACGTTGACAAGGTGATAGACCAAATACTCATCCTCTTCAAGGATGATGGCTAGGGTAGGGGATCTTATGTTATCTCTGAACAACTATTCCATTGGGTTTAAGGCATGCTCAGACCTATCAATTTAGGTGGAGTCGATGCCTGGTACCTGCAACCTACAACACACAAAAAGGTTGAACATATACATGGTCATACAATGAGGCACACCATTAAAGGAATTCACAACGTAATAGGGTACTCACAATTGAGTAATGCAACACTTTCCCTTTCACTCAATCACATCAGAAGACAACACACAATAATCAAATCAACTTGTAAACCATCAGCTACATAGCAATCAGAATGATAATCACATAATGGTTATGATAAAATAATCACATACTGATCATAACAATGCATCTAGATAACATCATATACTATATCATAAAACAAATCAACTGCTTAACATCATTAGCACATACCATTAATTATCCCTATTATTTACCTTAATCTCCACATTCCAAAGCCAAACTACCTGTACATCCATGGTGAGAATGGAGGGGCACTACATCCTCTCGCCCCTAAAACTTGACTTACTCCTCGAAGTCACAAACTAGGGTGGAAACATAACACATTAGTACTACAAATTTCTATTACCCTTAAATTACAATTCCTCTTCTAAAAAATTGTTAAGCAAATAGAGTGCTACACTTCCATAAAACACGACATAATTGTGCACACTAAGCACACATTTTTCTTTAAATGTCCATCATTTACAGACAAGACATTCCACTTTATTCACTATACAACACTAGATCTCATAACATATTCATCACAAGATCATGATTTTACACCTTTTTAGAAGCATGGAAACACAATTTATCATTTCATAGGCACTATTAACATACATTCCTCACATACACACATAATTTCACATCATCAGGAATCACATCACAAGGATACACAAGGGTCCATAATGCATTCCCCAATAGAAAGAATATCGGTGCATTGCACACTACACCGAGGGTCCTATACTTTCCACCTTTTTTCTACACCATTGAACCACATCACCAAGGTACAAATCTTAGGTTGCTAGGCGAGGATAACAAAAATGGGAGGACATAATCTCAAGAGTACAAGAAACTAGGACAATGTAATGGGCTCATATGAAACCAGAGCATGGGCAGTGTTAGAACTTGGGCTCAGATACTAGGTGTAACGGCCCACCACGGAACCCCAGAGGACAACACGTAACATGAATTAATAATATAACTCTTTCTTTTTAATGAAATACACAATAGGCTGCATAACATAAGATAACACATAATCTAAAACTAAGTCCTCTAAGGTTCCATGACTACACTACTAACATAACTATCAAACAAGAATTATTCCATAAAAAAAATGTTTTCATGATTGTCTAACCATCAAATTCATTTTAAACCATCACATTAAATGATTAAACAATATGAATCTCCATAACATGACATCAGATAAACAACATGAAAGATCATTTATAAATAACAATTATAAATACAACTTACATTACATGAGAGTACATCACAACTCGTTACATCATTACATTGTTTATAGTATGGCTTTCCCAAATGCAATTGAGAAGATTATATTAATATTACAATTAATGGTACATCTGATATACAAGACCAATACATGTACATAAGAGAATGTCTTCTTCAACTGGAACAAGAATTGGAATATGCTACATAAAGTTCCACCTCCATGCACATGAACAAGTAGCAAGGGAAACCCAATGGAGGGAAAATCACCAACCTCCTGACCATGTGGAACCCTAAGGTCCACCCCCCATGCTAGGAGATAACATAAGGTCCCACTACAACCAAGCAGTCAAGAAGACAAAAGGCTAACATAAACAAGGTTGAACATGGTTCCTACACAACACTACAACAACATGTGCATTACATAAACTCATACATTGCTTCAAGAGGCACACACACAACAAAAGGGGAACACATAACTAGGGAATGCTAGACTGAAATAGGGGAGAGTTTCATCGCATGGTCCTAGAATGGGTTATCCTAATAGTCTCTCCCTAGATGTCAGCCCCCATCTATGGTTATCCTGACAGTCTCTCACTAGACGCCAGCCCCATAGGGTGACACATGTGGAACCAACATTACTTTCGTGAGGACAAGGAAGATGATCTTGCCAACTAGGCCTTCTCAACCCATCCTTAGCCTAAATGAGCACTACACACATGGGTGAGGCATCCAATTATCTTTATTAATGTGAAATCTACCTAGCCCCCTAATTCATTAATTAGGTTATCACTGGATTAAGAAACTCTCCAATGGGTTACCCTAGTCACCATTTTCAATTCTGACCCCCATTGAGAGCCACTCCCCCTACTTGCAACTAGTAAACCCTACAAACAGGCAAGGTATAAAACCATCTTGCAACTTAATAAAATTACATGGATCCAATACAGTGCAAGGCATTGAACCTCTTGCACACATATCACAATCACAAGAATGCAAACTCAATGCAAGGCATAGACCCTCTTGCACACATCTCAAACAATACCAACCATATCCAAGTGAAAAAACATAAAGTCCAAACATTCAAGATACTCCCTCCTAACCTCTAGAAGCCAACCTTAACCACTTCCCAAGGCATAAAAACTTAACAAAAAATGAATAGAAGATATCCATCATTAACAATAACATAAAAACTTTAACCAATAGTCAGGACACAATCAATTACTCATAACCATGAAAACGTTATTCAAACAAGTACACAAATAACAATGCAATCATGAATGACTCGATTTAAACATAACTTCTACATTTTATATTGCTCATTTTCACTTAACAAGACACATTATCTATAACAATCAATCAATCATCTCATTTAATCCAAGAAGACATCCCTTAAATTAAAGCATTATTTCAACTTCCTTGTTAATTACTTTACTTAACCACATAGTTCAATTAATAGATTATTTATCATAGGATGGATTACATCATTTATAAGCAACCACCTCTATCGTACTAGAACCCCAATATTACAATAATAACAATATTGTAATTTACATAGAAAATTATTTTAATGAATTAATAACCATTATATCTACTTTAAAAAGGATATTCACATATTCCTTAAATCCTCTATATGCATTCAATTCTTAATTAAATATATAATTCCTTAATCATCAATGTTAACACTTCACCAAATTGAACTAATTTCCTTTAACAATGTAAACCATGAAATATACAAGATCACAATAGGTATTACTAATATTAATTCATCCTACTAAACCTCTATCATGATCAATCATGTTATTATCCTATAGTTAAGTACAAATCACTTTAATTCTTTAAAAAAATCACTTTTCTACATAATCATTTATTTTCAAGACCAAAATAATCCTTTGCTATAACCATAATAATTACACAAGTATATATATATATATATATATATATATATATATATATATATTCTCACAAGTTGTCGTTTACATTACATAATAGTGTGGCAGATTATATTATGATAAATACAAAAGAATATACATAAACACACACACATAATCAATTTTCTTCCACCATAAATATCTATCGATATATATACCAAATTGGTTGTTTTCAATGAAACATCATATCAAATGTAAATCTCAAGCTTGGAAAGCGCCTATCTCCCAATATGTGAAGGATTCACCATATGCTTTATGCATATTAGACTCGGATAAGACAAAGAACAAGCAAGGACCAAAAGCACAACCAATATTATCAATCACCAACATAACTCATAGCCATCGACATGGTTGGAGGTGCATGTAAATTAAATACATAGAAATCAGATTTCAAACATAGCAAAAATCCATCAAGGCATATATATATTTAGTGAGCACATAAGCATATGGTGAAATTGCTGCAGTTAAGTCACAATAGTGGCATAAAGGAGTGCACAAGATATAAGGCACAATTTATAAGCATTTATCAACTTTATAGAGGTTTAAACAAAAGGTGAGAGGTCGATTTTACACCATATGTGAGGCCAATGCAAGAAAATTTCAGATCGAATCTAGAGATGAAGAGGCCGACTATAGAATATAAAAGGCCATTCATCTGAAATGGTAAAATGAAATAAAGAGACATAAGCCAATCTAATGGGTATTTAACATACACAATGGCTAAATAAATCAACCCAAACAAAGTTAAATTTGCATGGCGGCAGGGTGCGCACAAAATGCTCTGATGATTTGGCTTAAGAAGCTTTCAAGTAAATGCAATTGGATTTAATGAACAGGCTTCATAATACTTTCAAACAAGACAAAAAATAGTTGCAAGAGCTTGCCATAATACAATGATAGGAGAAGGGAAAAATTACGTAAATGCAATGATTGCAGAATATTTAGATAAAAATTCTTAATTTTATTTATTTCTAGACGGAATTAAAATAAATTTAAACCAAATTTTCAAGAAATTTCATGCAAACAGGCATTCATTTCAAGCACAGAGGTATAATTAAGAGGAACAATGGAACATGGATCCAATCGCCTGGCAAAGCTAGAGATTTGATGCTTAGATGAATCCTCTGTTGCAACAACCACCTCTTTGAAAATCCCCAAATCAGTCTTCTCTATAATTTCCAAATTTTCCCCCAAAATCTACAGCCCCAAAGAAATTATCTTGTAGAAAAAACCATTTCTTCTCTTCCCCCGAAACCACCAAAAATCAATCATCCCCTAAATCTCTCCAAAAATATCATTGTTTACGCAAAAAGAAATTTTTTTATTTTTGAAAACAAAAATCTAATAAAAATCTCACAAAAACAACAAGTTTCCTTTTCAACAATCTCTTCGAGACTGTGCATGTGCTCCATAAAAGATCCTTTTCCATCCTTTATATTATTTTTATTGTTTATTAATTGCAACATTCCATTATGATATTTTTTGTATCTTATTTAATAGCACATTACACTTTTAAATTTATTATAAACCATAATCATTAATAAATATATTTATATTTAACTACCAAAATACTTGTTACTTAATAATTTATTTAATGCATCAATTAATCAAAACAACATTTATTAAAGAAATTTAAATTAAACAAACAAAATATCAACAATAATTACCTAAACCATAACCAGGGTCAAAAAACAAGACCAATTGACTGTAGACAATAGACAACACTTACGAGGTGACGGACCAGATACTCATCCTCTTCGAGGATGATGGCTAGGGTAGGGGATCTTATGTTATCTTCGAACAACTGTTCCATTGGGTTTAAGGCATGCTCAGACCTATTAATTCAGGTGGAGTTGACGCCTAGTACCTGCAACCTGCAGCACACAAAACAGTCAAACATATACATGGTCATACAATCAGGCACACTGTGAAAGGAATTCACAGCGTAGTAGGGTACTCACAAGTAAGTGATGTGACACTGTCCCTTTCAATCAATCACATCAGAGACAACACACATTAATCAAATCAACTCATAAACCATCAGCTACATAGCAATTAGAATGATAATCACATAATGGTCATGATAAAATAATCACATATTGATCATAACAATGCATCTAACATCATATACTATATCATAAAATAGATAAACTAATTAACATCGTTAGCACATACCCTTAATTATCCCTATTATTTACCTTAATCTTCAAATTCCAAAGCCAAAGTACCTGCACATCCACAGTGAGAATGGAGGGGCACTACACATAGTCCATAATTCGTAATATACAACATCAACTACTTAACACCATGTTAGCACATACCTTTAAATATCCCTATTATTTTACCTTCACCTTCAAGTTCCAAGGCTGACTACCTGCATATCCACGTTGAGAATGGAGGGGCACTACAAAGAATGTAGATCTAGATCTTGAAAATGGATATGAAACAATGCTTGTAAATGGATCTTCGATGCTACATCACAACACTAGCTCAACAACATTTTTGATGCTTGAAAATATTGAGATGATGACGGATCTTGAATTGTTGCAATAATTAATGAAGAAATCTACCCTTCAATGCCTTAGAGATGCTCTTGTAAACTCTCTTGATGCTCTTGTGAAGTCTTGGAATGCTTAAATCTTGAATTCTTGGCTTGATATCATGAAGTCTTAATGAAATAATGATTTGAGACCTTGTTTATATAGGCAATCTATCCAAGTTACCATTTATTAGATCTTGGAGGCCGACATTTATAAAATTTGAATTTAAAACCTTGATTTCCCACTCAAAACCCTAAAAAGGGACCAAATGGTACTCATACACCATATGTGGTGTATGGGTCTCACCTGGGTGGGAATCATATGCCCAAGGTGGCATATGGGTCCCACAGGGCCTTTTTTGAGAGAGAAAGTGTCGAGGAGTTAAGAAATTAAGTCTATTTGTTGATCTTGTCAGAATTTTGGTTGAAGTAAGCCTCGGGATGCATAATATAGGGTCTTAGGGTCCTATTAATGATGATATAAAGGTCATAAATGTGAGGGGGCCCAAAATTCAATGTAAAAGTGTAAATAAATATACTTTACAACATCAAATTAAAGAAAAATTAGGTCTATTTAGCTTAAAAGGGCCCTAAATCCAATGTGAATGTATATAACACATTACAACACTAGATTAAGGAAACATTAGGTCCAAGGACCTTAAATTTAATGTGAAGGTGTAAATGAATACACTTTACAACACCAAATTAGGGTAGAGTTAGGTCTATTTAGCTTAAAAGGGACCTAGATCCAATGTGAATGTGTACAACACATTACAATACTAGATTAAGGTAAGATTAGGCTCATTTAACATTAATTATTGATGAAGGATCACACCCTTTCCTACAAAATCTCACCACACACACACATAGAAAGAGCAACCAGACACAAGAAGAGAACAAATATGTTCATTTATTACTAGAATGAAATTATAGATCACATGCCATGTCATGGGCTTCTTACATGCATCTGTAGATTGTGTATCTGAACTCACACCTTGTTCTTCGCTACATGTTCTACTAACACTCCAACCCCCCTGCAAAAACATTCCATCCTAATCATATCTCTCTCGAACTTTCCAGGTCGGCATCGTTCTTTCTTGCTCTTCATGTCATAGAATCCATTATCGTCCAATCAACACTCGAGATCCCCAAGTAGTTAAATATCATAATCAATAGTTCCACCAAGTTGGCCAATTGATAGGTATTCCACAACAATGATGTGGAATACATCAATTATTATTCTGCCATGTGTTGCACCCCAACTTGTCAACTCATTGTTCAGTTACCTTCCCGCCATTGTCTCCTTATCGTTGTATCGTTGGGAATGACTCAAGAGTCTGACTAGTGAAGGAAGTCCCGCCGATCAATTTACACACTATGGGAATCCATTGGATCATTGGGGAAACAACACAGAAGGTTCCGTCGACGCAGCTGAGTCACACCAATTGGGCCATCGGGGAGACCCAGGTTGGAGTTCCATCGAAGATGTTCACCCACGCCAATAGAACATATGCTAGGCTCACGTGTGATCAGGCCATCAGGGAGACAGGGTATAACGTCCTGTCGATGAGACAACTCCCCACCAATGAACCCCATTTGCAACCTCTGCCAACACCATCAGTCAATTGCTGGGATAGAAGGATCACTCCGCCGATGAAGCACACGCCCACCAATGAAGCACACACCCACCAATGATATACATACCACCACTCACCATGATATCAGCCCATTGTTGGAACACCAAATGTTGTCTCGTCGATAGATAATCCTTTCATTGATGAAACCCCACACATTGTTCACTCACTATTGTCTTTGGCATCTCATTGGGACTCACAGGAATTCACACCGATAGGTCAAGGTCATGCTGATAGAGAATGTCAACCCTTATTAGATCTAAAATAACTCAATTTGTTTTTGGTGATGTAGGATTGCTCGTGAGCCTGGATGCTCCTATATCAGAGACACCGGGTAAGAGAGATGTTCCTAGAGTTGGTAAACTCAGGAACATTGGAAGGTGTATGGGATGGTAATCCCATGTTTATTCTTGATCCATAGTTGCTCCTTATCCGCATGAGCCTTCCCCCCTATATTCTATTACTCCACCTCAACTCTCAAGTCATCTTCATTTGCGTTCTCATATTTCTCTAAACAACTTCTTACCACTGGACCACCCCTATGCCCACCACACCTTTTTGGGCTATTACTCCTTGTGCCTCTATTGCACTGCTGCAATAAATCATAACTTAATTTTCTCTTTCCTCTTGAAACCTGATCTCTGAATGACTGCAAGTCACTACATTTACTTTGTTCCTCTCCATCCACTCGTTGCTTCTCTGTACTGCAACAAACAAGGGAGTTGGATTCTCTTAGTTGCTTTTCCTTCTCTTTTAGAGAATTCAACATATACTGATGTCTATCTTTCCATATGGTATACACATTCCTCCTACCATCATAGATGGCTTCCCTGTCAAACTGCCATGGTCTACCCAACAACACATGACACGTTATCATAGGCATCACGTCACACAACACCTTATCTTTGTAAGAACCAATATGAAAACTTACTAAACACTATTCTCTCACAGTCATTTCGTGCTCCTTCTGCAACCAACAAACTTTGTATGGACTAGGATGCTTATTCCTCTTCAAACCTAGTTTTCCCACCATTTCTTTTGAAACTAAGTTATCTATACTACCACTATCAACAATAGCCTTACAACACTTACCTCTAGCCTTGCAAACAATCCAAAAGAGATTCCTTCTTTGGGATGGCTCCTCCTCCATTGTCTTTGGAGTCACCAACACTCTTCTCATCATGAGAGATTCACCTTCTTCTAGGTCTACTACTTCCAACAATGCATTACACTCCTCATCTTCTTGTGCCAAGTGGTTTCTTGCCGCACTCTTCTTTCTTCCCTCTTGTATTTGATCACATTTGAATGCATGATGACTAACTTCTCCACATTGGTAACATCTAAATGAAAACCCTTTGCTGCCACTACCACGTCCTCTTGCTAGTACCTCCTTTTCTTTGGTGTTTTGGCTCACTTCTTTTTTCTATTTGGGCTTGGATTCTTCCTCAATCTATTTTCCTTTACTACTGCTCACTTGTCCCTTTTCAATTCCAAATCTTCCTCAACTTTTGGAATTGTTTATTTTCCTCTTCATTAATTTCTCCTTTGTCTTCAATGCATACTAGTATGCTTCCTCAACTGTGGTAATCTTCAGCATACTCATCTCATCATGTATATTAAACCTCAAGCCATTCAAATACCTGGCTATCTTTTCCCTATCAATTTCATGCCTTCTAGATCGAATAGCTAGCTTGTAAAATTCTTCCGTGTAGTCTCTTACACTCATATATTTGTGCTTCAAATTTTGCAATTTCTTGAACAAATCCATTTCATAATCTCCAGGTATGAATGCCTTATTCAACTTCATCACCATCTGGTTCCACCTCATTATTTAGGGATCTCCATCCATTTCCCATTCTTTATGCAATCCTTTCCACCATAACGCAGCATGCCCTTTCAATTTTGTTTGGGCTATCTTCACCCGATGTGGATCTTTAATGTCCTCTAATTTGAAGTACTCCTCTAGCTCTCCAATCCAATTGATTAACTCATCTGGATTTAACATTCCAGAAAAGTTTGGAAAATCCATCTTATTGCTCTTCATTATTTTTGAAAGAGCTCTCAAAAATATTTCTTGTTCGGCATCTACGGGCTATTCTTCCTCTTCTTCTTCTTCTTCTTCTTTTTCTTCTCTTTCATGCTCTTCACCTTTGATTCCTTCCTCATGCTCACGTTCTCTTCTTCTTTCTCTTATTTCCCTTATGTTACCTGTAGACATGTAAAATATACTGATTGACATTGTGCATTTGATCCTAACCACTAACATTGCTTCATCCTGAATCATCCTCTGGTTTAACCATTTAATCAAATTCCCTTATTTGATTAAATTCATCATTATTTTGTCTCTTAATTAAATAAATCATTTATCTAATTAAGTCCTTCTCTCTCAATATTTAAATCAACCTGTCTGATCTAACTATCCCCATTTAATTAAATAGTCAATTTTATTTAATTAAATCTCTAAAGTCTATCTATTAAATTAAATAAATTAAAACCTTATTTAATTTAATCTAACATCATCTCTGTTAATTAAATAAATCATGAATTTTTATTTAATTAATCTCTTATCACATTCATCTCATATTTGATTTAAATAAATCTACAAATTTAAGTCAAATAGGTCACATCACTTAATCCCTTCATTAAATTAATTAACCTTCATTAATTTACTCTCATATCATGTCCCATCCTCTAGCTTTTCCCACTTGGACATAAAAATAGACTTATTTCATTTATTAAATCTCTATTTTCTTCAACAAAGCATCTTTTGAGGAATATTCCCCAATTTGAATTCAAATTCCAAGTGGGATAAGTCCTTCCAACAGGGCATTAACTCCATCTTACATGTTCTTTTCCTTGAGCCAAGTGGCATTCAATGCATTCTTTCTTCCCTCTTGCATGTCATTTCAACAAATTCAAAATTCAAAAATATGCATTTATTGGCACAATCATCAAAACTTGCACATCCTCCATCCACTCACAAGTTGACAAGTGGCACTTTTCCATTGGCTAATTCTTAGTCCCACATTGCTCTATTTTGGGTATGCTTTCAACTTGTCAATCTATAAATAAGAGGCTAATCTCTTCATTTTATCATCCACAATTTGAGTAAACTTACCATGCTCAAATCATTAGCAATTCTCGAACATTATCATTGAATCTTAGCTAGGTTATGCAGATTTTTCTATTGGAGCACTCATCAAGCATCAACAAAGTGGATCACCCTTCATCACACATCAATATTGCATCATAGGAATTGGGAAAGGGCCAATTTTCACATCAAATTGGCACCAATTCCCCCATGGGATCATGAGTTTGCTAGTTTAATTAGGATTCAATCTTTTTTATTGTCATTTCATTGTATTCTTCATTTCTTTTCCTAATTTGAACTTTGTAAATGGACTCCATGGGGAATCCTTGTTCTTACTTGCATTTCACCATCTAACATGTTTTTTTATGTTGTTTTGTAGGTATTAGGATTGGGGTTCGCACATTTGGCGCTAGAAGGAGGGAATCATCTTGTTTTTAATCACGTTTTTTCTAAAAATTTTGTGTTTCTATTTTGTGCACAGGAAAATTCCAACGCTGGAAGCTTAGTGTCACTGTTTAGCACCGCTAGAAAGTCCAAACTGCGACGCTTTATCCTTCCCGCCTAAAATTTTTGAATTTGAATTTTAAACAACAACACTGGTGAAAAGGGTGACACATTTGAGCTCACTAGTTTGGGTACAAAGCACCACTAACTAGTAAGTGGCACTATACAGTACCACTGGAGAAATCAAACTGCGACGCAGTCATGGGTTGCACTGCTAGTAGGGAGTAAAAAATTGGAATTTCATTTTAGCACGTGCATTTTGTCAAATGATAAGTTTATCTTTTGTTTTATGCTTTTTAACCTCTGTGTTTTACAGAATCTATCTGATTTTCTTTCTTGTAGGTTGGATCAATTAAAAACAAAAGAAAGAGAAGCATGATGATGGCATTTCACAAAATCAAAGTGTTTTTAAACACTTTAGTGTTTGTTTAACACTCTTAGGAAACTGTTATCTCTTCTTGTTAGGATACTAATTTCGTTTGGGCTTTAAAAAGAACCTTTTCAATTTTTGCAAAGGCTTAAAACAAACATTAGGACTGCAACTTACTAGAGTTTGTTTTTTTGGTTAAAAATTGAACAAAACAACTCTCATTTGTCCTTTGGTGCTTTAAAAAGAACTCACAATTGCTTTGTGGCCCTAAAATGAACAAGTGCAACTTTGTTTTCGTGATGGCTTACTTAAACTAACATCATTGAAAAAGGACATATGCGCTTCTCTCGCGCTTTATAGCGATCTTGAGAATCAAAAGGCATTTTTTTGTGGTTTTAGGTTGAGATAAAGCAATCACCTCCACACTTCATTTTTGGGCTTAAAATTGAAAAAAATCTTGTGTGAGTGTGAATGAACTTATTGCATGTGTTCTCCCTTTTTTTCTAAACAAGGGTCGATCAAACTATGAACATGTTTATTCACTTTTGTTTATCTTAGAGGGCCTGCCTTGGGGAAAAAGTACTCACCCAAGGGAATGACTCAACCGGTAACACTCTAAACCCGAGAGTATTTCCAGTCGGGATATAAATGTGGGTATTGGAAGAAACGCCAATATCATGTGGTTGACTCCAACAAGAAGGGCAACAATGGTCTCTCGCCACGCAATGTCAACTCCTACGAACGAAAAGTCCTAATTACAACCCATGTTTTAGAATTTCCAAAATCCTTGATCTATTTGTTGGTGCAAGAACGGTCATTCTGAAGCCGCCCCACACTTTTACAATCTTTAGTAGAAATGGAAAGCATGCCATGGGAGTTTCATGGGTGTTGATGCTTGGCTGCCCCATATAAGTGAGTGTCGTGGAGGGGAGCCAGTGGGGTCAAGCATCTAACCATTCACTAAAGATAAGCGTAGCTAGACTTGTCCAAGTGGGGACTCAAAAAATATTGTCTTTCATATCAATAGGGTTGTACTTATTCTTGGTTACAAAATGATTTGCTTGTTTGAAAACATCTTGGAAAAAAACACTTAAACATCATCATCAAAACTTCAAACCCTTTAGGAGACAAATACAATTGACCCAATTCAGGTGTTATTGCTTGCCCTTGGGATTCTATCCTTAGAGGTTTCTAAACACTTGGATTACATCTCAATTTGTCTACTAAAGTTAAACAATAGGAACCCTTGCCTTGAATTCATCAAATTTCTACATAACACACTTTGTGGGATTTGAGGAAATTAAGACATGGACATCTAGTTTGGAAATCTAATCAAAGAAGTGTTTGTGTTAAAATAAAGTCACTAAGCAAAGATAACAAAATTAACTCTCACATGTGTTGAAACCTCATGATTTCCAAGAAAGTCAAAATTCCAAAGCGAAATTCCTTGAGTCAAAGTTCAAAATCTAGGAATCACACTCAAAAGATCATCAAGAGATACAATAGAAAGTGCAATCAAAAGCAACACATCAAGATAAGCAAAAAGTTCACAAGGTTCTATAGACTCATCCCTTTGAACAATCCGGAAATGTATGCTCAATTTGAACCACTTCTTAGTTATA
The DNA here is from genome assembly GCA_007258455.2 of Sequoia sempervirens. Lineage (NCBI taxonomy): Eukaryota > Viridiplantae > Streptophyta > Pinopsida > Cupressales > Cupressaceae > Sequoia > Sequoia sempervirens. The sequence goes on along the minus strand of VDFB02000013.1, from coordinate 32,347,368 downwards.
GAGGTCCTGAGAAGCATTTGCATGTTCTTCAATACCGAGGTCTAGGCAAACAAAGTGTCTTTTTAGGTACATCCTAGGATCAAAATAAAAAATATTCTTCATCCATCCTTCAAACATCAAACATAAAATCATTTCACCATCATCTTTTGAGAAATCTTGAAAGTATCCTTCATACTAGGCTTTTTGGAAAAAATCAAAATCATCAAATCCTTGAGACAAAATCCTTGAAATCTTTATCAAATCATCTTTGGGTAGGTATGTGTAGATGCATCCTTTTGCATATACTTAGTCAAAGTTATCAAACCATCTTATTTATCTAGGTATATATAGATGCATCCTTCTTCATATGCTTGGTTAAATTATCATCTTGTTTAAATAGGTGTGGGTAGATGCATCCTTCTCCCTACACATATTCAAATTATCATCCTTTGAGCAAATCTACCCCTTAGATAATCATCCAACATATTAGGGTCTATTTGTTCAATCAAAGAAAACCAAAATCAATTAGGTCAAGGACAATCCAAAAGAAAATCAAAAATCAAAATCCAAAACATATCCGAAAATCCCAAAAATCTAGCATCCCCCTCAAAGATTTATCAAAAGATCAAAACAGCCATATTATCCACCTCTTGCATCATCATCATATGACCTTTTGATCCTCAAGATACCCTAAAAATTTATCTTTTGTGCTTAAAATAAGATCAATCCAAAGAATTAGAGATTCATCTCCCATATTCTTGAAAATTGATCCTTCTTTTATGGTTCAAACTAGATCTCACTACAAGAAGAATATGGAAGCTGGAAAAGAAACACCCGCTTCAAGTGACCTAAGCCAAACGAACACTGAAATGAATCCAGTCGAATCAAGTAATCCTTTGACTATCTCATCATCACAAAATCCACAAGAGGAAATTCAAGAAGAAGATCTTACCTTTGGGATGTCGCACGAAGATATCACTGAAATGCTTCAAAGTTCGGAAAACCATAAAATTATCAATATCATGATGAGACTTAACCCTTCATTATACATGCTCGAATTAGAAAAACAAGGGGCTAAAATCCCTTCTAATTTCAACATGAGTACTATAGTGGAGACATCTTCACCCCCAATCTCATCCACCATCCCCATCTCATCTACACCCCCATCCCAAAATATCACTCAAAGCATACCACAAATCACAACATGTTTTGCTCCAACCCAACCTAATGTCAATAAGGGAAGTGCATTTCTTAATGCTATTCAAACACACCCCCTTGTTAATAATCAAGACTTGGATGCAAACACCATTTTGGAACAAAACATACCCCAAAATCCATTACATAAGTATGTCCCTCTCACTTTCCATAAATCTAATGATCCATCATCATCATCCTTCCACGCAACACCCCAAACCTCTTTCCTCACAAATTCACAAGAAGAAGGTGACATGTTCGGACCTGGGGGCATTTTTGACACCACATCATTTTCTCAAGAACTCACACCCCTCACATTTTCACCCCTTCCACCATTACCACCATTATCCACACCTCTACTTGGCTTGGGACTCCCACCTTTACCAAATATCAATCAAACCAACATTCCAAACACCAATCAAAACATCACGCCAAACTCTCAAAACTTTTCATCAATATCGCAACAACAGATGAAAACTACACAAGCAATCGTGACATCGTCAACCACCCCCCTAACATCTCAAAGCATGGTCTCTCAAAGACCAACCACATCAATAGCACCATTCACCACTCAAACCACTAACAAGACATCACCGCTCACCACCACCACAAAAACCATTCTAAATACACCACCACCCCTACCACCACCAAACTCCAATTTATCAAACCAATATAGCATGGAATTTCAAGCCGCTCACCAAGCTACTTATCAAAAGGCATTCCTACAAGTGCAAAAGAAAAAAGCCACGCAACTAGCTGCCCAAAAAACTGCACAAGTTGCACAAGCTGCTCAAGCACAAGCCCAAGCCACATTACAAGCACAAAAGGTTTCCCAAGCCCAATTCCTATTGCAACAACAAGAGTCATAAGCACAATCCCAAGCACAAGCACAAGCACAAGCACAAGCACAAACCCAAGCCCAAGCTCAGGCGCACGCCCAATATCAAGCACAACAAGCCCAAGCCCAAGCACAACTTCTTGCACAAAAACAAGCAACACAACTACAAGCATATTAGCAAGCAATAAAACAATATCAAGAGCAGCAAGAAGTAGCCCAATTGGCATCCCAACAACAAGCGTTGTTGGAAAAACAACAAGCACAACAACAAGCTCAACAACAAGCAATCCTAGCACAACAACAACAAGAGGCAATCCTAGCACAACAACAACAAAATCAACAACAAGCGTGGTTTATACAACAGCAAGTGCAAGCATATCTGGCTCGACAAAATGTGCAAATACCATCAAACAACACACCAAATAAACCATCCATTCAACCCACAATCGAAACACCCCAAAAAACCTTCATTCCACCCCCTGATTTGCAAAACGATGTAACAACACAAATCAGGTTGCTCTCGCAACAAGTGCTCAATCTTCAATTAGGGTGAACCACAAAAACACCAAGCAACTTGTGTCCCTATCCATTTCACAGGAGCCTTGTGATGAAAGAATTCCTGAAGGGATTCGAGATCCCCAAGTTTGACAAATTTCGAGGGATGGGAAACCCTGAAGATCGCATTAGGGAATTCCAGATTCATTGCATGGAAGTCGCATATGACGATACCTATTTGATGTGGCTATTTCCCAGGAGTTTGGTTGGCCACACCATGGAATGGTTCTCTCACCTACCTACAGGAATCAAAACATTCCAAGAAATTATAGATGCATTCATTAAAAACTATGCATGCAACATTGCAATGGATGTCAGTCTAGAAGAAATCTCAGCTCTGAAACAAGGTAAGAATGAATCATTCGCTTCATTCCTAAAACGATGGTGATCCAAGGCCAATCAGAGCAAATGGGTCATGCCTGAGGAACAATAAGTATGCACCATCATATCCAACCTTGACGGCCTCTTGGCATTTCATCTCAAGGTCCAAGGGATTACCACATATGATTAGTTGATCTCCAAGATGCTCAGCATCGAACGAGCCCTTATGACACAACCCGCGGGATCAACTTCATACCCCGAACAACAACATAACCGCCCACCCACAAATTACAATGAAAAACCTCGCACATGGGCAAGGAATAAAAATGTTACCAATGATGGTGTTGTCGACGCCAAAGTGGTCATCAGTGCCCTTCGCCAAAAAACACCCACGCCACAAATAAAAATCCAACACCAAAACAATCATCAAACAACACAACAACCGAACAACAATCTGACAATTAATAATCTCAATGATCAAAGGGGACCACCCCAGCACAACAAGAATTACCCCAAGCAAAAATACACCACTTTGGGGGAACCACTTGAAGTCATAATGAAGAAGCTGATAAATGAAAAAACTCATTAAGGCTCCCACCTTTGAGAATTACCAAGAACCAGACGTGAAACCGCCTTGGTATAATGAGAATCAACTATGTGACTTCCATAAATCAAAGGGCATACCACAAATAGTTACATGAGATTAAAAATCATAGTTCAAGATCTCATCGATCAAAGAATTATAAACGTGGAATAGCCAACAAGAAACCAAAACCTTAAGATATACACGAATCTGATGCCTAACCATGGCAATAAATGGAATAATAACACAGATAAGGGGAAAGAAACCTTCACAAATGTAAATCATGTATATGAAACTGTCATTGCTTCCCTAGAGGAACATTGTGCTACCATCACCATCAAAGGATCCTATGTCGATTATGGAGTCACCTCAAGAGGTAAAAAAGTTACCATCCCAGGATCATCCCAGCAAAACAGAGTCCATTCACCTAGATCTGTCCCCAATGGCTACAATGTCCTAGATCAGCTCAAAAGAACACCAGCACAAATCTCCATCATGGAGTTAATAAAAATCTCATCTGCTCATAAGAGAATCCTAGAAGAAGCATTGGATTCATCCACTGTCCCCACAGATCTTGATGTAGAACAATTCCAAGCTATGGTTGGAAATATCATTACACCAAATCTCCTCACATTCTCTGACCAAAATTTCCCCGCTCAACCATCTCACAACCATGCACTCCACTTAGAATTCCTAGTGCACAAAAGAAAATTCAAACAAGTCTTGTTGGATGGAGGTGCAGGCTTGAATATATGTTCTCTCAAGCTCATCAAACAATTAAAAATATTAGAGGATTCTATTGACAAAGGAAAGGGTATCACAATAAGAGCATATGATGATCAAGAAAGAGTGTCCCAAGGCACAATCAAAATTCCTATTCAAGTAGGGCCGGCTATCATGGAAACCACTTGCCAGGTCCTAGACCTCGACTTACCATATAACATCCTTTTGGGACGTCCATGGATTCATAAAATGAAGGAAGTAGCGTCAACTTTCCATCAATGTGTGAAATTCACACATGAGGGACAAGAAGTCACCATCCATGGAGATCCCAAACCCTTCTCCTATTGCAAAAGCCTTGAAGCAAAGTATTATAAAATCCCCCAAGTACCAAAAAATGATGAGGGTCCATCTACACCATACATTGATCCCACCACTCTCACATCCACTTCTACGACAGAGACACCCGTCACTCCCGCCATTCCCACCATCTCAGACATTAAGGTCATCATCCAAGATAGCGGTTGTGGAAACTACAAACTCCCTAAAAATGCTTTTGTAGTAGGAGAGTTACCACAATCTCCTAGATCACGGGGACGTCCGCAAATAAATGAGGCCTCCAAATCCCAAACATCTCCTAAAGACTATCCAAACTTCACAAGTTGGGGAGATCTTGGCCAAGAAGTTATTGAGGTAGATCCATCTCATATGCTATATCAAGATGAGAGACCAGTAGCTAATTTACCAATGGATGACAAAAGCAAGGGTCTGCAAATGATGCTCGCAATGAGCTATGACAGAAATCAAAGACTTGGTAAAAATGACAATGAGCTTTAATACGTATCATTCTCGAGACGCGAATGACAAATCTTGGCCTTGGATGTACCCCTCCGAGTATAACCATACATGGCTAAAGTCCTCTAGTTAGAAGGGTTAATAATCCTCCTCAGCCAACTGCAGTTGAACTGCGCTTACTAGTATCCACATGTCGCGTCTTAGATAACTATACATTTGATATAACTGACATTTGTAGTAGTAGTGAGGATGAGGATCCCACATCCAATCTACCTAGGCTTTTTGAGGACACCACTTTTTTCATGATTAACACCTTATCTTTTGAATCAAACCACCAAAACCATGAAATCTTCCTAGTATACCCCCAACTCATCGACTATGACCAATGAGGAGCACCAATTCTTGATACATTCAAAAATGATGAAGCACTCTTAGAATTCATGGGATAACGGGATAACATTCCATGTGGGGATCACAAAGCAGGGTTCATAATCAAGCTAGATACACATGCTTATTATGGGGAAACGATTGAATCCCTCAGTCATAAAAGTGAAAAATTAAGAATAATATCTAAGTCCTTGATTGAAAACCACACTGTGGCACTCTCTGACCAGAAAAAAGTTAAAAGAAAGGATGCATCCAACAGTGAAAACCTCTCTGAGGCGCTCGAGCATGGGTGATTCAATCTTCCTTCTAGAGCTATTCATCAAGAAAAAACAGCAATCCTAGCAGAAAGATGCAATCTGATCAATCTAGGAATAGAGGAAACCTCGCACATTACATTCTATGAGGAATCATTACTATCAAAAGAACAAGAGCTCCTAGCATCCTTCCTAAGAGAAAGACAAATAAACTTCGCATGGAGCTATGCTGACATGCCAGGACTTGATCCAGAAATCATGGTTCACCACTTAGCAGTATATCCAGAAGCAAAGCCTGTTAAACAAAAGCTCTGAAAAATGTAACCTCATATCACCTTATTAGTCAAAATGGAATTAAAAAAGCTACTAGATGGAGGATTCGTTCGACCGATAGATTATCCAGAATGGGTGTCAAACTTGGTGCTTGTCTCAAAACCTAATGGGGGCATCAAAATCTGCACAGACTTCAGAGACTTAAATAAGGCATGTCCAAAAGATGACTTCCCACTTCCAAACATTGACATGATCATAGATATGACAGTCGGACATGAAATGTTGTCACTAATGGATAGATTCTCAAGGTACAATCAAATCATGATAGCTAAAGAGGACCAACATAAGACGGTTTTCACTTGTCCATGGGGGACTTACTACTCGAATATGATGCCATTCGACTTAAAGAATGTAGGAGCAACATACCAAAGGGCCATGACATTGATATTCCATGACATGATCCATAAGACGGTTGAAGATTATCTTGATGACATTCTAGCCAAATCTAGAAAGAGAAAAGATCACATAGCAACCTTAATTTCCATTTTTGATAGGCTGGAAGAGTACAAGGTCAGATTAAACCCAAAGAAGTGTGTCTTCAGCATACAATCAAAAAAGCTTCTAGGATATATAGTGTCAATGAGAGGTATTGAGGTAGATCCAGCAAAGGTAAAAGTAATCCTTGAGATGGAGGCACCAAAAACATTAAAGCAATTAAGAGGTCTTCAAGGCAGGCTTCAATCTATTCGAAGATTCATAGCACAATTGGCGGACAAGAAAAACCCATACTCTCACCTACTTCACAAGGGAGTAGCGTAAAAATGGGATAACAAGTGTGAAGAGGAATTCAATAAAATCAAAGAATATTTACTTGCACCACTGGTCTTAATGCCACCAATCCCAAGAAAGCCATTAATTCTCTATGTTTCAGCAACAACAACAGCCCTTGGAGCTCTCCTAGCTTAGCATGAAAAAAATGGAACATAAAGGGCCATTTATTACTTCAGCAAAACAATGGTTGGGCATGAGCTAAACTATTCATTCATAGAGAAAGCATGCCTAGAAGTAGTGTTTGCATCACAGAAATTCAGACATTACAAGTTGGCACACAAAATAAAACTCATCGCCAAAATCAACCCTCTCAAGTACTTATTGTCAAAAGCAATGCTCATAGGAAGAATGGCCAAATGGGTGATGATACTGTTAGAATATGACATTGAATATGTGGAGCAGAAAGTAATCAAAGGCCAAGTCATTGCAGATCAACTTGCAGAAGCGCCAATCTATTCAGAGAATCCTCTCATCTCAGAGTTTCCAGATGAATCTATTTTCAATCGCAACATAGTTGACCACTGGAAACTGTACTTTGATGGCTCATACACGTAGCATGGATCAGGAGCTGGCATCTTCTTCATCACCCCACAAGGGGATTGCATACCAAGATCCTACAAACTGGCATTTCCTTGCACCAATAACATTGCAGAATACAAGGCTTTAACCATAGGTCTCATAATAGCAGTGCAGTGGAACATTATAGCTCTCAGAGTATACAGAGACTCCCAATTGATAAATCAAGTGAATGATGAATACCAGACCAAGGACGATAAGCTCACTCCATACAAGAAATTGGTGAAGACTCTCAAAGAATCCTTCATTGAAATCACATTTGAGCAGATTCCTAGAGCCAACAATAGAGCAGTAGACACCATGGAAACAATTGGATCCTTACTAGACATCCCCCACAACATTCCAAAATATGAATTCCTGATAGAGCAGCTTCTCGTGCCCACATTCAAGGTACCATAATCAGAATTTGTGTGCAAAATCGTTGGTCTCGGTGATCCTTGGTACCACGACATTTATACATACCTTCGAATAGGAGTCATACCTACCGACTTACCCTCAAACCTAAAACGAACCTTTGTAAAAAAGGCATCCCAATTCGTCATCCTAGGAAATACCCTGTATCGTAGAAGCATAGAAGGAACCCTACTACGTTGCTTAAACACTGAGGAGGCATTGACTGCTCTAACTGAAGTACATAATGGTATCTGTGGTTCACACTCAAGTGGAATGACCATAGCCAAGAAATTGCTGAGGATGGGGTATTATTGGCCCATAATGGAAAGAGAAGTGCATCACTATGTCAAAAGGTGTCTACAATGTCAGCACCATGGGGACCTCATCCATGGTCCAGCTCAAGAGCTTCATCCCATTGTCACACCATGGCCCTTTTCATAGTGGGGACTTGATCTCATTGGAAAAATCACTCCCACTTAATCTAATGGCCACATGTTCATCATAACTACCACGGAGTACTTTACTAAGTGGGTGGAAGCCATACCCATGACATATATAACTGGGAAGCAGATATCAAAGTTCATCCTGAACTATCTCATTTGCCGCTATGGTGTTCCACAAGCCATTATCTTAGATAATGGGACACCATTTAAAAATCAGGATGTCTGCAACTTATGTGAAAAATTCAAAATCCAACATCGCTTCTCCACCCCATACTATCCCCAAGGCAATGGCAAAGCAAAAGCTACAAACAAGACCATTTTGAAAATCCTCAAGAAAATAGTCAATGACACAGGTCGTGAATGGCATTTGCAGCTTAATCCTGCCCCTTTGGGCCTATCAAACCAGTATCCGCACACCCACCAGTGCCACGCCCTTCTCCTTGGTCTATGGATCAAAAGTAGTACTCCCATTGAGATCGAGCTCCCTGTTAGCTCTCAAAAATGTAGGCGGAATACCTCAAGAGGCTGCCAAACTCTTGATACGTTTTAGGGTAACAGACAAGGTCAGAAGTTTTAGACCTTCTACTCTTAAGGTGCTGCTAGACCTAGGCGGGTGTACCTATATGAGTGAAGCAGACTTGACTTGTGTTTATCTCTCATGAAGTGTTTTTCCCACAATGGCAAATGGGAGTGGACAAATGAAATTAAATTTGGTATAAATTGCATAGCAATATTCAAAACTAAATCCTAATATGTTCAGTTAACAGATGTAAGAAATGAATGAAATTGAATGATGAAAAGTGTAGAGACTAGTGTCTTATTGGGAATGCAGAGTCAAATGAAATCTAAATGAGTAACTTATTTCTGGAAAACACTCAAATTGTTTGGCATATGTTTTTGTTTATAACTTGTATAAACATGCAAGACTGTGACTACCAAGTTCTTCTTAATATCCAGATGAACTCTCCTGATTACTATGATCAATTAAAAGGATTTAATCTCTCCTTGAAAGAACTAGTTAATTAACCACATAGATACAACAAATGTGCACTGATAAATTGAATATAAACTTGTTATACCAATTTAAATAACTAGAAAATGCCAACCCTGGAGACAACTTTAGTAATACTTTTAATGAGCACAATAGACAATTGAAACCAAAAATATGTCACCACATCATAAATTCAATTGAAATCTCCATTGTTTTTCAATCATGCATCATAGTCTCATAGATTATGTATCCTACTATATTTTTTTACCCTGTCTCTGCTCTCCTCCCTACAATCGAAAATGAATATTTATACATCAGTATTTGAAAAGACACATCACTTTGTATTCAGATGTCAGCGATCAGTTGAAATCTAGCCTTTGTTAACACTCGCTAAACATTCGCCAAGACATCCTGAAGTCATACTGACCTTTAATGTCACACTGACAGTCATCCTGTGCATCGCTATAATGTCCCGCCATCTCATCGACGTTTGATGTCTCACCGAGAAATTCTATTCATCTCATGTGTCGCTGTGAGAATTCTAAGTTGGGGAGATGTTTCATAGAATACTTTGTGTCTTACCAAGATATGTCCTTAAGTTCACTTTCTGATCGCCGTGACATAGCAATTTTCCTGCCGATGAACCTTCATTCGGTATAATTCACATAGCTCTCGTTGAAGAAGCCAGTCTCACCGAACGTATCTCCAAGTTTAAATCTTGTCACTGTGACATAGGAGTCGATAAGACTTCATGACTTCATTCTAATGGCAATGACGGGACTCACCTTCAGCTATATCGACGAGACCAAATAGATGCTACATGACATTTCGCCGATGGCTTAAGTCTGGCCAATGTAACCCTTTGTATCCCAATCAATAAGACCCTTATGTGTTTGATATGACTCTCCTCAATAATTATTGTCTCAGCAATAAGTTCACTTTTCTTTCTGATTGGTATGACCTACAATGACTCACTATGACATATAGTGATAACCATTGTCTTTCCAATAGATATCCCCTTATCTTATGTTTCACTGAGACACAATCATTTTCTCACTGATGAAACAATACTTCAGCGTGACATATGAGTTGGCAATACTATATGACTTCCTTCTGATAGTCATTTGATATAATCCCCTTATGCTTTGTCAGTGAGACTGGGTGCATTCGCTGAGACTTTATTCTGATAACCTTTAGTCTGGCCAATACATCGTTTTGTGAGCTAGTTGGTGAGACATAATGCAATCGGTAAGACCTCATCCCGACGATAGCCATCTTGCTGACGTGATTTTTCTTCTGTCATCGAGACAACGAATAGTGTCCTGCCGAAATTACCTGTAGATGGAACCTAATCGGTGTGACACCACTAAAGTACTGCCAATAGGCTGCAACAGATATACATTAGTAGAAAATGCATTATGGGTCAGGGAGACCCTGATCAACTCATGCCGATAGGAATTATAATATGGAATATTCAAACCTAGATGGACTTATGGGATCACATGGCAAAATATGGGAAAATTGTTTATGAAAAGAGGCTTTTGCATTTAATGGTGAGGACTCGTTTGGAAACTCAGGGGTATGAACAACTTGTAAAAATTTTAGAATTCTACAGTTCCAACAATGGCTCCATCTGGGGATGACTGGTTGTAAAATCATTGCAAGGATCCAGATTTCTAGGTGAGTAGACCAGACTCAAGATGACGAATCAAATTGATGGACCAGTGAGCAAGATGGAAGGAATGGAAATGAATGTGACCCTATACTATTGTACATGGAAAGATTTATTTTAAAAAGAAGGAAAACCAGGATTGTTCATGTACTGGAAATTCCTGATCCTTTTATTTCCTAGACTACTGTGCATGGAGAAGATTTTTTAAGAGGATTATCAAGATTTATCCATGCACTGGAAACCCTTAATCCTCAGTATTGCTCAAGAGAAAAAGTTCTTCAAAAATTTCCCATGTACAAGCAACTCTTGATCTTCACCAGTCATGTTTTGTAGATAATATGAATCTTCACCTTTCTTTCCAACAACCACAAAAGGTCCCAGCCATAATGCTTCAAATTTCCCATGTTTTCCCTTTTCCTGACACCTTGCATTCCACATTAACACCAGATCACTTTCTTCAAATTTTCTATCTTTTTCTCTTCTATCAAATAAATACTTCATTTGTGCCTCCAACTTTACATTCTGATTTTGAGCTATTCTTCTTACTTCATCAAGCTCTTCCAATTGTTCCATTCTTTCTTCCATTGGTTCTGGAATATCTACATCTTCCTGAAGGATAAATTTGTAAACTGGTAACAAATTTTGTAAAGGCATTCTAGCTTGCATTCCATATACCAATTCAAATAAGGATTTTCCAATCGCCTTCTTTACAGTGATCCTATCAGCCCAGACAACCAGTTTCAGTTTTGAATCCCAAGCCTTCTTATTCGAACCCAACATCCTCCTTATGATTTTGAGAAGACTCTTATTCCTGGATTCTACTTAACCATTAGCTTGTGGATGGTAGGGAGCTGCATAAGAAATGGAAATGCCATATGTGCTGCAAATTTTTTTGAATTCATTAGATTTGAAACACATCTTGTTATCAGTAATCAATCTTAGTGGTGTACCAAACCTGGTAATGACGTTATCCATTAGGAAATTTGTCACAACTTTACTTGTAGCCTGCTTAGTTGGGAATGCTTCTACCCATTTAGTGAAATAATCAGTAGCTACCAATATCCATTTGTGTCCTGCACATGATTTTTCTTGTATCTCACCAATAAAATCAATACCCCACTGATGAAAAGGGGCTTCAACCTACAAAGGTCTGAGTGGTAAAGCTCCCTGATACTTCATTTTCCCAGAGAATTTCTGCTAGGCTTCACATTTTCTTACATATGAAATGGAGTCATTAAAAACTTTTGGCCAATAATAACCTACCCTGAGGATTTTATGGGCAGTTGTCTTTGCAGAGTAATGCCCTCCACAAACTCCCTCATGCATTTCACTTAAGACATGCCTTGCTTGTGACTCATCCAGACATAACAACAATATCCCATCTCTATTCTTACAAAACAAATCACCTTCCATGAACACATACTTAGATGCTTGCAACTTTAAAGTTCTTTTCTAGTTGTCACTTAATCCTTTTGGGCGCATCATATATTTGAGGTAATGCATGATGTCTGCATACCAAGGAGTATGCTCAATACTTGCAATTACTCTTTCTTCATCCTCTATATTACAAATCTGATTTGCTTTGATATTTGCCTCTGCCATTGGCCTGGCGAAGCCCTGGCCTCTCACCAATTTAGTGATTTGTATCTCCATATCAAACTCTTGGATCTTATTAATCCACCTGCATCTCTTTCCTATTACCTCAGACTGTGTCAAAATATCCTTTACAGCTGCATGAGGGACATAGGCAATTACCTTAACTCCAACAAAATATGGTCTGAAAGCCTTTGTATCTTTTACCAATGAAAAATCTTTCTTTTCCATTATATCATACTTCAATTCTAATCCCTACAATGACTTACTAAAAAAGACATAGGCTGCTCATGACCTTCCTCATTTTTCTATAACATAAAAATAGCTATGGTGTGTAATGAAGCAAATGAAAATATTTGAAAAGGTTTTGAAAAATCTTGGGACTTAAGGACAAGAGCCTCCTTGATAGCCTTTTTGATTGATATAAAGGAATCTAATGCTTCTACAGTCCAGTCTACCTTTTGTCCTTTCCTTAACATTTTTGATATAGGTTTTATGATTTCAGCAAAATTAGAAACAAATCTCCTAACAAAGTTGATATGTCCAAAGAATAACTGGATAGCCTTAACAGTTTTAGGGATAGGAATTCTATCTATGGCCTCAACCCTCTCGGGATCTATTCTAGTCCCCTCCTTTGAGACAATATGTCCCAAGAGCTTACCTTCTGTGACTACAAAATGACACTTCTTAGGGTTCAAACTGATACCATACTCCAAATCTTTAATAAATACCTTTTCCAAATGTTCTATATGATTTTCAGCCTTCTTTGAATAAGTAGTAAGATCATCCTGATACACCACCATGATAGCATTGATCAAATCTGCAAATGCTATGTCCATAGCTCTTTGGAAGGTTGCTCCTGTGTTTGTGAGACCAAATGGCATTCTTATGTATACATATGTCCCCCAAGGAGTTGTAAAAGTTGTTTTATACTGTTCACATTCTTTAACCTTGACCTGGTTGTAACCTGAAAACCCATCCATCATCAACTCGCACCCTGTCACCTTATGTAGTATATCTTCCATGTTAGGAAAAGGGTAATTATCCTTAATGCTACATTCAAATTCCTGAAGTCCACACATAATCTGATATCTCTATTTTTCTTCCTCACAGGAACCAAGTTTGAGACCCACGTTGAGTGCTGATTGGTTTGATGATGCCACCGTCTCTGAGCTTTGCCAATTATTCCTGCATTTTTGGTTCCAATGTTGGATTAATGGATCTTTGCTTTTGTCTAAATGGCTTTGCATTTGGCCTCAATGGTATTTCATGCTAAAACAAGTCTTCCCTATACGCTTTTAGATCTTCATAAGACCATGCAAACACGTTTATATTTCTCAGTAATGCTATCAGGATTTTTCTAATTGTAGGGTTTATTTTCTTCCCTATGTACACCTTCCTTGGTGCCACCTCAGCCCCCAAATTGATCTCTTCAATGTCCTCCTCCTTCACTGGTGTATGCTTCATGAGAGACCAATCACTCCCATCATATACTCTCTCCAATGCCACAAGTCCTCTAGGAAGCTTATTTGTTTTAAGCTGTAAGATTTCCTTCCCAAATATTGTCTGCTTCCCATCTACTTCTTCAACGAAAGCATTGAAATCAATTTCTTGAGCTTCATATTGATCTATACAGTGAAGAAATTTCAAAAGATCAGTATCATCATTAAAAACCTGCCAACTATATATGTTATCAGGCACAACAGGCCTTGTTTTGAACTCTAGTTGTGATACTCCAGCTAGTGTAATATCATCCCTTCTTAGAACTACATTTTCCAAAAAGTCTGCCATTATGTTCTTTGACCGATCTACCCATTCAATAGAAAATGCATCAAATAGCTCTACTGTGTCCCATACAACATTCCTATATTGCTTCAATCTTTTATGTTTTGCTGCATATTTTGATTTAACTTGTGAAACAACTAACTCAAAATCCCCTAGAACAGCTAGTAACTTGATTTTATGTTTCACAGCTATATTCAATCATGTTAATAAAGCTTCATATTCCGCCACATTGTTTGTACATTCAAATGTTAAAAGGAACGAATACTTAAATATAATACCTTCAGGTGAAACAAATACTACTCATGCTTCGTTACCTTCCTGGCTACAAGCTCCATCGAAGTACATTTTCCACACACCATCACTGTTCTTTGCTACATGTTTATCAATTAGATCATTGTTGATTAACTCTGGCTGAGCTGGTTCTATCTTAAAATTCCCAAGATCCACATCACAGAAACAATTGACTTGATCTTGAGGTACACAATCTACAATTGGGTTCATCCTCGGCTCCCTATACAACTTAACTTCTTGGCCATTCATTGGAATTGTTGCATAAGATAAATCAAATTGTACATTTCCCCCAACTGCTTCCATCCACTGTCTTGACAAAAGCATTCCAAACTGAGGAGGAGTATCGATTACAGTTATATCTATATTGTAGGCCACCTAAGGATAAGTAGCTAATTTGATCTCAGCATCTTTCTTATACCTACCACAGGAACAGGTATGTTATCCATTACATATCACTTTCCGCCATTAGTATCAACCCACATGCCAAGTTGTTTCATAACTCTAACAGGAATAATGTTTATGGCAGCGCCAGAGTCTATCATGCAATTCCTCGGCAATTTGTTATTTATAAGTAACGTAGTGAAAACAGGATCAACTTGTGGGAAGTTTGTTAATACATCACTTAAGTAGACTTCTGGGATATTTCCTTTCTCTTGCCTACTAATTGTTTTAGTAGCCACTTCATTTTCAGAATTCATATGTTTTTCATTTCCATTTGTTATCAATTGAACATCACTATCTCTATATTCCTTAATTTTCATCATCTCAAGTAATGGAACAAACATTTTTACCTGGGATAAAGCCTGAGTGAATTCAAAAGAAGAACCCTCCTCCTTAATTATTTTCTTTTGTTCTAACGTTTCTCATTTGTTCTCTTCTTTTTCTCTTTTACTCAGTTGATCAGTCTTTTGCAATTCTTTGTGTAATTATTTTATTTCCTCTTTTTGGACAGGCTTCTGTTCGCTTTTATCATGTTGTTTGTTTTCTGTTTTCTTCAAAATTCCTTGTGTCACTTTTTGATCCTTCTTAAAGATTCCCCTAGGGACACCTTCCTTCTCATTCACTATCTTATTTCTCAACTAGTACTTACTCTTTGCTTCTTCAACTGCAACAATAGTTAATCTCTCTATCTCCTCTTCGATGAGTTTCCTCATACTACACTGAGTAGGCATCTCAATAGAATGAGGTTCAGTATAATCTTCTTCAAAGTAAAAAAAACTTGTTGTTCATCCATGTGGACATTGTACCTCTGATTTGAAACATCGTACTCATATCCTTCATCTTCTAAAGATGAGTATTTCTCCTCAACACGATGAAAATTATTTGAAGTCAAATACACCGTGTGATCTTCTCCATCGTTACCCATTAGCATTCCTTCTTCTTGCATTCTTTGGGCTACAACACAGTAATTTGGGGAATGTGGCTTATCACAAAATTCACAGAAATAATACTTATTTACCATATAGGTTCCCTTCTTCCTTAAAGGATCAGGAGTTTCTTTGTTTCTAGGCCTATCTATTACAGGCTTTCCATCCTTCCAATTTGTATTATAGGGAATGTCATGTAACCTAGGCCTTTCATTTCTATATGTGTTCTCATGTTTGTATTGATAATTATATAATTGTTGAGGAGGCCTAGGATTATCTCTCCTACTGATCATCCCAACAGCCTTCCTGTTATTTTCAATAGTTAATGCTATCTTTTGGGCTTCAAGAAAATCTCTTGGAAACCTATTTCTTAGTTCATACCCTATTTTTGGATCAAATGTTTTCAAATAGACACTCAATGCTGCTAAGTTTGGCAACTTGGACCCCGGTGGTATCTTATTTTGCAATTTGTTAAATCTCCGGTTAAAATCATAAATTGATTCATTCTGATTTTTCTGAATTCCCACTAATTCATGAAAAGCAACATCTGGTGCACATAGGTTTCCATATTGTTCCAGAAATCAATCCTAAAATTCTTGAAAAGAACCAACAGAGGCTGTTGGCAGGCCATTGAACCAATCCCTAGCTTCTTCGGTGAGTGACATCATGAGCAACCTCATATGTAAGTTTTCATATGGTATATCCAAATCTTGAATAAAAGCATTAAAATTTTTCAAATGATCTTCAACAGTAATTGCACTACTCCCTGTAAATTTTGGGACAAGACTTCTCCAACTACTATCCATAGAGTAAGGGTATAATTGAAATCCTGTCAAATCAAATTGTTTGATCATTGTTGTATATTGCTGAGGGGGAAGGTTAGGTGGATACTGATACTGGTACAACGAATTATTGTATTGTGCATGATGATGTGGCACATAATGATAACCATGAGGTGGTTGTGTATTTTTATAATGTGTTGCAGTATATGGTTGATGATTTGGCTACTTGTATTGATTTCCAATCTGATTCTGAGGAACCTTTGGCTGATATGAAGATCCTACATTATCGTTTCCTTGTTTATGAGACGGCACATACTTTGAAAGATTAATTGCCTAAGCTTTAATTTGAGCTTCCTGCAATTTCAAGTCTTGAATTGCTTTTGTCATTTGGATCTTTTCCTGTTTAGCTTTTTCTCTTTCTACTTCTTGTTTATGAAACTCGAATTGTGCTTCTATCTCTTCATGAGTTGAGAATTCATAGTTTTCTTGAGGAATTACATGATCAATAAGCTCATCTTGATTACCCTCCATCCTTCAATCATATTCCTGTTGATATATAATTCGTTTAGCTTCAAGTTTAGCATCGAACTCTGCCTGTTTCTGAGGATTATAAAAGGGATTTTTTTGTTCTTCTAGGGTACAAGGCTCTGCACATGAATTATCTCTCCATGTATCATAACGGTTATATGTCTCACAATGTGGTCTTGTTTTTTTGTCTTTATTTGTTATACACATGTCCTCCTCTTTCTTCTTACCCTTATCATCCTTATCACCCTTTTGTGTCCATTTACTATTACCAACATAACCTTTAGCAGGACCTCCCTTATATTGGGATCTTCTACCATTCATGATGAATTGATGCAATGTTCTTGTCAAAGTTTCCACTCACTTTCTTAAAGTGATAAAATGTTTGTTTATTCCCAGCGAAGTCTGTATAGGATTTCTGACTCTATGATTAAGGCCCTGATTCTGAGTTGACTCCCCAGCATAGTCGCCAATTTGTTAGCTCTCTAAAATGTAGGAAGAATACCTCAAGAGGCTGCCAAACTCTTGATACGTTTTAGGGTAACAGACAAGGTCAGAAGTTTTAGACCTTCTACTCTTCAGGTGCTGCTAGACCTAGGCGGGTGTACCTATATGAGTGAAGCGGACTTGACTAGTGTTTATCTCTCATGAAGTGTTTTACCCACAATGGTAAATGGGAGTGGACAAATGAAATAAAATTTGGTATAAATTGTATAGCAATATTCAAAACTAAATCCTAATATGTTCAGTTAACAAATGTAATAAATGAATGAAACTGAATGATGAAAAGTGCAGAGACTAGTGCCTTATTGGGTATGCGGAGTCAAATGAAATCTAAATGAGTAACTTATTTTTGGAAAACACTCAAATTGTTTGGCATATGTTTTTTTTTATAACTTGTATAAACATGCAAGACTATGACTACCAAGTTCTTCTTAATATCCAGATGAACTCTCCTAATTACTATGATCAATTAAAAGGATTTAATCTCTCCTTGAAAGAACCAGTTAATTAACCACACAGATACAACAAATGTGCATTGATAAACTGAATATAAACTTTAGTAATACTTTTAATGAGCACAACAGACAATTGAAACCAGAAATATGTCACCACATCAGAAATTCAATTGAAATCTCCATTGTTTTTCAATCATGCATCATAGTCTCATATATTTTGTATCCTATTGTATTTTTTTACCCTTTCTCTACTCTCCTCCCTACAGTCAAAAATAAATATTTATACATCAGTATTTGAAAAGACACATCGCTTTGTATTTAGATATTGGCGATAAGTTGAAATCTGGCTTTTGTTAACACTCGCTCAACATTTGCCAAGACATCCTGTAGTCATACCAACCTTTAATGTCACACTGACAGTCATCTTGTGCATCGCTATAACATCCCGCCATCTCATTGATGTTTGATGTCTCGCCGAGCAATGTCATTCATCTCATGTGTCGCTGTGACAATTCTGAGTCGAGGAGATGTTTCATAGAATACTTTGTGTCTTACCAAGATATGTCCTTAAGTTCACTTTCTAATCACCGTGACATAGCAATTTTCTTGCCGTTGAACCTTCATTCGGTATAATTCACATAGCTCTCACCGAAGAAGCCAGTCTCACCAAATGTATCTCCAAGTTTAAATCTTGTCGTTGTGACATAGGAGTCAATAAGACTTCATGACTTCATTCTGGTGGCAATGACGGGACCCACCTTCAGCTGTATCGGTGAGACCAAATAGATGCTACATGACATTTTGGTGACGGCTTAAGTCTGGCCAATGTAACCCTTTGTATCCCTATCAATAAGACCCTTATGTGTTCGATATGACTCTCCTCGATAATTATTGTCTCAACGATAATTTCACTTTGCTTTGCGATCAGTATGACCTACAATGACTCGCTATGACATATAGCGATAACCATTATCTTATCGATAGATATCCCCTTATTGTATGTTCCGCTGAGACACAATCATTTTCTCACCAATGAAACAATAATTCGGTGTGAAATATGAGTCGACAAGACTGCATGACTTCCTTCTAATAGTCATTTGATATAATCCCCTTATGCTTTGTCGGTGAGACCGGGTGCATTCGCTGAGACTTTATTCTGATAAACTTTAGTCTGGCCGATACGTTGTTCTGTGAGCTAGTCGGTGAGACATAATGCAATCGGTAAGACCTCATCCTGATGATAGCCATCTTATCGATGTGATTTTTCTTCTGTCACTGAGACATCGAATAGTGTCATGTCGAAATTACCTACAAATGGATCCTGATCGGTGAGACACCACTGAAGTCCTGCCGATAGGCTGCAACAGATATACATTAGTAGAAAATGCATTATGGGTCGGGGAGACCCTAATCAACTCATGCCAATAGGAATTATAATATGGAATATTCAAACCTAGATGGACTTATGGGATCACATGGCTGAATATGGGAAAAATGTTTATGAAAAGAGGCTTTTGCATTTAATGGTGAGGACTCGTTTGGAAACTCAGGGGTATGAACAATTTGTAAAATTTTTAGAATTCTACAGTTCCAACACTCCCATCACTCGGGATATCACTACAAAACCTCATCACAGATGAAGAGTACTGAGTATCAAGACTAAATGAGTTGGAACTACTAGATGAGCAACTTATGGATGCTTTGAATCATTTACAAGTCTATCAGAATAGACTCAAAAGGAGCTATAATAAGAAAATAAGAAGTAGGACTTTCCAAGTCGTAGAACTAGTATTAAAGGAGAATCAGAAGAATGTCCCAAACCCAAGCAGCAAAGGAAAATTTGAACCCAATTGGTTGGGACCATTCGTTATCACAACAAGTTATAAGTCATGGGCATATCAGTTATCAACACCCGAATGGGAACTTCTGCAAGAGCCCATGAATAGCTCTCATCTCAAAAAGTTTTCATGCCTAAATCTTTCAAGGTATAAAACTAAAAAATCCAAAAAATTACAAAATGTTATGAAAAAATGGTTACTTCGGCGAAAACCTAGAAAACAGGCATCTTGGTGACAACAAAAAAAGAAAAAAAGCAAAAAGCTCCAAAAAAAATCAGAAAAAGGATCAAAAATAGTAAAGAGAATAATCGTCCTCTAGTGAAAACCACTTCGGTGGTACTTTGGACAAGTACCTTGGTGAAAACCTAGCAAACAGGCGCCTTGTGTAAATAAGAACTTTCCATCCACCAGGATCTTTACGGCTTGTTCTGCATCATCCATCCATTACATTTCCATCATTCATCACATTCAGATCACCATCCATCACTCATCTACCTACATCAGCATCATAGCTTGGTCCTATGTTCGTATCATGATCCCTCCTAGTACTACTCGGCCCATCCTCAAGGTCAGTTTGTCCTACCTTTATAGGAGTAGTCTATTGCATCACGCTAGGGGCATGTTCTCATCAGATCAGATTTGTGTATATTCTTAAAGTCCTAAAATTAGAAAATCCAAAAACATCACAAAATCACAAAATCTAAAAACATCACAAAATCACAAAATCCAAAAACATCAAAACATTAGAAAATCCAAAAACATCAAAACATCAGAAAATCCAAAAACATCAAAACATCAGAAAATCCAAAAACATTCAAAACATATCAAAATCCCAAAACAGGTCAAAAAGTCAGTAAAAAATGGAGTCGTCTTGTCGAACTATGGGTCTCTGAGCCTTGAATGTAGGAAAGGTTGATCTTTGATCATCCCCCGAGACACTTAGGTCAATCCTTTAGGAGTCTATCATAATAAACTGACATCTCATCATGTATATCATCATCTATAAATCGGTTAAGTCATCAGTTGAACTATAGGTCTCTAAGCCTTGAATGTAGGCAAGGTTGATCTTTGATCATCCCCTGAGACACTTAGGTCAGTCCTTTAGGAGTCTGTCATACTAAATTGACATCTCATCATGTATATTGTCATCTGTAAATCGGTCAATTCATCAATCGAACTACATGGTCTCTATGTGTATAACGTAGGCAAGGCTAATCTGTTGATCAGCCCTCGAGGCCCCTAGGATAGGTCTTTAGGTTAGTCTTTTGGTCAAAATCTCGAAAAACCCCAAAACATTGAAAAATCAAAAATCAAAACATTTGAAAATCTCAAAAATACCAAAAACAACCTCAAAACATTGCAAAATGTCAAAAACATCCAAATATTCAAAAAATCCACCTATCTCATCTCGCTTGCACCCGCAATAACATCACTCATAATAAACTGATCATCACCTTCATCCTTTGGCAAAAAAAATAGAAACAATCATAGAAATCAACAAAAGAAAGCTTCAATCATAAAATCAAAAGCAAACAACAAACATTTAAAACAAAATCAAACTCTTGATCATTTTCAAACATGTCAGTCAACCTTATATCAACAGCCTATCAATCAACTTATCAACCCATCATCATCCTATACAATGCATGTCCTAGGATATATTGTTCTGACAATGGACATCATTTTGGATATCACTTTGGATTCTTATCCTATCAAAACAAATCCCTTTGGCTATAGGTATGAAGAACATTGACGTGTTTGTTTACTTTATCTTTATCTTTTGACTTATCTTATTGTGCTCATTCCAAGGACTTCTCGATGATATCCAAACAAAGGATTTAGAGAAATAGGAATGGGGCAATGATCATTATCTTTTTCCTACCGTGCTTGTTGGACGTTCTTGTAATATAACTTGGTGAATACTTGCTATGTTAGTTATGTATGGAGGGTGTTTTGGGAAACTTGTTGACTATTGCATTGAAAGGTTATACCTTTCCGTGTTTTGGTCTGAGGTGTTTGAAACTTCTAAAATGCATCCTAGCAAGGTTTCCGTATGTTAGATGTGAACAAGGATACTCCTATCTGATTGTCAAGTCAAAGTTCATCACATTGGGTACAACGCCATCCCGGTTCTCTATACCTTGATGCATTGTACCACGTGTGTTATCAAACATAAGAAAATTGGCCCTTTGAAAATCCCAATTCCTCGACAAGAAATCGTCATCATTTTTGCATATTCATCAATCTCATGACTTGTTGAAATGTCTTTCTTTTTCATCCCTTCTTGCTCATCATGCTAACAAGGTACTATGATAGTTAGTTATCATCAATCATCATCATTGATCCTGCATCCACAAATCATTAGCATATTGCATCAACATATCATATAGGGAACATATGCATTGCATTTTCATCATCATATAAACATGGTATTATAAACATTTTTCATAAATTAGCACATCCCTTTCTCATTAACATTGCATCCATTTTTTGCATCACATTACATTCATTACATAAACCATCGCATATAATTCATTTGCATAAACATTTCATAATCATTTCACACTACCACCTACTTTATAAACATTTCATAATAATAGGTACATAAACATTATAGATAATCCATTGCATATTCACATCACATAAACATCATAAGGTCATCTCCCACATTACGTTCATTTTGCACAAAACATCATCATACCACTTTGCATTAACATATTATTTCATATATTACATCACATCACATTAAATGCATCACATACATCACATGTTTAGGATAATACATTTGTTATTCTAAACATCTTGAAATCTATCTCATTTGCATCATCAATACATATCATATAAAACACAACCATGGCATTTATATTGCATTATATCATCCATTAATCATCCATATCATTTCATAAATAGCATCACAATCATTTTTTGCATTTCATTGCATAAATCATTCCACATCATTATAAACATAAATAGGAACATAAAAATCCATTACATGCAAAGCGTGCATCCATCCATAATCATTTTATAAGCACGGTTCACATATTATTTCACGTATACACCATAGAACATTTCCATATCATTTTGCATATTACATTCCATATCACACATATTATCATTTGCATCAACATAAATAAATCATCATATAGACTGCAACATCATTACGTATCACACAAATACATCTGGATATCATAAGTCAACAACATAATACAAATTTGATAGTCACATAACCATTACATAATGCATACATCATCAGAAGAAAATGCATCCATAAATGCATCATATAACACCATAACATCATTACATAGCTCATATAGAAGTAGAATCATGCATAAATAAATGATACACATCACATCGCATCAAAAAAGCATCATCTCATATATATATCATCACCAGATAATTGTCATAGTACAAAATAATTGGATCACTGTACATGTATGTCAATCAGTACAAAAGGCCCATCGGGCTATCAAAAATGAGCCCATATGGCACAACAAAAAAATGATATCATCTCAATCAAAAGGAGGCCTAACCCTCCTATCTGCTGCCCTCACCTATGTTACTATGACCCTCTGCTAGTCTGTAACTAGTCTGTTGTGAGTAATTCGGGACCCGTGCTACTCTGGGTATGGCCTGATGATAATGCATACAGTAATAATCTGCCTCCCAAATGACCTCCCTATAAGAACGAAGCAATACTGTACTCTGAGAGGAGGAGGCTACCATGCTCTCCAACTGCTATATCTGGCCCATCTCTATGCCCGCCTATAACTCTGCAGCTTGTCTCTACAGTATAGCCTGATCTCTCTTAGTCCTGGCCTGATCTCTCTCACCTGTCAAAGTCTGCACTTGGGCCTGCAGCTGTGTAATCAATGTATCCTGAGGGTCCACCTGCCTTGCTAGCTGTACTAGTGGGGGCTGCACATGAGGTTGATCCTCACCCCTGGCTCATGGTGGTACATCCACGTAGACCTATTGCGGGCCTACAACCTGCTCCTGATCTAGAATCGGAACGTCAGCTTGAGGTAGCTGAACTAGTTGGACTAGGGCTCTGCCCCACTGATCCTATTGGTCCCCATCTGTTTGTCCTCATCCTCCCCCTCTGCCCCTCACTTGCCATGGAGTAGCAACTGCTCCTGGAACTGTCAAACATAGGGGAGACCGAAACCAATCTATGTATGTCTGTGTGACACCTGGATCTGAAGGCCCATGATCGTAAACCCATGGCTGGGCCACCAACTGTCTAAAACTGTCAACGGCCTCTGAGGCAGGAATATATCTCCCCCATGATGTCTGTGAGGTGGTAGGGGAAAATATGGCCACGTAATCATCGTTGCGTAGGTCCTATGGCTCGCCAAACTGAAGTTACACGTGCCTTGACAAGTATCTCTCCACCATGGTGTACTCCTACCCCTACATGAAATAGTCCTGGCAGGAAAAGAAAATATGCTCTGCATCCTCGGCCCATCCGGGCCGACCAAGGTATGGATGCGATAAACATTGTCGTCTCATCTAGGACCCTCCTCCGGTAGGGAATCCAGTGCTCGCCAGTGTGTGTAAAGGACACACCACCTTTGTAGTGCCATACGATGGGATCATCAGGCCCCATCAGTACTTCAACGACGCGTGGACGAAGAATTACGATGTGCTCCCATGCCCATACATGCAAGAGTGTAGCACCCGCCCCCAGTGATCTACCATCATGATACACATACTCATGGAGATCCTTGTAAAGAGAGGCCAGAAGAACGGGCCCCCAAGCATAACAGACTGGTCTGTCGCGAACCAGCCGCTCCCAGCAAAGTCCCCAGCTGGGACTAAAGTATCGACCTCATCGGTTTGGGGCAATGAGACTAGAAATGATTGTCGTGACCACTAGACGAAACGGGGATGTCAGTGTTCTGTGTCACTCCAGCTCTATCTAGCCCTCGCAAATCACAAGCTCATCTGTGTCAAGAACTAAATAACAAGCCTCCTACCCTACATCCATATCAAAAATGATGCGCCGACCATGAATTAGCAATCTCAGGATGTACCACATGTCCTCTAGGGTAATGGTGGCCTCGCTGGTAGGAAGGTGGAAGGATGAGGCCTCACTGTGCCATCTCTCAGCAAGCGCAAACATCATCCCAAGATGGGTATATATGGGCATTGTGTATGCAATGTGCCACAACCCCATGCCCCATAATCGCTCCTGGTCCCTGTCACTGATGTCCTGCAAGTAACCAAATATCTCCCAAGATCTATGCTCACGGGAATACAACTCCCTCGCCGCATCCTGCATCAAGGAAGGTCACCATGTTAAAATTTTTGAAAAATTTCATTCCAAACACCCAGGAAGCCATCCCAGCGTTGCTACCCATGAAGGCGTCGTAGTTTGAAAATTCCAAACTACGACACTAGAGGGTTAAAATCCAAAATAGCACCGCTGTGGTGCACTTTCCTGTCGAGTGGTGCAATTTGTAACAAAGATTCCTATCTAAAATGGCACTGTTGCGTCGCACTTTGAAAATGACCTTGCTGGCCAAGACCTTAGCATCGAAGTTTGAAGCTTGAAGCCAAACTCCAAACTCCACCGCTGCGGTGCGATTTGTCGATAGTGGCCCAATTTGGCTATCGAGTGGCACAGTTTGTTTTTTGAGCCACGCTATATAGTGCCACTGCAAAAGAACTAATTTTAAATGCATTAAATGAGCATGAGAAATGAGAAGTAAAAGCTCAAGTAAGGATCACTTACCAGTGCCCCAATGCCGGGTGGCCGCTGGTATATCCGAACTCGCTCAGAAATGTGCATCGGGAGTTGTCGCTGCGCCATATTGTCAAGAGGTCAGAGCTGGAATCGCTGAATTGCTAAAAGGATGGGTGTGAAAGTGACTTGAAAGTGACCCCTCGTAGCCATTTTAACCTTGAAAGTTAGGGTTTTTTACCCTGTTTGGCTATCCTGCTAGGGTTTTGAACCCTTTAACCCGTTTTCGTCCAGTTGAGGCCTGTTTTACACCGTTTTATTGTGTTTAGACACATTTTTGGCCTCCTGGGGCCTTTCCAGACCTGTCAGGCATCTTACCCTCTTTTTTCGTGAGATTCCCCAAAAATTGGAATTTTCGTCCAATCTCTCGAGGGGGCAATATATTGGCATGTTTTCTCTCGCCAGGCAGCAGTTGGGTAATATTTTGAAAATGAATTTTTTTTGGCTTTGATCGAGATCCTTTATTCTTTGAACCAACGCAACAAGTGCATTGCTTCAAAGAGGGGCAAAATGTAGACACGTAAAATATACTGATTGACATTGTGCATTTGATCTTGACCACTAACATGGCTTCATCCTGAATCATCCTTCAGTTTAACCATTTAATCAAATTCCCTTATTTGATTAAATTCATCATTATTTCGTCTCTTAATTAAGTAAATCAATTATCTAATTAAGTCCTTCTCTCTCGATTTTAAATCAACCTGTCTGATCTAACTATCCCCATTTAATTAAATAGTCAATTTTATTTAATTAAATCTCTAAAGTCTATCTATTAAATTAAATAAATTAAAACCTTATTTAATTTAATCTATCATCTCTGTTAATTAAATAAATCATGAATCTTTATTTAATTAATCTCTTATCACATTCCTCTCATATTTGATTTAAATAAATCCACAAATTTAAGTCAAATAGGTCACATCACTTAATCCCTTCATTAAATTAATTAACCTTGATTAATTTAATCTCATATCATGTCCCATCCTCTAGCTTTTCCCACTTGCACATGAAAAATAGACTTATTTGATTTATTAAATCTCTATTTTCTTCAACAAAGCATCTTTTGAGGAATATTCCCCAATTTGAATTCAAATTCCAAGTGGGATAAGTCCATCGAACAGGGCATTAACTCCATCTTACATTTCCTTTGCCTTGAGCCAAGTGGCATTCAATGCATTCTTTCTTCCCTCTTGCATGTCATTTCAACAAATTCAAAATTCAAAAATATACATTTATTGGCACAATCATCAAAACTTGCACATCCTCCATCCACTCACAAGTTGACAAGTGGCACTTTTCCATTGGCTAATTCTTAGTCCCACATTTCTCTTTTTTGGGCATGCTTTCAACTTGTCAATCTATAAATAAGAGGCTAATCTCTTCATTTTATCATCCAAAATTTGAATAAACTTACCATGCTCAAATCATTAGCAATTCTCATACATTATCATTGAATCTTAGCTAGGTTATGCAGATTTTTCTATTGGAGCACTTATCAAGCATCAACAAAGTGGATCACTCTTCATCACACATCAATCTTGCTTCATAGGAATTAGGAAAGGGACAATTTTCACATCAAATTGGCACCAATTCCCCCATGGGATCATGAGTTTGCTAGTTTAATTAGGATTCAATCTCTTTTATTATCATTTCATTGTATTCTTCATTTCTTTTCCTAATTTGAACTTTGTAAATGGATTCCATGGGGAATCCTTGTTCTTACTTGCATTTCACCATCTAACGTGTTTGTTTATGTTGTTTTGTAGGTTTTAGGATTGGGGTTTGCACATTACCAACACCTACTTCTCCCTTGTTTTTGATACCTTCAATCACCATGTCACAAAATCTTTCAAGTACACCCTCTAGTTAGGGTCTTCCTCTTCCTCTTGCTATTCGGGGCGACATCTCTTCCAATCAATGGTTTCAGCTCTCAATTGTTTGGGATTCCACACACACTCACAACAATCCTTTCGAGCTCTACACTTCATCACTCTCTCCCTCAGATCCTGGCGGATACGCTCCATGCTCAAGACCGCTTGCTCTGATACAACTTGATGAAGGGTCATTACCCTTTCCTACGAAATCTCACCACACACATAGAAAGAGCAACCAGACACAAGAAGAGAACAAATATGTTCATTTATTACTAGAATGAAATTGCAGTTCACATTCCATCTCATGGGCTTCTTACATACATTTGTAGATTGTAGATCTTAACTCACACCTTGTTCTTCACTGCATGTTCTACTAACACTCCAACACCCCCTGCATAGACATTCCATCCTGATCATATCTCTCTTGAACTTTCTAGGTTGGCCTCGTTCTTTCCTGCTCTTCACGTCGTAGAATTCATTATCGTCCAATCAACACTCGAGATCCCCAAGTAGTTATATTGTAATCAACAATTCCACTTAGTTGGCCAATAGATAGGTATTCCACAACAATGATGTGGAATACATCAAGTATCGTTTCACCACATTTTGTACCCTAACTCGTTAACTCATCGTTAGTTACTTTCCCACCATTGTCTCCTTATCGTTGTATCGTTGGGACCAACTCAAGATTCTGGCCGATGAAGGAAGTCCCACCGATCAATTTACACACTGTGGAAATACATTGGATCATCGAGGAAACAACACAGAAGGTTCTATCGATGCAGCCAAGTCACACTGATTGGGCCATCAGGGAGACCTAGGTCATAGTTCTACCGAAGATGTTCACCCACACCGATAGAACATACGCCAGGCTCACATGTGATCAGGCCATCAGGGAGACAAGGCATAACATCCTGCCAATGAGACAACTCCCCACCGATGAACCCCATTTGCAACCTCTGCCAACACCATCGGTCAATCGCTAGGATAGAAGGATCACTCCACTGATGAATCACACACTCGTCGATGATATACATACTGCCACTCACCAGGATATTGGCCCATTCCTGGGACACCAAATGTTGTCTCGGGTGTTGATAGATAATCCTCTCGCTGATGAAACCCCAAACACTGTTCACTCACTATTGCCATTGGCATGTCATTGGGACTCACAAGAAGTCACATCGATAGGTCAAGGTCATGCCAATAGAGCATGTCAGCCCCTATTAGATATAAAATAACTCAATTTTTTTTTGGTGATGCAGGATTGCTTGTGAGCCCGGATGCTCCTACATCAGTTATTCCTAAATTAGGCGAGTAATTGTACCATTTCCAAGAGCGTACAATTTCCGTCATTACACCTTGCACCGGAGAAACGTGGACCAAATTACTCATACCCATATGCACTGTATATAACCAAAACTGTATGTTGAACTACTGCCACTTGTAACTTTCAAACTATACATCCAAACCAGCTAAAATATCGAACATAGATGCACATAATGGTTAGGAAGAACATATTATCACTGTATAAGTATATCTTGAGCAAAAGTGAACCAAAATACCAAATTAAGATACCTCCATTCTATTCACCGGATAAGTGTAAATATCAACAATCAATATTGAAATCAATGACAACACATTAAGGGGCTCCTTCATTCTGTCAACATTTATATTATAAAAAAATATCATTTATATATACAAATATTATAAAATGATATATATAATATATTACTCTCGGTCTTTTTTTTATTTAACACATAGGAAATGGATATCCATTTCGTAATGAATATCGGTTTAGTTTTAGATTGTTTTTTTTTTAAATTGGTCAGGTCCACCTCATCCCTTAGTATAAGG